>OY735268.1:0-683693 GCA_963457715.1 Argyresthia albistria | reverse complement strand
ACAGATAAGATTGAGTTATTTTTACCAAAGAAAATTAAAGTAATCTCAATATACAAACTTATCTCCACATAAATGGACATACCTTGTCTGTCCCGATCGGTGCCGGTAAATCCGCCTCATTATGAGAGCACCCTTATTAATTTACTAACCACAGCATTTAAGATCTCTATGTCGTCGGAAAACGAAACCGAATTGGGATTGTGGCTGTAATTTTGACAGATTGCTGATTAAGGTGGCAGTAAATCGACTGGAAGGACTGTCAGTCTGCTTGAATGTGTGCTCGCTGTATTTCAACGCACACATCTGCGCGTTGACAGTTCTTAGGACGACGCTAGGGTACCTACTCTGTTGTACTGTGCTGTAGCTCTCTTGCGGGGACTAGTTTGCGAGCTGTCGCTGTCCCCAGAAAACGAAAGTTACAACAAACTGGAAGCTACGGCAGATGCTCATTACGAAAAGGCACTACAATAATAAAGTTTATAATCAATTTACAAAATATTTCTGTACAAATTTATTTGTTGCGCCCGCATCTAGGGATTTTGACATTGTTTAATTTTGATTGTAATCGAGAAAATACTCTTTTGATTTGCGTGAAATTATTGCAGTTTTACAAAATCGTGTCGCAATAATGAACAGAACGCGAAACTTTCTAAACCTGGGAAAAGTAACAGTTCGGAAAACAACGCCCCCTACACAGATATTACCTAGCTCAATTAGCGATCTTAGCTCTAAGATAACGCTTCGTGTACAAATGATTAGTACTAAGCGGCTGTACATTTAGTCTTTCCAAAGTCTGTAGGTTCGAGATAAATGTAAATGGAACCTTTTTGTAGAATGTTAGCGTTACCTGTATATTGTATCCGGTAGGCACAAACAAATCGAAAAGCCAAATATTCTAATTAATAGTAGTGATAAAGTAGCGGCGTGTGTTCGGTCCACTTCGGTGGTGTCAATTCTACTTTGCAATTATTTGCGTAGCGTCTAAATATTGGTCTGAAATTCTGAATAAATGAATTTTAAGATAATTTAGACATATCAGTATACCACGTTAAAAGTGTAAAATAGAATTGACGTCATCGTTATGTACGTGTGTAGGCTGACATTGTCAAATAATATTGTTAAGGAGGCAGTGACCTCTCCCCCTGTGTGGGGAACAGGATTGCCGTATTTGTAAGTGTCAGTCTATTCTATAGTCTGTTTAAATATGTGATCAAAAAAGAAATATAAATCTCACATTATCTTGCCACTGCCCGGTGGCACAAAAGGTGGCCATTGGCCATACAGTGTAAATATATTTAACAGACTACTCTAGTTATCTCAAATCTACAGACAACAAACTACAAACTGAACAAAACTAAAGATAATTAGCGCAGGGTGCCGAACTATGTGATGTATCTTATCCATTCCATTATGAAAAGCGTGATCCATAAGTGATATTATTTAGTGACCTTAGGTTTACAAACTTGTGTCCTTGTCTCTAGTAAGTTAAGAGAAGTATCCATAGCTACCCCATGTCTAAAGGTGTATGATGCATGTGTAGGTATTATACTATGACGTCACAGAGGCGTGAGCAGCGAAGCGGCAAGCCCTGTGAGGTAGGTGGGGCAGAAAATATAATGTTTTATTATTATTGGTGATTAAAAATCGAATAAATGACTTTATTTCAGTGAATTTGACTTTCAATTTTGGGGCGGTAAGCCGGTTGCAGACCAAAAGCTAAGCTAACTTAGTTTAGGTTTGGCTTAGCTATCACTGACACAGTATTGCATACATACAGCATGGATTGTAGTTGTAGCCTGCTCACAATTATGCAATTATGAATACTACAAACCACTTAACAAATGGAAATGGGGTCTGAAACTAAATTGGCTCAGATTTCGGTCCGCAAGAGGCTAGAAAACATACTCTTTTTTCCCATATGGAGTGGAGATGGAGCACAGTAGCATCTGCTTTTCGCCAGAGTGTCAGGAACAAAATTTGGATTTAAGAAATTTTAACCAATACTATTTATTTACAGACAATGAATGTTATAAAAATACATGCTGTATTTACAAACTTACGCTAAAAGAACACAATTTTTAAATACACGACGATGGCTATTCTTTAGGCGTTATAAAATAAAACTTAACTTGTACTGCCTAAAAGAATGCTCCCCAATATCCACCACCGAACGTCCAGTAAGACCGACTGTTTACGAATACTTTGTTGTATCACTTTGGCCGAAATGGTTTAAAACACTTGATCATCAGTCTCCTTCAAAAGCCCTTCGAAAACCTCCACAATCCCATCAATCCCATCCCTAAAATTCTCATCCAATTCTCCTTCGTCCTCATTGAAAAATGCGTGCGCAAAATCTATCAGCTTTACGGTCCCCCAGCGCGGCTTCGGGTCGTCGCTCGACAGCTGATCCAACAGAGCTCTGTAGTTCATCTTAATCTTGCAAAGTTTATCCTCATAATTATGCTCAAACGAGTGTATAGAGTTCATTTTCTCTAACGCGTCGCTCCATGGAGAGTTAATACTCGGCGGTGCGTTGAAGGTTTGCTGGGCTAATGTGATGGAGGATATTGGTACCGAGTTGACTTTCTTGAAGACCGGTCCTTTGGGTGAGAGTTGTCCGCTGAACGACGGCGCTTCTGTGTGGTTGATGGAGGGGACTGACTTGCGGCGGGCGGCGAGGTGCGGGGGGATGCATTTCGGCTTGCCCCTGGTAGCGGAAAGAAAATGTTGATTACCAAATGTAAATGCCTTGCAACCAAGTTGGTTGCAAGGCATTTACATTTATTGAATGAAAACTAACTGCATAAACTTTAAATACAGTAGCACACCTCGGACACTCCATAGAACGCTCGTAAAATAATAACAGAATAAGTAATAGTACTTGGCCAAATGACGTTTGTACACGTGCAAACGTGTGCGTAAACTCGTTCGTTTGTGACTGTGTGCGTTCAGCGCCTATACAAAGAGCCTGTGGTTCGCCCTCCGGCGCCAGGGGTGGGGTGCGGTATTTAAATCAGCGCGGGGAAGGGAGTGGCCGTTCTGTACGTACATAGTACTATTATCTCTTCTGTGACAGTAGTTAAGAATTAGGTTAGTAGATGCTTCTGATGATTGGATGATGATGATAACGATATGCCAATATGAAATCTTCCTGAACTCAACTTCGGTACTCACATCAAATCGTCACTGTCCCCGCAGCAATCTCTCAATGTCCTCGCGTCGTAGACCAACAGCAGACTCGCTGAATAAATTCTGAAATTCAAAACGGAACATGTTATCTATCATCATGGCTGTTTAGAGTTTATGCAACAAAGTTTTTTTATTAACCATAAAATCATACAGATTGCTTAGTCAACGTCAATATAATATTAATATTTTTTTGTATAGGTACTACCGCCCGTTCAGAAGTTATGGGCTTAGGGATGGAGCAAATAAGGGCAAGAAACTCCCCCGTCCCTCTTTTAATATATGTTAGGGCCTTAAAAATACAATGTTATGCTTTCTACTTAAGTCTAAGGAAATACGCCGAAGAGAGAAGTACTGACTAGACCATCGCCCCTCTTTGGATTTCTGAGCGCTGAGATGGTAAACCGAACCAACCGTCTTTAGGTATGACTAGACCTCTTTACTCTAGCCATTGCTTTCTAAGAACAGCTTCCAATGTGAATGTCCAGACAATATGTTCAGGGATGATCAATTTGGGAACTAGGGTAACCTTGCATCACCTTTGACAGTCGTTAAATACAGTTTAAGAACATTATAAATAAAACACGTTAAATGTAAAGTGGTGTTGACTGAGATATGTACTTATACGTGTTCCCTTCCGCTTGCTTTCCTGGCCGAAAAAGAAAAATATTTGACGTCAAAATTAGGGGAAGTTATGCTTTCATCCCTTACGATAGATATTTTCAGACGTCTTGGTGTCACCTGTCATGCACCCTATGGGGGGGTGTCTTTGTGCTAGTCTAAGAGGTTGTGTTAAAACTGTAATAAGCGGCCGTCAAAAGTCTGCTGTTAGTCACCCGTGGCATCCCATATTCGGTAGGTACCTAATGAAGCTTTAACCTGTTACTTGAATGAAAATGACATTATGTCATTGATTTTCTGTTGAATAATGGACATTGGACATGTTACATTACACTGGGCTCACCTGACCGCAGTCTGTTTGTGTGCCCAGCGCTGGATCTGCCACAGCGACGACAGAAACTGCAGGATGAGAGTTCTACACAGGTTCGACTCCACTCCGTTGAGGAATGTTAGTATCGCTGCAACATACAGAACATTCTTATACAGGGTATAACAGAAGGGTGTAGTCATATTTTAGGGAGTTGTTAGGGAGATCATTCTGAGCAACTTTTACTTTAAAACCGATTTGATCAGAGCCACTTTATTTTTCATTGCTCTATTCGTTTTTAGCGAAGTGAAAATTAAAGTTGCTCTGATCAAATCGGTTTCATAATGAAAGTTGCTCAGAATGATGTCCCTGACAACCCCCTAAAATATGACTAAACCATTATGTTAAACCTTGTAGAGAAGTGAAAATTAAAGTTGCTCTGATCAAATCGGTTTCACAATGAAAGTTGCTCAAAATGATGTCCCTGACAACCCCCTAACATATGACTACACCTTTCTGTTACACCCTGTACTATGCCATACATGTGAGCACGCAAGCTAATGAAATAGATCTACACACCAAAACAAGCAGATATACTAACACAGTCAAAGTGTCAAAATGGATGTTAACTTTCGCTGTGTAGACGTTTCGTTAGGAGTTGAGGAGAGGAGATGTTCTATTTAGGCACGGGAATCAAAATACGATTAGCTTGTAACTCCCGCACTAGGCAAAGCCTGCCCCCTACCGCGCAACCGCTGTCGGCAGCGGCATCGTTTTTAAACGCGCAAGAATGAACTGTATCATTATGACAATACGGCAAGTCAAACACGAAGCCGATGCCGACAGCGGCTGCGCGGTAGGGCCCCTGTATCGCGGAAACCTTACTGCTTATAATGTTCGGTATACATTATGGTAGCAGGTTAAAAACATTAGGTTCAATATAAAATGAGTATAAAATTTTTATGAGTAAATCTATGATCTATTTAAGTACTTTCTGTGCTCATATTTCTGATGCTGACTGTACCTATTGCTTATGTTCCCACAAAAGTACTTTTGGTTTCGTCGATATGAACGGAACTCTGGGTGCATTTTGTGAAAAATATACATACAGTTTTCCAACCATCTTTCGGCGCGCGGTGACAGGTGGAACCAAAGACGAATGAATGGTCTATGTTGATGACAGGTTCGTTGCGTTAAGTTGCGTAGAGGTGGCGCCCTCCTGTAAACTCACCCTCTCTAACCATCTCTCCGTGCAGCTTCTTCCCGTAATCCTTCCCGTACTTGTGCAGCTTGCCGGTCGCCAGCCGATACACCTGGAATATAATTATAATGTCGTAAGCAGGGAGCACTTATCCAGTGGAGAGCGCATAGATACACTTTCCATTGAAACACATTTGACCAATTTACGGGCGGCGGGGGACGGGGTAAGAGAGCTGTGATTGGTCAGCCGCTGCGAAACTGTCTGGCGGCCCGTCATCGTACGTAGGTTGCGTATACGAACGTTTGTTAAATACAACAAACGTTTGGCGAGCCGCGTTCCTCCGCAGGCGCAGTCAATTGGATATATAGTCTCTGGCCGTAAGTATAATGTTTCTTTTCAATGTATTAAGTACGCTGAAAGGGGGCACAGTGGTGCCTCTGCCACCCCGTATGGGAAAAGGTGTGACGCACTTGTTATGTTAAGTACGATATAATAGGGATGTTCTAGCGGTGATGGAGAACATCGTGAAACCTTCATTACTCCATAGCTGCGGCGATGGGCTAGCCCCCTGTCACGCAAAGTGGAGGATTGAATCACTGGCTAAATGTGGGCACAGTGGTGCCTCTGCCACCCCGTATGGAAAAAGGCGTGACGCTATGTTATGTTATGTGTCAAACTTTGGATCCCGTTTCATCCCCTACGGGTTTTTTTTTCATATTTCATATTCTTTATTGCACAGAAACTAAAAAATACATTTACAAGAAATATTATACGCAAAGGCGAGCTTATCTCTAAAGAGCGATTTCTACCAGCAAACCTAGGCAGGACAGGGATGTGGATGCATGAGGACAGTCCTAGGGTTTGTAAGTTGTAGTTTGCAAAATCCTTTCTCAATATACTTCTAGACATCCTAGGTCTGGTCTAGTAGTCTTTTTATTCGATCCAAAGGTTTTGGCTTTGGAGAAATCTTTTAATTTGTGCAATAAACAAAATGAACCTGAAAGCCGGGGATGCAGAACGCGAACTCGCGCCGGCAGAGGGCGTACTTGGCGCGCTCGCTGCGGATCTTCTCTTCCGTGGCGAGAGGGTCCCAGGTGCGCCGGCCTGGCGGGACAGAAAGGTAAGTAAACATTTTACATTCAGTTTAGGCCTTCGTTCCATTAGGGCGAGTTCGTTCCAATAGGGCGAGTTCGTTCCATTAGGGCGAGTTCGTTCCATTAGGGCGAGTTCGTTCCATTAGGGCGAGTTCGTTCCATTAGGGCGAGTTCGTTCCAATAGGGCGAGTTTGACCAACGAAGAGTAACATTAGGGCCAGTTTGACCAACGAAGAGTTACATAAGAGCGAGTTTGATCAACGAAGAGTAACATTAGGGCGAGTTTGACCATCGAAGAGTAACATTAGGGCGAGTTTGACCAACGAAGAGTAACTTTAGATCGAGTTTGACCAACGAAGAGTAACATTTTACTCGAGTGTATCTTCTACTTTTTCATAGAATGAACTCATTTTGAACTGTCATTGTCATACAAATAAGTTATTTTCGCATAACTTTTTGTTGATAACATCTAGCCTAAGAATAACGTCATTTTTAACTGTCATTGCCTGCGATTAGGGAGGCGACACGAACTATTCTAACTAAACTAATTAAAATGGTGTGTTTGAAAATGGAATCTGTGGCCACCACGCAGAGCTGTCGGATTTGAAGTTTGTCCGTTTAGTGCCTTTATAGTCTATTCGTGATAAAAATGCAGTAAAGTCATCACTGTCCATGGCTAGCCACGCCCCGTAACCAATCAAATCGTTTCCAATTATCAAGACACGTTCACAGTGACCAGTTGAAGGCAAACTTTCGAACGCGAAGGTTGTGTCCTGTCATGTGAGTGTGTGTTAACAGATTTAAATTTAAATTTCACTGCATTCTTATCAAGAACAGACTGTAGTTCCTCTAGTTTGGTGGTTTTGACACCTCCCAAATAGCCCCCATTGTCATATAGATTATTCCCGACATAACTTTTTGGTTGGTAAAATATCCACCCTTAGAGGGAATGCGCTCCTAGGCGTATGTTATTAGAGGGACTGTTCATGCAAACGAAACGTAGTGCAAGACGCCAGGGTGCGCGCTCGTCGCATCGAGGCGAGGCGACGCCGCCAATTTTAACTCCCATTGCATCTCCGAACCTAGACCGAGCCGACCTAGAAATCGCTCTCAGGTTCCCACTTATCAGCACAGGGCCACCCATACAACCTATCAGCTCCGGAAGCTGCCTCCGCGTATTTATACCCACAAACCGCCAGCTGGCAGGTCGCGATTCGCCGCGTAAAAAACATTCCTGCGTTCCACAACCCACGAGGGTGAGGAGAAGGACTTCCTGGCGCTGATCTCGTCGTCATCCAGCCCAGCGGCCAACGACGATTGTCACGCTGGAGCTCCGCCCAAGAAGTCACCAGGTACCTAATTGCTTCACGTTCCTAACCTCACCTTGACCTACATTTCCCATTCTAACCTAAAAGTCCATATCCGCCCTTCTCAGCCCTGCATTCTTGATCTAGCCATCACAGGGACCAAAGTTTCTCCATGTCCGTCTGTCCATGGCTTAGCTCAAAGTTTCTCCATGTCCGTCTGTCCATGGCTTAGCTCAAAGTTTCTCCATGTCCGTCTGTCCATGGCTTAGCTCAAAGGTTCTCCATGTCCGTCTGTCCATGGCTTAGCTCAAAGTTTCTCCATGTCCGTCTGTCCATGGCTTAGCTCAAAGTTTCTCCATGTCCGTCTGTCCATGGCTTAGCTCAAAGTTTCTCCATGTCCGTCTGTCCATGGCTTAGCTCAAAGTTTCTCCATGTCCGTCTGTCCATGGCTTAGCTCAAAGTTTCTCCATGTCCGTCTGTCCATGGCTTAGCTCAAAGTTTCTCCATGTCCGTCTGTCCATGGCTTAGCTCAAAGCTCAGAGACCCTTTAAACTACTCTACGAATACCCACCTATCTTGGCGTCCATGATGCAGGGTTCCAGCATGCCTTCAGCCAGGTCTTCCAGGATGATGTACTGGTTCTCGTGATTGTTGTACGTGAACTCGCGACACCCATAGTACTTCGCTATGAACTGACGCAGCTCTGGGAATGATTCACGGGGAATTGTTAATATTCATAATAAATAGCCCGGCATTGAGCCAGCGTGGTTGAGTATGGCTCAATCTCCCTCGTATCCGGGGACATTAATGGGCTATTATTTTTGTAGTGAAAGAACTATTGAGGGTTAAGATTATTTAACCTCTCATCAGCCGCCAGAGAATGTAACAGAAAGGTGTAATATTTTAGGGGGTTGTTAGGGACCTCATTCTGAGCAACTTTTACTATGAAACCAATAATAGTTAGAACAATAATAACAAATTGGTTTCATAGTAAAAGTCGTTCAGAATGATGTTCCTAACAACCCCCAAAAATACGACTTCACCTTTCTGTTACACCCTGTATAGTGTTGTTAAAGTAGATGTGCTGCATTAGGGATCATTCAACAATTACGTGATCACCGGAAGGGGGGGGGGGTGCTTGTATATACATTGGATTATTTGGAGGGGGGGGGGAGAATCCATGATTACGTCATCTGCGCCTCGTTTCCGACGACTAGACTAATGAAAGTATCTATTTATTGATTTAACTTTATAGTTCTTACCTTATGCATTTTGACAAAATGACACACCCTCTTCCCAAATTTAGGTTAGCAAAAATTTTAAGCACGGACGAAGATTACGTAATCAAGGCGAGGGGGGGGGTTAAAAACAAAAGATTACGCTGTGATCACGCACGTGGGGGGGGGGGGTTAAAAAAACGGCTAAAAATGATCACGTAATTGTTTAACGATCCCTTACCTATAAGGTCCGCGTTGGTAGTCTCTTGCATGTGCCTGTAGAAGCACACCTCTCGACGCTGCGCCTCCTTGATGATCGGCTTGAGCACAGTCCCGTTGTTGCACTGCAGCAGACCTGCGGATATACAACATTCAGGCGCTTGATAGTAAATGCAGATGGACCAATTCAAGTAGTTGCCAAGGGATGCGCGTAGACCGAGATGCAGACCGCCAGGGGCCCAATGTTTGTACACAGTTCTCATTCAATGCTCTTGTGATGCTGTTACCTTAGCACGAACATGATGGTAATGCATAATCATTGAGATTCCAAATAAACTTACAGTTCTAGGCATATACCGGTCACCATCTATCACAGACACGAGTGACTTCCTTAATTCCCTAGATTCAACTCTTCAAAACCATAAAGCCGATAAATGCGTTGTCATCGCAGGAGATTTAAACATCGATATCATGCCTGAAGTAAATTCTCACAGTCAATCCGAATACCTGTGCCTATTGGCAGAACATGGACTCGTCCCAGCCATAAATAAACCGACCAGGCTTGCCTCCTGCCTAGACCACATTTTTGTTAATGAAAAGGTAACCTCTGAAGGTGTGGTTTGCACGACAGCAACGACTGACCATGATCTGGCAATGATTGGTCTTTCAGCTGCACGTTCTAATAAGCAAACTAACTCGCGATTAACTAAAAGAGTTGATTATAATGCTATAGAAGAGGAACTGAAAACGGTTGACTGGTCCGATGTATTCCAATCGACAATAGCCTCGGAGGCAGCAAATATCTTTACAAATATATTATCTAAAACTATTGTAAAACACACAGAAATCATAAAAATTAGTCGAAGTAAATACAACTTAAAGCCCTGGATCACGCCAGGCCTCATCAAGTGTATGAGGCACCGTGATGCCCTGCACGCTAAAGCACGCAAACAACCATCTAATAACATCCTTCAGGTAACATACAAACGATACAAAAATTTCTTTACTGACCTACTTCATAAATTAAAGCACGAGTACGAAAGATCTAATCTTCTTGCAAACAAGGATAATCCCAAAGGGCTCTGGGCAGCAATCAACAACATATGTCACGCACAAAAGCAGAAAAGCACCGCAATTGAACTTTCGACAACTCACAAAACTACTGCCGACTCACTGAATTCATGCAATGACTACTTCTCCACCGTAGGGAAAAACCTAGCTAATATAACATTACAGAGAATTGGTCAAACAGAAGAGGAACTTGCATCTGAAATCTCAGTGGCTAATGGTTGCTCCCAGTCCCTTTTTCTGCACCCGACCGATTATCAGGAGGTGGGGAAAGTTATCACACGCCTACAAATAAAAAGTGCTCCGGGACTAGATAGTATAAATAATCGACTAATAAAACAAACAATGCACCAGATATTACCTCCCCTGACTCACATAATCAACACTAGCCTATCAACGGGAGATTTCCCAGATGCCTGGAAAACAGCCGCGGTATGTCCTATTTACAAAGATGGAGCAAAAAACAATCCAGCAAACTACCGGCCAATATCTTTACTTTCTACTCTATCAAAAATACTAGAGAAAATAGTTAACAGTCGTCTTCTGAAATTTATAGAAGTAAATAATTTGTTACCATCTAACCAATACGGTTTCCGAAAGGGAATGTGTACGGAGGACGCAGTAGGAAACCTTACAGATCTGGTTTCCAGTATTTTGGATGGGGGTAGGGCCTGTGTAGGTGTCTTTTTAGACCTTGCGAAGGCCTTCGACACGGTGTCTATCCCGATCCTCTTTCGGAAGCTAGAACTTTTTGGTGTAAGAGGCACAGCTCTTAAATGGTTCCAGACCTACCTCACCTGTAGGAGCCAATGCGTTAAAATTGATGGTCTGAGAAGTACTGAGTCTGCGATAAGTTACGGAGTTCCCCAGGGAAGCATCCTAGGGCCTTCCCTGTTCCTCGTCTACTTAAGTGACATAGCTGCAATTGATCTTGGGGATGCTAAACTGTTTTGCTACGCTGACGATACTGCGGTCATATTTCAGGAAAAGAAGTGGAGTGGGGCTTTTCAGGCAGCAGAGAGAGGCATGACTCGCTTGGGCGAGTGGCTCAGTAAAAACCTACTGACCCTTAATACTACTAAAACAAAGTTTGTTTCTTTTTATAAAACCCGTGCCTCAGCTCCTCGTTTTTCACCGAGCATCAAGGTTCATCAATGTGATCAAATTGGCTTAACTTGTGACTGTCCTGAAATAATAAGTGAAAACAATATTACATATTTAGGTGTAACCCTTGATGAAAAACTATCCTTCCAACAACACATCAATAAAGTAGCTAGGAAAATTAGAAAGACTATTTATATAATGAAAATTTTAAGACACAGCGCAGACAAGGAACTACTCAGACTAATTTACACGGCGATCTGCCAATCAGTAATCGGCTATTGTCTATCTGTGTGGGGAGGTGCACAAAAAACAACAATGCTGGTAATTGAAAGAGCTCAAAGAGCTGTACTTAAAGTGATGCTACAGAAACCACGCCGATATCCCACTGCCAACTTGTATGATGACTGTCAGCTCTTGAGCGTCAGGAAATTTTATCTGTTGAAGGCTACCATCATTACACACCAAGCATTAATCATATCACCACATCACGAAGCCATTCTAACAAAACGAACATACAAAGCACCCACCATTGGAGTTAAAACTACCTTCGCTCGTAGATTTGGCAGACATCTCCACGCCTTTGTCTACAATAATATAACTAAGGCTTGCGATCTTAAGCAACTAACAACTAGAGAGGTCAAAAACCGAGTTACTAAGTGGTTGCTTACACTTACTTACGACGATGCTGAAGATCTATTAAACGTCACGACCTAAGTACAATACATTTTATATATTTTTAATAATTTATTTATTTATACATTACACTTTATATATTTTTAATAATTATATTTACACATAATATAGAATAGGTCTAAAACAAATTGTAAAATAAATTGTAAAACAAATAAGTACCTATTGATTTATGCAAATATAATATATACTTATATAAGTTACTAACAATATTCTAAAACAATAAAATCGTTATAGATAAATAAAATAAAATTCTAAAAACGCGATCGCGGAACTGCTGTGTCGTGTATGGCAACCGGTATATTAGGAAGCGCGCGATACAGGTTCGCCTAGTGCGCGCTTCGCAAGCAAGCTGCCGGACAACTACCCTCTTTAATGTTTTGTTAACATCTTTTGTTAAAACCATATATTAGGTACTGTCCAAACATACTGCCAAATAAAGAATTATGAATTATGAATTATGAATGGCATTCGCTTGTTACAATGGCCGTTCACGAGCCGCAATAGGACGGCAATTATTCTCGTATACAATGATGGCGTAGTTATAAGATAAGATAAGATAGATAAGATAAAGTTTATTTTGTACTTTCTACTAGTTATAACTTAAATATTACAGTGAAATTGTTGTACATAGTGTCATCAATATAATTGCGACTTCAAACCCCTAAACTAAACTAGGTAATGAACCTGTATCTTAGGGATTTTGGGTCTTCCGGTTGCATATATACGCTGACACTCAAATGGAGTATGGGTTAGCCCCCTGTCAAGGAAATGGAGTATTGCATAGCTGGGATAACGTGGGCGCTTCTTTTGCCATCCCATTCTTTTGCCATCCCATTTGCCATGCCATCCCATTATTAGACTATAGTTACCTAAGTACATGGAAGGGTCCTGATTCCTATGTCCAGCGACTTGAGAGTCGTACGCCTGTAAGTGCAGGTACGGCCAGGGAGACGCCATCTCTGCCGTGCCCTTCTTGAGGCCGTAGTGGACCTGAAAACACAAACATATTATTACAATGTCGTTTCCCATATGCGGCGGCATAGGCCCAGCGCTTTCAGCCAAAACCTAATTCGAGCGTGGGCCCCAAAATCAATGGCCTTTTCAACCTTATAACTTGGTAAGAATGTTCCAAAACCTATGAAAAAGGAACTAAACAATTTGCCAGCTCCCGGGGCAACTACAGTCAAGGGGTTAAGTAATCCATTTTGGGTGACAGGAGACCATCGTTGGTGTGTACAAAAACCGCAATGTACGAGTCAGACTCTTTTTTTTATTTCAGTTTGTTCCCGCCACGAGCCTTGTAACCGCGCGCACACCCCGGACACTCCATAGAACGCTCGTAAAATAATCACCTATTACTACTACATAGCCTAATGACATTTGTACACATGCAAATGTGTGCGTAAACTCGTTCGTTTGTGAATGTGTGCGTTCAGCGCCTAATCAAAGTGTCTCCCGAAGAGGCTCCCCGACTCCGGGGTGGGGTGCGGTATCTGAATCAGCGCGGGGAAGGGAGTGGCCGTTCTGTACGTAGTACTATTATCTCTTCTGTGCCGCGCGTCCACTGTGCCCTTTGGCCTATGCCCATGGCTGGTTTTATAGAAGTGTCATGGACTGTAATTTATATAGAAAGAGCTATAAAAAATCGGTCAAGTACGGGTCGAAATCGCACACGAAGGGTACCGTACTATCGTATAACAAAACGTAAGCACTCAAAACAATAAAACAAAAACCAAAAAATAAATAAAAAAGATTAAAGCCCTCACGAGGATTTGAATTCTCGACCTACGGATTGAGAGCCTACATCATACACGCTGAGCTACCTCAACGATGTAGGTTGACGCGAAATATACCATCATATTGAAATGCGTGGGTGTATCAGAACAAGTCTATTGTATGAGGACCCCCTTTAATTTGCAGTACCCGCTGACGGACAGACAGACAGACGGACAGCGTGGGCTTAGTAATAGGGTCCCGTTTGGCACCCTTCGGGTACGGTACCCTAATAGCATAACTGTGTCCCTCACTTTCGACACAACCGTCCGGCCAAAGTCCACGGTCAGCGAATTTCAACCTAACCTTCGTAATAAAGTTCAAACCTATGAAAAAACGGAACAAAAGAACTGGGTCTTTTGTGGACAAAAACTATACATATAATTGACTGCGCCTGCGGGGGAATGCGGCTCGCCAAACGTTAGTTGTATTCAACGTACGCAACCAATGTACGATGACGGTAACCAGACAGCTTCGCAGCGGCTGACCAATCACAGCTCTCTTACCGTCCCCCGCCGCCGCCCGTAAATTGGTGAGTTGTGTTTCAAAGGAAAATGTATCTATGCGCTCTCCACTGGATAAGTGCTCCCTGGTTGTGGACCTTGGATGGTAAAAGGCGTCGTGCTATGTTATGATATGACACTAGTACCTGGGATGATGTGGGCTGAATTTCTTTCCAACGATCTTTTGGCTTACGGTGCCAGGTGGAACTAACGGTTTTTGACAGGTTCGTTGCATTAAGTTGCGTAGAACCGGCGCCCCCCTGCAAGCGTCACTCAGGCACCAAAATATCGTTGGAATGGAAGACTGTATCATGATGTACCTGGTAGATGGATCTCTCCCTGCGCGACGGCTGACGGGGTAACTTTGTAGCTGCATCACTCATTTAGGACAACTGGAACAATAAGTATTTCTGATTTAATAATTTGGATTTATATTTTTATTTGTGTGGGAGAACAGAAATGATACTTGCACAGTTTTTGATTTGAGTTAGTGAACTATTGTTATAAGTAAGCCACGAAAAAACAATATACTCATCGTTACATAAAGCTAGGTTTACACGAGGTCAGTGCTGGCTGCCTTGCTATTGACCTTGTGTAAACAGTTTCTCAAGCCAAGCCGCTCGCGGGCTGCCAGATTTTTTCCAGAAAAGTAAATCAAATACTTAATTTCAAACAAAAATCAATGGCACTCTTTACACACAATTTAGTTTCCTGATACTTTAACTAAGTTTTCTTTAAATGTAATAAAAGGAAAGAGATGATGCTCTTTCAGTCCAGCGGTTTCAGTTCTCGAAGAGGCTATCAAATGGCTGCTCAAACTGCCACCTTTATGAGTTGTGACGTTGACGACAGCGACCAAACGCCAAATAAATAGTCCAGCGGTTTCTTGTCTCTTGGACTGGCGCCAGCGACACTGACTTCGTGTTTTTTGTTTAGGTATGATACATAGTGGTTTTCCCCTGCATGAGTAGGTAACCAATGATTAGTAATTTTATGTGTGTTTTATTTCCTAACATTCATACAATAAAACGCAAACACAGGTTTTATAGAAGGCTACGGACGAAATAAATGAACAAAATGTTACATACACTTACTAAAAATACTCTAGTTTAGACCAATTACCTTGTTTTAAACTCTTTTAAGAGTTCCGGATTCTGAAGCCAAACCAATTGTATTAAAGTTATTTTTATTAAGTAGTTTAAATACTTTGATGGTTCTTCTTCAAGATTGCCGACACTATACAGGAAAGTGCTTGGTATAATCTTAATCTAATCTAGCTTTAAATCAAAATGACAGGCTTTATCAACAGGTTATTGATAACAATGCATGTTATTGTTTTTTTAGTCGATACCTACACGCTATGGTTGATTCGCAGAAACTTAGCCCAACGATTTGGCAGCATTCAAGCAACGTGACCGGCCCAGTCCCACTTTAATTGGGCAGCCTTCTGAGCTACATCTATAATCTTTGTCCGGGAGCGCAGCTCGGAATTCCGGATCCGGTCTAAAAGCCGAACAGTTAAAATAAAACGTCCCAAATTACAAAAATATATATATTTCAGTTACAAAGAGGTAAATAAATAAATGCCTTTTATCCTTATATCTATGCTGAATTTACAGCTTTGTTTTGTTATACTTGTAGAATCCCTCCCCAGATTTGATGCCGAGCTTCCCTTCCTTTACCATATTGTCGATCAGGGGTATTGGTTCAAACACTGGGTTGCCAGTTTTCTCGTACATGACTTGTAGAGCAAACTTGTTGGTATCTAGACCTGTGTAGTCGGCTAGCTCGAATGGACCCATGGGGTAGCCTGCGCCCAACTTCAAGCCAATGTCAATGTCTTCCTTTGTTGCGTCTCCTGTGAAAGTACAAAAGTTGTTATGAGTACGCTTAGTATACGACGCTCGAGAAATGCCCTTGTCTATGCGCAAATGTCATTTTCCCTATCGAGCCTGAGATGTCTCGACGTGTCTCGCTCTTGTCGCGACGCGGGAGAGGGAGATGGACGGCCATATTATAGACATGGCAAGTACTTGTAAGTCTGTCTCTCGACGTCGAGAAGAGAGTAAAAAGTACCATGCTAAGCGTGCAGGATAGTTTGAGCAAGTACCTACCCTTACTATTCTCTGAAAAACTTAACTCCATACAATTTATATGTCAAATGTTATTCATGGAATAGTGTTGGTTGACTCTCGTTTCAAGTATTCGGCCTTGCATACGCGTGGTATGCAACAGAGAGGTTTATCATATTTTATGATTTTTTCTAGGTTCCACGTGTAAGGTAAGTTTCGCATGCCTACCTCTTTCAAACATCCTCATAGCCTCAGCGCTATACGGCCCCAGCAGTCTGTTGACCACGAACCCAGGTGTGTCTTTACAGGTGATGCAGGTCTTCCCGACGGCCTTGCCCCACTCCATCATGGCCTGGTACGTCTGCTCGGACATGTGGTCGCCCTTGATGACTTCCAGAAGTTTCATCACCGGTACGGGGTTAAAGAAGTGGAGTCCACCAAATCTGTGGGTGCAGATGACATGCTAGTTTGAGTTTTGAGTTGAATTTTCGGTTCGCTAGCGTTTAGACACATGCGGGCCAAACTAACAATAGCGAACAATAGATTCGCGAGTAAGAGGCTTAACACATTGGGCCGTGCCGGTTGTTCGAATGTTGATCGCACACCGAAGACCCGCCTCGCTGGTTGTAACTGTATTAGATCGGGAAGGGTGGTTTCTGGACAATGTTTTCGATTTATGGTATGGAAAGTTATACATATTGAGGAAGCACATAATGTTTCTACAAAGCTTGGGCATCTTGGTACCTCATTATTAGGAATGCTACAAAATATGTTCATGCTACTTAACATTAAGAAAAAAACTTTTAAAAGTATTTTGTTTAAACATCTCTAGGCTTAAACCACAACATAAAGGCTTAATTCAGATCAGATTCCACTTCAAAACTTTTTATTTATTTTATTTGTGTTGGTGACATGTAAACTCGAGTTAATAATCGCAGAGTAAAAAAAAACATTGGCCACTACAAAAATAAAATATAAACATCTCTAAAACTCTTCACAAAATAAAAGGCCATCATTCACAAATTTTATTTTGTGAATGGTGTAGTCAAAATCAAAGGTTTTGTACATTACTTCTTTGCTACGAGATAGTAATTCGGGTACAGAAAGAAGGAATAAATGCAATATCTACCTATCTTTCCTCTTGATCCCGGAGCAGATCTCATTGATAGAGATGGAAGATGTATTTGTAGCAAAAAGTGTAGACTCAGGTGAAATCTGAAATGCAATGTTATATACATTAATAAGAGATTTAAATAAAATCTCCATAAATTTTATAGGTAAGTATGGAATATACGGTCAAAAATTAATCATACAGGTATACAGATGAATAATTAATTCAGCGGTTCCCGAATGGTGTTCCGCGGAACCCTGGGGTTCCGTGAAAGGCTCTCAGGGGTTCCGGGGAAATTCAAGATTTCAATTATTATTTTTCGAGTCTAGCTAGATATTGTAAATCGCTTTACCTTTGATATATTTAGGTACTTACGGTAATTTTGTAAATGGACGTAATTATTATCTAGTTTCAATGATCTTATTTTAAAATGTTGTCTTAATTAAAATGGGTCCGCGGTAGGCCAGTCTGTCTGTAACAGTGGCGGTCCGAGATCATTTGCGCCAACTTGATAGATTGCCTAAATCTTGACGGTTTATGAAAATTTTCGCCCATGAGTTCTTGTGACAGGCACGTTACTCGACTTGCTAGCCATGTAAAATTTCGGGGGCGGCTACCGCCGCCCATGAGTTCTTTTGATAAACCCGTTACTGGACTTTCTAGCTATCGACGCCGTCCGTGAGTTCATGTGAGATAATCTTTACTCAACTTGCTAGCCATCTAAAATTTCCGGAGCAGCTAGTTCCCACGAGTTCTTCTGAAGCAGAGCTCGTTACTTGAATTGCTAACTATGTGTAATTTTCACTGCGGCTTTTGCCGCATATGAGTTCTTGTCAGACACTGGTTACTAAACTTGCTAGCCTTTTTCCGAAAAGCTCGCTTTACTCGACTTGCTAGCTATGTGAATTTTTTGGTGACTCACATACCACTTTCACACTTTAAGCAATTCCACATACCCCTGTCAAAATATATTTTAGGACATGTGAAAAAAATCCTTATTTACATCAGCAAAATATACTTTTAGTTGTACTCGAACAACGAGGCTGCCCGAAGACAGGCGGCGCGAGCCGCCCCAAAAAATTCACATAGCTACTAACCAGATACAAATTTTCAAAGTCCTGACAAAATTCCTGATTTTCGGCCAGAATTCCTGACACGAACTTGACGTGCTCGCGCTCGCGGCGCGGTGTAGGTATTGATAATACGTCGTGGCGTCGTCGGTCGTCGTGGGCCGCGCGCCGGCGGGGCGGCGGAGGAGGGGGGCTATTGACCCGAGCGGTGCGTTGCGTAGTATGCGTAGGTATCGCCCTCGCGTTAGTGCGGTTTGTACGCTACAATAGTGCGCTAGTGCCATTGCGCATGTTCTACCGTCCGCGTTTGTTAAAATATTCTTACGATGGCGTCTAGTAGCAAACGCCCGAGACTTTGTACTTTTACTGATGTTCTACGAATTAAATATCCGTTACTGAAAGAAGGTAGAGACCCGAGTGAAGTGTATTGTACAATATGTGACTGTTATTTTTCGATTAAATTCAAAGGTGCCTCAGACATTGAAAAACACATACAGTCACAAAAACATAAAAAACAAGCCTTAACGGTGTCTAAAAATGTCAAAAATTTATTGTTTCATTTATTTGCCGAAAATTCCTGACATTTCCCTTTTCCGGCCGCATTCCTGACATATGTCTAAAATTCCTGACATGTCAGGAAAATTCCTGACGTCATTATGTGACTGCAAAAAGTTTAAGAAACCCTGATCTAGTAAATATATTTTTGTTCTAAGTTAGTTTACTTCTTACTTGAGCTAGGGTTCCGCACAAAAAAGGTGAACCAAAAAGGGTTCCATAGCCAAAAGAATTCGGGAACCGCTGATTTATGTAATGGCATCTCATGACAAATTAGCAGACTTATTGTGTGCTGTGCTCTTTATAAAAACCACATAGATCATTCATAGTCCATAAAAGTTGCATGTTGTGATCATTTCTTTTCTACATTATGTTGCCAAGCTGTAGCCAGCAGTAGTTACCATTTATATGTAAGATAGTTGTATTAACTAAAGGGTAAAAGATCAAGGAATTTCAGAATATATTGATGGGTAAAGGTCAAAACGCACTTTGGCGGCGCGGCGCGGCGCTGCAGCGGAGCGACGCGGCCTCTTCTAAACGCACTACAGAGGCGCGGCACTATTCTCCGCACCGCTACGCTCTGGTGTGGTTTGAATCATAGTAATTAGTAGAAATAATATTTGGCCGTTTCCTGCCGCGCCACGCCGCCGAAGTGCAGTTTGACCTTAAAATGAATGCAGCACAAAATGAACAGTACTTACTGCATCAAGCTGCTTAAACAACTCCTGTTTAGCGCTTAACTTCTCCACAATAGCTTCAATGATCAAGTCAGATTTAGCCCCCTCCTCAAGCTTGGTTGTCACTGTAATTCTACCATATGACTCCTTAACAAAGTTTGCAGCCTTTTGTGCATCATCCTTGTACAGTCGCTTGGATACTCGGGTCAAGTTTGTCTGGATGGACTTCTGGGCTGTCTCCAGAAGCTCCGGCTTGATGTCTACTATGGTCACTTTTTGGCCAGCTTGTGCTGCTACCTGGAAGTTCATTCACTCAAAATATCAAAGATCCTTATGTATGTATTTATCCTTCTGTTCTACTTTAGAATCACTCTCAATTTAGATCACTGAATTGGAATAAAAAGCAACGTAATCTTATTATTGTTCATATCCACACCAGAGTATATTATGCACATGGAAAAATAGAAAATTTAAATCACTTTAAATGGTTTACCTGAGCAATACCAGATCCCATAAGACCTCCACCAACCACAGTCACAGTTTTTATGGCACTCAATTGCGAGGAGTTCGAAAAACTCCTCACAGCCATTTTCATTATCGACGTCATCTCTCGGGCAGGGTTCTGAGATGTACACTGACTAGAAAGGCAAGTGCAATGACCACGCAAGACGTTATCGTCGAACTATGTGTCGTCGAACCGACTTTATTAGTGTTGTTATGAATGCAATATGCGCGGGCGCCGGTAAATTCGCGAGTGGGGGCGGAGGGAAACCGCTGTTTTCGTGTTGAATCGTTGGTACAAAGGTCACATTGAATTTGAAAAGATAAACAAATGATACGAGAGATAACAACTGCTAGCTTACCTGTTGCCGTGTGTGGTTTGCATGCACGCTGATATGAAGTGGAGCACATTATTAGGGTCGTTCTAAAGGGATAATTGAAAATATTGAAATTGAGTGTTGAGCTTAATAATAATTTAAACAAAATGTGAAAGGGATTTGTTGATATTCCACGTTCCGTTATTGATATTATTTATTGTCAATCTCACAAAAGATTTATGTATTGAAAAAATGAGAAATAATTAGATATTTGTCTTTTAACCGTTAGCACAAGTTTTATAAAATTATTTTCTAAATATGAGGGTGGTGTAACAAAATTATTTAATATTAGTTTTCTTGAGTTTTATTCAGAATAAAACAAAATACTGCGTGTAATGAAACGTAAGGTTCCAACAGTTGACACATATGTTCTGAAACAAGATTGTACCTAATCTTGATCAACTGAAATTAAATGTAATTTGTTATTTTTGGGAAAGTACTGCTGCTATTAAAAATTTAAAACAATGGAAAACTTTATTTTAGCAAAACTATTTAATATTTTAAGTTTACTATTTCATTTCAACAAAACAGTAACAAGTACAACGTAACGATCGCCGCGATTCTTACTTTCAAAACGAACATCGATCGACTTTCGTTTGTTGTTTCGTTCCGTTCGGCACTTGCTGCGGTGCTCGTGAACTTTGGAATTAGTTTTTTAGATTTTAATTTTACAGCTATTACGTGGATCTTACTACTTTAGAACTTACGAAATCAAACTCCTCGATAATCTAACCAAAATGAACCAGTTTGGTGTTATTGCTAGGAATTTCTCCAGTTCATCTGCTGTTCAAAGTGCAATCAAGAATGTCACTGTTATCGGAGGTGGGCTTATGGGCTCAGGCATCGCCCAGGTAAGCGCAAATCAAATCAAATCAAATCAAATAGTTTATTTGTAAAAACATAGGTACAATAAGTTATTTATGATAGTGTGATTGGATCGCTATGTTTCGCCATAGGGCATACAAATATTTTATACATCTAGGAATAGTACATGCTTAATTTATTTTCTAAATCCACGCATATGCATTTATGTAATTTGGAGCAGGCTTATGTAGGTATGCTATGCATATTATTATTTTTATTACAATGCTGGGTCATTTAAATATTCATTTATAGCGTAGTATGTCTTATTAATAAGAAACTTTCTCAATTCCCTCCTAAATTGTATAATATTTTCTATATTACGGATACTATCCGGCAGCTTGTTGTATATTATTGGTGCCATGCCACAGATATTATTTTTAAACAAAGCTGTTTTAAACGCATAAACTATTCTA
Source organism: Argyresthia albistria (assembly GCA_963457715.1). Lineage (NCBI taxonomy): Eukaryota > Metazoa > Arthropoda > Insecta > Lepidoptera > Argyresthiidae > Argyresthia > Argyresthia albistria. The sequence continues at coordinate 661,760 of OY735268.1, read as the reverse complement.
GAACACCCTCAAATAAACTAGTGGCTCTGTGAGCTGTAGACCTCGCGAGTATGTCGGTGGGAAAGCTGAACTGCTAAAACACATAAAAAAAATAACCCAAATAATTTTCTTTCAATAACACATACAAACTTATGAATGTACCTGGTTACGTACATGCAGTATGAAAGTAGCCGCACCAATAACTTTGTAAACTACATTTCGCGATCTTTTATACAACCTATTGACTTTTTACTAAAATTATATAATCTGTTTCACTCTCATAGTCTTTACAAATCCAACGACACCTCATTTGTTAATATCCATCGAGCCGTTTGGGTTGTAGCGATTTTTTTACATTTTAAAACCCCATATCTCCGCCATTTTAAAAAAAATCAAAAAACTGGCTCGAGTAAAAAATTCTATTTATTTTTTCAACCTGCTCACAAAATTTCACAAGAATCGGTTCATAAATGCGACCTGTAGAGGAGAACAACCGGACATACAAAAGCATTTTTGCCCAAACCTGAAACGGAGACGCTTCGCTCACTTCGCTCGCTCATCTGTTTCACTCTCATGGTCTTTACGAATCCAACGACACCTCATTTGTTAATATCCATCGAGCCGTTTGGGTTGTAGCGATTTTATCTCCGCCATTTTGAAAAAAATCAAAAAACTGGCTCGAGTAAAAAATTCTATTTATTTTTCCAACCTGCTCACAAAATTTCACGAGAATCGGTTCATAAATGCGACCTGTAGAGGAGAACAACCGGACATACGAAAGCATTTTTGCCCAAACCTGAAACGGAGACGCTTCGCTCGCTTCGCTCGCTCGGTCAATAATTAGCTAAACTACCTCCTACCACAGATACCCTAATCTCCTACCTAGAAAATAAAAAAAAAAACACGATCAAATCAATGGGACAAGAATAAGGAACAACAACAGTTGTCCTCCTAACTGCTGTTGTTCTTTATTATCTCATCCACCATAGATGAAACTATATGCTTTGTTTTAACATTTTTTAAAACAATCCACAGGTAGCAGCGCAAGCCGGCCAGAATGTGATCCTGGTGGATGTAAGCCCGGACGTCCTGGCCAAGTCTCAGAAATCCATTGGCAACAACCTCGGACGTGTTGCCAAGAAGCTCTACAAAGACAATCCTCAAGCCGGAGAGAAGTTCGTCTCCGAGGCCCTCGGGAGGATAAAGACCTTGACTGATCCGGTTGAGGCCTGCAAGAGCTCTGACTTGGTTGTGGAAGCCATTGTTGAGAACTTGGCAGTGAAGCATAAACTTTTCAGTCAGTTGGACAAGGTTTGTTTAGGTTTTATAATTTTCCTATGAGTTCATTGCTGCTGTACTCATAGTGTATTTTGTTCAATCAACTAATCTCTGGATATTAAGATTTGTCATATGTAAGGATATAAAAATATTTATGTTCTATGTTTCAGGCAGCACCGAGTCACACCATCTTTGCATCCAACACTTCCTCACTCTCAATCAATGAGATTGCTACCTCAGTTCAGAGAAAGGACAAGTATGTTTTGGAAATTGAAAGCAATATTGCTTTCTCTGTGGCTCAGCGGTTGCACATCCTGCCTATCATGCAAGAGGTCCCAGGTACAAACCCCGGCTGGGGACAAAAGAAATCCCTCAGGTCTTGGATGTTTACATGTTTGTGATGTCACTGTTTTTGGTTCCCACGATACGGTATCCTAGTGTGGGGCCAGAAGCAATGTATGTGCCTGTATGTTTAAACTGCACATTCCTTTGAATAATGGAAGTCTTCCAAGGGTCATGCTTTTCTCATACAGGCTGGCAGAGGCCTAAAATAATGAAGTTTTCCTCACAATGTTTTCCATCACGCTTAGAACATCCGTTTGACCACAGATACTATGATACTAGTTTGACATACCTACTTATAAATTATTTATCTCATTGGTACATGACACCATGGTCAGCACTGGGATCTGAACCTGCTTCTCCTACGTGATAAGGATAGGTTAGGGTGAATCCCAAAGAACCCCTGATTGAAATACCGTTTTGAATGTTCCTAAAAAGCAATTTCAACTGACTCTCCAGATTCGGTGGACTCCACTTCTTCAACCCGGTCCCCGTGATGAAGCTCCTGGAGGTTGTCCGAGGGTCAGAGACCTCGGAGTCCACCTACACCACCATGATGGCGTGGGGCAAGGCCGTCGGGAAGACCTGCATCACCTGCAAAGACACTCCTGGATTCGTGGTCAACAGGCTGCTGGTGCCGTATATTGCGGAGGCTATCAGGCTGTTTGAACGAGGTTGGATTCATTATAATAAGACACTGTAATATCAGTCAGGGCCGTGATTCAGTAAGCGAATCGCATTGCAATATCTATAGCGATGGCATAAGATTCCGGTTTATCCCTGGCGACGGCGCTGCCTACAAACAAACCGGTATTTATTTTATTTATTATTATTTTATTTTATTTGGGACATCAACAGCATATAAAATAAATGAGTTACAATGGTAGATAGTAAATACAAAAATTAAGCCGGTAACAGACATCCACAGGAGATACATTAAGCAAAAGAGAGAAAAAAACTTAGCAGTTATCTTATTATTATGCACGTTGTAGAGTTTTAGGAAATAAGAATTTTAGTAGATTGTACGTGATTTAAATTAAATATATAGTAAGGAGAATGTGAGGAGTATATTTGTAATGTTTGTGTAAGGGTAAGCGAGTATTTTCAGCCGTCGCTATAGCTATTGATTGCCAAACGATGCGCGCACAGAATCCGACCCTTGTGTACTATTGCTATCTTTTATTCGCGTATGACTCCTACAAAATTGTAAAGCAGCAATATGATACCAACCTTTGACACCTCTATTAGCCATCCTAACTCCTTAGAAGTCCTGGGCCGGATTTGTTTCCTCGACGTCGATTCGCGTCACGCCGCCTTGCCCCGACGTCGACTCTTACTTCATAGAGCGCTTATAAATCTAAAGGAGATCAGTGGTCCATGGGTCGAATCGTAAAAAGTTGTACATGTTGAATATTTTTTTTGACCCCGTATTCTTTTCTTTAAAGCATGTACATTATTTGATTTGTTGTTGTTTGTTACATTTTATGGGATGGTACATGATTGTGTTATGTAGGTGATTCCACAAAATCGACGCTATCTCTTGAATTAGTATTTTTTTTATTTTGTTTTCCAAAGGTCTTACTTTAACTCCCATACAAAATTTTTTTGACCCTCCCCCGATTTTAAGGTAAAAACTGCCATCACCTCCAAGATGGGATGTCTGTCCCACATTTTCAAATTAGGATACGTTCTATGATACTTGCCCTACGTGTCTCTAAAAAGATTACGCTAATTGATAACACAGTTATTGTTTTATAATTTTTTAAACATTTGTCCACTTTTTTAATGAGTTTGTAACGTCATGACTGTAACGGTCTTTACTTCCACTTATCGGAATAACCCGGACAGTTACCATACTTTTTTGAGTGGCAACACCATTGATCACGACATGGCAACATTAAAAACAAATAAACAGCCATTTTTTCGCGAAGAAAAAAGGTAAGAGTGGTGGACGAGCGTTTTGTTGCAAAAAAAACGTGGATATTCCTAGTTGGATTCCGAGGTGAGTAAGCATATTCTGTCTCACTTTTATACATCATTATGAAAGTTTATTGTCACATAATCCAATGAAACTACTGATCAGTCCGAGTTTGTCCGCAACAAAAAGATAATATTTATTTTAGGTTAGGTACCACGCTTTTTTTGTCATGAATGTAACGATGTGTAACGAAATGCGTTACGTTACAGTCATGACCAATTCTTAAGTGTAGTCTATACTGTGCACTGAGTTCAATGACTTCAAAATAGGGGATTTTTTTTAATCGTTAGACCTGATTTTGGGTTTTGGGAAGGGGAGGGGGAGGGGTAGGGAGGGGAGGGGGATTTACTCCCATCAAATATCATACAAATAATATAATTGTGAATGTTTATGTGTGTGTGTGTGTGTTTATATGTTTGTGAGTCTTCTACGCTGAAACGGCTAGACCGATTTGAATGAAATTTAACACACGCATAGTTTATGAGCTAGATTAACATATAGGGTACTTTTTATTCGACTGCATCAGAAGGAGGGTAATAAGGCGTGGGCGAAGCCGCGGGTAACAGCTAGTAATTCAATAAGTCAGTCGGGTTTTTTGTTTCTTTTTAATTATTGTTTTTTGAGATATAAATTTTTCCAGTTTATTAAAATTTAAGGTTAGGATCACCCAAAATGATCGAAAAAAAAATCAACAATATTCATAGTTTTATTCATTAATATCACCAGCATTAATTAACATGTCTTATGATGATTTCAATAAAACTCTGATTAATGAACTATGTTTTATTTCTTTACTGCCAATATGAACTTAGCTTTATAATAGTCATGACTGTTACATTCAGTCATGAACGTTACGATGTGTTATGGTGTCATGAACGTTACTGTACAACTTTTTACGATTCGACCCCCATACATTTTTGGGCCAAAAGTGAAAGTGCCGGCCAGAATAAAAAAGTGTAATATTCGGATAGAACACAGAAATCCTATTTTTTTACTATGACACTAACCTGTTCGCTCCATGGTTCTGTTTTTTAGAATCGACGTCGCGGCAAGGCGGCTTAGCGCGAATCGACGTCGTGGAAACAAATCCTGGGCCGGGAGTCGCGTACAGGCGTCGCATGTCAATAGCTATTGCGAGGCGCAAAAAGCAGGTTTTGGCTTGTTGACGACGCCGCGCGCCGGCTACAAACGAACCGGATATCCGCGCTCTCGCCACAGATATGCCCTGGAGTATGATTCTCGCGCATTCGATACAGACTGTCTAGTGTAAGTTGGCGTGTGGCAAAAAAACGTACTAATTTTGCCAATTGGCTTGTGGCCTGTCAAGTCAAAATAGATACTTTTTATGAACTGTCAAAACGGAATTTTTGTTCCTGAGTTCTATGAAATAACAACAGAATGACGTCATGTAAAAGTGCCATCAAATGCTGCCTAATTTTGCACAAAAATAACTTTATAAAATATGCCTGCTGGAAATATACAATTCTGAGAATGTCAAGCCATTTTGTACATAATGCTTTTGTTCCTAGATTTATTGGATTACCTTGGCCACAAGCCAGTTGTGTCTGACAGTTCTCAAAGCTTGGTGGCTTGTAGGAGGCGCCACCAGAGGAACGCCAACTTATACTAGACAGTCTGTATACGATATCTACACCTATATCGAGTGATTTTGTACGGGAATCTGTTGATATAGGTCTCGATATCCGTATATCGAAGGCGCGAGAATCGACCCGCTGGATCTTCGCTTCTGCTTTGCTCATCTGAACTATTATTCCCAGGGGACGCATCAGCTCGCGACATCGACATTGCCATGAAGTTAGGCGCGGGCTACCCGATGGGCCCTCTCGAGCTGGCAGACTACGTCGGCCTCGACACAAACAAGTTCATCCTCGACGGATGGAACAAGAAGTACCCGCAGCAACCTCTGTTCAGCCCCATCCCACTTCTTAACAAGATGGTGTCTGAGGGCAAGCTGGGAGTTAAGAGCGGGGAGGGATTCTACAAGTATGACAAGAAGTAAATTGTTTGTAATGGGCTCTACTGACGATGCAATCTGTCTCGCGATTTGTTGCTGCAACTTGTATTTCTCTTTCCGTCTATCTTCCAGTTCTGTCCTTCTCTAGCGGTTGCAAGGCAACCTAACTTCTATAGGGCTTTACTCACGGTGCAATTTGGCTCGCGATTTGTTGCCTTGCATTGCAACTGATTGCAGGTAGATTGCATCGTGAGTGGGCAGGTTGCATGCAATCGATTGCATCGTGAGTAGGCAGGTTGCATGCAACAAGTTGCAAGTCAGATTGCATCGTGAGTAGAGCCCTATGACTTGCAGCGACAGACTGCAAGCCGGGTTGCATCGTGAGTAGAGCCTATAAGAGTCGTGTAATCATGTTGTTATAAGAGAAAATGTTGATTCAGTGTTTATACAAGTTTTATAGGATTATGAAATTTTATAGATATTGTATTTTAAATCGCTTATTATTATTATTATACACGTATATTTTGAGTTAAAAGCATTTGTTTATTTGCGGGTGTTTTATTAATCTGTGGTTGTAATAAAGGTTGTTTTAGAAAGTTTAGTGAAAATAGTAGGCTTTTATCAAATCACATTTATTAATTAAAAATACACAGTAACTAATGTAACTACGTACCATCAGACAGCATGGAAATGTTCTCAACAGATCAATACAAGAACGAAGTAACCAATATTATTCCAATAACACAGTGATTAGATTACTCACGATTTATAAAATACACCTAAATCACATTTTTGACAAAACCATAGGGTAGGACTGTTCTTGTTATTGTTCCTGTGATACACGTCTACTTAAATTGAAACCCTGCTACCTGCTACCCCTGCTATACTATAGGTAAAGCCATCCACGACGACGCGTGACGTAGCTATTTGCATCTTTCTTTTTCATCGAGGCACTCTGCTGAAAGACAAAGACGCAAATAGCTACGTCACGCGTCATCGCGGATGTCGGTACCTATAACCTGGATTAATTCAGCTAAGTGCAATGAGTATACAAAAGTATACTGTACATATCCTGGGTAAATTAAGTAACTTTCAGTAAACTTAATTCACCTTGTTCACCTGTAGAAAGTTAAGCGTAGTTTTCTAAAAGTTAACTCATTTCACCCAGGTGTTTAAAGTATACTAAAAGTAAAGTATACTTAATGCACCTAAGTGAATTAAGTATACATACCCACTTAGGGGTTAGCAAATACTCAGCAGTCTGAAATTATCTACAACTAGTATTAAACCAACATTGTATTCCCGTTGACCAACAATTTCTTACTCCAGCGTAAGGTCCGACCGAGATCTCGTTCTCGGTCTCGGCATTCTCGGCCAAATTTCGGGCCGAGATACTCGTTCTCGGTCTCGGCCAAATCTGCCAAGATTCTCGGCCGTGGCGAGACTATTGTCGTGTGATCGTATGTTTATTTCAACCCGTCATGTTGTCATCAGTGCTCGGTGCGCGAGCTGTCGATCGATTTGATTGGTTTATAAAATTAAATGGAGTCATTCGTGCGTTTGTTTCGGCCATTTCATTTGCAAACAACTTCATTTCAAACACTTTTCTTTGCACTTCATGAAGGAAACTTGTTGTGATATTGTTACATATTGTAAGTCCTTTAAAATCCGAACTATTATTCAATTTACTTCTACCTTCTTTATTATCTAAATAGAATTTCTAAGACTGATTGATAATAGATAACATCTCAACAGTGGATAAAATTTATAACATTTCAATTGTTATCTGCCCGTAGCGGCCATTCACACTGACGACGGGGGGGGGGGGGGTTTCATTTCAAGATTTCATAATATAAATTCGTTATAAAATTCATGCTACTTTCAATATTTTTCCCATATTTGGTTGTGTACCTAGTCTCGGTCTCAGTCTCGGCCGAGAATGCATTTAAGTCTTGGTCTCGTCCGAGAGGAAAATTCCTGTCTCGGTCGGACCTTACTCCAGGGCCTCTCCGTTCGTATGATTTAATTTAAACTACTCGGAAAGGATTGATCCGATAATCACCAAAGGCATCCACATAATAGGCTTGTAGCTAAGGTAATCCAATAAATCTAGGAACAAGTTTTAAGTTGAAGCATTATGTACAAAATGGCTTGACATTCTCAGAATTGTATATTTCCAGCAGATATATTTTATAGTCAATTTTGTGAAAAAAAGACAGCATTTGATGGCACTCTTCCATGACGTCATTCTGATGTTATTTCATAGAACTCAGGAACAAAAGTTCCGTTTTGACAGTTCATAAAAAGTATCTATTTTGACTTGACAGGCCACAAGCCTATTATTTCATGACACATTTTGCTTATTGGTATTTACGGTACGGAACATTAAAATAGTAGTTAATGTAGTTATACCAAGCGCCAATTATTAGACTGTAGAAGAAAATAAAAGTTAAATATTTTCACTTTTCCGAAACTTTCGAGTTCAACGGGAATGTTCTCGCATTTGTTGGTGTGGTGTCCGATACATGTCTCATGGTGCTTGGATTCTGTAGATGGTCTGCGGGAACTTGGGCATCGGCGCTGAAGGCTTCTCATCCTCGAGAGCGCTCTTGAGATTCTTCTCAAACACCTTCTTGGAGTCGCAGAAGCCCTGCTTGGTCTTGCCAAAGGAGTTGGGGCCGGCTGAGGTCGGCGTCTCCCTGGAATTGTTGGAAATGAGACAAATTAAATACAAAATCGGTCAAGTACGGTACTGTACTATCGTACAACAAAACTTAAGCACTCAAAATAATAAAACAAAAAGAAAAAGAAAATTAAAAAAGATTATGCCCTCACGGTGATTTGAACTAACGACCTACGGATTGAGGGCTTACAACATACCGAGCTAAGCTACCACAACGATGTGGGTTGACGCGAAATATACCATCATATTGAAATGCGTGGGTGTATCAAACCAAGTCTCTTGTATGGGGACCCCCTTTAATTTGTAATATCTCTTGTCTTTCAGTATTTGTTGCTGTTGCAGCAACAGATATACACATAAATTTCAACTTTCTAGCTATTATGGTTCATGCTCTGGGACCCGCTGACGGACGGATAGACAGACAGCGGAGCCTTAGTAATAGGATCCTGATTGGCACCCTTCGGGTACGGTACCCTAAAAAGAACCATTTTGAGTTCATCACAATGTTTCAATACATTTGACAAAACAATGTTCCTAATGAACTGACAGAATGCAAGTTAACTTGGTTAAATAGGCAGCTCTTCTTCTATGGATGGCAACTTGGCTTTTGGATTGCAATTTCAAACTACATTGTGTTATCTCTAAGAATCTCTCATGAAGTGGTCACATTCATTGTTACATACAGTATAGGATAATGATAAGACAATCCCTGACATGTAGGTTTCCTCCTGAATCTAAGACAATGATCCATCATTCATGATCAAAGACATCAGCAATCCTGAATCTAAGACAATGATCCATCAGTCATCAGTTCATCACCTTCCAATATTCCTCATCCTCATGCGAGCTTCAGCCGGCATCTCTTCAGGCTCGTCTTCATCATCATCTTCATTGAAGACTGAAGCGATGGAGGGTTTCGGGGCTGGAGTAAGCTTGCTGCCTCCTCCACCAATGTTCATCTTTATTGGACCCTGAAAACATAAAGTTTACTCTAAACATGAGTGGTTGCAGGTTGCAGGTAATACAGTACAGGAAACCTTCATATCTCTCATGCTGATGCTATGGGCTAGCACCTAGTAATGCAAAAAGATGCTTCACTCTTTGGCTTGCTATGCGAGCCAAAAAAGAAAAGTATTTGACACTAAAACTAGGGGCTAAGCTTTCATTACCTTGCAGTAGAAATTTTAACAGGCGTCTTGGTGTCATCTGTCAGGTATTGTATGGAGTGTCTCTTAAATTACTGGGTAGGTAACTCTTGGTGAAACTGTGCCTTAGATATTCCTACCTTACACAATAATATGTAAATATGTGCAGAAAACACTACTCTGCAAAGATTTACTCTATTCTGCATATAAACAAAATGATGTAAATGTACCTTGGGCTTGGGGAGGTCAATAGAAATCTTGGTAATTCTCGGTGGTGGTGGTGGAGCAGGCACCTCCTCGTCTGACTCTTCATGGTTGCGCTGTGATCTCTTGTAATCATACCGATCTGTAGGATAATAAAGTGTGTACTACGCTGAACCATAATTTTGTTTCATTACATAAAGGGAAAGTATAACTATGAAAGAAAGGGACTGGCAGGTTCAGCAAGATGGCTTAAATAATGGCCGTAGTACAAACAGTGGTTGGGCTGTAGATAAGGGGGCGCCAAGGACAAAAAAAACTTATCGTCACTCTGACCTGGGTCTTTGCCCATGGAATGGCAGACATCTGCTTATCAGTACTAATCTCTATCTCTGCCACACCAACTGATGCTATGTGTCATCGAATGCTTACCATCATCTACGCCGCGTCTCTCCCGTGAATAACGCCCGCTGTCTGCCTCCGGAGACCTTCGTCTTGGCGAGCGAGAACGAGACTTTTGTGGTCGTCTGCTGCCCTCGCCGAACCTTCCGCGCTCGCGACCTTCGTGCGGCCGGCTCCTAGAATCATCACGCGCGGATCGAGACGACCCTGCCAATGTGAAAACACTGGCAAAGATAAATAACAGTATAAATCGATGCCTATCCTAGAATTGCGACTGAAACAACAAGGCCCTGAAGTGAAAAAACTCGTAGGGAAAAGCTTCTATTCCATCCGAATACCTTTGTCGTAGCTGTAGTTGCGGTCTCCCATGGCTTACTTCTTTGTTTGGGCCGGAGATTCTGAAAACAAGTCTTTTTCTATTTTCACCTCGCTTCAAATCCAAATCAAACTTCAACTTCATTCATTTTTTTTCATTCATCCATTGTGCGAGAATGTGCGGCGGCCATGAATTAAAACGTTTTGATTTTCCTTCCATCCATGTGATGTGGTGGTGTTGAATAATATCAATGTGCGGTTGGAAATGCAAACAAAAATAAGAATTAAACTCTTGGTCGCTCGAGTTTTGATGGAGGTGAAATACAAATAGAAACAAATTAATAATGATGATTAATTTAAGTAATGCGTATTCTTGCAATATAACAACTAGTTAACCAACTTAATTGCAAATATCCCACAGTTCTGCTTTTGTCTCAGTCTCTCTCAAGAGCATCTATAGGATAGAGAGCGAGCTAGCAAACTTATCAAACTTTATCGGGTTATAGTTCAGTGACATGCATGACAGACAGCGAAAGAACAGAAGTTGTCATGTCAAAAAAATTGAGGTTATGTTATGATTTTCATATTCGCTCGCTGTTTCCAGTTTCCATTAGATTTTGTTCTGAAATTAGTAGTCTAATTAATTGAAATATTCAAACATGTTATTGTTACTACGTTCGAACCGTCTTCTCCGGTTCCTTAACAATTCTCAATACATTAAGTGCAAATGTTCTACAGTAACTCCTCGTATAGATTTAATGAAGAATAAAGTGCAAAATGGACCAGGTTTAAAAGAGTTTATCGTTGGAAACTCTTCTCCAATTCATCTGGAGCCTCCTAATATACCATACTTGACCAGCAGTCTCTCGGCAGTGGGGAAAAGAAAAGTTTTCTTTGATGTGTATGGTTGTCAAATGAACTTGAATGATACTGAAATTGTGTGGTCTATTTTGAAGAAGGAAGGCTTTGAGAAAACAGAAGTTGAAGAAGAAGCAGACATATTTCTTGTCATGACGTGTGCAATACGAGAAGGTGCTGAGAAAAAGATTTGGCACAGGTTAGACCACCTAAGGGGATATAAAAGACGGAGGTCACTTTCCAAGACCAATAGCAGGCCAGTGAAGATTGGTATATTGGGATGTATGGCTGAAAGACTCAAAGAGAAGCTGATTGAAAAGGAAAAAGCGGTGGACGTTGGTAAGAGGCTAGAAAAATCTTTTTAAGTTTCAAATGAGAGAATGACATTTGGAATCTACAACATATCTCTAATTTGCATAATTTCATCTCATTTATGTCAGTCAAACTAAACTAGAGGTCTAAATCGCAGAAAGTAGCACAACTGCACCCAAACCATACAAACAGACAAAACAAACAATTCGTGTGACATTCTTCATAGAGTATATTGTAACTGACATCTGCCCCGCTACCAACGGAGCTATGCCAAAGCCTGTAATCAGTGTTCTTCTTTCAGTGGCAGGCCCTGACAGCTACAGGGACTTGCCTCGCTTGCTAGCATTGACAGAGAGCGGACAAACAGCTGTGAATGTCCTCTTGTCTTTAGATGAGACTTATGCGGATGTGGTCCCTGTAAGCCTGAATCAGGATAATGTCACAGCATTTATGTGAGTTTTTGAAGGTTGTTGTTTTGTAGACAGATGGAATGTTTAATTACCATTAACATTCACAATCCATAAGAAATCTGTTAGCTACTCTGAAAGTTTTACCTTTTGTTCTGACAACACAGGTTAATTTAGGGAAGAACCATGCAATAACTACAATATTGATTTTGGGCCAGCTCTCAGAATTATTTTTTCCCATTTTCACTCAGATTCTTATTTAGAGAGGTTTGAATGTTTTATTTGTTGTTCACTGAGTTATAATTAAAATAAATATAGCTGGGTTCTTTGATATTGCCAGAATTGTTTTCAACAACAGCATAGCCAGAAATGATAAATAACGAATCTGGATCACGAGTCTCTTATGAAACACAAATACCAAACTCGGGCCTTCTTCGCAGATCAATAATGCGCGGCTGCGACAACATGTGCAGCTACTGCATCGTTCCCTTCACTCGCGGCCGGGAGCGCTCGCGCCCCGTGACGTCACTCGTAGACGAGGTGCGCCACCTAGCGGCGCGCGGCGTCAAAGAGGTGACGCTGCTGGGGCAGAATGTCAACAGGTACACAACACGGACAAATCCACACACACAGACAGAGGGTGCCTAACCTAACCTAGGTAACCTCGTCATCACCAGCAGCTATCGCGTGGCCACCTAACTAGGCGCCCAAATCAGGTATAAAATCGAATAGCAAGTGTAGGTACCGATTGTTTCCGCGAAGAATTACCCATATGGTGCAAAATGCCGGTTTTGGCTTGTGTCGGCGGCGAACGCGCCTGAACATTGTTGTTATTCGATTTATACGCGACTTGGGCCCCAGCTGAGGCTTAGGAGCTTAAAAAATGTAACATCATCTCCATATCGAAATCATGTAATGCCCAGGGCATTGATCGGCTCGCTCGCGTTAAGTTCGCGCGGGCACTAACAATTATAAAATAGCGAACAATAGATATGCGAGCGAGGGGGCTTTGTTCGCCGTGTGTCTTAACGCGAGCGAATCGATTAAACTGGCTAAATGCGGACACCTCGAATGGGAAACAATAACAATGCTGTGTTAGTTCTAAAAACTCATTCCAAACAACTTTATTAGCATCACATAATAAAGGGCTCTACTCACGGTGCAATCTGTCTTGCAACTTGTCGCTGCAAATTGTTGCATGTAACCTGTACTCACGATGCAATCTGCCCGCAATCTCTCGCAAGGCAACAAGTTGCAGCAACAAATCGCGAGACAAATTGCATCGTGAGTAGAGCCCTTGACTCATCTTCACCAGTTACCGCGACACCTCCCACCCAGCGGAGCCCACAGAGACCTCCCTAGCGCCGGGGTTCCGCACGGTTTACAAGAGCAAACGCGGCGGGCTGCGGTTTGCGGATCTACTCGAGCAGGTGTCTAGCGTTGATCCGGAGATGAGGGTCCGTTTCACTGCGGCCCACCCAAAGGACTTTCCTGACGAGGTATTATTTCTAACTAGATTTATCTATTTAAGCTCTTGTATAGGTTGGTTTTCTGCCACCGCTTTGAGAATTGACCGAGCGAGGCCGAAGGTCTTCATGTCTTTTGTAAGGCAGTGTAGAAAAACGCGAGTGGCTGAGCCCAGCATCACGAAAAAGAACACACATTGTGTCGTTTTATTTTCGAACATATCTTGAATAATTGAAACAAAAAGTAAACTTTAGAAAAAATCGACTTCCACAAACCCTATTTGATTAGATTGAGTTTAATACAAACTGTAACCCCTTATCCCCCCCCCCCCCCTTGGGGAGTTAATTTTGTCAAATCCCATATCAGTGCTACCCCACGCTACTAAGGAACCCCTGTACAAAGTTTCATGGCTTTAGGTCCACCGGTTTAGGCTATGCGTTGCCTGCCCGTCAGCCACGCATTGTATTTGTACCTAGTATTGAGCAGATCTGGTGGCCATATGTGGTCTTCATCAGCAGTCAGCATCACAATATTATGCTTACCATGTGCATTTTCACGAGTTATTATGAAAAACACAAAAATCACTATAGGTCTGCCTATAATATTTGAAGAGTTCCCTCGATTTCTCCAGGATCCCATCATCAGATCCTGACCTGGTGTCAATGGGACCAATGGGAAGGTAAACTCTTTCAAACAAACAATAATTTTCCAAATCGGTCCATCCGTTTAGGCGCTATCGGGGCACATACATAAAAAAAAAACATCCGGACGAATTGTAAACCTCCTCCTTGGGGAAGTCGGTTAAAAAGACTACAGAAATATTAAAACAGCCATTCCCAGAGGCGAGAGAGCCCAAAGGCCAAGCTTAGCGTTCAGAACATTTCGGAAGAGTGCCTGTTCGAAGACTATCACTTTCATTATCAGAACATTTCGGAAGAGTGCCTGTTCGAAGACTATCACTTCACTTATTATTAACTAGATGCGTAATTTATAAGGAATAACATGGATTACCGGCGGCCCTCACACTAGGTTAGACCTGTGTCGTGAGGCCCAGATCTTTGACTTACGAATTCCAGGTTTTACTTTGGCAAACGGTGTACTGTATACATAATTATGCTGTTTGTATAAAAATAAATGGAACAGAAGTGCGATACTGATTTCCGCGACAAACGATACATAACGTACGCTAAAGAGACGTGCTAGGCCGAAAGCCGAGACAAGCAATCCAAAAACACGCCATATCTCACAGAGGCCGAGTCGTGCATTTGCCAATGCCCGATTAATACGAGCCTTGATCTTGATTATTTTAGGTTGAAACTGGCAATGGCAATCTAGGTTAAAAAGGTGTGTTTAACTGTAGCCGCCTGCTTTGTGTGAGGAGAACACTCCAAGCGCACACAACAGGCGGCTCCAGTCACACTTTTCACCGTAGATTACCACCGACATCACGTCGTCTGTAGCCCACTTAAGGTCTACACCGTCTACAGGTGTTACAAGTGATAAAGGAGCGGCCTAACATCTGCAAGCTGCTGCACCTGCCGGCACAGTCGGGCTCCACGGCGGTGCTGGAGCGCATGCGCCGCGGGTACACTCGCGAAGCCTACCTTAGCTTGGTGGAGCATGTGCGCGCGACTATACCTGGAGGTGGGTGTATGGAGTTTCTTTGGATGACCTCTGTGGCGCAGCGGTTGTGACTCTGCCTACCATGCAAGAGGTCCCGGGTTCGATTCCCGGACGGGAATAAAGAAAACATCCCCAGGTCTTGGATGTTTACATGTTTGTGATGTCGCTGTTTCTGGTTCTCACGACACAGGGTGTCCTAGTGTGCGGCCAGGCCAGAAGCAATGTATGTGCCTGTATATAAATGTTTGTAAATGTAAATAACCGGCCAAGTGCGAGTCGGACTCGCGCACGAAGGGTTCCGTACCATTATCTATATAAAAACCGTAAAAAATCACGTTAGTTGTATGGGAGCCCCCTTAATACATCATCTGAAAAATTTCAACTGTCTAGCTACCACGGTTCATGAGATACAGCCTGGTGACAGACAGACGGACGGACGGACGGACGGATTAGGTATTTGTCTTTTAACCGTTAGCACAAGTTTTATAAAATTATTTTCTAAATATGAGGGTGGTGTAAGACAGACAGACAGACAGACAGACAGACAGACGGACGGACGGACGGACAGCGAAGTCTCAGTAATAGGGTCCCGTTTGGCACCCTTCGGGTACGGAACCCTAAAAATGTTATTGTTAATATCTAGACTAGAGCTATACCGACATCTCATGAGCCTGACATAAAACTGCTGTTGAGTACGGGATTCCTCGCGCAATAGCTAATCATTTGGCCCGGTGCAACCCGCTTCTTCCATTTCCGCTTTGTCAACATGAACCCGTGAAGATGTGATCCATGATTACGATGGGTGCTAATAGAGGAGAGGCCTATGCCATGCCCAGCAGTAGATCACACATTAAGGAACATTTCGATTTTCTTATGTATAAATTACATATAAGTAGTAAGTTTTGCTTCTTATTCTTGCCTCCTCTTCTACATTGGACCACTGTAAAAGATTATTATGATATATTTTTATTACGAGGCTGCAATGTCCCACTGCTAGGTAAAGGCCCGCCCCCTCTTCCACTCTATCCGATCCTGAGCGGTCTCCCATGTCTCATTATGATGATGTGGGAGAAGAAGGCCTTAAAAACTCCCACAGATAGACTATTATTTCTCCCATTTGTGTTCTGTGCGTTGATTACGATAATCTTACGAGACACCTGTTCCAGTGGGTCTGTCAACGGACATGATCTGCGGCTTCTGCGGAGAGACGGACGAGGAGTTTCAGGAAACGCTGACTCTGATGGAGGACGTGGACTATCATATGGCCTTCCTCTTCCCGTACAGTATGAGAGAGGTGAGCATAGCTTGAGGGTTTCTACAGGATCGCGTTACTGAATCAGGACCTGCGAGTCGGGAGGCTACGCGAACTAACTAAGCAAAATTAAATTGTGACTGTAAATGGAATCTGTGGCCACTGCGCAAGAGCTGTCTTATTTAAAGCCGGGTCCGCTGAGACATGTTTTCGTGTTTTCTAACACTCTGACTATGCCTGCGATTTGGGAGGCGACACGAACTATACTAACTAAACTAATTAAAATGGTGTGTTTGAAAATGGAATCAGTGGCCACCGCGCAAGAGCTGTCGGATTTGAAGGATGTCAGATTAGTACCTTTAGTTCCTCTAGTTTAGTGGTTTTGACACCTCCCAAATAGCCCCCATTGTTTTGCTAACCAATTAGGGGCGTGGCCTACAAGTTAAGGTTGTCAATTTAGTGCCTTAATTTAGTGGTTTTGACATTCCAAATCATCCACTCGGGCTCACTATATTCTGTGTTAATAGTTGAGGAAAATGCTGACAAAATGAAAATTTATGATCACACCCTCGTCGACGACAATGGTCGTCGTCGTTTACTCAGTTACATTAGCAAGATAAACAATTTATTACCAATATAACGATTTCTTTTTCTTACTGGAGTAAGACGTCATATTTGTCTTTTAGAAACAATAATGATAGGAAAATTATGGAAATTGGACGGATGCCAGCCAAAATATTGAGGTGAAGGAAACAATAGTAATGAAGGTATATCATTACTATTGTTTCCTTCACGTCTAATCTAACTCTTATCAATATTTTGTCTGGCGTCCCATCCATTTTCCATATTATTCCTTATTCATCATTTATCTTCATCCTACCAGAAAACAACCGCCTACCGTCGCTACAAGGACGACGTCCCAGAAACCGTCAAGCGAGACAGACACAATCAAATAGTCGAATTGTACCGAAGGAAATGCCAACTCCTAAACAAAGCTGAAATAGGTAACACCCATTTAGTCCTCATTGAAGGCCTTGTGAAAAAAACTGGGCCTTGTGAAAAAGTAATGGGCAGAAACGAGTTGTACCTGAAAGTTGTTTGTGATAATGTAGAAGTGGCTTCAGAAGATGGTGGAGTAAGGCTCATGAGGCCGGGGGACTATATCGCTGTAAGGATAGTTGAAGCGAAGGCTTCTGTTTTAAGTGGACAACCATTGTATCATACTAGTTTGAAGGAGTTTTATAGAGACCACTGTTGGGGTGATGCTGTGAAGTTCTAGTGGGTATGTTGAATATTGTATCTGTAGTTTAGGTGTAAGTGAAATATATTTGTTGGATGTTATAAGAAAAGTATTTCGTTTGTTTTGGAATATTCTTTCAGGTTTATTAAATGTAAGTACAGTATTATAAAGTGGGTGTGCAAGTTTATACAAGTATACATATTATATCCTGTCCTAAAGGAAAGTAGTAAAGCTGGCTTTGAATGAAATCAGTCAATAGTCGTGACACTTTCAAAGTGCTATTTTATTAAAATCAATCAGTAATAATAATACAAAAGATTTATTCGAAAATTCTTCAAAAATGAAAAAAATAAATATTATTGTACAATTCTCCTTTAAAATGACAAGAAATCCTTACGACTACGTTACGATGAAATATTTTATTAAAATCGAGGTCTAAAATGTTAGAACAAAGACTTGATACATGGCATCAAATAAAAAATCATTAAATTAAAGTTTGTACTTTTTAATTTTTAGTTATGTTAATTGTCATTTGTCTCTTATCAATATATGTGTGCCTCAGTGCAAGTGATGCATTTTTATTATATTTAAAGTGTGTTTTAGTATCTACTTTTACAAATTTTGAACTTTCTGAACGGTATTGTTTGTAGAAATACCGATATCTGACTGCTACTATAGAAATAGAAACACAGCAAACATACTTCACAGTTTTGTACATAACTATAAATCTGAGTATTTCAGTCTATAGAATAATGACCAAGATTTTATAATGCAGCAAATAAACTTTCTTATAAAAGTTTTTACACCAAACTAGACGCACCTATGTGCGGCCCCATCGCTCTACCTGCAGGTTTTCCATTGGGGATAATGGCAACCCTCTGTCCTGACAAGTTGTCGGCCTCAACATGCCCTGACAGACTAGGAGAGGGGCCCTGAGAGCTTCCATACACCTTCGTACTATAACCCGAATCATTATGAGACTCTCTGTCTGCCTGACTTTGACTCTCCGTCAAATGGGTGTTGATGGCCAGTGACTGTAACCTACTATGCAGTAAGCTATGGTCTGGAGGCAAGGGCTTCCTCATTCCATGCGGGTTTCCCCCGTAAGTCGGGTATACTGTCGCACGGTTATTGTAGTAACCTTCGCGAAAATGGTCGTTCTGGTTCGCGATTTCTACTTCAGTGTTCTGGTCCAAATGCTCGCTGTAGCAGTGTGGTATCCGCTCCATTTCTCTCATTATGTGGTCTTGCATCATAGCGTCGAACACGCCAGTTTGGTGGTGGAACAAAGGGTTTCGGTTTCTGGCTTCCACTCCAGGTAGACCGGGCTCGTTGAAGTCGCAAGGCTGCTGGCAGTATTGAGGCATAGGAAGGCCGTTTTCAATCATTTGGTAAGGCATCTGGACTTGTCTGTTTGGGATCTCGTGGAAGTAAGCGTCTTTAGGGATCATGGTCCTTAAATCGTAGGTATGGTTGTGGTTTGGGGATTGCATTTGTGGCGCGGGGGAGGGCGATTGGTTAGATACTGTCTCGAAGTTTGGCATAGGGAGGGTTTGGAGTAAGTTGGCGTTCCTCATGGGTCCGGGTTGGTGGAGGGTTCTGATCGGGTTATCCTCTTCGTCACTGCTTTCGGAGTTGTTCCCGTTGTCTTTTGCTGGCGCTTGAAATGTTTTTCTGGTGGGAAATGGGATCAGGTTGTGCAAGCTGAATCGCTTGCTTTTCGGTGGTTTCTCCTTTAGTACTGGCGCAGGTCTTAATGGTTGCTGCGGCATTTTAAGAATACTAGGATTAGGCTGAGGGTTGACTGGAGAGATCGGCGTTTCGTAGCCGTCGGTGGGTTGGGGGTTTCTCGGCGGAGGCGTCGGCTCCGGGGATTGACACCTTTGCTGATGTTCTACTTCTGCGACTAACTCCTGCACTGATTTACGTGGGCCTCTTTCGATGGACTCTTCCAAGGTTGTTTGGTAGTTGGCAGGCTTGGGAAATTTGACGTAACCATCTTGGGAGATCTCAATGGTTTTGTTGCTCCTAGAAATTGCTTCGGACATTTCCTTCTCGAGAACCCTTTTTCTGATGTCGTCAGCCGTTTTCTGCAGAACGTGGCTTTTCCAAGCCGGCACATGGGTAACGTTTTGTGGACTTCTACTCAAGTTGCTCCTTGGTCGGTCGTTTTCTCTGTCACTGTACTCTCTGGTGCTGCTGCAAGGTGATTTGGTAGTGGATCTCCGATTGGTGGCACCGAAACTTTCATTATTTTCCTGATGTTCTGAAACTGGCGAATGCGAAACCGATATTTTATTTGCTTTAACGTGTATTTCTGCTGTCACGTTTTGCTGATGATTTTGGTCTTCAGCACCAATGCTAGTTTGGGATGAGGTGTTATGTGGTGATCTTGAAAGTCTTGCGCCCGAATCAAGTTGGTCGCTACTTCTCGAGTTTTTTAACAGGTACTTTCTTCTAGGAGTAGGTGGCGACCGTCTGCTGTCTAACATTTCTGTACTTTTAGACGTGGCTTTCGTCTCATGAAGATCTTTTGTGGTGGTCTCGAAATGTTCAGCATTTTTGTTGAAGCTTTCAATGATTTGGTTCACTTTGTTCCATTCCGCTCTGTGTGCATCGAGGATTTCAAGACTTTTGCTTCTTTTCATTGGTGCGATATCTAGGGAACCTTTTGGACTGTAGTCCAATTTCTTCACTCTTTCCGAAGCTCTAAAGATCATACCTCGTGTAAGCCATTGTTCTAGATGCTGGTGGCGCTCCTTGCACATGGCTCTTTCGGCTGCCACAAATCTTGTTAGCTCAGAAATCTGACCTTTTGTCTTCATTTCTAAATCTGTGACCTTCTGATCAATTTTTTCGTGAGCGCGATCGATGTGCTTCTTCAAATCCTTCTTATCTTCATTTAACTTCTCTTCCATGTGCTTGAAGAATGGAGCACAATAGCAGGTGTACCCTGCTCCTATGGGACCTTTCTTGATATGACCAGCCAAGTCCAGATAGTACTGCTCGCCTTTTCTTAAAGGTTCGGTGGGCAGCGAGCTTAGTTTTGGTTTCGGAAAAAACTTCGGATCCGGATAGTAATGACATCCATAAGGAGACCACTGGACTGGCGGAGGCGTATCAAACGTTACATTCTTCTTCTTCTTTCCTTTTTCCTTCTTCGGTCCATCCGGCTCATCAATAGTCCTTTCCTTACTCTTGTCTCGTTTTTGGTCTTTCTTCTTTTGTTTCGCCACTGGAGTGTTCAGAATATTGATGATTTCTTCCAAGCCTTTTCTTGTCGCGATGTCTCGTGCGGTTTCCCCCTGCTGGTTCTTCAGTGACTTGTCGCAGCCGGCTTCTAGAAGGATCCTGGTGAGTTTCCTCCTGCCCATGGCGGCTGCGACGTGAAGCGCTGTGTCTCCGTTCTTGTTCTGTTCTGACACGCGGCACTGCGCTGAGATGAGGATGCGGGTGACGCCCGCGTGGCCGTAGCGCGCCGCCGTGTGAAGGGACGTGTCTCCGTACTGGAAATAGAGAAATTAACCACTATCAAGGACGTTATTGCAAAGAACTCTGAAACTATATTACGTAACTAACTATGAAACTATACTATTATTTTATAGACTAGGTAATGCATTTTATAAGACCCAAACCAGAATGCATCAAACATTACTGATGTCCCAGAGAGTACAGTGATAATTGGTATAAAGTTGTCATCAAGCATCGCACTTAATCGCAAACCAACTGACTCAGCTTCACCAATATTTTGTAGGTCACGAATTACAGTGAGTCAGTGACGACACACTGGTGTTATGTGCGTGTACGGATTGCAGTGACGTCGGTCTGGACTCAGAAACTTTCAAAAAAGGAAGGTAAGGGTAATCTATGCCATCGTATCTCGGATGTGTTGCCGACTCTCTAAGCTATCAAGGGGTTCGCGCGAGCAACGTCTTCAAAAACACAATATGGGCTCCAGTTACAAGTTCGGAACTCTTCCTGGTTTCTGCACTGGGTCATTCTTGTCGCCACTTACGTTATTCTGATCGTCTGGTGGCGCCCCCGCCAGCAACAGCTCTCTACAAGTCTGGTTGTGTCCGTTCTGGCAGGCCAGGTGGAGGGGGGCGAACCCCCCCGCGTTGCGCGCGCGCAGAGACGCCCCCGACGCGGCCAAGATGGCGGCGCAGCGGGAGTAGCCCTTCCATGCTGCTTCGTGGGTGGCTGTGTTGCCGTGCTGGGGATAACAAACAAACAAAATATTATATACCTACCAACAGCTTAGTTAATGTAGCGCTCTACGTCAGCATCAAAAACGAAAGGTCCCGGGTTTGAAACTCGATAAAAAATATAATTATTGTCGTTGTTTTTGTTTCCCCAGGGTATCCTAGCATAGTGTTGGGCCAGTAGTCTGCGGGAAGTGTGGTGCTAGTATGTGAGCTAGGTGCCATGAATGTTAGCATAAAGTGAATGACAGTTAGTGCAGACCCCTCCATCGTGCTAGTCGGGGACAATAATAGGAGAGGCATTCACCTAACACTGGCCAGCTGCAGGCTGAAATCATGATAATATGTTAATAATGTTTATTACCTACTTGATTATTTTACCCATTACCATGATTACGTCACAAAATAAGAGTCCTTAAATTGTCCTATGTTCAATCATATTTCTAGGTTATACTTAGTAATGTGTATCGTGGTATGGACTCAGTTCCCAAAAACACAAAAAAACATCCATATAATAAAGTCTGTACTCACCAAAAGGTCCTGCTTGTTGGGATCAGCCCCCAGCTGCAACAGAAGCTGCACCACCTCCACGTGACCGTCCGCCGCGGCGCGTTGCAGCGCGCTGCATCCATTCTGGAATGCAACGAAACATAGGCTCATGTTAGTGAAAGGAATCCTAGCGCTTTAGGAACCAACTAGACTCTACCTAGTAGCACCTAAGGCTCATTTTAGTGAAAGGAATCCTAGCGCTTTAGGAGCCAGCTAGACTCTACCTAGAAGTAGTAGTAGCTCTAGCTGCTAGAGCATGAGCTGAACTTGAGAAAACTTTGACAAATTCATATACAGTCTTCCAACGATCTTTTGGCTAGTGAGTGACGTTTACAGGGGGGCGCCAGCTCTACGCAACTTAATGCAACGAACATCAACACAGATCTTTCATTCCTCATTGGTCATCAAGCGTTTGATCCACGTGTCATCGCGCGCCAAAAGATCATTGGTTGGAAAGCAGTACATTTTTACTGTACATTTGTACGGAGTTGACAAAGTTTACTGTTAATAAGATCGTGATGCGCAAGCGCAACTCCAACAAGTTTGACTGATACAGGACACAGTAGAGCGCGCGCCTCATCACATGAAGTGTCGGAATGAGGTCGGGATATGTCCTGCCCTGCCCGACATAGTAGAGCTGCGTTTCAAAATTACGTTCAAAGTAATGGTGATGTGAATGTTTTCACCCGGGAATCGAAATCTGATGACTAGTAGTTTTCTGTTTGGTATTTGAAATTTGCAAGAAATATATTCGAGAGTCACAATAGTGAAGGAAGCACTTCATTATCGACGTTACCAAAACCCGTACACTTTTAGCAAACTCTCCATCGTCGGTGTGTTTAGTGTTGCGCAGAATAGTAGAATTTCCGAAGTACACGAACTTGCTGATTTACTACAGACAGACTTACGACTAAACGCAACTCATTAAAATATCCCTTTCGTATATATTTAGTAGTTCTTGAGCTAAATTGACAGCAAAAATATATCACCAAGTTGCCTAGACATGACTAAAACATGGCTAAGGCTAACCTTATATGGCGTGGATTTCACTTCACTAGTAAGGTACTAATAGCTCTACCTTTTCAATAGTAAACCTACGATTGACTCGAACCGTAAGTGGACAGTAAATCAGTCTAGTAAACCTAAGACTAAAGATTTAGACGTTGAAAAGATGTGTGATTCAATTTGCGGAGACATGTGTTTGCTATAGGACTAGGAGGATTTTGATTGCATGCAAAAAATAATAACTTAAACCTACATATTTCATGTCTATGTCTAAGATATAAAACTAAAAGAACCGACTTCAAAACTAGTTCTCAAATTCTCCCCACACGGGATGCGAATGTCATCTACATATGTATAAACAGGAAATCGAGCCTACGAAATCTACTTATCTTCTGAGTTCTGACAGTTTAGTCCACAGATATTACACGATGCAAACGAATATTGAAAAACTAACACAAAATAGTTATTAACCGTAAGCGGAGGAAACTAAACTAAAATACACCAAACTTATGGACCATCATAGTTACTTACATACATATAGGTACACGGATATTTAAATATCACCGTTCATATTTTGGGATTGATAGTACCCTCATTATGAACAACATTCCCCAAGAAACATGGTCGCAAATAAAAAATAAACGTCCTTCAGTACATTGACCCTATCAACTGTTTTCAAGTTACTATATGGGAGACACAAACATTTTTTCATTCAAAAAAGAAAATCCTTGAATGCAGATATGTTTTTTTTTTAAAGAAAATAATGTTTCCTTCAAAATTAGCTATGTTAAGGATTTAAGGTAGTTCCGTCCAGGGTCCATAGTTTTTTTCCACCCTATATAGGTCCAAAAGTATACATGTTACGGGAATTTGACAAAGAATAATTTGTGTTTCTAATGCGGTTTACTATCGGTTGGCACCAGTTTCATGAGTGGCGGTGAATTTATGACTTTTTCAAGGTGGCAGACGACGGTAGGAATGCCAAGCTCCATATTAAAATGTTACGTGCCCTTTGTATAGAGTTGTCAAAGATGACATCGATGACTCGCGTTCCAGCGTGGTGCAAAGTACGAGACACCACAACATGTCTGTCTATGACGTGCTTATTCAAGTTCCGTCTTGAGGATCTGCTAGGTACGCTTGTGTTGATAATAACTAAAACATTACGTTATTTTATTTAAATGAAATGGCTAGGCATTTTATTGAAAACCAGTTTTAAATCAAACTCTTCATTACGCACAGTGTTATCTTCATAATTTATAATTTATTTATTGCACGCGTTTTTAATACTTATTATAATACCTGCTTCTTTGATAGTCGCAAGGCTGGCGTTTGTTTACGTCGAGTAATAACAAGCTATTTCACATGTCCAAGTTCAACCACACGACTAATTACTTCAAGTTGAATGTCGCTCGTAATTGAAGTTGAAAATAACTTAATGTAGTAACTTGCGTTAAATTGAAAATAAGGTAATTGCTTGACTAGTGTTCAACAAGAATGTTAATCGTCTTTAAGCATGCACTTAGTTGATCAACTGTTTCACACCCAATTTACTGCATATGTTTAAATAAGTACTTGGCCAAAATCGGATCACAAAGTGGTTGAACTCGTTTAATTATATTGGTGAGCTGTATAGGCCTGAGACCTTAGGTGTTGATACGATATTTGAAGATCGAGTTAGCAAACCATCTAATCAACTTATAAAAGCCATACAAAAAATTCGATAAATTGTAATACAGTTCCCTCGAGCCATGCACGCTGCATAGTTTCTTCTGCAAAAGTATCTTTCCAGGCATTTCATTTAATTGGAATAAAACGGTTCAACGGCTCAATATAAAAACATAAATGCTGCTTGCAATGCCGATGCCGGCTGCGTGGATTGTGGACTTACATTTTATCTCTCACATCTCTAGGAACCGAGACTGGATGGCTTTCAAATAGATTCTGATAAGTTCTGATAGCAACAAAGATTCTATATAAAGAAACTTTCGGCAGTTTGGTTATGCATGACATAATAATATGCTTAAGTTTATAATGTTTCTATGGATCCACGTATCCCGAAATAAACGTATGAATTTTAATTTGTAAATCATGTTAGGTAGATCTCTTATGCTTTGGACTTACGCTAAACAGTCGGCTTGCGCCTTGCTACATAACACGTATATAATTACTAAAGTAAAGTAAATGTAGCCCATTAATGTCCCCACCGAGGGGCACAGGCCTTTACCTGGATACGGCCAAGATTGAGCCATACTCCACCACGCTGGCTCAGTGCGGGTTGGTGGAGGGTTTTACGACTACACATTCTACCAAGTAGTGATAGTATAGCCGGGACCTACAGTTTAACCATGGAGCAGATGTTTAAAACTTGCCATCCGAAACACGGAGTGTAAGTAAGAGTAACGCCCACGGACCCGATCCAGCGAGCAGCCTGCGCCCTCATCTCCGACCACCTGCGGCCGGAGTGGCACCCGCAAGAGGGCCAGGTCTCGCAGCTCTGCCTTGCTTTAACCGGCCGGCCAGAGGGGACTTGTTAGAGGTACACCGGCTTATCTGGTGTGCACTTGAAGGGTGGATGTGAAACGTAAGTGGCGAGTGGGAGTTCGTGATGGGACCCTAAGGGTGCAAGTGATCGTTGTTTAATGTCCAGTTTCACCTCTCCACCCTAAGCCGTTTACATCATTTGTTGCCCTTGCCATCAATTTTCATCGGTTAATGGGGGCCCAAGTAGTGGACGGTGAGTTACCACCTGCCCATTTTTGATCATAATTGAGACTGACTCAGGCGGGTGTCCGTAGTCTCAGAAATATCCTGGACTTACTTACCACTGAACACGCGAACCCATAGCCCATTCCTTAATTTCCCTTATTTTTGCAATAGTCCTGTGTACCTGGCGGGAATGTTCTTTGAGTGCACTTTTGTTGTGGGTGTATCCGGCGACAGACCCAACGGGTGCACCACACTTCATATTTGTTTTAATGAATTGTCTGAAAGGGGCCTCTACGTGTTGGACCCATATCCCCACGCAAGCCTACAAAAATGACCGGGACAGGGGACAGCAATGTCCCGTTAAGTCTTAAATCTGATACAAAATAATTATAATAATAATATGCATACCTACATAACATTCGTTGGTGTTCCTCAAAACTATACCTACCGCCAACTCAAAGTCGTCAAGCCCCGTTACCAACTGACAATGTCCGTCCTATGATCGCACGTGCAATAATACAAGGAACAAGTAACTGGAACCGCCTAATGTTCACATGTTGTTTTGTTGCGGGAACGACGCTTGACGTAACAAGAAACGCTACGAATCCAAACTAAGAATTCTCGTCGCAACAAATACACACAGTCTGGGCATCAGTGATACTTTTATGCGAACAAAGTTTTTTTTTTTTTAAATCTACTCATATCCGGCGAGCATGTAAAGACCCCAAAAAGTTGAGGAAGCGAGAGATCGTAACAAGTGGAGTTTTATAGTCACTGCCTACCCCTCTTCCGCGAAAAAGTTATGTATGTATGTAGGAATTAAAATTGGTACCTACTTAAGCGGTATAAGCAGATTGATGGCGGTTCCAGTGTTAATTGCTCTTAGGCAATAATACTCAGAAATATTACTTCGCGAGACATAAATTTACGACGGACACTGCGAATCAACCCATCCTTACTACAGCCACATGGCGTTTTACAAAGATGCGACCCTAGCAATAGAGACGGAGCGATACAAGCTTAGAGAACTGTCTCTTTTCTGCAACCCGATCTTCTACTCGTACAACCCTGTGGCCGAAGCATTATTATTATTACACTCCTTGAAAGAAATGGTGGGGCTGTATTCCTGTTGATATATGGTGGGAATTTGATTGGATAGTGAAGTTTTATAGCGATGTACGCGATGGCGCGAACACAAGTGTGGCCAAAAGTCGTGCGTGGTGGAATGTTCAACATTCTGCTAATGTTTATTCCAAGCCAGTCCCAGTGATATGAAGCCCGAAGTGAATAACTGAAGGAAAGCAATAATGAATGCGGTTTTTGGGCAAGTTATAAAAACATACCTTATGACGTGTGTTTACCGATTTATTAACGGGAAAAAGTGGATCTACCTTATAGGTAGATATAACGGTGAGTGTATGGGTCATCCATTTGGTTGTCTTTTTAACAATAGTCTCTTTACATTTTCTTGAAGACCTCTGTGGCGTTGCGGTCGTGGCTGTGCTTCCCAAGCGAGAAGTCCTGGGTTCGAATCCCAGCTGGGGAGGAAAAAAAAATACCCAGGTCTTGGATGTTTATATGTTTGCGATGCCTTGTTCCCACGACACGGGGGATCCTGGTATGGGGCCAGAAGCAATATTTGTGCCGGTATGCAGGATGTCATGTAGTGTTATTTTAGCGGGGCATTGTCAAAGAGTGAGATGCGAAATTCAAAGGCATCTCAAAATCAAAAGCCATTTAACACCAAGCAGAAATGTAAAGATTAAATATGGGATTGAACTGAGTGAGACAAAATGATACAATATCAGAAACAACGTGGACTCCACGATTGTTATTTGTTACATACCTAAACGCTCTTAGCCAGAGGCAACGCGCAATTCCCTGAACGTCACTAGCTGATAATAGTGATGGGAAAACATCGACGAATGCTGTTGCCGTCGACGCGACGCCTCGTCGTCGGGACTTACGTATGTCACGCGTGCGATCCCTTAGTTAGACTATTTGAATTTTTAGTTAGGTAGTTTCTGTATTCATACTCATACTCAATCATTTATTGCACTCCATAGGTTTACAAAGATGGTATAAATTTAAAAAAGTACCAATTATGGACCCTGGCAAGGGCGTGGCAGGTTGCGATTTAACTCTATCTGATAGATGATTTTTGTATTTTGTGCGTAAAATTAAGATTTAAGGGATATTAGATAGGTTTGCGGTGACAGGTGGAACTAACGATTGATGACCAATGAGGAATGAAAGGTCTGTGTTGATGACAGGTTGCGTTATGTTACGTAAAAGTGGCGCCTCCCTGTAAACGTCACTCACCAGTCAAAACATCCTTCGAAAACTGTATACTCGTCCAACGATCTTTTGGCGTGTGAGTGACGTTTACAGGGGGGCCTCACTTCTACCCAACCTCATGCTATGATCATGTCAAAAATCGTTTGTTTCGACCTGTCACCGCACGCCAAAAGATTGTTGGACAGCTTCATATGAAAGTGACATCTCGGAAGTAGGCGATCGCCGCTCCATAAACAGTAGACCCCCACTGCCTTAAGCTAGCTCTATTGCACGTCACCAGCTGAAATAGTGATGCGAAGTATTGCGAAAATACCGACGAAATAACACGGTCGCCGTGACGCCTCAGATTTATATGCGTGCGATCTGTTCGTTAGTTAGTTGCAGTAATCGTATTTTAGTTTGACAGGTCCCGGGAGTCTTGAATTACGGCCTCACGAAGCTCCGAGATTAGGATCTGGTCGCTATTACAATAAAGCAAATAGAGTGTCTTTACGAATGTCGCCATTAGTCTGGTATGGACTGAATTGAAAATAGACTGTGCTTGGATGATATTGATCGCGAGATAACAGGTGTAGTGATGTATGTAGTATAGTTCCAACGCAACGCGTTATTTTTAGGATCTTAGCAAAATGGAGTAGGTATTCCATAACTTCTCGTAGTTAAGGCGCCTGGGAATGCTAAAATTAGCAACTGGGTTTGTGGTGGTGGAAAATTTTCACAAATCATAAAAGAAAAATGATAAAGTATAAAATGACTTAGGCCGGCCACATACAGCCGGAATTTTTCCGATTCGGAATTCCGAAACGGGATTATTCAGTCCCATACGAATCCGCGAAAATTCCGAACGGAAAACTTCCGTATGTATGTGGTAGATCCATAGATTTGTATGAGTTTACTGCGTTCGGGATAATTCCGTTACGAAATTCCGAATTGGAAAACCGACTGTATGTGGCGGCCCTTAAACTGCAGCGCGACACTTACGTCCGCGCAAAAAGTGCAAACAAGTTTTTTGCAAATTACACAAAAACCGCTGATGATTTCTAAAATGTTAAACACTAACCCTGTTACCACAAAAAATATTAAACGTAGTTTAACCTCAAAACTAACGTCAAATCCCATACATTTTTGTTTTTAAACAGGTGTTTAAGTATAAAGTAAGTAAGTAAGTAAGTGTTGAACGGGAGTTTATTTTTTTTGTAGTAAGGCCTTAAATTTTTAGATATTTCGATTACCGATTTTTTCACATAACAAACTTCCAACCAACCAGCGTTCCTTGTAGAACTGCTGGAGAATAACTCATTTTAGGTAAAAACAACTATTAGGTAGGTATATTTTTTTATTATAGTTTCCAATGGCATTATATGATGTTTTCAAACACTAAATTTTTAGCCAAGGGACGGTTTTATAACATATATTTTTTGTGGATTCAGGAAGTATCTCAAACTGCTGGAATAACTTTTTAAAGATTTTGCTAGACAATCATCTTAAAAGATCATCTTAGAATGTAATGTACTTACACTAATTTATTGTACCCACCTTTTGTTCAATAAATGATTTTTGTTTTGTTTTGTAAAAAGTGGGCACAATGTGCCTCTGTAACCCCGTACGGGATAAGTCGTGCCGCTAACGTATTGTGTGTTCTCATCGTTTTGTGGTAAAGGATCAAATCTTAATTAAGAGCAGAACTGTAGTATTTATCGCGGCACGAGGATTTCTTCTCAGGATCCAAAACCGGGATACTGCTTGTGAGACAAAACGGTATTAATGTCGTAGCCATATATCGTCAAATTTGGCCATATCATGAGATGGCCGGCCATATCATGGTTATAATAAAAACATGTATTTTTAAAAGCATTGTTATTCAGAACTTCGTGATGTTTTTTGCGTTATACATGTCAAACTAACACGAAGACTATTCTTTAGTCTTCACATGAGCTACCGCAGATTTTATCGTTTTATGATTTTTGACAATATTGCTACGACATTAACACCGGTATGCTTAGTTGTTTGCTTGACAGCTCCCTTACTTGGTTTTATATGGGCGTCCTCTCCTCATTGTTAGAAATTGTAAGCTACTTGACCCTCTCGCTCGCACATCTTTTGTTTATATTGTTAGTTTGGCCCGCGTGTGACGCGAGCGAAACGAATAACAACAATTTCTTTCATTTAAAGTCGAAGGTAAATCGGGTGTAGGAGACGACAAGCAAAAGTAAAAAAGAAAGATAAAAGATAAAGTTTATTTCTACTTTCTACAACTTTTTACTTAAACATTACAGTGAAATTGTTGTACACGGTGTCATTAATATAATTTCTACTTCAAACCCCTAAACTAGATAATAAACCTGTATCTTAGGGATTTTAAAGTGTAAGAACCACACCCGTTTCCCACCACTATTCCCAAGATGGCGGGCGTTGTGTTCCGAGTCGCGAGTGACGCCCTCGGCCGGTGTTAATTAGCAACGAGCACAAAAACGTGAAATGCCGCCAGTGAACGTCGCGAGCCGCACCTTCAGCGGATATACACGGGCGAGCCGCAGTCGCAACAGTGGACACGTGTATCAGCGTTTTTGAAAATTCAACCCCGAAAATGGTGAAATGGGGATGAAGTTGTGTGTACAAATTCTTTTCAACGCAAAGCCAAAACTTCTGGATCAAATAAAAAGACATGTATGTTCCTTATTAAGTCAAGAGGTACACTAATTTATTCCTAAGTATAATGATACTTAATGATACTTGACAAATATTGCATGTACTAATAATTGTGTGTTTAATTTCGTGTACTTTCTCATTCCAATTATTTAATAGTTAGCTATAGGCAAATGTATTTCGAGCTCTTTAAAACGGGGTGTCGGGGGTGCCAATTGGCGTGGTGATGTCTGGAGAAATACTTTTACGACGGAATTTTGGGAAGGAAAGATCCACCCATTAGAAGAGAAATAAAAGCGTAGTTGTAAAATACAACGAAAGTTTTATGGTGCATGGAGAACAATTTTTTAAGACGGGGGCGTTATGATAGAGATATGTAGTATATAGATATGTAGTAGATAGTGTAGTTGGAAAAATATACCAAGTGGCTTTGTGGTACTCGAAGAACGATGGATGACGGGGGCCTGGGGTCAGAGCAAGTTATGATTAACTGTTTGATTATTTTTTTTCATCCAATGAACCCTTCAACGTGGCCAGACGTGGGCGAAGCCTCGGGTCACAGATAAAGGGTTAAAACTAGTTATACATAAATTGAAAAGAACACGAACCAAACCCAAATCCTTAGACTGGTTGGTGTGGTGTGTGGGCAGATCACCATATCGAGTTTCTTCAAGTTGTACGGATTTAAAATAGGAGCGAAATCTGTGAATTGTTTGTTAGCAGAAATCTATTAGAACTAATTTAGCTTAAAATTGGAAATTTTTAAGTAACTAAGAATAACTACTACAGTGCGTGCGTATTTCATATAAGTCACACGAGCCCTCTTATTATATCAGCATCACAGACTGTACAGTACACTAATGGCAAGAATGTGAAAGAGTACGTCGTCAATGTTAGTTTTTTCCCCATTCATTGACAGTAACGGACCAAAGCTCAATGCTATAAATACCACGAACGTAGATAACGAACCATAAAGCCGTGAAATCAATTAGAATTGACAAAATAAGTCATAAAACATGACAAATTCACTGCAAGTTTATTTTAATGCTGATTAATAATTAAGTTTTAAACGCGTCATTAATTTGGGATGATGCTATTAATATGTGCATTTCAAGGCCCTGCAAAACATGTTAGCATTTTATGCATTTAATAAGCTTGAATGAAACTCGTTCTTAATTTTTGTTGATTAATAAATAACTGTTTTATTTTATTTTCGACATGGTTGAATAGTTTGCGGTTTTTAACAACCATTAATTTACAACCATTGATTATTTCTAAACTATGTATACTTCCGCACATAATTCATTGAACAAACAAAATAGATGTTCTTCAGCCTAAGCCACTAATATAAAAAGAAAAAAAAAAAACGGACAAGTGCGAGTCGGACTCGCGCACGAAGCATTCGTACCATTATGTATAAAAACGGCAAAAAAAACATATTTTATGTCTGTTGTATGGGAGCTCCCTTAAATGTTTATTTTATTCTGTTTTTTAGTATTTTTTGTTATAGCGGCAACAGAAATACATCATCTGTGAAAATTTCAACTGTCTAACTACGAGATCACGGTTCATGAGATACAGGGACAGACGGACGGACAGCGGACAGCGAAGTCTGAGTGTTAGGGTTTTTTACCCTTTGCTTAAGGAACCCTAAAAAGCATGAGAGCTAACTAATCAAGGCATAGTAAAAAACCTACGCATTAAAAACAAACGAGTAATCAACAAGGCATAGATTAGAGCATATAAAAATTAATTCAAAACGAGCCATGCATATCTATTGGCTCATTTAATTTTAATCCATTTGACGAAACTGGGCCCTGGAGAGATAAACAACGTCATGTCCGTCGCATGATTGAAAAGAAATTTTATAGAATGAGAATGAGCGATAAAAAAAATATAATGAAATGTTTGGACGCTACAATGAGTGTTTGTTTGAGATGGTTATAATGTAGTTTCGAAATGGCTTATTCGGATTTTTATGTCTATGGTAGTGTTGTACAGTTGCAACGGTTGTGGTTAATTAAGACAAGCAAGACACAAGCCTAGCACAAACTTGAATACGAGGCATTTGGTATTCTACTAAAACCGGAATCAGTTTGACGCCAGCGTAAGTACGTTTTGGATAGTAGAATACGAAGTAGGCTGGCGTCACGCTGGCGCTTGTGAATTGGATTCCGGTTTTAGTAGAATACCAAATGCCTCGTATTCAAGTTTGTGCCAGGCTTGTGGTATGCTTGTGTACAGTAGAATTCGGGCCCTGAATCAGCGCGGGGAAGGGAGTGGCCGTTCCTGTACGGAGTAGTATGATCTCTTCTGTGCAGTAGTGCCACTTTTTATGTCCCCGTATGGGAAAAGGTGTGACTCTAGATCTAGATGATAATATGTTGATGACACAGATTGAACGACACTTGTAAGACATAATTTTATTTATATCTAGATACTTTATAAGAATCTTCCAATACTGGCAAGATCTAGTAGTAGTCGGCAACCCTACCGAGACCCATTTCAGCTTATTATCTGTCGCTGCACTTAATTCCACTCGATGTACAGTCAGGGCCAAACGCATCGGGCTATTCCTCAATCAATACATTTCCCTATGTACCATGCGCAACCTGCAGCTATATTATGTGAAGTTAGTCCAACATCGCTTACAAAACTATATTGAAAACTGTTCGCTAACTTTATCACAAATTTAAAGTTGACCAATCAGTATGCGATTAATTTAGACGACCTGTCTTTTAAAGCGATTGTAATAAGAAGTTAAAAGGAATTGGGACATTACAGAATCAAGCTACTAAAGGCGTCAAATCTATCAAACTAGTTTAAAACCTTTAAATCTGACAGCTTCTATCCGGTTGCAACAGGGTCCACGGGTTCTCTTTGCAAACGTTTATTTTAATTAGTAGAAGCAAAGATTGTGCCCACATTTAGCTAGATATCCAATTTTGCCTGTTAAAGGGCCAGCCCACCGCCACTTTGGAGATAAAAATCTGTCAAGTGCGGGTCGGAATCGCACACGAAGGGTACCGTACTACGTACAACAACAAAACAATAAAACAAAAAGAAAAGATTATGCCCTCACGGTGATTTGAACTCACGACCTACGGATTGAGGGCCTACAACATACCGGCTAAGCGATGTGGGTTGACGCGAAATATACCATCATATTGAAATGCGTGGGTGTATCAAAACAAGTCTCTTTGTATGGGGACCCCCTTTAATTTGTACTATCTCTCGTATTTTAGTATTTGTTGTTGCGGCAACAAATATTTACACATTCTGTGAAAATTTCAACATTCTAGCTATTACGGTTCGTGCTCTAGGACCCGCTGACGGACGGACGTACGGACGGACGGACGGATGGACGGACAGACGGACAGCGGAGCCTTAGTAATAGGGTCCCGTTTGGCACCCTTCGGGTACGGTACCCTGAAAGTCAAGAATATTTTCAGACGGGTCTAACCGGGAATGGCCCACCACAATCCCAATAAAGCTGCGAAGAAAAAAATGAGACATCGTGGAACCGGTCCCTGTAACCGAACTAGTTTTTAATGATCTGTGGGCAGGGCTGCCGATTAACTAAGCTTTTTGATGTATTAGGCAATTAAAAGCTTCACCGAAAAATGTTGGAGGTGAGAAAGTAATTTGTTCGGGCCTAAAGCTTTTCCTTTGCATTGCTTACACGTAATTTAGATTACTTTTTATTTTAAACGTACCTAATATATGATTGAATCGCTATTGAAGATAGTCTAGTGGGCGGTTAGAGTAATGTTATGTTTACTTCAAACACACAAGACAGACAATGTTACTTAAGAGTAGCTTTTAAGTGTTTGAAAAAAGCGTCTAAACAAAAGACATCAACGCGTTTACAAGTTCTAAATCGTTTTCATAGAAGAACTAGCTAAGAAGCTTCAGATACTTTTGTTCGTCTTTTTAACATTTAATTATTTGTAATAACTAATAGCTATCGGTATAGTATATCCAAAACGTATTTACCTATTTCAAAAATCTGACTTAGTGTTTGCCCAGCGGTGGAATGACAATTATTAAAAACCTGTGTTGAGAGTTGAGGAAGCGAGATATGCGTATGCCAGGATTGTATCAAGTGAAGGTCTTATCCCTCTTCCGGGAATGAAGCGTGAGCATATTATGTATGTACTTAAGTATTTTTGGTGTTTCTTAAAACCTCCGCAAATTAAGGCGTCAAAATAAAACAATGCAATGGTATAGACACTGTTTTTAATAAGATCCTTGAAACTATGGTGACAACCCTGCACTAGCTCGATATAAAGCCTCATTCACACAGATGACAGTAGATAAACTGGCCGATATAGCATAATTAATTAGGACGATGTCTGTACTTTTATAAGAGCTTTTAAAAGTCCTCCAATACGGCCATTTTGTTTTAACCGTTAAAATAACAAAAAAAAAGTTTTATGTGAAATTAGTCCCACAGTCATTTATGACTTGCTAAAGAAGTGAGATAAGAGAGTCAAAAGCATAACTTACTTACTTTACTTTATTACGCAAAATAATAACCAACAGACAGAAATGTAGAAAATTGTTGCTCAAAAGATCTTATGTCTAATTTAAGAGACGACTTTGCAACAGAATCGTCAAGATTTTTTTTTATTGGAAAAGTAGCGCAAATGTATAGTATCGAACTGAGCTGTAGTGGGTGGTCCAGTTGTGACTACAAGCTTATTAAATCGACACCTACACATACTTTATAAAAGACAACATTTTAATGAAGAGCATTCATCGTTACTAGACATATCGTCCCGAACGCCCCGTCAACAAATTGTTATCTTAAACGGCTACCGAATTTAACGATCAAAGTTAATATTTAAATAAGTTTGTAATTAGATATTTGCTATCTTTGATTAGCATCTATAGATTTCGTTGGTAAAGGTGAATATAAATGGTGATTATTAAGTTTGTAATACGTTTTATAATGATCAAGTTAAACAACGTTAAAATATAAATTTAATCAGGTAATAGTAAATGTATAAAATGTCTCATAGGATGTCCAAAGTATTTTGACATCCATCACAAAAAACTATTCTCACAGGTACCTGCTCAATCATCAATTAAAGATTTAAAAAAAACTACTTAGTTACAGACATGGCAGGCTGATATGGTATTCGTGCTTGGCCATTTAAGCTCAATGAGAGCTTGTAATAATACATGTGACATTGACGACCAATATAGACACATTTCTTTCTGATCAAGTCTTATATTGGAGCTCTACCTGCCAACACACACATATATACGCAAATATAAACTATAGAAGATGTAATGCCCCTCTACACAATGGCCCATGATGGCATGCAGAACGGGACAGAGCAATACAGCTATAACGTTCTACCGCGTTCTGCGTGCCTGTAGTCGCCTATAATGTCTCATGTTGTACAGTGGCCAAAGTATAGAACTGCAAGAAAGGCACTACAGCAGCAAAATATGGGAGCTAGAATAAATAACAGTCAATGTCACAAGTAATACCCTATCCAATATTACAGCCAACTTGACAGCTAACCTAAAACTTCATAGAATCCACTTTTTAATCACTAGGGATGTTACCAAAACAATCGGAAAGAATCGAAATTGTTTATTCAGTTGAACTAACAGAAGAGTCGTCATCGCTGTTATTAAGCATTTATTAGCATTTATTAGTTGAGCCCAAATCAAATAAAGCGAACGTCTACCTACCTAGAATAATAAATTTGCAGTGTTAGGTTAGTTATGTGTAGTAGTAGTGTAATTTATCTATGTAAACTGACAACTACGAATGTTCTGTGCTCAGACAAACCTCAGTGGTTTATGAGTACTATTTAAGATATCATATATGTTACTTAAGATACAAAGAATAATATAAAAAAAGCACTTGAAGATATTATTATTTTATTTTCAACCATATTTAAGGTAACTGAAGAATCAAAAATAAAATGTTAGACAACATTCCGATTCACAAATGTTTAATGGGTGTATCGATTCTTTTGATTAATGAATTTTATGACCAATTTCCCCTTACTAACAGGCTAAGATTGACATCTGTCAGGTTGGAGTTTAGTCGACTGTGTAATAAAGATAAATAATAAAAACCTCTACATTAAAGTTTTTAATTGTCCATCATTAAGACAGGGGATAAAAGAGCCGCAGTTGAATAACTCAACTGCCAGTAAAAGTGTTTATTTAAGTCTTCTGATTAGATTATGAACTTAAAGAGTCTCTTACGCATTCGCTACGAACGATTCGAACCAAATTACCCGTAACGGTTATAACCAATTAGGTTTTTATGAGCCCTACGGCTACTGTTGAGGACGAGTATTAAAACAACATTTTGTTTTTGAACGTGCCTTTTTAGGGTTCCGTACACAGCGGGTTCCAACTGGACTCTTTAAACATGAGGTTGTTTTTCCATCGGTATTTTTTCTATTGGTATAATTCAATGCATTCGTTTGTCACAGCACAGGGTCGTGTGTATATTTGATTTCATTCAATCCTATTACGTGCAACTAGACATATTTACAATGATTTTACTAAGTAGTATTCTCGCTCGTCTTCTAGTGAAAATGCGTTTAGTCGACCATGTTTTCCTCTACGTACAGAACCCTTTTATTTTGAGTCCGACTCGCACTTGATTTATAACTTGTTTCTGAGGCAAAGGTATCGCTTTATTCAGCCTGCGACGACGTTCAGCTGATTTATCGACAGTTCGAGGACCATGCATTTTAATTAAATTATTTATTATTTATCGCGGCAGTCCCAATAGGTTCATAATATAGGATCGCTACTCCACAGCTGTCTGTGGGAACGGTCATTGTTGCTATGCATAATCACCGTCAGAAGAAATCATTTATAATAACTACAAACTTAGAAAAACAATAGTGAACATTCTAAATTGCTTGGATATAGGGCTGTAATTCCTTTGATTGTATGGTAAGGGTAAATTGGCAAGCTATCAATTAGTTTTCACACCAGGGCGTCCAAGCGATGAGTTCTTATCCTTATAGATGAGGGCACTTCTTGCTACGATTCTATTTTGAGCAAAAGGAATTTATAATAAGACGCATTTGTTGTAAGAGCCGGTGCAGTATTTTTTGCACCTTGTATGGCTTCTATTAAACTACAACGCTTCTACTTAGCTTTGAATTAGGCTTAAAATCCTACTTTCAACAGGTATTGGTTTATCTGAAATTTCATCGCGATGATTTGCTGGACCGTAAGAAAGTTTTTAAATAAATTACTTATCTCTGTATATGGTCAGCACCGAATACAAACCTGCATACCCCATGTGAGATAAAAACGTGAAACACACTTGACCACGCAGGTCTTCATAATCTCATTGGAATGTACAGGTCAGGAGCATGATTCTCGCGCCTTCGATATACGGATATCGAGACCTATATTGACAGATTCCCCTACAAAATCACTCGATATAGGTGTAGATATCGTATATCAAATGCGCGAGAATTATGCTCCAGCACCGAGAATCGATATTGTATTTATGCACGTGAACTCAATGTCATGTTACAATCAAATGCGGGTAACGTTTTTTATTATTTGAATCCGAAACAGTATAAAAGCTTATTAAGAACTACAGGCATTTATGTACAGTTGAGGATCATAAGCGTAAGAAACGTCGTATAAATAGAGGCATTTCCTGTGAAATACGGTGCGATCAATATAGGCAGCTTTGAGTTTAACTGATAACATATCAAGCTTTGTCTGACTGTGTCGCGACGTAACGCCTCCTACGCAGTCCCCGAGTCACGGACACGGCCGGTCATAAATAACGTAGTTATGTCGCCCGAGACAGCTTTTAAGATAGGCCTACTGTAGATATATGTATAAATGATATATTGCAGTTGGCATCTAGGGGGCGAATTTCTCTATGGTGATATTTTATCATATTCGATATTTATCGATCCTAACGGCACCGATCTCTGCCATCGATAATATAAATTAACTTAACTTATGTAGCTCACTGTTTAGGAAAGTAGGTAGTCACGAATCGGGAGTGTATGCGAATTATAGTATCTGACAAGTTTGTTTTATGTCAAGCCATCCTCAAAAAGTTAAATTTAAATGCAATGTTTGACAAAAATCACTTCAGCCGGTTAAGTCGAGGGTAAATCGTGTGGAGGAAACGAAACCATACGGGTGCCAGGCCCGTATTAATGAATGTTATCAACTCAGAGAACTTTCATTTACTCTAGATGTGAAAATATACCTCTTATGCCCGATTTCACCAATAGTAAGGGAACATTTAGCTCTTTTTCTTATCCGTCTAGCGATTGTTTCGGAGACCGGCCTCTTATATTTAGGGGGTCCTTTAGTAGCCTAGATGTCCCTAGTGTAAGAATCGCTAGGTGGCCCCTAAAAAGAAATAATCTGACCCCTAATAGATAGGGATTGTTGTTAAAATCGGCCATTCCAGTTCGGCTTTTGAGAAGTCGGCGCGATGAGGCCTTTTGGCGACATTTTTCTTATTTTCAAGATTATATGTGTTAGGTTTCGTAAATTTAATTAAAGCACGAGTTCGGCTGGTGACTCGAATCGATTCATTTGGTGAGTCGAGTCGAGTTATCAGAGGCGGGCTCTGTGTTATTTTGCACTGGCAACATCGCTGGCCTCCCATTGGCTAGAGCAGTTGGCGGCTTGGCGCTCTGTCGGTTAGGGGCGGGTCTGAGAATTGGCGGGAGTAGTAACGTTTCATGCGAAGACTTGTTGGAAGGAATCTCTCTCTTGCTGGAACTGTCGAAGAAGGTGGTCGTACGAAATAAAGTGCTGGAGTGAACTTGAAGTGATAGTTTTATTACATTTCAGAAGTGGGATCACACTCGTCGGGATGGACGAAGCAGAAATGTTTGATAAGACTTCTGGTGGGCAATGCGATGACCAGCATATCCGTCGCGACGAACGTCATCGTGGCAGCGAACGACGCAGCCGCGATGAGCTTCGTCGTGGTTTTGAGAACCGTCATCGCAGCCATGAACCGAGTCCACGCAGACTGACAACGCCCAGATTTGGAAGAGAGGGCGTCCACTCTCGCAGCCGCAGTCCCATCCTCGGGTGCAACTTCAAGCAGAGTCATCATCGGCAAGGATGCAGTCAGCGGTCGACGCCGTGTCGTGAGCGGCCTAGTCGTGACCGCGAGCATCGGCGCGCATCTGCAGCAAATGGTCGCGAGCATCGGCGCGTTCCTGAAGCGAGGACTTCTAGCGAGCGCCGAGACCAGCGTGGCAGACAACGGCGAGACAGCAGCGGCCGTCGCGAGAAGTCACAATGCCACGGAACGGCAACAAGGTCTCGTAGTCCTTCCTTTACCGCCAAAGACGTAGTTAATATCTTAAAGTCAATTAAGCCATCCCAGCCACAGACTCAAGCGACGCTTATCAGACCAATTGATCACCAAAATACTGTACCAAATTTCGATCCATCGGCTAAAAATCAGCGAATAGATGTATGGCTAAAAAAGGTAAACGAGTGCGCTTTGGTCTATGGCTGGAATGAAAAGATGAAAATACATTTTGCGTTACAAAAACTACAAGGATTGGCCAAAGTATGGTATGAAGGTTTGAAAACTATAATGTTCACATGGCAAGAATGGCAAGATAAAATGATAAATGCCTTCCCATGTGAAACCAATTATGGCCAATGCTTGGAGGATATGCTTAAACGAAAAACTAGGTTGAATGAACCCATAGAAACCTACTATTATGAAAAGTTAGCGCTTATTAATCAATGTGACATCACGGGCAAGCGAGCGGTAGATTGTATCATTCACGGTATCTGGGATAAGACCTTGAGGTCCAGCGCTCTCGCCTTGCGTTGCTCTAATCCAGACAAACTGTTGCTCTTCCTAATGAGTCACAAGGAAGCTTCAGGCATTCCTGACAAAGTAGGTTTAAAAAACAAACCAATAGGAAATGCAAATGTTGGATCCGGTTTTGACCCAAAATTCGGTAATAGGACTAACAACAGATCAGGAGAGTTATTCTGTTTTAACTGCAAGGAAAAGGGACACCCATTCCTTCAATGCCCAAAGCCGTTAATTAAGTGTAGTGGTTGTTTCAAGGTGGGCCACAACATCGATAGTTGCACGTTCAAAGTTAAATCTAATATTGACCAGGGAGTAAAGAAAGCAATGTGTATATCAAACCCTACTTCTGGTCCGAATTCAAAGTATGTAAAGGAAGTACGAGTCGACGGGATGCCAGTTGAGGCCTTTATAGATTTTGGTAGTGAGGTTACCCTCTTGAGTGAATCATTAGCAACGAGTCTTTGCATTATTCATGATAATACTCCTACAATGATGAAAGGTTTTGGAAATGAACCCATAATTTCTCTAGGAACTATTGCGGTAAATCTGGAAGTTGATGGCGTAAGGGCTAAGGTTAGCTGTAAAGTTGTAAAGGACTATCTTTTGGATAAACCCATGTTGGTTGGACAAACCTATACTGAGCAACCTCATCTGATGGTGTACAAAGACTCAACCAAACTACAATTCTATGATGTCGGCTCTGAAATGCCTTTCTTTGACCAAAGTATAGGTGATAATCGTTTATTGAAGATAAAACTGGCTACCGACGTTAATCTTTTTGGCGCAGCAACAGTGAAAGGCATTTCCGAGACCGCGTTTAGTGGCAGTGTTGTTCTCAACCAAAGAGTGGTCGGTAAACCAGACCAACAGTACCAGATATGTGGAGGTGTGTATCCTATGGTAAATGGGATCATAAATGTGGACGTCACTCCTAGTTCTATTCCTTGCCAATTGCAAAAAGAAGTAGTTATCTGTCGAGCAGAAAGGGTAGATGAGGTTAGGCGGTTAGTTCAATCGGATGCTGGAATAAGACGTGAGGTTAGTGAGCAGCTAGATGAATGCAAGGTGAGGATAGGTAAGGCGGCTTCTGACCACGATAAACTCAAACTCATCGATTTGCTAAAGGAATATAAACATTGCTTTGCCTCCTCACTTAAAGAACTTGGATGTACAAATGCAACAGAAATGTCAATCGAACTGAACAGCCAACGACCAGTAGTGTATCGTCCGTATAGACTATCGCATCACGAAAGAGATCATGTACGAACTATGATAGACGAGATGATGGAAACAGGTATTATCCGAGACTCAGTTTCTGATTATGCCAGTCCTATAATTCTAGTGAGGAAAAAGGATGGAAAGCTAAGGATGTGCATAGATTACAGAATGCTCAATTCTGTTTCCGTCAAGGAGAGGTACCCCATGCCTATTATAGAAGACGAAATAGCAAAGCTTACTGGACAGGCATGCTTTATCTCACTAGATTTGATGTCAGGGTATTACCAAGTCCCCATAGAAGAACAGAGCAAACACCTCACGGCTTTCGTCACGCCGGACGGCCATTTTGAATTCAATCGAATGCCGTTCGGCTTGGCTAATGCTCCGGCTGTATTCCAGAGAATGATAAATAAGATTTTAGGCTCTGCACGATTTAGTAAAGCGACTGCTTACATCGACGACCTATTGATTTTTGGATAATTGAAACAAAAAGTAAACTTTAGAAAAAACCGACTTCCACAAACCCTATTTGATTAGATTGAGTTTAATACAAACTGTAAACAGTGAAAAAAAAAAACAAAAAAAAAACAAACATCCGGACCAATTGTAAACCTCCTCCTTTGGGAAGTCGGTTAAAAATACGAAACAATGTTCAACGGCCAAGTCACACAACGATTTTATTATATTAGAGATTTATACACTAAAGCTTCCCATGTCATTATAATTTACGGCTGTGCCATGTCAAAGAAGCTTTGGGACATCAATGAAAGGTTCCTCCAAGCCTTCAGTCAAATACATCATACACTAACAGATGGCTTCTCGTTGGTACAGATCGAGACGGAACCAGGTTGCCATGTCGCTGGTATTCCTGTTCTGCATCATCTTCTATGTGTTCCTGTACCATTATGTGGAGGTCAGCTGTCATTATTACGACATCACTAAAAGGTAGGCAAGATGTTCTTTGTAGTGTTGCCGGATAATCGATTATCAATTAATCGATTAGTAGGTACCTAAATAATCTAACAAATCGATCTAGTATCGATTCTATCGATATAATCGATTGGATCGATACTATCGATTCTTATACTTGTACCAATATAATCGATTATAATCGATTAATCGATTGTAATTGCTGTTTCTGAAAATTAAGTCGATTATATCGATAGTATCGATGGTGAGAAGCAAAACAATATAATCGATGAAATCGATACTTTCGACACAATCCATTAAATCGAGGTATCGGTTTAGATTATATTGTTACGTTACAGATTACACAACAATATAATCTAAACGATACCTCGATTAAATCGATTGTGTCGATAGTATCGATTTAATCGATTCTATCGTATTGCTTCTCACCATCGATACTATCGATATAATCGATTTAATTATCAGAAACAGAAATTATAATCGATTAATCGATTATAATCGATTGTATTGGTACAATTATGAGAATCGATAGTATCGATCCAATCGATTATATCGATAAAATATACGATCGATTATCCGGCAACACTAGTTCTTTGGACTCATGACTTGGCTACACTATCGCGATAATATTCTTGTCGCGACAAAAACTGTCGTTTTGACGAAGACGATAGTGCGTGACTGATTTTTCGCGGATAAATAAACAAACAAACATAAACATTTACATACAGGCACATGCATTTGTTCTGGCCCCACACTAGGATACCCTGTGTCGTGGGAACCAGAAACAGCGATATCACAATTCACAAACATGTAAACACCCAAGCC
This sequence comes from Argyresthia albistria, assembly GCA_963457715.1. Lineage (NCBI taxonomy): Eukaryota > Metazoa > Arthropoda > Insecta > Lepidoptera > Argyresthiidae > Argyresthia > Argyresthia albistria. The sequence continues at coordinate 618,095 of OY735268.1, read as the reverse complement.
TGGGGGTTTTTTTTGTCCCTAGCCGGGATTCGAACCCGCGAAAATATCCAAAATGGATAAATATCGGGATGAATATCGATAATGGATGTTTATGCGGATAAATACGATTTTTAATGATTAAAGTCTTTCGCACACATGTGTGTGGATATGTATCTAATAGAGGAGACATAAAGGAAATTGTGTATGTTCATGATGACATTTATATACAGAGTGTATATTAATAATTTTCAATTTACAAATCTGACATGTAATTAACACTTACAAATAAATATGTTTCAATATGTTTCAATGTTTCAAATTAAGTACTTTTACTTCCCTTCACATTTGTTTTATGTATTAACCGAATGAGAGGGGGCTCCCCCCCTGTGGCAGAAAAACACAACTGTCACTTGCACTATACTTGCACTATTGTAATTATTATTCGCCTGGCATGCTATATATTGATCTGAATTTTGTTTTGTTTTTGCAGAAGTTCTATTGTTAAGTAAGTATTTGTTTAAATCAACTACTCAGTAATTTTCATTTCACCATCGCCAGTCGTCATTAATTCAGATTAATATAATCTATACTTATAAAAATGAAATGTTGTGTGCTAGTCCGCCTTTTCCTGTGAATAGTTCGCTATTGGCCTCATTTTGGAAGTAGTTTTAAAATAAATGTTATTTTATTACATTTAAAGTGCACTATACGTCAATATTTCCGGGATATCTTCTGCAGTTTTAATAAAAATTAATAATATAGTTGAATTGGGAGAAGAGTTTTTATTCACATAATTACAGGTATCTACAGGTATATTTGAACAAATATAATATAAAATTTATTAACTCTTAGTAAATCTCGCAACAGGCTTGTAACATTATGTTTTGAAGCATTTGATTCAATTTAAATTTTATTTTCTCCTTTTTAGGGCATTTAAATAAGAGTCTTGTTTAAATATTTTTTTATCACATCTATTCAAAAAGGGATACTTTAGTCCCGGTAAACGAAACTAAAGTAGGTCTTTTAGTCCCTAGGGACTAAAAGTAACTTTTTAATTTTGTTGTCAGTACACTGTTTTTATTTAAGTACTTACGCAGGTACATCGAGAGAAATTTGGCCGATGCGTTGAAACGGGACACCGGCTCTGGATGTGAGATGCCGAATATAGACCCGTTCGACCCCGAGGTGATGCAGTTTAACAAGAAAATAGAAAAGATTCGATGCGACGACGACTTCGATTGGGTTCGGTGTCATGTGAGTCAACTGTTGGCAAACATTTTAAGTAATAGTGGTAACAATACCTAAATTAAGTCGTTATTTACATGGTGACCTAAAAGAAATACCTCGAATCGACGCGAATCACACTAAAAGACGAAAACACACGTGCTGGCGACGTAACGTTAACGTTAATTCGGGAAAAATAACCTAAAACTTGCAGCCAAAGCCATTTTTAGGGTTCCGTACCCGAAGGGTGCCAAACGGGACCCTATTACTGAGACTTCGCTGTCTGTCCGTCCGTCCGTCCGTCCGTCCGTCCGTCCGTCCATCCGTCTGTCTGTCACCAGGCTGTATCTCATGAACCGTGGTAGCTAGACAGTTGAAATTTTCACAGCTGATGTATTTCTGTTGCCGCTATAACAAAAAATACTAAAAATCAAAAGAAATTTAATATTCAGGGGGGCTCCCATACAACAAACGTGATTTTTTTGCTCGATATTGATAATAGTAGCAGGTACACGCTTAAAATGTTCACAATATATTGAGTATATTATTTACTTAAAAAATAAATAATTAAATTTAAATTAAATTAATATTTAGGGGGGCTCCCATACATTTTTTTTTGCGGTTTTTTATGGATAATGGTACGGAACCCTTCGTGCGCGAGTCCGACTCGCACTTGGCCGGTTATTTCGACATAAAACGACGTCGCCCACGTAAAAAATACTTAATTGTTAATATTAACCACCCGTAAATGTAATTATTACGTATCTAACTGTTACGTTATTTTTACCGTGTGTAAACCTATTGAAGTATAAAACCGTGCCCCTCGGTGGGGATATTAATGGGCTAGATATTAATTAATCATATTTTATTAGAGCCTCGGTCTTAATTTAATTTGCAACAATCTACAATTTAACGCTTCCACACGATAAAAATAACCGGCCAAGTGCGAGTCGGACTCGCGCACGAAGGGTTCCGTAACATTATCTAAAAAAAAACCGTAAAAAAAATATGTATGGGAGCCCCCCCTAAATATTAATTTAATTTTAATTTAATTATTTATTTTTTAAGTAAATAATATACTCAATATATTGTGAAAATTTTAAGCGTCTACCTGCTACCATTATCAATATCGAGCAAAAATGAGCAAAAAAGATCACGTTTGTTGTATGGGAGCCCCCCTTAATATTAAATTTCTTTTGATATTTAGTATTTGTTGTTATAGCGGCAACAGAAATACATCATCTCTGAAAATTTCAACTGTCTAGCTACCACGGTTCATGAGATACAGCCTGGTGACAGACGGACGGACGGACGGACGGACGGACGGACAGCGAAGTCTCAGTAATAGGGTCCCGTTTGGCACCCTTCGGGTACGGAACCCTAAAAAGAGTCTTAATCCATGTGACATGATCAGGGATCGGATCGAAGGTGTGAATTTACCTAAAGTTTGTAGTCGGACATAACAAGGAGCAGTTACAGTTACAACCACTTGAGTTGAACCGGTTTGAATTTAACCTGTTAAATTTCGGGTTTTTGTCTAACCAGTTAATTTTTGTTTTTATTAGTTTTACATGTTCCTTACATTTGAAACACCGAACTATAAACATTTTCAAACTGCTGATTCCCAAAAAAATCATAACTTTTTTATTATTCAATTTTTCGTAAAAATGTAGAGTATTGTACTTTACATCATTCAAGCGAGGTAAATAAAACATTCATACAGATTGTAATTGAAAGGTGCAGTCATTTTTTCAACTCAACTCAAGTGGTTGTATTGTAACTCCTTGTCATGTCCGACTACAAACTTTAGGTAAATTCACACCTTCGATCCGATCCCTGGACATGATATCTGTGGAAATAAAAGGTTAAATAAAATTACAGCACATTTTCTATTCTTCTCCACACTTCCAGTTGAGCCAGTGCCGCGTCCGCCAGGAAATCCTCGACACTAAGCACAACATTATGTGCACGTACAGGGACATAATACACGTAAGCGACAAGACGCACAGACTCGGACCTTCAGTGAGGGTGGCGGGCGGGCGTGAGTACGAACTGAACCAAAGCGACCATGTCAAAATATCGTGTACAGCGAATACTAAGGAGCAGTGAGTATTTTTTTTGTAAGCGTACTGTCACTGCACACGGGCTCCTGGCCACAGCCACAAACGCCCCGCCACGACAAGCGGCCACAATGGAAGCTGAACCGGGCCTCAGTCTTCATTCTTTTTTAGGGTTCCGTACCCGAAGGGTGCCAAACGGGACCCTATTACTGAGACTTCGCTGTCCGTCTGTCCGTCCGTCCGTCCGTCTGTCACCAGGCTGTATCTCATGAACCGTGGTAGCTAGACAGTTGAAATTTTCAAAGATGATGTATTTCTGTTGCCGCTATAACAACAAATACTAATAATTGAAACAAAAAGTAAACTTTAGAAAAAACCGACTTCCACAAACCCTATTTGATTAGATTGAGTTTAATACAAACTGTAACCCGTTGTCCCCCCCCCCCATGGGGAATTAATTTTGTCAAATCCCATATCAGTGCTACCCCACGCTACTAAGGAACCCCTGTACAAAGTTTCATGGCTCTAGGTGCACCGGTTTAGGCTATGCGTTGCCTGCCCGTCAGCCACGCATTGTATTTGTACCTAGTATTGAGCAGATCTGGTGGCCATATTATGTGGTCTTCATCAGCAGTTCCACATCACAATATTATGCTTACCATGTGCATTTGCACGAGTTATTATGAAAAACACAAAAATCACTATATGTCTGCCTATAATATTTGAAGAGTTCCCTTGATTTCTCCAGGATCCCATCATCAGATCCTGACCTGGTGTCAATGGGACCAATGGGAAGGTAAACCCTTTCAAACAAAAAAATAATTTTCTAAATCGGTCCATCCGTTTAGGCGCTATCGGGGGATAGACATAAAAAAAAAAAAAAAAAAAAAACAAACATCCGGACGAATTGTAAACCTCCTCCTTTGGGAAGTCGGTTAAAAAGACGCTGAACAGTGCTTAGAAAGACTTAGAGAGATTTTGCAGTTGTTAGAGAAGGCGAATCTTACCCTCAATTTATCAAAGTGCGACTTTCTGCAAGACAAAATTGATTACCTGGGATACGAGATCAGTGGGTGTGGGATTAGGCCAGGAGAAAAGAAGATTCAGAGCGTGGTTGACTTCCCCAGACCAGAAACAGTCCATAGTGTCCGTCAGTTCCTAGGGTTAGTAAGCTACTTTAGGAAATTTATTAGGGGTTTCGCAGAAATAGCTTTCCCTCTATGTAAATTACTGAAAAAGGACTCTGGTTGGGAGTGGACAGTAAGCCAGGAGGAAGCCTTCCAAACTCTAAAAAGTAGGTTAATCGATCGGCCTGTGCTAGCTATATATGACTACTCAGCGGAAACCGAACTACATACAGATGCCAGTAAATTTGGTATAGGTGGCATCTTGTTACAGCGTACCGATAAATCGGAGTCGTTTAGGCCTGTAGCCTACTATAGCAGGCAGACGTCGCCCGAGGAGAAAAATTTTCATTCGTACGAACTAGAGACCTTGGCTGTAGTCTGCTCGCTAAAGAAGTTGAGGGTTTATCTGATCGGCAAGGAGTTCAAGATTGTAACAGATTGCAGCGCTCTTCGCTCTACATTTATTAAACGTGATCTTATTCCTAGGATAGCGCGGTGGTGGTTATCTTTACAAGAATTTAATTGTTCAATAGAATACCGCGCGGGTGCAAAGATGGCTCACGTGGATGCACTCTCTCGTAATCCAGTATGCGATAATGATGTAGAGGTAATGGAATCATGCCCAATGGTGATGGCTTTAACTGAAGATGACTGGTTGCTCACGCTTCAATTAGGAGACACGGAATTGAACAGGATTAGGAACATTCTACTTAGTGCTCTGGATGTTAAAGGACTGCAGTACATAAAAGATAATTTTGTACTTAAGGATAACAAAATATTTAAGTGCATAAATAACGATCAGACTAACTTACGTTGGGTTGTCCCGAAAGGTGCAAGGTGGCAGTTGTGCAGGATGAATCATGATGATATTGGACATTTTGGGATCGAAAAGACTACAGAAAGGATCAAACGACATTACTGGTTTCCTAAAATGGCACGTTTTATAAAAAAATATGTGAATGCGTGCATTGACTGCGCTTATGCCAAGAAAACTACAAATAGTCATGAGGGATTACTTCATCCTATCACAAAAGTTGACAAACCGTTCCACACACTGCACATCGACCACCTCGGACCTTTTGTAAAGTCTAAAAGAGGCCATTCGTATTTACTTGTGGTGGTTGATGCGTTTACGAAATATGTTTTCATAAAGCCGGTGCGTAATACTAAAACTAGTAATGTGATAAATGCCTTGGATGACATCATTTATACGTTCAAAGTACCAGTGCGTATAATTAGTGATAGAGGTAGTTCATTTACCTCTCACGCGTTCAGGAAGTTCTGTGATGACAGGGGTATCAAACACATACTGAATGCTGTTGCCAGTCCAAAATCGAATGGACAAGTTGAGCGATACAACCGCACCATAATCGATTCCTTGACAGCACAGAACTTGAAGAATGATGAGAGAGAGTGGGACAGTCAGCTAGGAAAGATACAATGGGGTTTAAATAATACCATTCAAAAGACAACGGGTAGAGCACCCGCTGAAATAATGTTTGGTACGTCTATGGATGGCGAGATAAGCTCAAAACTAGATGAAATAATAAACGATACTCGTGAAGATATTGATGTAGATACTATTCGAACGGAAGTTAAGGAAAGGATAGATAAGGAACAGATAAAGCAAAAGGAGTATTACGATAAGAACAGGCGACCCGCTCGTAGGTACGTTGAGGGTGATCTAGTGAAAATTACTAAAACTGCATTTGCAAACGACGGGAAGAGTAAAAAGTTACTCCCCTCATACATAGGGCCCTTAAAAGTTGTTAAAATACTGGGTCATGATCGATATGAGATAGCCCCTATACCAGGCTTCGGTAATAGTGAAATAAAGAAAAGAACTACAGTAGCTGCAGATCGTATGCTGCCTTGGGTGCATGTTGCAGCATTGGAATTGAATGATGACCCAGATGATGATATCGATGATATTGATGAGGATAACTAATGAGATTGAAAATAATTAATAGTAAATTATGAGATGTCGCATAGTTGTGTAAGTGTTGCATAAATGGTGACTACAGATAGCGTTGTTTATTTAATTCCAGGTCAAGCAGCGAGAAGCGACTGGATCGCGGCTTGATCAACATTTACGGGGACATGAGCCTGCCCGCTACAATAAGAAGTACCGCGAGAATGATGGTTCGCAAATCAAGGTACCGCGAGAATGATGGATCGTATGATGATGTTGCTAGTATGAAGGTAGCACCTAAATAATTACACGAGAATGAAGGATCGGAAAATGATGATTTTGTGAGAATGATGGATCACAATATTAATTAGGTACGCGAGAATGAAGGATCGCAAAATAAAGATTTAGTTAGAATGATGATGATTTAGTTTGAATGTATGAATCACTTTGAATAATATAACATTTATATCTTTATTGCTTTGTTACGATAATGAAATATTAGAAGAGGTTAGACTGAAAATGAGTGTTAGGTTGCAATGAAAGTTTGTATTATAATATTTCGAAAATTGTTTTAGATCACATGTGTATGTAAATGATAACATTTTAACAAGAGTAAAAACAAAACTTTATTATATTCTAGTGAGAAGATAGATGAAGAGATTATTTTATTCGTTAAATTGATTTCCAATATGATGTGAATACGAGAAGATAGAATAGATTGAAGTAAATGATTAATTTATCTGTTAATCTAGATTAATAAAAACTAGAGTATGTAGTATGCAGGAGTATGAAGTATTGTTTCCGTTTTCATTTATATCAGAACGATATTCCGATGAAGTCATAAGGCTATTGTATATACTGGTTAATAAGTTTACTAGTTTAGCTATCTTAATCAGTATTAGTAGAATGTACATATATTTTTCTCTAGCAAGAAACTGTAAAATTTAAGTAAGTACTTGATGTACAGTGTAGGTTTGTATTGTGTAGTGAGAACATTTCAGATATTTTGTATTGCGAAAGATGTTGTACGAGATTCCTTCGAATGATTTTTTTGATTGTCACTTGACGCATGTACGAGGGCGTACATGGGTTCAGGACGGACGAGTGTTAGGTTTCGTAAATTTAATTAAAGCACGAGTTCGGCTGGTGACTCGAATCGATTCATTTGGTGAGTCGAGTCGAGTTATCAGAGGCGGGCTCTGTGTTATTTTGCACTGGCAACATCGCTGGCCTCCCATTGGCTAGAGCAGTTGGCGCTCTGTCGGTTAGGGGCGGGTCTGAGAATTGGCGGGAGTAGTAACGTTTCATGCGAAGACTTGTTGGAAGGAATCTCTCTCTTGCTGGAACTGTCGAAGAAGGTGGTCGTACGAAATAAAGTGCTGGAGTGAACTTGAAGTGATAGTTTTATTACATATGTATGATCTGATCGAAGATGATCTGTAACAACATACGTCCATTTGCAATATCCTATCCATCCATAATTTTCAAACTACTGGAGTTAATTTTCAGAGTGCTATGGAACTTGTGTCAAAGACCTTATCTACCTGCAATATTGAAAATGACCGTAAGTGTTACAGCTTTCCAACGGTATTTTGGCGGGTGGCGACAGGTGGATCTAACCCTCGAGGACCACATGAGGAATGACTGGTCTGTGTTGATGACAGGTTCGTTGCATTTAAGGCCTACGCAGACCGAGACGGCATGGCAAGTTTTTACCAATGGACATTCAAACGTATCGATATAGAAATAAGACATAAATTGATACGGTTTAAAATAATGCCGCGGGTTCCCGCGGGATCCCGGTCTGCGTAGGCCATAGTTGCGTTGACCCGGAGCGGGGCGCCCCCTGTGAACGTCACTCACCAGCAAAAAGTTCGTTGGAATACTGTGCAGTGCCACCACGTTAGCTAGAAAATGAGCGATGGCGCCATCATCTATTCCAAGTCTCCAATTAGGTTGAACACTGTCTATTTCCACGCTAGGTGGTACCTTAATATGACACGGGAACTGTCAAAATGTAAGTAGTTTTTTGTAAACATAGTTTTGAAACTTTCCAACCTGAATGCAGTGCTTTCAAATGTAAAAGTAGGGGATACATTTATTACTATTAAAAACTGCTAGCGAAACATAACGTCGAATTCTTTGCATGTTTACCTTTCTACCAGATGAGCTTTTTTTCAGCTACTGTCGCATTTCTCCTTCGAATCTCAGTTGGAATTGGAAGCTCGCGCACGGTCATCAGAGAATACATTTTATGGTTCTTTATCGCAATAACAAGCACAAAAATTTAAACCCTGTACTTGACACTAACGTAAACAAGGTAGAGTCACCAATTCGCCGCCGTCTGGGTTTTAGCTTTCAGTTTTCCGCTTATTATAACAGCATACACAATGCAAACAAACTGACAGCGAAGTGACGTTTTTATAGTAGCATCATAGTTCCGCTTTGTACGTACACTAGATAACGTGGTGGATCTGTAATAAGGTATATGTCCAGTAAACGGTGATGACGTCATACCTCATCGGTGACGTCACACGCCGCCGGGCCGGCGCGCAGTAGGCTGCGCAAGCGCACCGCGTCGCCGCGCGCAGCCGCCTCCAACACCGCGGCGGCCAATGCCATGCGCGATCACACCATCACTGCCGGGGACACACAGATAACATAGTAAATACAGTAGTAAAGTAAATTTAACTCATTAATGTTCCCACCGAGGGGCACAGGCCTGCGATACGAGTGAGATTGAGTTATTTTTTTATATTTTTTACGACCCTGCCTCAGTGCGTGTCGGTGAAGGGGTTTTACGATTACATACCAAGTAGCGGTATTAGCCGGCACCTATAGCTTAATTAACGTGTTATCCAAAACACGGAACGGCCGATAAAATACGTAAGACAAATTAATTATCTCCTTGGTACATGGTCAGCATCGGCATCCGAACCTGCATCTCCTGCGTGAGAAGCAAGCGTGAAACCCACTAGACCACTTCTAGATGAGATTATTAATTTTTGATTAAACGATTAACTTTCGAACTACACGCATAATGGAATATTGAATAATACGTTAAACTTAGGCACTATCGTGTTTCCTCCTCCCATGGCGAGTCGAGCGAGGAGAATTATACAAGAAATCATAGGGCGGCGTGGGCCGCCCCGGAAAAATCACAAGGCCATCGCCGCACTACTACCTAGTTCTTGTATAATTCTCCTTACTCGACTTGCTATCCAACCAGCACATAGGCTGCACAATCCGCTATTAAACAACCTTCAGCTGATAAGCTCCATAATAGATCCCCGGGAGCTTTCAGTGTCATAGAATATATTTCTGTTTCTTCTGGGTGGTGTGTAAAAAAGTGCACCTGAATTAAATCAAAAAGTTGAGTCCAATGAAGAATTCTTGGGTTCAGTGGAATACAAAATCTCATAGGGTGGCGTCAGCCGCCCCGGAAAATGGCATGGCCCCCATGGCCCCCCTGTATCCGCTAATGCAACCGTAGTGGGAACACATCTTAATATTGGCCTTAGATAATACATCAAAAGTGAACTATCCTAGCGTGCAGTACATCCATTCCAAAATCTACGTGCCTCTAACCGTAACTCCGATTGTACATACGGAATGGGTGTTGATGGACTGTTCACTTCCCTTTGTGAATATGAATAATGAATAAATGCTGATGGCATACCCACGCGTTTCCTAACACAGTAATCAAGTATGATAACTCCCGTCCTTACGATGCGGTACACGTAATGTCTATTCTATACCAACACAAAGCGCAAATTGAGTGTCTTTAGAAATTATCCAACTATAAAAGGGATGGTTTTTCTGAGCTATAAACTTTGATTATAACTTAATTAAAATTTTATGGGAATAGCATACTCCGTGTATTCTTCGTTTATCGTTTGTATATTATACACGTTGGTTCTATTTAATCCTGTCTTTAATTTATAGTATAAGAATAATTTGCCCCAAACGATGAAAAACGTTTAAACTAACTAAATAACTGTAACTTTAAAACTGTCTAAATGTGAACAAAATTGAGCCTCTGCCACCCCGCATGAGAATGGCGTAAAGCAATGTTTGTTGGTTTTTGTTTAGCATGAGAAAATAAATTATGATGTTTTAGAACGAAATTTTATCACAGCAAATGTTATGATAGCTATTAGTTACAGCAATTATACTTTTCAGTCATCATCATAGCCATAATCGTCAAATCTAATGTCGGTTAGATGACCGTGACTGCGAAACCTGATTGAATTTTTATCACAAGGCAATGGTCGAGTACCAAGTCGTACGAGCGTATGGCACATACATATAATATACACAATAAATAGTAAATGTAGCCCATTAATGTCCCCACCGAGGGGCACAGGCCTTTATTCGGATCCGCGTAAGATTGAGCCATACTCCACGCGGCTCCCGCGGCGGCTCAGTGCGGGTTGGTGGAGGGGTTTTTACGACTACTACATACTATGAAATACTATAGTGATGGTAGCCGGGTACCGACAGCATAACGTGCCATCCGAAACACGGAGTGTCCGAAAATGTACTTAAGACAAGTTAATCATGTCATGGTACATGGTCAGCACCGGGATTCGAACCTGCATCTCCTGCGTGAGAGGCAAGTTGAAACCCACTAGACCACGGAGCACTCATAAAAAATACCTGATAAAAATCATTGGTAAAACCTTATAGTATCTGTAATTAAACTAAATTTTCACATGGTTTTAAATAATCATTACACAGGGTATCCTAGTGTGGGACTAGAAGTAATATGTATGTGCCTGTATGTAAATGTTTTGTTATGTTTATTCAACCATTTTTTAAAGCAGTAAAGAGCCATGAATATTCATTTTGATGACAATCAAATTAGGAAAGTGTCTAAACATATCTTTCGCCAAAGAAATGTTAGATTGCATGAAATATCTTTGGGATTTGGTTGTGTATGTAAATTATTCTAATGGAATGTTTGAAAACCAATAAAAGAGACATTAACTTGTCTCTCGTTTTTATTAGTGAAAGTGTTCGGCTTAACTTCTAGTTCAAATAAATATCCACGTGCCATATGATTTGCGACTATAATAATGTCATGGTATACAGCTGAATACACAACTGCCAACATAAAGTTTGACATTTAAACTTATGCTGCTCGTTGGGGAATTGATGAAAATGAACTTTGAGCTGGTGGTACTTGTAAATTTTTAGCAAACGGCGACCACTATTATAATTATTTTAACATTTGAGATTTCCACTTATATTTCCAAAACGACAACAAAAGTGTCGTATTCAAACCGTGATTCTATAAAACCTACCATTGAATCAGGAAAAAATACTGGCACACAAAATGAAACTACCGTCACACACGCACATCCAGAACGAACTAAAAAAATATCGGTCACGTCATAGTGGCTTGCGCCGAGATATCAAGGAAACTTCAGTAGGTTGTGACATGCAACTCCTCCGTAACAACATAAGTTGAAGCATGCATAAGAGACGCGATAAGCGACAGCGATATTAGTCCAGCTTGAAAAAAATGGGGGTGCAACTGTGTCTCTACCACCTCAAATGGTAAAAGACGAATATTATCTGTAAAAAATCTGAAAAATACATGAGCTACACTTCCTCCTACGCAGCGAGGCAATGATTTAGCATACTTGTTGGTAATTAGTACTTCTCCATTATTATTTTTCATATTTTGTTGAATACACACAACTTGTTTGTTAGTGAACAAATTGCTCACCATCTAGACGTGTCTCGATGGTGAATTTGTTCAAAAAACTGGGTAGTAAAGATTATCATAAGCTTATCGTGTAATGAGCATATGAGAATATTTCCCGCTTCGCTTACCCACCCTACCCTAGCCCGTTATCTTTGTAAACAATGCTAAACTATAAGAAATTGCTCTACGCTCTATTGGCCGCCCTGCCCCTTCCGATGGGCGAAGTATCCACGACGTCTGCTCTGAGCGGCTGTCGATTTCGTAAGCAGGCTAATTTATCACATGGTGCAGTTTTTGGTACAGTCGACTGTATGAAAATGTGTTCTTGTAGGTTGCGGCGAAGAAAACTATTTGGAGTTCACACCACACCCCGCATAGTTCACACCACCCCCCGCATAGTTCACACCACCCCCCGCATAGTTCACACCACCCCCCGCATGGCTTTGGAGAGACAAAGCCATATTTTTATGAAGTCACGCTTTTTCGCATACGGGGCGGCAGAGACAATTGTGCCCACTTTGAGCCAGTTCATTTTGTATCACAGGGGTCTAGCCCATCGCCGCAGCTATCGCCATTACGCCTTTTATTTTATTTTACTGCCCTAACATTACATGCTTTGGCATAACTTGTCTTCCTGTAACAATAATGTAAAGTGCTTATCATATTTTTGATTGGATTGCTATGATATCCTTGCTCATATTACTATATGCCCATGCTTGCATATTTTAGATTGGATTAAACTCATAAAACAGGAAATTCACTGCCGCCGGATCTGCTACAGGGTCTTCACAATGGGTAACCCAAGACTTATTTTTGGTAGGTACTTTAAAATTTTATGACAGAAACAGGTTATTTTCTATAGCATGACGGTTTCACGCCCACATACTTTGTAAATTATGTATGACGAGATGCTCAAAACTGGCTGCCACTCATTAACGCTAAGTATTCAATAACTCTGAACATAGTCGCTATAGACGGGTAGAACATGATCTCTATCTAACTTGTATCTAGATCGCAGAGGTGGTTCTGGCTGTTAACACGCCCCTTCGCTTGAGTACAGAAGAGTCCTTTGACTTTGACAGTGGGTACCGAGACGTCAATTAATGTCTATTGCAAGGGGTTGAGAACTTGATATCCCCTAATTTTAATGTCATTTTTAGGGTTCCGTACCCGAAGGGTGCCAAACGGGACCCTATTACTGAGACTTCGCTGTCCGTCTGTCCGTCCGTCCGTCCGTCTGTCACCAGGCTGTATCTCATGAACCGTGGTAGCTAGACAGTTGAAATTTTCACAGATGATGTATTTCTGTTGCCGCTATAACAACAAATACTAAAAATCAAAAGAAATTTAATATTAAGGGGGGCTCCCATACAACAAACGTGATATTTTTGCTCATTTTTGCTCGATATTGATAATGGTAGCAGGAAGACGCTTAAAATGTTCACAATATATTGATTATATTATTTACTTAAAAAATAAATAATTAAATTAAAATTAAATTAATATTTAGGGGGGGCTCCCATACATTTTTTTGCAGTTTTTTATACATAATGGCACGGAACCCTTCGTGCGCGAGTCCGACTCTCACTTGACCGGTTATTTTTGCCTTTTCGGCCAGGAGAATGACAATCTCTTGACTGATGTTCTGAAATTGTCAAGAAACCCTAGGGGGGGGTTAATTATGTCTGGCCTAGCTTGTAATGTAACACTTTGTGTTGGAATCTGAAGTGAAGCCAGTGATTAAAATTAGTACATACTTACAATATTGAAGAGTTTGATATTTGATTTCAGCTAAGGTTTGCGCAAAGATTTAGACATAAATGGGACATATGCGCATATATCCCATTTTCCTAAATGCAGGCTAATACTATTATTTTCAACCGACTTCAAAAAAAGGAGGAGGTTCTCAATTCGACCCGTATGTTTTTTTTTTTCTATGTTTGTTACGCGATAACTCCGCCAATTATGAACCGATTTGAACAAATCTTTTTTCGGCGTATAGGTGATACCTCAAGGGTGGTCCCATTGACACCAAGTCAGGATATGATGATGGGATCCTGGAGAAATCGAGGGAACTCTTCAAATATTATAGGCAGACTTATAGTGATTTTTGTGTTTTTCATAATAACTCGTGCAAATGCACATGGTAAGCATAATATTGTGATGCGGAACTGCTGATGAAGACCACATATGTTCACCAGATCTGCTCAATACTAGGTACAAATACAATGCGTGGCTGACGGGCAAGCAACGCATAGCCTAAACCGGTGGACCTAGAGCCATGAAACTTTGTACAGGGGTTCCTTAGTAGCTTGGGGTAGCACTGATATGAGATTTGATAAAATTAATTCCCCAAGGGGGGGGGGGGGATAAGGGGTTACAGTTTGTATTAAACTCAATCTAATCAAATAGGGTTTGTGGAAGTCGGTTTTTTCTAAAGTTTACTTTTTGTTTCAATTATATAACCTCGAAACGTAAAAACTACGAAAAGCGACTTTACAAATATTCTTGTTTGGTTTAGTTTACAAACAAGTTGGTAAGCTGGGTGTGTGATGCTATATGGGTTAGACAAATAACTCAAAACGGCTGCAACGCATCACAATATTATACAGCCTCATGGCATATCGCATCTCGTCATAGAGATAGGTAAGTTATCTACCGTTTACCTATTCGAGCTAACTTACGCGCAATATAACAACAATCTCAATAAAAACTCCATGCAGGTTGTTAAAAAAAACCTCATTAGCATTCCACCACCATGGGGAATGCGGAAGGTTGATGGCCATCGTTCTGTGTGGTGTGATGACGGAGGCTTGATGCGAAAACGGTGCTTGCTCAATGTACTGAGGTGCGGTATAAGGTAAGGTAAGGTAGGGTATGTGAGCCAGTCTGGAGTAAGTATCTTTTTGGTTTCACAACTGATTAACCTGGATAACATTTTTACCTATTAACCTTGAGAGGGGCGTTCAGTAAATCCCTTATCATTAATGCCTTTTCCATACGGGGTAGACCAGGCATCATTGTGCCCACTTTTCCATACCGGGTAGACGAGGCACCACTGTGCCCACTTTTAGCCAGTTATTCAACACTCCATTTTGTGTGACAGGGGGCAAGCCCGTGGCCGCAGCGAGCAATTTTTGATTCATCATCATCATCATAGTTAATAAGCCCATCCTACCCACTGCTGGGTGTAGGCCTCTTCTCTACCACGCCATCCGCTCCGGTCCTGTGCCTCCCGCATCCACTTCCTACCGACTATGGCGGTGATGTCATTTTTGATTACACTAATAAAAAGTTTTTGACACTGATTTTTACGACTCGAACGATTTTCCGTGTCCAGTCGTGTCCATTGGTGGCCAGATCACTTTAGCAATGATATTTTTGAACACAGTACAACAGATAAACACTAGCTGGACGCACAACGCGAACGTTACCTTGGTAATATAATGGTAGAGCTGTTATGATGGATGATGTTGATGATAGAAGTGATTGCGCAAAATTCACGCACAGTGCGGTACATAAATGGGTTTATTTGCTTTTTATAGCCGCTCCATTATTGCGGATTTGCAGACTCTAATGTGTTATGTCATCGATAGAGGTGTCTGAAATGCCTTGATCTTACAAGCAATGTTTTGAAAATAACGGCTAAGAAAATGGCGATGCAGATCACATTTTAAAAGTCAGAATAAACTCGCGCCTCGCAGCGCAGTTTTTACCCTGCCTTGCAAAATTTGCACTGCGTGGCCTGTGTCGGGTCTGTCTCAGCAATATCGAGATACGTAGTATACGTAGTAGTACGTATTATCGATGGTCTTCTTTAGGATCACCTCAGTGCTCTTTGTACCTAGTGTCGTTTCGCTATCTTTTCTATCCAGTGGTTCGATAGCAAATAAAAATAACTAGACTTGAGTATTTTGTGATAATGAGCGAGGCTGTGCGCTTCAATTACATTGAATAATACAAACTCACGTGTGACGTGGTGCATTTAAACGCAATGCACGCTTATCGGTTGAATCATTGGTTAGGCATTCTAGGCATAGTGTCTGGGTCTTTAGTTTGTATAAATATTCAATGTTTTACTATATACAAGCTGTCAACAAAATCAAAGCCACCAAATAAACTTATAAAATTACAAGATGAAACGTTACCGATGAAATATGGATTCGTCATCATCATACTCAGCCCCTAAATTCATAATTGACCCACTGAAAGCCTAAGAATAACAATTGAGGCTTCACCTGATTATCGCTCCATTTGATATAGAAACCAACTTTGTGTTCACAAATCACAACAGCGTTTCTGTGTACTACGTTGATTAAGAATGTTGGTCATTCCATGCAACTGGTTCTGAATGCAAAATCATTGAGTTTAATTAATACAGTATCTAATCTCATAAATTCTGTTCGATTCGATACGAGGAGAAATTTGAGCGAAACACATAAATTGTTGGTGATATTGAACCTGTTTTTAGGATATTTTAATATTGAATGATTGAATTTTGTAATAACATAATTGCGGTTGGTTGTCCACAGCAGGAGTAATTTATTACAATTTATAGTTGACTCTTTAAATGAATTAGGTTTGATAATTGGTATAAATTACTAGTTAGGTACCGTTCTACTGCTGCCCTCGCCAAACAAATCTCATCTTTCACTAACTTAGGTCGATTAGGTAATGTTCACTCTCACGCACCTAATATTAAGAAATATATGATACTGCCTCACTCAATTACCATATTATTTGTCATAATTTTTATTGACTGCTTAAAAATTACGTGCATTGGTAAGTAAACGCAAATTGGAATTTGCGTATCTGGATTAACGCGTGTAATCGCTACGTTTTCTTGACTGTATCATGTAGTGCACAAAGCAAACACTCTAGAGGTATTAGTGTGTGATCGAATAAAAGGAAAACATTTCCTCAATTTCGCAATAAAAGTGAAATCTCTTCCGATGTCGAAACTATCGAAGCGGTCAGTCGTAATGTCAATAAGGTTGTAAATCAGAGGAGTAACCTCGAATGTAGGTGAGACTGGCTCGGTGGGTGGAACAAACAATGTTTCATACTTATCATATAACACACCGGAAACATAAAGCTGGCGGGTAATGTGGTTCTCACATACAGGAGGTTCCAAGAGTGCATTAGTCAAGATTGGCATAGGTTTTGCGTCAGCCCGTATCTTGGAGTTCGTGTTGCGAACGAGGAAACCTGTGTAAAATTGTTTGATATACATTCTTGGAAATTACCAGTAACCATTTTTTAATAAAAGAAACATTAAACGCTTATGTATGAGAACAGGACCATGATTCTCGCGCATTCAATATACGATATCTACACCTATATCGAGTGATTTCGTATGGGAATCTGTCAATATAGGTCTCGATATCCGTATATCGAAGGCGCGAGAACCGACCCGCAGAATGAGAGATATCGTGATAAAGATGCATAAAATATATCACAAAGTAAAAGCATGCTGTATGTAACGTTAATTTTGACGCCATCTGCGGAAAACTCACATTTATGTTACTCACAGCGGGGTACCGGCAGTTTGTGACTTGACATTAATTGACTGATGTTCTACAAGACAGTTTGGATGCCCGCTATTTGACCCCTTGACTATTTATGAGATCTTCCGATACGGATTTGATGAATGTTTTAATCGAATGAAGAATTGTTTGCGGCAACATAGCCGTATCATTTGCTGAATCTGGTTAGACGTGGTTATGGGTTTCTGACACATAGTAACAGAAAAGACGAAGTATTGAAAAACATTGTAAATGGTCGCCGACACATCTTATATAACAATAGTTCGCCATTTTTTGGTCGTTCGAGCGGTGTGCTTTTGCGAGTGAAGGGGTCAAAGACGTTTAATAATTTTTGTAGATAGAGGGCTATACATAGCTCTAAGAGCTATCTCAAGTAAATGAACATTTGATTTGATATTGATTTGATTTGATATGGCGAAACCGACATTCTGACGTACTTACTTAGTTGAGACAGTTCTCAAGCACCTGAGAGCTGTTTCTTTGCTACGGGCCTAAATAAATAACATCGATACTATTAGTTTTTCTATACTATATAATATAATCAAAATATCTATGATTATATTATATAGTATCGAAAAACTAATAGTATCAATGTTATTTATAATTTAAGTATATATAACATCGATACTATTAGTTTTTCTGTGGCAATACCACGTATGGGAAAAAGTGTGAAGTTTGCTTTTTTTTTGGAATAAACCTTAATGAAGATTTCCCGACTACAGCCTCGGAAGCGACGACGGTCAAATTACATCGCTCACTGTTCTCCACTCTTGCGCAAGCTCCGAAGGCAAAGCAAACAGCACGAAGGCTAAGTGCTAGTTAAACAATCTTCACGGCTGGCTTGTACCGACTTCCTCGGGCTGGGCGAAGGCAAACAGACTTAATACCTTGTACTTTCATATCATGATCCAGGTACACGTAGCATCCGTAAAAATGTTATGGAGTTTGTTTTCATCGGAACAAACCTATATGTTTTTATTAATTACTTAATGTTATATTTTCCGGTTGATTCAGATCAAGTATGACTAAAAAGTATGATCATTTACAAGATACCTTTATAAGTTTTAATCGTTACACTATGAGCTTCCTGTTATTTCATCGTCTTTCAAGTTCTTAGTACAGTATATTTAATTTCTAAGGAATACTAGACGTGCCTCGAAATAGCGCCGAGAAATTAGCCACTCGCAGTGCTAATACTCGATTAGGTAAGTAAGTACTTCAAGATCAATAAAATGATTAATTGCGTATTCTTCTGATGTATACTTACGGTTCGATAGCACGTTGAATAATGACAAAGATGGATGCCATTAATAAGCTGTCAAAAGCTTTTTCATTGGAAACGTGATCAAAGCAATTCATCAGATTATACTCAGATGAATGGAAGCGTGTATTCGTTCTGTTTTGATAAGTTTTAAAAGGTACATTTATCATTTATATTATTTATCAAGACTTGTGATGAAGAGGGGAATTTAATGCAGGCATTCCTCAAGGCTCAGTACTGATTCCACTGGGAATATGCATTTCTATATTTAGAAAACCCGTTTGTAACCCGTTGAGTTTTTAATCAAAGATAAAATAGACACCTTTTATTTTTTGAGACGAATTCCTTATGACAATTTGTCTCAAAAGGAAAGAAAGTTCTTATTTCTCACGCTTTGTTTGAAGATGATGATGACGGTCTTTTAGCTGGAATAAAATGTCTTCTAGAAATAAAACTAAATGGTTAATAAATAAACGTCGAGTATTTTGAATTGGATCGACTAATAAATCTTAATCGAGTCTATAAATCTTCTTGATTTAAACTGGACTTTTAGAGTTCCGTCCATGATTTGTTTTCATGCCTATTAAGATTAGGAGTTGCTGGAATGTTAATGAGGTACCTAGTGACTGTGAGGTCTCAAATGTTAACTTCAACCATGTTTGTTACTCGGGTCCTCCCAGGTTCATCAATCAGCCTATAGCAGTCTGCGTTACTTTTATAATTTCATTTCATTTCATTCATTTATACTTTATTGCACAAAACATAAAAAAACACGTAACATTTACAAAAAGGTATGTACAAAGGCGAGCTTATCTCTAAAAAGAGATTTCTTCCAGCAAACCTAGGCATTACAGGAAAAAACAGATACAGAGAGGGAAGTCAGTGCACAATAAATGACTAAATAAATATACTTCAAACATAATATAATAAGTATACCAAAAATACTAAATAAATACACAATATGCAAATAAATACACTCAACTACATAAACACCTACATACAATATCTATCACGAAAGAGAGAGGAAGTGCTCTTTCATCCGGTTTTTAAATGAGAAAAGAGTGGAACTGTCTCTTATGGTGGAAGGAAGTGCGTTCCACAGTCGGATTGCCTGCAACCTGAACGAGAGCTCATATGCCGAAGTGTTATGCCTTGGAGTGGCTAGGAGTGAGACTGTGTGAGATCTCCGAGGCCGGTCGCCTGAAAAGAGATACTCAAAGCGGTCTCGAAGGTAGTTGGGGTAGCGCGGATTTTTCAATATGTTGAAAAGATAATGAAGAATATGGGAGTCTCTGCGACGACGAATCGGAAGCCACTCCAACTCTCTGCGATATTGAGAAACATAGTCGAATTTGCGCAGCCTGAAGATAAAACGAATCCCGAGATTTTGAAGTCATTCGAGTTTGTTCAGTAGATCTTCGTTCGCACTCGCCCAACAGACATCGGCATTGTCGATTAGTGGCAGGAGAAGGGACTGAGCCAGGGTGATTTTGGTCTGTAGACGCCAAGTCAAGAAGTACTGCAGACGCCTGACGGAGTGGAATGACGCAAAGACCCGTCTGCTGACCGCTGACATGTGGGGACCAGTACAGGTGGTTGTCGAAAATAACCCCGAGGTTTTTCACCTTATCAGAGTATTCAATTGTGATACCATTATATGAAACCGGGACAATCTCATTTTATGTTTATTCAATAGGTACTTTATTGTAGTTACACATATTATCAATAAACACGTAACAATCAACGAAAACAACAAAGGTGTTCTATCGTTATGCGTCACTGTTTTCGTTTGGCAATTTTGCCATCCTCGTCGGTCAATTTTGAGGTCCATATATAAAGATGCGTCCTCTTTAAAGTATTTAAATGTCGGTTATTTTATGAAAACTCCACTAGCTTGCCTCAGGCTCACCTGGGTGCCATAAAATAATCAGAAACCGGGTTTTATTTTGCGATTTAGTTAATTGAGGCCGCCTCGCTTTGAAATTACAAGATTTATGAAACGTGCCGAAAATAAAGATGTGCTTAGAACTCGATAACTTCTTTCAAGTGATTTTCAATAAAACCTCCATTTCCTTTTGCGTATTCTTAAATGCCCACAGCTCCAGGCAATCTGATGATCCATGAAAACATAAACATAACATTTATAGGCAGGCACACTTTTTTCAATTATCTCTGCATTCATTCATACTTTGCTGCATATGTAGAGTTTGCCATATTTAATAAATCCATTCCGTTTTGTTGAAATAAGTTCACAAATCTTGTTTTAGAGATAAATCTTCTTTGCACACATACGAGCTCCTATCGCTGTAAAAAAATATATTAAGATTTTTCACGTGCTATAAATACAAATCCTTTCCTTTCCCTCTCAATTAAGCTGTCTTCACTTACAGACATAGTAATACCTTTTTACCCATTACAACGTGTATCTAAACATTACAATAATTGCAGTACAATTCTAGTACTTAAGCAGCATGTAATAAAGGCGTCACAAACAAGAAGGTGTAGCTTAGGTGAAACGCAGTACACAAGACATTATTTCATTCTGTAAGCAGAAGTCTGGTCTAGACATTGCGAATAAATCAAGGCCTACCAGTGAACCAGTGCTATGCAAATTGATGGACTGCTAACTGACAATTATGTTTAGTAATCGACCTATTACATTTATTACATTAATCAATTTAAATTTCTTCAATAGATTTTGGCAATATAATAAGTTAAGTTAAGATGTATATTGTATATAAAAAAATAATTCCGAAAAAAAAAAGATATTTAATTAAAGTGATACGGAAAGCTTTGCAATTTGCAGGCTGATAAATTGTTGTTTTGTATCTTGAACATGTTTTAGCACGACGCACAGCATTGGGTGCATAATGCTGATGGATAAATAGATATATAGATAACAGTGATAGAAACTGTAAACTCTAAAGAATAACACTGAAAATGAAAAGTCACGATACAAATCAATTCTGTCTGTCACTTCTTATCTAACATGTTCATATTTGAATAGAAGTACCAATAATTCCATGAGTACAATGGACCTTAAAGTTCCCTGAACCATTTCAACCGAATCATCATGAGTTGGCGGTACCTTTCTACGAATTACCATTAACATAACATCGCTCGAGATACATTTAATAACCTTCTACATTAATTACACAGCGTTGCACTCATAGATAGAGTCTTTAATTCGTCTTTAGGAGATGGAGAGCTCTACCACGGAAAGGGACTTTACATAACTGTTTGGTTTAAACAAACCACACACTTATAAGAATGTTGCCTCTTAGATAAAACCATGAGTCTCTGTTTATATTGTCTAGTTGTGTAGTGAGCTTACCAATATAGAACGAAAATAGAAACAGCAGTTGAGTCTAACCACGTGTGGATTTACAATAAACAAGAGTGTAAAAAGTCAATTCTAAGATTAAACCTTTTAAAATAAATTCCAACACACACTTATTTCATTCACATTCACAACACGGTACTATTCTTAGCTCGTCCATTGTTTTGTCTTTACGTCAGGTCGGTTGCCATGGCAACGAGGGTCAGTGCATTCAGTGGGGTTCAAAAGGTTAATTGGGGAGGCGGGGTACCCCAGGGTTATAGACGATATGGGTTTGATAGATCTTGAATCTTGGGTTATAAATTGTGCAATATTAATTTTACCGGCTGAGGGTGAAGTTGGTGCAAGACTCAAGAGTCTGTAGAGCAAAAACTTGATTCATCATTTTATGGAGGCTAGAAAGATATATTGATAAGACATTTGTTTGGTTCAAAGTTTTGTCTGATGCGACTCTCTTTATAACGGTGTTTCACCGGAAGTGGGTGGTGGTGTTTTATGAATTTAATAAAAAAACGTCTTCAATGAGCAAAACCTTATTTAGGTAAGTATAAATAAACCTTAAATTCAGTGACAAAACTTTTTAAATCTTAAACACCACTTTAATTTTTACATTTATTTTATTTACAAAGGAGGACATATAACTATCACTAGTTTGATTGACGGCTCAATAAACCTTTAGCAAAGGTTTGCATATTTATCACAAAGTACATCACCCTCCTCTAATATCCAAAATCCAAAATGGCGGCATTTCCTCGCTTGTATTGTTCTGGCATTGTTTTTTTTTACCTTTTTAATTAAATAGCGCACACACAATGGTTCGCCTTTGGCAGCCTGCGTTATCTGCTTTGATCTAAGTGCGAGCTGTCAAACTATAGCTGGCTGGATAGAAAACAATTGGAGGGCTGGTAGAACGAGAAAAACAAAATTTAAAAGAAACAGAAATGTAGGTATGTCGATATTAGATTTATTAATTTTGTTTATGAGAGTATGGCTAAATTATTTTTATATGTATGTGAGGATAATAACTCCTAATAAGATTTTGTTAACCCATAAACTATCAAATTCTGATCATGAAACTCACAAGTATGTCATAAATTAAATATTGACATACTATTACTATTCCACAATATCAGTAAAATTTCCTATTAGATTCCAATTGCAAGACGATGCATTATGATTTTGATAACTTGTAGGTATGCAGAGTAGAAAAGACACATAAATTATTAGATAAATACAGTCCTACATAAAGTTTATTTGCTTTATAACTTTTCTGTTAGGTACGTTTGATTGCTGTGGTAGAGATAGGAAACTATAAAATGCCAGAAAAACCTGTAGCAATTAAAAGAATCTTACCTCCAAGAATCCAATAAGAAATGTCTCGTTACCAACACTACCCATCAGTTGGGCACTAAAACAATTCACTATGTACACTTTAATAACCCATCCACATGCTCCATCGATTGCTTAAAAAACTCACGATACACTCTTCATTGAATTTTCACATAGTCACAAGAACACTCGAAAATTTTGTCAAAACCATCCAGTCATCGCACGGAGATTCGAAAACTTTTTTCACAGAACACTCGAAGAAAATACTTGTAAAAGGCAATTTTGTAGAGTTACACACAACAGGTGCGTCCGCCGGGCAGTTTGCGCTCTACTGACGACCGCGGCGCCACTGTCGCAACGCAAGCGCAACCGCTTGTCTGTCCTCTCGCTCGCACACACCACACTGGCTGAAAGAGACGGAGAGGCAAGATTAATTTGATGCAGCAGCGAAAGCTTGACTTTTAAGGCTTCGAAAGTTATGCGCGGTTTGGGAGGACGCAGAAATTGACTCTTGTTAAGTTCGGGCTTTTTGTTTTCGCTTAATGATTTTTTGATGCTTTACTCGGACTGATGGATTTTTAACTGAAATATGGTCGTCAAGCTTACGGAAGCTTGGTAACGAAACAACTTATCGCTGGTTATTGAGATCTTCTGTTCCTGGTTACATTTATGATTCGCACAAATAGACGATACCCACGACACGATCTCCCAGTCTCATAATCATAATGAAAAATGAAATGGATGGATAGCTCATTTATTTTTTTCTTAGGGCTTTGATCTCTATGTAAACTTATTTTACGCTGCAATATTGGTGGAATCCTTTAAGAGATAGGATTTGATGTCATACTTAGCTGGCACAAACAGTAGAACGAAAACAGATCAATAAATAATATCACATTATTGAACGAGCGAATCCGCGCCGTTCAGCAAGTTCTCTATAAATAAACCGATCATGCCTGCGAAGTATGAATATGCTAATATCGGGTCACTGCATGCCTCATGAGATAATCCAGGACAGAAACTCATACAACTTCGTGGGATGAATTCTCTTTCTCTACCAATAGATAATGAATGGCACATCACGATGATCCTGACTATTTTCTTCTCGTTTAAATTTTGGCTATTGGGAGCTGTTTTGGCGTGTCCTCTACTCAAATAATTCACTAAGTTAAAAACTAAAAACACCGACTCCCGATAGTCCTGTCCGCGTGGAATGCGAATGACGTTGTCTAACAATTCACAATATTACACAAATATGCGAAATCAGTCCTTACAGCCAGAATTTTAGATACCTGAATGACAGTATTTTCTATGTAGAAACCTAAATACTGGACCGATTCCTGATTTTCAAAAATGGGACCAACCTGAAAGTCCATTCTTTCATATAAAAAAGGAATTTTTGAAATCGGTTAACAAATAATACCAATTTCGAGGTAACACACATGAAAAATGATAAAAAAGCAACACAACAAAACAAACAAAAAAATGTACCAACACAACCGAAAAAATGTACCATACTTTTTTTTGAAATAAATAATCTTTGAATCTTTGAATCTTTGGTAACCCCCTCCTTTTTTGAAGTCGGTTAAAAAGATGTAGAGGGATCCAAGTATTTCCATCGGATGTGAGAATCTGCCTGCCTTCC
The DNA here is from genome assembly GCA_963457715.1 of Argyresthia albistria. Lineage (NCBI taxonomy): Eukaryota > Metazoa > Arthropoda > Insecta > Lepidoptera > Argyresthiidae > Argyresthia > Argyresthia albistria. Next base: position 592,959 of record OY735268.1, on the reverse strand, counting down.
ATACGCTGGCACAGATGGCAAGTCAGTGGTACTATGTAGTTGGTAGTAATCTAAAACAAAATGTAGACACTAGGGCGGACAGCAGCAAGATTTAAGTCCAGTTTGTATACGGGGCAGTCAGAGTCCCCAGGAACACCTAATTATACAATAGACACACAAAATAAACAAACATAGCGTCACTCTTTTTCTTATACGAAGTAGCATAGGCATATTTTGCATGAAGGGCCCTTTTATGCAACGTTTTCTATATTACATACTTATAAGCTTTACTCACAATGTTTCCCACAGGCCTATTAAGGAATTGCGAAGGCATGGACTGAATAAAATGATAAATAAAATAAAAAGATATGTATTTATAAGAACTTTCCGAGAGACCTAACTTGTAATGCGTGTTTTTTTCGATGCCTTTAGAGTTACCCAATACCAACATCAGAAAAAAAAAAAAAAACATACGGGTCGAATTGAGAACCTCCTCCTTTTTTGAAGTCGGTTGAAAATGATAATTCTCATGAGCTACTCGAACCCAGATATGGAACTCAATGAGCCGTTTACATTCAATGCGATAAATACCTAGAAAACGTTACATAACACCTTACACAACCCGCCTCTACATTCTCATGTCAAATCTATCGATCGGCTCATGGGTTCAAATCAAAACAAAGGATTTTTTGTCCTCACAAAGCTGTGCGTGCGCATCGCTTTGACGAGTTAATAGATACTGATTCCCACTTGATCACGTATAGACAGCGCCCTGTGCATATTGATTAGGAAGCCAGTACTTCACTATGATTCACTTCAAACTATATCTCAAACTTTTTCACTTTAACCTTCTACGGACCGATCACTCTCCTTTACAAAGGATACCTATATAGCAATGAACGAATTCTGTTTACAATTTACTGAATGGGAACTGCGAAACATTGCGAAATAATGATATACCAGAAAAAGGGTCTCTGGAGTAGGTTAAATACAGTTTACTTAAAAAAGCAGTTTATTAAAAGTTTGATGACAAATTCGTCAACTTCAACTCTAGGCTTGATAATGATGATGCTAAACTTTGAGAATAATTGCTTGCTATGGATCTTTTGATCGCATGCGCTACTTTGCTTGCTTTTGTTGTGAAGATTGAAGGAAATCCTTTCCTTTGTGTGGTGTGTAGTATCGGTAGGTACTCAGCGGCCTCAATTAAGGTTTAACTTCCGGAGAAATTGAGCGAATTTAGTTTAGCACAGTCAATTTTACACTTTATAAATGGAACAAAAATGAAGTTATAACACCTCGATTTTACGGCCGCCGAACAAACTGGAATTGGTTGTTATTCACCTCAAATCGGAAGCTCAACTAGCAAACCTTAAAATGATCAATATTCGATATTATGTAAGTAGCGTCAGCCAGTGAAACAGTTTCACAGATGGTTATTGAATTTCATTATAGTTCATTACTGCTGTAACTTAACCTATAGTGGGTCTGCATTCCCAAATCCAGTTTATAACATAAACATACAAAGAAGTACCTCCTCCTAACAATATAAGGCGCACAGAGAAATACCTGTGGGGCTATTCCCATAATTGGTCATGCAATTGCTGTAGGTAGATGTTTGTCGGCCATTTTGTGACGAAAAAAAAGTGTGACATCGTAGAGCAAATATCGAATATAACGAACGCGCTTCAACATGACTTTGTCACTACGGGCCTTTCCTCGTTGATAAAATCTATAGATTTACTTAAATCACTGTACTATTTGTGCATTGCAATATCGTAAAACATATTTATAAATGTCCTTACACTTGTGAATACATAATCATTTATTTTATTACATAAAAAGCGTCACGCATTTTTCTACACAGGATGACAGGAGGCCAATACCGCCCTCAACGTTTAGCCAGTAATTAATTTTTCTATATGTACATAAGGCATTATGTAAACGAACTGTACCACTGAGCCAGTCTGGTAGAATGTGTGTCAATCTGAATCGGTAAAGGCCTATGCACCTCGGTTGGGACCACAGATTTCCATTGACATTATTTTATAGTAACATTCGTATCTTACCGACGACTAGTTATTGTTAGGGTTCCGTACCCGAAGGGTGCCAATATTACTGAGACTTCGCTGTCCGTCTGTCTGTCACCAGGCTGTATCTCATGAACCGTGGTAGCTAGACAGTTGAAATTTTCACAGATGATGTATTTCTGTTGCCGATATAACAACAAATACTAAATAAAAAAAACAATATTTAAGGGGGCTCCCATACAACAAACGTGATTTTTTTTGCTCATTTTTGCTCGATATTGATAATGGTAGCAGGTAGACGCTTAAAATGTTCACAACATATTAAGTATATTATTTACTTAAAAATAAATAATTAAACTAGTGGCTCTGTGAGCTGTAGACCTCGCGAGTATGTCGGTGGGAAAGCTGAACTGCTAACACACATAAAAAAATAACCCAAATAATTTTCTTTCAATAACACATACAAACTTATGAATGTACCTGGTTACGTACATGCAGTATGAAAGTAGCCGCACCAATAACTTTGTAAACCACATTTCGCGATCTTTTATACAACCTATTGACTTTTTACTAAAATTATATAATCTGTTTCACTCTCATAGTCTTTACAAATCCAACGACACCTCATTTGTTAATATCCATCGAGCCGTTTGGGTTGTAGCGATTTTTTTACATTTTAAAACCCCATATCTCCGCCATTTTGAAAAAAATCAAAAAACTGGCTCGAGTAAAAAATTCTATTTATTTTTTCAACCTGCTCACAAAATTTCACGAGAATCGGTTCATAAATGCGACCTGTAGAGGAGAACAACCGGACATACAAAAGCATTTTTGCCCAAACCTGAAACGGAGACGCTTCGCTCGCTCATCTGTTTCACTCTCATGGTCTTTACGAATCCAACGACACCTCATTTGTTAATATCCATCGAGCCGTTTGGGTTGTAGCGATTTTTTTTCTCCGCCATTTTGAAAAAAATCAAAAAACTGGCTCGAGTAAAAAATTCTATTTATTTTTCCAACCTGCTCACAAAATTTCACGAGAATCGGTTCATAAATGCGACCTGTAGAGGAGAACAACCGGACATACGAAAGCATTTTTGCCCAAACCTGAAACGGAGACGCTTCGCTCGCTTCGCTCGCTCGGTCAATTAAAACTAGTGGCTCTGTGAGCTGTAGACCTCGCGAGTATGTCGGTGGGAAAGCTGAACTGCTAACACACATAAAAAAAATAACCCAAATAATTTTCTTTCAATAACACATACAAACTTATGAATGTACCTGGTTACGTACATGCAGTATGAAAGTAGCCGCACCAATAACTTTGTAAACTACATTTCGCGATCTTTTATACAACCTATTGACTTTTTACTAAAATTATATAATCTGTTTCACTCTCATAGTCTTTACAAATCCAACGACACCTCATTTGTTAATATCCATCGAGCCGTTTGGGTTGTAGCGATTTTTTTACAAAGGATACCTATATAGCAATGAACGAATTCTGTTTACAATTTACTGAATGGGAACTGCGAAACATTGCGAAATAATGATATACCAGAAAAAGGGTCTCTGGAGTAGGTTAAATACAGTTTACTTAAAAAAGCAGTTTATTAAAAGTTTGATGACAAATTCGTCAACTTCAACTCTAGGCTTGATAATGATGATGCTAAACTTTGAGAATAATTGCTTGCTATGGATCTTTTGATCGCATGCGCTACTTTGCTTGCTTTTGTTGTGAAGATTGAAGGAAATCCTTTCCTTTGTGTGGTGTGTAGTATCGGTAGGTACTCAGCGGCCTCAATTAAGGTTTAACTTCCGGAGAAATTGAGCGAATTTAGTTTAGCACAGTCAATTTTACACTTTATAAATGGAACAAAAATGAAGTTATAACACCTCGATTTTACGGCCGCCGAACAAACTGGAATTGGTTGTTATTCACCTCAAATCGGAAGCTCAACTAGCAAACCTTAAAATGATCAATATTCGATATTATGTAAGTAGCGTCAGCCAGTGAAACAGTTTCACAGATGGTTATTGAATTTCATTATAGTTCATTACTGCTGTAACTTAACCTATAGTGGGTCTGCATTCCCAAATCCAGTTTATAACATAAACATACAAAGAAGTACCTCCTCCTAACAATATAAGGCGCACAGAGAAATACCTGTGGGGCTATTCCCATAATTGGTCATGCAATTGCTGTAGGTAGATGTTTGTCGGCCATTTTGTGACGAAAAAAAAGTGTGACATCGTAGAGCAAATATCGAATATAACGAACGCGCTTCAACATGACTTTGTCACTACGGGCCTTTCCTCGTTGATAAAATCTATAGATTTACTTAAATCACTGTACTATTTGTGCATTGCAATATCGTAAAACATATTTATAAATGTCCTTACACTTGTGAATACATAATCATTTATTTTATTACATAAAAAGCGTCACGCATTTTTCTACACAGGATGACAGGAGGTCAATACCGCCCTCAACGTTTAGCCAGTAATTAATTTTTCTATATGTACATAAGGCATTATGTAAACGAACTGTACCACTGAGCCAGTCTGGTAGAATGTGTGTCAATCTGAATCGGTAAAGGCCTATGCACCTCGGTTGGGACCACAGATTTCCATTGACATTATTTTATAGTAACATTCGTATCTTACCGACGACTAGTTATTGTTAGGGTTCCGTACCCGAAGGGTGCCAATATTACTGAGACTTCGCTGTCCGTCTGTCTGTCACCAGGCTGTATCTCATGAACCGTGGTAGCTAGACAGTTGAAATTTTCACAGATGATGTATTTCTGTTGCCGATATAACAACAAATACTAAATAAAAAAAAACAATATTTAAGGGGGCTCCCATACAACAAACGTGATTTTTTTTGCTCACTTTTGCTCGATATTGATAATGGTAGCAGGTAGACGCTTAAAATGTTCACAACATATTAAGTATATTATTTACTTAAAAATAAATAATTAAACTAGTGGCTCTGTGAGCTGTAGACCTCGCGAGTATGTCGGTGGGAAAGCTGAACTGCTAACACACATAAAAAAATAACCCAAATAATTTTCTTTCAATAACACATACAAACTTATGAATGTACCTGGTTACGTACATGCAGTATGAAAGTAGCCGCACCAATAACTTTGTAAACCACATTTCGCGATCTTTTATACAACCTATTGACTTTATACTAAAATTATATAATCTGTTTCACTCTCATAGTCTTTACAAATCCAACGACACCTCATTTGTTAATATCCATCGAGCCGTTTGGGTTGTAGCGATTTTTTTACATTTTAAAACCCCATATCTCCGCCATTTTGAAAAAAATCAAAAAACTGGCTCGAGTAAAAAATTCTATTTATTTTTTCAACCTGCTCACAAAATTTCACGAGAATCGGTTCATAAATGCGACCTGTAGAGGAGAACAACCGGACATACAAAAGCATTTTTGCCCAAACCTGAAACGGAGACGCTTCGCTCGCTCATCTGTTTCACTCTCATGGTCTTTACGAATCCAACGACACCTCATTTGTTAATATCCATCGAGCCGTTTGGGTTGTAGCGATTTTTTTTCTCCGCCATTTTGAAAAAAATCAAAAAACTGGCTCGAGTAAAAAATTCTATTTATTTTTCCAACCTGCTCACAAAATTTCACGAGAATCGGTTCATAAATGCGACCTGTAGAGGAGAACAACCGGACATACGAAAGCATTTTTGCCCAAACCTGAAACGGAGACGCTTCGCTCGCTTCGCTCGCTCGGTCAATTAAAACTAGTGGCTCTGTGAGCTGTAGACCTCGCGAGTATGTCGGTGGGAAAGCTGAACTGCTAACACACATAAAAAAAATAACCCAAATAATTTTCTTTCAATAACACATACAAACTTATGAATGTACCTGGTTACGTACATGCAGTATGAAAGTAGCCGCACCAATAACTTTGTAAACTACATTTCGCGATCTTTTATACAACCTATTGACTTTTTACTAAAATTATATAATCTGTTTCACTCTCATAGTCTTTACAAATCCAACGACACCTCATTTGTTAATATCCATCGAGCCGTTTGGGTTGTAGCGATTTTTTTACATTTTAAAACCCCATATCTCCGCCATTTTGAAAAAAATCAAAAAACTGGCTCGAGTAAAAAATTCTATTTGCTTTTTCAACCTGCTCACAAAATTTCACGAGAATCGGTTCATAAATGCGACCTGTAGAGGAGAACAACCGGACATACAAAAGCATTTTTGCCCAAACCTGAAACGGAGACGCTTCGCTCGCTTCGTTCGCTCATCTGTTTCACTCTCATGGTCTTTACGAATCCAACGACACCTCATTTGTTAATATCCATCGAGCCGTTTGGGTTGTAGCGATTTTTTTACATTTTAAAACCCCATATCTCCGCCATTTTGAAAAAAATCAAAAAACTGGCTCGAGTAAAAAATTCTATTTATTTTTCCAACCTGCTCACAAAATTTCACGAGAATCGGTTCATAAATGCGACCTTTAGAGGAGAACAACCGGACATACGAAAGCATTTTTGCCCAAACCTGAAACGGAGACGCTTCGCTCGCTCGGTCAATTAAATGAATATTTAGGGGGGGCTCCCATTTTTTTTTTTGCGGTTTTTTTAGATAACGTACGGAACCTTTCGTGCGCGAGTCCGACTCGCACTTGGCTGGTTATATTTATATTTTATGTTTTTTAGGTTGACATTTATTTTCGTTATAAGATAGTTTTATCACTGACATTTTATTTCTATATTACTTATAATCTCATGTTTGTATTGGATTTATTGAACTATATGTATTAGATGTGTAGTATTTGATGTTGTACACTTGGATCTACCTATTGATGATTTATTTCTCCTTTCCATCCTGGGTTTGAAATCTCTTGACATAGATAAGCTTGCCTTTGTACATGTTATATCCATTTTTTATTGTCATTATGTATTGATTTGTTTTCAATAAAGTATATTGAGTGTTGAATATTGGATATCTCTGGAAATAAATGATTTTTATTATTAATACGCTATGGGCTACAATTACTTTTAATATTCATATGTTGGATAGGTTCGCCAGTTGTCTGTTTGGTGACCAAAAGGGAAACAGCCGTCAGCGATTACGTTCAACTTATAAATCACTTAGTCGAGTGGGGCTTCGGGTTTTTGTCCAACTGTTAGCCAGCAAATAGCGACCAACCAGTGAGCAATATACAAGTAGCGACCAACTAGTGGACAAGTAGCGGACTACTAGTTTATAGACTCAGCTAATTACTTGTGGCTGTAAACAATACATTATGTTTGTTATTTTATGAGATTAAATACCAGGATTCGCATTTAATAAATACCCATAGACCCAACGTAGGGACAAATGTATTCCATGAAGTTTCTTGGCAGTTTCTTTGCCACTCCCACAGTGGTTCAACAACGTAGACATACATTTTGTTTGAGTTTTCTATTTAATATTACTGTTAGGAAATCCGGCATTTCGTCTTATTCGAGACGATCAATATCTGAATGCACAGACGCTGCTTAAATTAAGTTCCGACATATTTCAAACAGAAGCTTTCATTTGTTCCTTCCCGAACATGACAGCATGACTGAAGACCACTCTTCAAACTGTTCAAACCTGAGTTAACGACTCTGAATAACTGAGACATCTCCACATAGATTTATATGAAGTTGTCAAAGTTATTCAAAGTGTCTGTAACTGAGTGAGTTGAGTTGTCGGTGGTGCATCCGGGCCTAAGATAATATTTAATGCAGAAGAAGCAGTTAAGTTACAAATCACTAAATAACTATAGTTAACACCAACGAGATAATTTAATCCAGAGGAAGTTTTAAATGAATTCCCGCCATCATCTTTGTTTATAAAAAATACTAATTGGTTTCAGCAATTAAGTGCAACTACATGAAATGGCTTCACTTAGGGGTAAGTGTTAAACATTAAACAAGCTAGTTTATAATTACCTGTTTTATGGCGATTTATAATGAAACCCATATAACGTTTGATCAGATCTCTCTATAAGATTAATCCTTAAGTCACAGTATTAAGCTTAATTTAATAGCACATATTAAACTGTGATAGTCCTCACTTTTGAAGTATCCAAGTATTTCTTTAAATTTAGGTACAGTTTAGGTAGCCCTCTGTGTTAACATTGATGTTGATATCATTTAGATACTTTCACTGTAAGATGATTCTGATATAGATCTGTGACTGTATATATATGACCAATGTATAAACTCTTACTCATAATATCGAGTAAAGGCGTGTGATCCTCGGTAAAGATATAACTGAGTTACATTTACTTATACAAACTTGTAAACTCATACACATAAACATAGGAATGCAATTTACTAAAGCTACGGACGTCACAGCTAGAGAAGTAAAAAGTGACAAAATTAATAACAACCAATAAAACTCCAATTTCCATCGACACGAATAAAGTTGTTATTTCAAGCTGTGAGTTAATTACCCCTCATTAAGTAAGATTTAAAATCAATTCGTCCGAATTTTAAACGTCCACTCACGGAAAACATTTATTTCGTCTAATAGTGGACCACCCGCTGTTGAGGCTGTTATTGTATTTGTTCTAGTTATTTGTGTGTGTTTTATTTTTACCATGGTGAGTTATCGAGAGCCTATGCAAATAAAAAATTGACGCCCGTATATTGTGTCAGAGGCAGAAGCCATATGAAGTAACTATATTTCCTCTAATCTGTGCCCTATGGCAGCTTGTTTCTGAGAGGCTGATGATGGTGGAGATGATTATTACGGTAACTTATCATCATGTGTACTTGGTGGACTATTCTGAATCAATATATCGCATTTTCCGAGCGCGAGACAGCGACGCATGACTTTGTGCGTCCGTCAAACGAGTATAAATACAGTTACTTAATCCCAGTATGTCTTTTAAGGCTTCGGCACTTTACCGGTGGCCGTTAGTAGCAAGCGGGTGTCAAATAAAATAAACTCTATGAAGCATATGGCACACCCAAGCGGGCGGCCCGGCGGCGGCGCGGCGGCGCGGCGCGGCGGGGTGGTTCGAAATGCTGGTCCACGCTGTTATGCCCTTGCAGCGGCTATTGACCATACATTTGACTATATTGACCACCGTCCAGCCATCGTCCTGCTACCGCCTTGCTCCCGGACCGTCGCCGGTGAAGTGCCAAAGCCTTAAAAAATTATAACTATAACTTTTTATCAGAAGAATGTTGCAAAGGTTATTCCTATTTTTATCCCAGTGGAGTGTGCAGCTAAATACTATACACTTTATGCCACAATAGCCCTTATTATTATCTCTAAGCAATAAGTAGAAGTTATTCAATTATGTGCAATTTACGCACCTGCCTTACCTATCATGTATTTGCGGCTGCTCATCACCATGTAAGTATGAAAGTGCCTTGCCATCAACTGTTGTTGGTCCAATAACCGGTAGCATGTTGATTTGTTGAACCTTAATCTTCTAATTCTTTTCACAAGCCTATATTTGTCAGTATTTGATTCATTGAAGTTAGTAGAGCTCGTCTAAGCTGAAATGACGCGCCCCACTCCTTGGTTTTGTATGACAAGTAAATACAAAACCAAGGAGTGGGGCGCGTCATTTCAGCTTAGACGAGCTCTACCTAGTACATAACTATAATCTACATACACAGAAATGTCCAGGTGCAGTTAATTTTACTATTAATTATTTTTTGGAGTTTGTTGTTGTTTTAATTAATTTTACAAACATGCAAGAACCTATGTTTTTAACTATGAGCACGCAGTTCGCTAAATGCCCGAACAGTATGTATTTTACCATATGTACCTTTGCCACCCCGTGTGCCAACTTTACGTGTTTGTTTGTTTGTTTGTTTATTTGCATGATTATAATCTGTATGGTCAGTTCAACCGATAGAGTAGTTAGAATAAATGGCTAGTCAAAGTCAACGACATTGAGTGTATATTAATAACAGACAGCAAACAAACCGCAGCTCGTAATGTAATGTAATGTAACGACAAAGATTGCACGTTGCATTCAATAATTCATAACAATTATTGAAAGAGCAGATGCTAGATGAATTACAGTTTGGTATTTGCATTCGCCGATGTGTCAGCGATAATAGATGGTTATAGAACCTGTGTATTATTTGTATATGTATGAATATTTAAACGTTATATTTATGCTATTTATATAAGTAAATAAGAGAGTACTTAGCTGTTGTAACTAGTGTGGTATGACTTTGATAATCACATATTTAGATGCAATGTTTAATTTGTTTGGTACTCACATGATCGATTGGTATGCGTAGTATATCCCGATACTATCAAACTGTCACTTAGGCCCGCAATAAAAAATCTCTCTCAGATCTGAGAGATATCTTAACTATTTCTATACAACGGTTTTTGCCATATGAAACTGTTTTTTTCACACGCTTGAGGTTTATTATTATCTACATTAAAATCTTTAATAGCAAACCACCGAAATTAATATATATTTATCCGCACACGTTAATCTCCAGACTCCATGACGCGTAAAAGTGCTTCTCTGTTTCAATTTCAATATCAAGTTACATCTTTCAGGTACTACTCACGACACACCTTCAATATACAATCTACGTCTCTATACCGCATGTCATAAGGACTGGTGGAGACTGGTGGTGATGGTATCACGGTCGCTGTGTTATGTCCACGGCAGTGGCTGCTACTGTCAACTGTCACGTTAATAGATTACTCCAGTCGTGTTGCAACAATGGCCAGCCATGCAGGAGATTGTGTACTTCGCGGATGGGTTAAGGAGGATATTGTGCTGGGCAAATGTATGGTGGACGGTGGTGCTATTAATCCCGACTGGTTTTTGAATTAGATATATAGGTTTTCTATGGTATCCTTAGCGCCCCGGTTTTGGGAGTAAGAAGAATACAATGTAATAAATAGTATCCAAAAGATTCTATAAGTCAGGTGGGTCAGCTGGACATATTCTTTGATACAATCCCAAAGTTAAAAAACGATCTGACTCTACTATTTAGTTTCTACAGATAGATGATAAGTGTTGCATTTTGTTACTAATTATCTAGCAATAAGTACAATTTAAAAAATAATTACTGTAAGCCTTATTCTAAACTATTAAATAAATAAATAGGTATTAACTATTTGCAGCTAGCTAGCTAAATGGTTACTAGCTCGTTCAACGTCAACAAAACACCCAGTTTAGTTCTGTTTATTCATAGGTTTTGAACTTTATCTTGATGTGACAGGATACCCTGTGTCGTGGAAACAAAAAACAGTGACATCACAAACATGCAAACATCCAAGACCTGGGGATTATTTTTTGTTATACATCGAAAAACTGACTAAATGTTGGCAAAACTGTATCTTTGCTAACCTGTAAGGTTTTCCCTTCGTGGCGTCGTGACGCCATATAATATGTGTAAAATATCCTGAACTGCTGACTAGTTCTATGTTATTAATACACATCTAAATAATGATAATCACGTGTTCGCCTTAACAAGTCGTCCTAAAGACGCACACATACGGTTCGCGTAACGCCGACCCTCGGTGTGGTCTTATCTGTCAAATTAATGAACCGCCGATACTTCTCGATACCGAAGCGGGTCTTGTGCTCACGTGTAATCGATACTTTACTGTGTGAAAGAAGCTGCCATTTTGTAGGGTTCCGTACCAGAAAGATGTCAACTGGGAGCCAACCAATTATTAAGCATCGGTTGTTCGTCCATCCGTCAGCGGGATGTATCTCACGAACGTAATAGGTAGAATTCAAATTTTCACAGAATTTGAATATCTATTGCCGCTACAGCAATATCTATTACCGCTACAGCAATATCTATTGCCGCTACAGCAATATCTATTGCCGCTACAACAATAATAATGAAATACACGAAATAACAAATAAGGGTGTCCCCATGCTAGAAATAGGTTTTATTATACTTATTCGTGTACGATGCATGGTGCGAAACCATTCGTGTGGGAGGCCGACTCGCACTTGACCGATTATTATTTTTGTTTCTGTTTTATTTGGTAGTTTTGACAGATTTCGAGAGAAAGCAGTAATAAGGCTAATTTTGCATGCCTTATCTAGATAGTGATGGTAACATTGACTTTTTAACTTTCTAAATACTAGTGTACGGTCATAAAATTGTAGTTTACTGTTAGAGCCATAATCATCGATGAAACAACCATGTAATATGCCTATAGAGTAATTATACAAGGTTTTAGAACGTTAATTGATTCTGTGTAATGCACACTTAAATAGTTGGAAACGTGACGAAACTGGAGATGATTGTCTGTGAAATGGGGTGTTAGTCGAATAGATAGTAATTAAATATTTATTTATTTAAGTGAGGTTTTATTTCTTAACTCACTGTTTAAGTCAACACATATATTGCAGCTAAAGACAAGTGAAATACCGCATTGAAACCGGACAATCAGAAAAGAATAGGTAAGTATTGTGGTGTGAAAATCAGAAATAAATGAAAGTAATTATTCCTTTGTACCGGCAAGAGAAAAGCAGATTTTTGATAGGGATTCACATAAAAATCTTAATGGCCCACGCATTACCGCCCCCGGCATTCCAAGTAGGTTTAATAAGTAGTTTTGATTCACAAGATTATCCTAGATTTTGAACTGGTTTCACCACGTTTATTTTAGAAATCAAGTCAAATAGACACAAAACAAACAGGTGATGTTTAGAAGCTCAATAAGTACCAACTTAAAGTGTCACAAGTCACAACTAGATATATTTACATTAAGAAAATGGTTAAGCATTAATTATGATTTTCTACCATTACAAATAGACAAGTTCAGCAACTAAACATCATAATAAAAGAAACAGGGAGCAAATGTCTGACATGCAATTTGAAAACATACTTTATGCAGTAAAACATTTAACAATTTCTTAAGTAAATGTTAACAAAACTTCTACACTAAAATAATGTCTTTGTAAGACACCCACTGCTTTGCATATTTGCAGCCCATAAAATACTTGAGAGAACAATTTTTATTCCTATTTCAATGCCATAGAGACAAAATTCCAATATAGAATCACTCAGCAAGATACCTCAGGTAAAATATTCACCTTTGCAACAAAGACGTCTCTAGTTTCTACAGTTCGTTCACCAGATTTCAGACAATTCTACTGAAATGTATTCCTTATGTATACGTCTTTAGAGTCCCATTTTACATATGCAGATCTCATGTAGAATTTGCAAGTATCCGACCTCCCATATGCAGCTATTGTTTCTCCATATAAAGTGACATTACTTTTATTTATGTTGCTATTTTAGCTCTAGTCTTCTGGTTTGTAGAGTGGATATTGGTATAGCAAATATATGTATTTGAATGATCTATCACATGTGACCTCTCTGACTTTAGACCATGACATCTTAGTATGACCACATATGAAATAAGACAAGTAATTCTAGAGACATTGAACTGCGAACACGTTGCATAATTCTCTAAGTATGTTTGTAGATATCTGGTAGAAAAATCGATCATTAACCATTCAGCTTTGGTTAAACCTAGGTTTAGCCAGTTTAAGCCCTACATCATATTTATATTTATGATCCCTCGTGATTTAACCGAGGAGCTCGGTGAATGCCTAAATCGCTGTCTTCAACCGCTCTTCGACCTTAAGCTATAACATTTTTTTTAGATACGATCTACGTTGTCCTGTTCATATTTACCCGTTATGTTTTTGCCTTAATACATTGCACTTCATTACATAATACGATACAGTAAAAAAAATCAAAGTTTTTCATAAAATCATACTATAAAAGACGCAAAAACGAAAAACCTCGTTAAATGTTGAAAGTGACCAGTGTAAGTGTAACTCGGTGGATCTTGAGATTTGACGTATTTGGTTGATTTACCTGGCACTTTTTAATTATTATAAATTTGCTTTAAATAGAACTAAATATAAATTTTAGATTCTTTCTAAACTGATAAATCGAATAGGCATCACTTTATCTTTATCCATTTCGAAGAAATAACAAATTGTTTTTTTTCCGTGCCAGCCTTATCAAAAGTGAGGACAACCTAATCAAAAGTAAAATAATGTTAGGTTATTATTGTTTTATTAATGTACTTATCATAGCAAACAGTATATAAAATAGTCTTATTTTACTCGAATTGGAAGTTTTCCAAGGTAATGAATATTACTAAGTGAAGGTTTGGTATTGAGGAACATATGCTTTAGTTTAACTAAATAGCATTTCTTATAAAATATATTAATCATTCGTTACGTTAAATGGCAATTTTCTCCTTATACTACACACATAACACAAATAAAATCTTTTCTTCTAAAATGAACTAAAAAAATAAACATGTTTCATGACAATTTTAACAATATCAATTACTTATCAATATCAAAGGTTATGTTGACTTTTTAATCATTTACAATAGACAAAAACTCAATATATATACTAATACACATGCTTTTAATCAATAACAATAGGGACCCTTTGATTAGGCTGTCAAAAAGGCCATCCTAATCAATGCCAACCTAATCAAAAAATGTAAATATTTTGTTAGCACAGCCCAAAGTACTATGTAATCATCAAATCCAAATGAATTACTAAGTAATCATCCTCCGTTCAGTTGCGTGTACAATACAAATGAAACCCTTATAAATTTGATTATATTTTTTAACGCGACCAATCTAATCAAACACCTATTGAAATAAAGCCAACCTAATCAAATATTTACCTTCGTAATTTCGTCTCCGGGCTCGCTGAGCCGCAACCTCCCCCCACTGTGTCTGGAGCGCGACTAGAGCTCACGCCACAACGCGGACACACGTACCTACAATATCCCATTAGGCATGTACACGACGTTTAGTGATGCGCCAGCCTATTCAAGTCTTAGTCTAGGACAAACCTTTGACTTCTATTTTAAATAAAAGTACGCTTTATACACAAATACCTTTTATGTTATGTAGTTTAATAACTAATCTGCTCTCGTGAAAACATATTCGTTTATTAGATTTCCTGTGATCAGTTGTTGTTTTGTTAGAAGATTGGTCGAAAAAAGTCGTGCGGACGCGCCAACCTTATCAATTTTTAGGACTTTGGAATTTATTTATAACTATTTATTAAACAATTAGAAAGAAATAAAATCGTGCGCAAGTAAGATGACACATAGAATAATAGTAAAAAAAATAGTTTGCGTTATTATTTCGTTTCTGCGGGAATTTTTTCCCCCGGGACATCAAAAATTTTGTTCTTCAGGATTGATCGAACTCCAATCTCAAATGCAGTAAAACTTTATTTACGACCGACCGTATTCTGTTGTAACATCTTTATCGACAAAACACATTATACTTTAATATATGTTTTTTTTCCTTTTATCACTCCAAGATTCGAGGTCTTCATTTGAAAAGTTTTTTTTTTTGCATACGAAAATAAGTTAGTCCTTGAAATTATCAAATGCATTTAATTTTGGTAGGTGTGAATGTGGCATTTACGATATAAGTTTCCCTAAACCATCCATAACTACATACATTTATTGCATTTAAGGATAAGACGGCTAATAAATTTACACTTATAACTTCATTTCGGTGGATTTTAGGGGTCAACGATACCTAACGATAAACCTCATGTACGTGAATAGATAGGTATGATATTACATTTTTCTTACCATACCTAAACATTAATATTTCCACACTTAGTAGGCGTTGGGCTAGCCTTCTGAAACACAAAACGCGCAAGCAAGTTGGTATTCCATAACTGGCTAAAATTCGCAACTGTGCCTTTGCCACACCTAATGAGAATAGTATAGTTCTTCTCTGATGCTTCATCATCATGTATTAAGTGGTTTTATCGTCCCCTGTCGTTGCAGCAACCTCCAGCTCTCTCTGTCTTCGGCCTTGGTCTTCATCTCCTGGTACGATCGACTATTGTTCTAAGTCTTTAGTTGGTCTGTATATTTCCCTCTGGGATGCCCTCGTTGGCGTTTTTCCTCAAGTTTGCCCTCTATTACTGTAAGGAGGAGTCCTCCGTGTCTCAATATATGTCCAAAGCACTCTTCTGATCTCTATGGTTCTTTTGATGGCTCGGGTCTCTTTAGCCATTCCTAGGACCTCCTCGTTTGTTGTTTTCTCAGTCTAACTAATGCTCTGATGTATGTTTGTTTGATTGTAGTAGTAATAGGTGATTATTTTACGAGCGTTGTATGAAGTGCCCGAGGTGTGGTAGAGGTTTGACAAGCGTATGTATGGATCAGGCTTAAAAGCTTTAGGTAAAATTCTAAGTTCCACTGTCGGGGTGCCCAGCCTTAATAATCTTCACAGATAGTAAACTAAATAAGATACTAATCTATGCACTTGCATAGAGCGCATAATTCGTCGTCTAGTTGTAAATAGAGTTGAAATACCTTTCCTATCTTGAGATAGATCATTGATAAGTCTGCATCATTGAGTGTAACCAAACACTTCGATACTTAAAGTATTTATAGATAACAAATCTACTGTGGACCACATAATGAGTTCTCTATTTCAACGAGATAAAGGCAGAAAGTAGACCAAGGATAGCATGTTTTTTTAATAAGTATGTTATTCGTGTTAGTTTTGTACCTTACTACTTATAACTTAAGATTACAACAACTGGGTACGCTGAAGTTATTGTGAACCGAAATGTAAGGTGCTTGCTACGTTTGAAGTTCAAGTTATCTTTAAAAAGTAAGAAAAAGCACATTTCAAAAGGTTTCATATAAAAGACATCAACGGGTTTCCGAGTGCTTTTTATTCGGTGCTTCACTAAAATTACGTTCTTTGTAATGTTATCTTTATTATTATAGAATTTAACGATAACAAATTAAAACGCTATTAAACTTAAGAAAGGTGCACGTAAGTAAGTTACTGGATTAAATGGGGTACTGTAATTTTCTCTTTTCTGTGTATCAAAATATATTTTATAGTAAAATATGCTCATAATGGAGTCTCTGGTATAGTACACCCTGAAATATGTCTTAAAACCTTTATTCCAAATTGTATTATGATTTTAGTTTAAACAAACTGGCCATACAACAAAGGCTGCTTCTTTATCATGATGCACATGTCTGTATCCCCCTACAAACGCGCCATGTTTCTATAGCTCTGAGCGAACTGTGACCGGGGAGGATAATGCATAAGGTAAGGTAGGGTGTGAAAGAGAGAGTTGAAAACTCCTTCAGTAGCCTTAGCATGACTAGCGCGACACGGGTATTGTCGTGGGAAAGTGAGGGACAGATATATGCGGTTTATATAGCTCTGTCCCTCACCAACACGCGACAAAACTCGGCATGCTAGGGGCCGCTGCTGAGGCATGCTGAGCCATAAAAACTTTGTGCAAACTACATACATAATGTTGGAGCCAACAAAGAAACAGTTATAATTAAACAAGGTACCGAAACACGTTACAGTTGATTCTCCAAACAATAATTGAAACAAAAAGTAAACTTTAGAAAAAACCGACTTCCACAAACCCTATTTGATTAGATTGAGTTTAATACAAACTGTAACCCCTTATCCCTCCCCCCCTTGGGGAATTAATTTTGTCAAATCCCATATCAGTGCTACCCCACGCTACTAAGGAACCCCTGTACAAAGTTTCATGGCTCTAGGTCCACCGGTTTAGGCTATGCGTTGCCTGCCCGTCAGCCACGCATTGTATTTGTACCTAGTATTGAGCAGATCTGGTGGCCATATGTGGTCTTCATCAGCAGTTCCACATCACAATATTATGCTTACAATGTGCATTTGCACGAGTTATTATGAAAAACACAAAAATCACTATATGTCTGCCTATAATATTTGAAGAGTTCCCTTGATTTCTCCAGGATCCCATCATCAGATCCTGACCTGGTGTCAATGGGACCAATGGGAAGGTAAACCCTTTCAAACAAAAAAATAATTTTCTATATCGGTCCATCCGTTTAGGCGCTATCGGGGGATAGACATAAAAAAAAAAAAAAAAAAAAAACAAACATCCGGACGAATTGTAAACCTCCTCCTTTGGGAAGTCGGTTAAAAAGTAGTCGAAAAACCAGCGCACGCACATAATACCTACATGGCGTTCGGAAGTGTAGTCAGGGAAGATTTATATGATTTTAGAAATGAAAAGTTGTATATTTTGAATATAAATTATCATTATAATTTTGTCTCTGCCACTCCGTTTGGGAAAAGGCGTAACGCTATACTATATTAATTTATTAATAATAATCATTAGTTTTCTGCCATGTAGATAATATAGAAAACTTATCAAATGATAAATCATCAAATATCTATCACATATTATGGCATCACATATAATAATAACTGATTGGCAATTTTCAAACAAAATCAAAAGTAGAGTTAGGTAGTTTTAAAAATCTTTCGCTACCTATTGAATCGAATAAGCATTGAATTATGGAGCTAACTGTAAAATCATACGCCTTCGACTAAACGAGGAAATCATGCAAAGGATAGTAAACCTTTGACAGCGTTCGTAAATAACAATGAAATACAGAATTTCCATTTTAGGACTTGACTTGATCCAAATACGAACGTAGCCCTGTGTTCCAAATTCGAAAGTTATCTCCCTCCCGCTCTGTTAGCCGACGTTTATCAATATTTGCCGATGACAAGGTCTCGATACTGTATCTATCTACATTAAAATATGGTAGGTACAGTACACAGTAAAACCCATCTTTTCAGGTTCAGAATAAGTTTTACGCCAGTCTAACAAAAATCGCAAAAGAATTAGAGATATCAATAAACAAAATTAAAATAAGTACCTCCACATATTTTATTGGCAGATTGATAAATTCTGACACTTGGATTGGCCACTAGCCCGACACCCCTCCACCAACCCGCCTGAGCCAGCGTGGTGCAGTATGGCTCAATCTTACTCGTATCCGCGTAAAAGCCTGTGCCCCTCTGTGGGGACAATAATGGGCAACGTTTACTTTACTTACAGGTAAACTGCTAGCAGCAAAATAGTTGTAGTAACAGTGCAAACAGATTTTATAGGCCTGATTGGCGTATCGAAGATCGCATTATAGGCTTGATCCAGCACTTGCGTGACGTATCTATGTTAAGTCTCTTCTAATAGACCTCTTATATGGTCTATATCTGATTCTCTCAGGGAAATATAATTATTGGTTAAAGTTAAGACTAAGGAAAGTGTGCGGAATAAAGAGTACGTACTTAATAATAATAAGACAAATGACAAAATGCGCCATTAAAATCGTGTGATTTAACGAGCGAGAGACAACCATTGAATGATTTTCAGTGTTCATCAAAGTTTTATTTGCGAGTCGGGTATCCAGGCCTAAGACCAGTTGATTAAAAGTCTAGCCCACACTATCAAAAATCACTAATAGATCATAGATGAGTCAATTAAAACAAATCTTCATTAAATATAGATAAGAAAGTAATAAAATCAGATCGTAGAAACAATCACGATGACACTTCGGCGCCAACATGAAAAGGAAATATCACAAACAAGTGACAAGCGACAGGTTTAAATCAATATGGCGCGCAGTTAATTAAATATTGATAACTAATAGACTTGGCTTTTAAGGGCGAGTATTGCTGAATGGAGAAAGTTTATTTAAGAATCATGGGTTTACTTATTGTTTTGTCAATATTTGGTGAATAAGTACGTAGATATATAGTAGTGTTATTTAAGTAAAGCCAAACAGTCAAAATATCAGATTGAATTGCTCAACCTCATTTTAATGAGTTTGTCTTGATTATGCAGCCGTATCAAATTTTCACATAAAATTTTTAACGAATATGGCCGTGTTTCGTACATAATTTAGACGACATTCAATTCTAACTACGCCTTAATACCATAGAAAACTATCAAGACGGCGGCGGCGGCGGCGGCGCATCGGCCACCTCTCATTTACCAGGTTTTCCCGGTTGAGCGTTACGAATAAGTCTATAGGGATCGGATTACCGTGGCCTTGGCTATATTTGTAACCAGTACAGTGTTTGCAACCAGGTGAGTTGATTAGGAGCTAAATGGAGATATTTGTGGAGCTGGTATGAAAGTGTAGTGAAGAGAATAGATTGCTTATCAGAAAACTTGCTGCGTATTAACTGGTACTTAATCGGTAGTATCTACTTGAGATTTCCAGGTTTCTATCTGTGGTATATTTTGCATTTTTTTGTCTAGTTATCTACACCTTTACTAGTACTTATCTACTTGGCAATTTGATGTGGACAAATAAATGGCAACATTATCTGACTTCTGCGTGTTTTCGAATAAATATTTGACTAACCTACTCGTATCTATAAAAGCAGTAGTTTGCTAATATTGGTAACTAACTATGTTGCAATAGTATTTGCAAATAAAAACACAAACCACAAATGAATACAAAGAAGATTAGTGAAAATGTTTAGAAATTCTGTCTATTGGGGCCAATCAGAAGTCTTTAAACGATCATACCATGTTTAATTGCCTCCGAAATTACCAATCTCTAAGGTACAAAAATAGTATCATTACTGTATCACAGAAGCAGTAAGTACCAGAACTGTGGTCCCATGAAACCGACCCTGTAATTTGAAAACCAAATTACTTAATGATGGTACTTTTTGTACAGATAAAGAGTTAATAGCAGCTTGGGTATGGACCAGTCACTGTTATTAATATGGGAATGTGGAAATGTAGCAGAAAGAATACTGACGTGACGTAGCGATCGAAATTCTGTCTCGAATGTGATCCGCAATTCGAATACCGGGGAGGAAAAACAAAAAATCGTAAGTAAGTATATGGAATCACTATTTGTAGTAACTATACGTCACAGGTTATCCTAATGTGGGCCAACACAATTCATCTGCATCTAAATTGTAACCAAGGATTAAAATTATGTAGATACTTAATTTATAACCAAAAAAAAACTTACTCGTAATGAACGTCTGTTCCTACCTTCGCATTAGTTAACAGACATCAAACATAGGTATGTGATCATAAACCAACTTGACAACAGATTCTGATGTGATCAAAATGTGTAACCCCATTTAATAATTCGATTAACCAGGATGGACGACAAAGCTTCATCTAGAAATGTGTCGGTTCGAACCGATGAGGCCTTTGCCCAGCAGTGGCTATTTAGGCTATTTAAAAAAAAACATTCCTCATACGTTCGTTTCCCAGACATTTTACTCACATGTTTATAAATGAAGCCGAGAAATCATTACTAATTTGCCGACACTTGCCTATCAGCTAACCAGATGTTAAATATCTCATGACATTAAAACAAGCATGCTTATTATAACAGTGCAAGATAGCAACAAATGGAACACAACTGTTAAATTGCTATGTTCTGGAGATAGACAATGGAATAGTGAAACTCTCACAAAACCACTATAGTAGGTACCTACCTCAGTTGTACGGCTTATATGCAAATGAGTGTTTTGATTGTAAAGATAATAGAGCATCAGATTTGAGGGGACGTTAGTTTCATTAGAATACAAAAGTAATTAAAGTACGCATTTGACGCTTAAAAAGGCAAGACCACTTCAATTAATCCCGATATGGGCTTTAGTTCTGTTTTATTGATACTAAAATGTAGTTTAAATTATGAGAACTAGGTAAGAAGAACAACAATAACAGCTTTTTGTTTTCATTTCACACATTTATTATATCTCATATCGTACTAGACACAGAATTCTGATGATCTTTATAAAGCCTTATATGTATATTTATTTTTATGTTTAATCTTAATTCTGCTGCATATGAAATTGAAATGAAATGAAATGAAATTGTTTATTGACAGATAACATGGTTTACACAGATTCTACTTAACTAAAATAAGGAGATACTTAATTAGGAACATTTATCGTAAAATAGGAGGGATCAGTGACAACCGAACTAGTGAAAACACTGTATCTCGGTTGTCAAATGGTGCTCAATAAATTACATGATGGGATGAGCAACTTACTTCTCAAGTAGATTGTGTTTGGTGCTAGGTACTGGGGCGAAAAACAAAAATTATGGATATAGAATTTGGAAAAGAAAATAATAATTAGGGAAAATAGGAATGTTGTGTAGGAATGTAAAGAGTGTGGCTGCTCTTCCGAAATGGTAGGATGTAGTATTATACACTTAATTAAAGGTGTTGAAAAGCATATGTCTCAATTTCTCATTTATTCTTCACGCAAAAACATATAAACTTCACAAGATATTTGTGTCTGTCCCACTTTAAAAGTGCCACTTGCTAAGGTAATATTTCAGAGCCATAATCTTGAGCTCAAAGACAGGTGCAAAAGAACACACAGTAATGCACGTATGTACATAAATCCTAATTTATGAGGTGCTACTAAGTATTAAAAATATATATTTGAAAACCCACTTTAGATTTTATGTTACGGACGTTACGGTTTAGTATGTATTATTGTAGGAGAGAAAAAACAAATATGCTTCTCTAACAGTAACAAACTCACTTAAATGTTTCTTTATCTGTGAATTGGGCTTAGGACTGAGTCTGACACTCTCCGGAAGACGTTCGTTAGCCGAAAGACGTCAGCTTTATAATTCTTCTAACTTGCACTTACCTGGAATAACAGTTTAATCATTCTGCCTTGAGTAGCTCAATCGTAAATATCAAACATAATTCAAATAATAACTGTAACAATACACAAATGAAAAAGAAACGAGTAATTCGTATCGTAGGTAACTTTGAAATCAGAATGAGATGGTAAAGGAAAGTCAGAGCAAGAGAGAATGAGATATCTTAATAAAATCTCAAAAGTCACTATTAAATAAAGGGTGATTTTTAACCAGCTGATAACAATAGGGAACAGTTTTAGTGCTCCTTAAAGCTTGATTTATTGTGTTCGTCTCGAGTTGTGGGACTTTTATATTGAGAGATTTTCTTGAAAATAATTTATGGCCTTACAATATCATTGTGCTACGCAAGTGCGTTTGGTTTATGATCTTGTAATTATAGATTTAGTTTTATGTACTTTGTTTATGACATTATTAATATCTCTTCTAACTAAACGAAGTACAAGAACCTATCCTTTTTGAAGACAGTTGAAAAGATAACTGAACCGAACTTTGGCTTCACCAAAAGCCTAAATAGTACACACAATGTTTTTAGATTGCATAAAATACATGCAGTCATGTATTGTTTAACCAATAAACAAAGGTTGAAAGCGCACATTACTTTTATTTAATTAAAGTAAGTGCCCTCAGTTACCGCAGCTTATCTGAATCTCAAGCCTGAAATATCTTCACAGAATTACCCCTGCATAATGCGCCATGAATTTTGTAGGACGCTTAAATACAAAATACACACACATTATTCCTACCTGAAGAATTTTAAAATAACATTGTTTTCGCCCAGAAATCTCGTTTGGAATTCTCTTAATAGGACCGAGGCGCGGCCTTCAGCGGGAACAAGTTAAAGTACCCTCAGGGCATTTACGAACGCTGCTTCGCCATATAATAATCCCGGACGGATCCTTGGCGATGATATCTCAACATTCCAGATCCCCCGATGCTTTTCACAGCTGTAACTATCGGAGAGTAGAGGAAAAGTATCGATGTATGGTGAACTGCTTGTTTAGTTTATCTGAGTATGTTTGAAGGAAGGGTAAAACAATGGAAGTTGTAAACTGGTTTTCAGTGTAGCTTGTCTTAAAATGTTGATGAGTAAAGCATTAAATGTGAATCCTGCTAAGGAAGGAGTATTGTATTGGTGAAATGAACACCACGTTTATAATTCTCAACCTAAACTATGATAAAGCTCCTGGTATTTTTGAAAACCATCCAATATCTTGAAAGGTCTTCAGACATTTTTTGAGGAACTTATATTCATTGTGTAGGTCTGTACGTGCACTGTACAATGTTGCAAAGTAACAATAAAAATATTTTGTTTACTCTCATGTCGTAAAGTTCAAATTATAAACTTCAAAACGAATTCATAATGACATACTTTATAAACGCTGTCCATGTTAGATCTACTAACATGAACCAGTCAGGCAGGTCCGATTGCTTCACCTGTCAGCTGTCACCTTTTTTGACATATATATGTCATATAACTTTGAGATGACCTTTGAATTGACTATTAAGTGTGCATCTGCCGACCGCGACGTCACGACCACTTTGTCGTTATTCTTGCTCCATTTTGAGTTTTGAGTCACGCGCGTAGCAGATCCCATTTCAAGTTATATACAACTACAACACAAGCATTCATATCACGCGGAGCATAAGAGGAGGCAGTCACCCGCCGCACCCAAACAGCTGGTTGCCTGCCCAGTAAGGAGGTCACGGAGGTAAAGCCGAGCTGACGTTGATCACCGAGCTGGTAAGTAGCCTGTCTGCAAGGATCTGTGGTAAGTGACAACCTTTGTCTATTTGTTCCGTCCCCTGATTAACCGAAACCACACAACAAACAGAGCATTCCACATTAACAAATACAGTCCACTTTCATAAACTCGCCCAGAGCGTACATTGGTCCAATCGAGCGGATATCACTGAATAGTGCCGTCTGGATTCAACCTTTCATTACTTATTGTCGTAAATTCAGTCTCTGTTGCATAAATGTATCAAATACTAAATTATTGAAATTTGAAGGTATTCGTGCAATTATAAATTTGTTGTGTGTGTCGGGTATCTTCAGTTCAGGGGGATTGATTGCTTGTGGTCTTAACACGAGTTTCTGTATCGATCGATTCTCGATTGTATGATACAGTAAACAGTGTTGTATAGTCATAACTTACTTCGTGAACGCACCCATTGATTTTCTTTCGTTCGTTCAATCTTTTCATTCTATTTACTGTCAGTCAATTGTCAAAGTCAAAACAAAATAATAACATTGGATTGGCCTTCTATTGTGTTAATTTGTGTTATTTCTTGTATTCAGTGTGAATATGGCAAAGAAAGGTGACAGTATGAACGAGAGTCTGGCGGATATGGATGCTGATATTCATAGGATAACTCGCGACTATGCCTTCGGACGCCTAGAGATGATGGAGCAGTCTGACCTGACTGGCTATTCTCTCGATGAGCTCAAGGATATCTCTGACAGCTTTCATTCGTCCCAGCTAGAAATATTGAGGCACACTTCTCGCGAACTGCGAGGCTCAGAGTTATCGTACACACATCAGTTTGAGGTGAAGGCACGGTCGGTGCGTGGTAGACTGAAGGTGCTGTCTGCGAGCGTCAGCACACCTGCGGCTGGCAGACCCACGTCTCAGGTCAAGTTGCCTAAAATTCACATCAAACCATTTGATGGTAGGATCGAAAACTGGGTTTCCTTTAAACAACTTTTTGACTCACTTGTTCATAACGCGGAGATCCCCAATGTGGAGAAATTGCACTATTTAGTGACCAGTGTTGAGGGCCCGGCTTATGACCTCATCAAGAGCTACCCATTGTCAGACGACAATTACAAGTTAGCGTATAATGCATTGGTAAAGGCTTTTGAGAATAAGAGACAGATAGCCGCGGCTTATTATGACAAGATTTTGTCGTGTAAACCGGTAACAGTAAAGGATAGCAAGGAACTTGAACGTGTGCTAGGCACTTTTATCCAGAACTTAGCGATCCTTAGCCACTATGGGCTACCTGATACAAATTTCATGCTGTTCCACCTTTTATGGTCCAAATTAGATTCTGCCACTAAGGAGGCATTTGAACTCCAACATGACTCTAATGTAGATGTGCCAGTTTTTAAGAACGTCCAGAACTTTATTGAAAAGCGGATTAGGGCTTTAGAGAACTCTTCTTCTCTTGGTGCTGTAGGTGATGATAAGAAACAAACCCATGCTACACCCAAAGTTGCAAAACAAGTGTTAGTTGCTGCCAAAGTAGAGTGTGGAATGTGCTCACTTCCTCATGATATTGTGAAGTGCTCAAAATTCAAGAAGTTGACTGCAGAAGAAAGGTTTGCCGCTGCAAAGGAGAAGAAGATTTGCATACAGTGCCTATCGTCATCTCACACAGTTAGACAGTGCAAGTCAAGTATACGCTGCCAGCAATGTCAACGTCCTCACCACAATCTCCTGCATTTCAGCGAACCCGAACCGACGCCGTCGTCATCCTCGCAGCCGTCTGTTCTGGCAAGCAATTTGCCTGGCTGCCAGCAATGTCAACGTCCTCACCACAATCTCCTGCATTTCAGCGAACCCGAACCGACGCCGTCGTCATCCTCGCAGCCGTCTGTCCTGGCAAGCAATTCGCCTGACACAGATGCATTATTTGCAACTGCTGTTGTTTTGGCAAAGGCTAAGAACGGTACGCTCGTACCAGTCAGAGCGCTATTCGACTGTGGCAGTGCCTGCAATTTTATAACGCAGAAGTGTGCGACGTCTCTGGGGTTGGTGGTTTCCAGAAGTAGCCAATCAATCAATGGGATTGGGCAAGTGCAAACTGACACAGCTGGGGTTGTATCCTGTGAAATAAGGCCTGCAGATGAATTGCATTGTTCAGCTGCAATCTCGTTGGAAGCCTTCGTCTTGCCTAGGATTTGTCCAGAAATGCCATCGGGTGAAGTCAATATTACTGATTGGCCACACTTGACCGGGTTGAACCTGGCAGATCCTGGGCTTCACAAACCAGGTCCTATAGATATGTTGCTGAGCGTCTCGGTCTTCGCATCGTCGCTGCGCCCAGGTCTTCATCATGGTGCTAAGGGCCAGCCGGTTGCGATTGAGACTGTGTTCGGCTGGATAGTGATGGGTGACTGCGATTTGACTAGTTGTCGTTTAGTCTGTCATTCCCGGAAAAGCCTAAAGGCTTCTCAAGATGATGGTAAATTCTGTCATAACGGTGA
Source organism: Argyresthia albistria (assembly GCA_963457715.1). Lineage (NCBI taxonomy): Eukaryota > Metazoa > Arthropoda > Insecta > Lepidoptera > Argyresthiidae > Argyresthia > Argyresthia albistria. Next base: position 566,199 of record OY735268.1, on the reverse strand, counting down.
CAACTGTCATTGTCGTAACGATCTTCACCTCTGTCGTCGTATTAATAACAATACACTTTTCGTGTCGTTGGATAATTCCATAAAAAGGTTTTGGGAACTGGAAAACTTGCAAGCTGATTTACCTCCCCTTTCGAGTGAAGATTTGCAATGCGAAGTTCAGTTCCAAAACTCTTATGGCCGAGGTGTGGATGGAAGGATTGTTGTTCCTCTGCCCTTTCGCGACCTTGACAACAAGCCACAATTTTCAGGTTGTCGCTCAATTGCTCTGAAAAGATTTCACGCATTAGAGAGAAAATTGAAAGCAAATTGTCAATTCAATGAGGAATACGTGAAATTCATGAAAGATTACCTGGAATGTCGACATATGGAGGAAGTAAATCCGCCTCCATCAGATTTTGGGAAGTTTTTCTACATTCCACATCATGGAATTTTGCGTCCTGACTCCAAAACTACCCCACTTCGGGTGGTTTTCGATGGAAGTGCAAAAGATGGGCGGGGCCAGTCGCTAAACGACACTCTTTTGTCGGGCCCCAAACTTCAAAAGAGCATCTTCGATTTGCTGTTGCGTTTCAGATGGCACGCTGTGGTGTTCACTGGAGACATCAAGCAAATGTACCGGCAGTTCCTGGTGCCTCCGGAAGATGCAGACTACCAGCGCATATTGTGGCGCGCTGCTCCTGATGAGCCCATACGGGATTACAGATTATTGACAGTCACGTATGGAGTATCGTCTGCGCCATACCAAGCCTTGCGTTCGGTCGCACAACTCGCTGAAGAACCTGACTGTGGTTCACGTGCAGCAACTGTTCTTCGTAGGGATATTTACACCGATGATATTGTAACCGGTGCGGATAATCCTGACGAGGCGGCGAAAATTCGTTCCGAATTGTTGCAAATTTTGTCGTCAGCTTGTTTGCGTTTGCGAAAATGGACGTCGAATAGCAATGAATTCCTGCGCGATATTGAGCCTGGAGATCTGTATAGCGAAAATTTTCACTCGTTTGACGATGAAACTGACCTGTCTGTGAAAATATTGGGCTTATTGTGGCTACCTAGTAGCGATAGTTTTAGCTTTAAAACTAAGAGTAATGTCCTAGTTGTTGGTCGATGCACAAAAAGATCGATTCTGTCCGAAATAGCGCGAATTTTCGATCCACTCGGCCTTGTAGCTCCAGTGACGTTTTTGGCAAAATACCTCATCCAACTACTTTGGTTGTCTGGTGTCGGGTGGGATGATGATGCGCCTGAAGCAATCGCTGATCAGTGGATCAAATTCAAAACCCAGCTACCAGAGTTGGCATCGCTCTCGATTCCCAGGCGCATTGTTGAATGTCCTGACGGCACCCAGCTCCATGGGTATTGCGACGCGTCGGAACGAGGTTTCTGCGCCGTAATCTATTGTCGCACTATTATCCATGGACGGGTGGTCGTCAGACTGGTTTGTGCGAAGTCGAAAGTGGCGCCACTTCGAAAGTTGTCGATTCCGAGGCTGGAATTGTTGGCAGCTGTATTACTGTCGGACTTGATGGAGTCTGTCGTGCGTGTGCTCTCCGATTTTCATCAGATCACAAGAATTTTCGCTTGGTCAGATTCCAGCGTCACATTGGCATGGATTAAATCTTGTCCCTCCAGGTGGAAGACTTTCGTTGCCAACCGAGTGACTCATATACAGGATCGGGTTGCCCCTACTTGTTGGAATCATGTATCAACATTGAACAACCCTGCGGACTGTGGATCTCGCGGCCTGCTTCCCGCTGAGTTGTCCAATTTTGATGCATGGTGGGGGGGGCCTCTGTGGTTGTCGCTTGATGAGTCTGAATGGCCAAGTGAACCTTCGCCTGCACTGGAGACCACTGTTTGCGAAGAGCAGAAAATATATACATTGCTCACAGGAAAACCTGACAATTTGGTAGAGTCACTACTGTCGAAGTTCTCTTCATTAAGAAAACTGACTCGCGTTGTCGCTCTTTGTCGTAGGTTCATAAATAACCTTAAAAATAGTAAGAATAGGTCGATAGGGAACCTATCAATTTTTGAAACAAATAATGCCGTTCGATTTCTCGTCAGACATGCTCAGGAATGCTCCTTCGCATCCGAACTTCGCATTCTGAAGGGTGAGTCGTCGGCTTTGTTAGCCAAAACCTTTAAAAAATTGTCGCCGTTTGTCGATGAGGAGGGTTTGTTGAGGGTGGGCGGTCGCCTATCACATAGTTCACTAAACTATGAAGCTAAGCACCCCCTTTTACTCCCCAGGGACCATCGACTCACCGCACTCATCATCGATGATTATCATCGTCGCTTCATGCACCCGGGACTTCAAACATTGCAGAACTTGCTATCCCAATCTTATTGGATTTTTTCGCCACGGAGGGCAATTAATTCTGTCATCTCGTCGTGCATTAAATGCTTTAGAGCTAGGCCCCGGGTAGCGAATGCCCCACTTATGGGCGATCTACCTGCAATTCGGGTAAATCAAATAAAACCCTTTTCATCCGCAGCGATGGACTTTGCGGGACCTTTTGACATCTGCCTCTCTCGAGGTCGCAATGTCCGTACATGCAAGAGTTACATTTGTGTGTTTGTGTGTACGGTGACCAAGGCGATTCATTTGGAGCTTGTCTCAGAGCTCACGTCAGAAGCGTTTATAGCTGGTCTTCGCCGATTCGTCGCTCGTCGCGGACGTTGTAGCCGATTGGTGTCAGACCAAGGAACGAATTTTGTTGGCGCCAGCAATATCTTCACTAAGCTGCTGGCAGATGCTTCGAATGCAATTGACATTGATTTTCACTTCCATCCCCCAGGCAGTCCCCATTTTTCGGGATTGGTTGAGGCTGGAGTGAAGTCTGTAAAGACGCATCTGAGTCGAGTCATTGGTTTGCAGAGGCTAACTTTCGAGGAGCTCTACACCGTACTCACTCAAATTGAAGCCCTGCTCAACTCTCGGCCTCTGACACCCATGAGTTCAGATCCAAGCGATCTGTCAGCCCTCACACCCGGTCATTTCCTGACATTAGAGCCGTTGGGTGTCTTGCCCGAAGAGCCGCTCCTCGACAAGTTTGTTAGCCCGCTACAACGTTGGAAGTTAGTCCAACGAATGCACCAAGACTTCTGGAAGAGGTGGCACGTGGAATACGTCCACACTCTCCAGCAACGTCACAAGTGGACTGACCGAAAGTCGGAGCCAACAGTCGGTATGTTAGTGCTCGTTGTAAACGAGCAACGTGGCCCCATGCATTGGTGTCTAGGTAGAGTGATCCAGCTACACCCTGGGTCAGACGGAATCTGTCGGGTCGTTACCGTTAAAACTGCCGTTGGACAGTTTAAACGCCCTGTTGTGAAGTTGGCACCACTGCCACTTTCAAATTAATAAATTAAAACTTTATTTCTTTTGTTAACTTAGTAATTAATGATAGGTGTATTATAGTGTTAGTTAGTGTATTTTGCTCAATTTAACTTAAGTACGCGAAAATACTGTGTATTTTGGTGGGCGGAATGTCCATGTTAGATCTACTAACATGAACCAGTCAGGCAGGTCCGATTGCTTCACCTGTCAGCTGTCACCTTTTTTGACATATATATGTCATATAACTTTGAGATGACCTTTGAATTGACTATTAAGTGTGCATCTGCCGACCGCGACGTCACGACCACTTTGTCGTTATTCTTGCTCCATTTTGAGTTTTGAGTCACGCGCGTAGCAGATCCCATTTCAAGTTATATACAACTACAACACAAGCATTCATATCACGCGGAGCATAAGAGGAGGCAGTCACCCGCCGCACCCAAACAGCTGGTTGCCTGCCCAGTAAGGAGGTCACGGAGGTAAAGCCGAGCTGACGTTGATCACCGAGCTGGTAAGTAGCCTGTCTGCAAGGATCTGTGGTAAGTGACAACCTTTGTCTATTTGTTCCGTCCCCTGATTAACCGAAACCACACAACAAACAGAGCATTCCACATTAACAAATACAGTCCACTTTCATAAACTCGCCCAGAGCGTACAAACGCAATACCATTTTTAGGGTTCCGTAGAAAAACAAGGAACCCTCATAGTTTCGTCAAGTCTGTCCGTCCGTCCGTCCTTCCGTCCGTATGTCACAGCAACTTTATTCCAAAACTATTAGGACTACACTGTGAAACTTGGTACGTAGATGTATTCTATGAACCGCTTTACGATTTTTATACAAAAACTGAAAAAAATAAAAATTTAAGGGGGGCTCCCCAAACATGAAACTGAAACCAATTTTTTTTTTGAGCCGCCTTCCCCCGCAGGCGCAGTCAATTGGATATATAGTCTCTGGTTAGTAATGACGCCTTTACATTTGCACACTGTGTTATTAACTTGGACATATTCCATTATGACTTTGCATTATGACGGTGCACCAAGACGGGTGGATTGCTTAAACCCAGAATTAAATACTCAAAGTATTCCTACAAGTCTAGTAGCCGTCTGCGTATCTTTTGATATAAGCTCGCCTTTGCACTCTAGTTTTATGCAAGTAATTATTGAGTGCAGTAAATAAATGTATGAAATTATTTAAGTCTTCATTTTTTTTTATCTTTCCAGAACCCAGTGTGGAAAACTTCATACCTTCATAGTCGCGGTGATGGACACCCCTTTGTAGAAAATAGAGCAGGCAAACTTGACCATGGTAATAGTCTTAGTTCTGCCAATGAACTTTTTCCAGAGACGCGTGTGATTATAATTTCATAATTTATAATTTCTTTATTGCACACAATTAATTGCAATGACAAAAAGTAAATAAAAACAGTGTAAAAAGGCGAGCTTATCTCTAAAAAGAGATCTCTTCCAGCAAACCAAGTTCCGATGAGAGAGTTTGATATATCAGCCGGGGTAGACCTTTGTGTAAGACAATATACCTACGAGTACCTACAAAGCTAGAATATACTTACATCCAAATACATCCTAAAATGAACTACCAAAATATTAAAGATATAATACTATTAATATACTAATATATATAAAGAAATATTTACATACACATACACATATACACATACATACATACATACACTAATAAATACATACAACAACATAAGATTTAAAGAGTAAGGTAATGTTTCTTTACCTTGCTTTTAAATATGTTTAGAGTAGGACTGTCCCTGATGGCACAGGGGAGTGCATTCCAGAACCGAATGGCCCGGAGTCTGAACCCGTGCTCATAGGATGCGGCGTTATGCTGTGGGGTTGTGAGCATTGAAGCAACATCAGTTCTCCGAGGTCTGCTGGAAGATAGAAATTGGAAACGGTCTCGTAGGAAAGTTGGATATAGAACGTTGAGGATATGACGATCCCGACGAAGGCGGATCGGCAGCCACTTCAACTCCTTGCGATGCGGTGATATATATGGTCGTATTTGCGCAGACCGAAGATGAACCGAATCCCGAGAATTTGAAGTCGTGATTAGAATGATAAACACGAAGGAAATGAAATCCAAACGGAATTAATTGATTGGATTACCAGTGCATACTGTACATATTCCACACTTAAGAAAACGTGGTAATCGGCACGTTAAATATTTTCACGCCCTATCTGAGATACTTTCAATAGTAAGATCATTATAGAATCAAGTTTGAGCTGATCTTGTATGAAAGCGGATCTTAATCTTAGCCAATTTTGATGAGAATTTAACGAGCAAGAGAATTATATGGTTTTGTAGAAGCCACATATCTACATATATGTTAACTGGTTAGCCGACACATCTTATATAACAATAGTTCGCCATTGTTCGGTCGTTCGAGCGGTGTGCTTCTGAGAGAGAAGGGTTAACAAATAAATAAAGGATAATGCAATATAATTTAAAGACGTCTAGGCACTATTTTTGTGCTTTTCTACTTCCAGTCAGATAGTGAGCTAACCCTGAGTTACACGAAACGATTTTGATATTTAAGTTGTCACTTATAGTCCATTCCATATAACATTGTACAAACTTTGAACTTTTCTTCTTCAAATTTCCAATCCTATATGGAATTAAGTATAGTACATCATTGCATTGCGTTGTCTGTATAAATGAGCCTTTCCTCCCACACTGCTACATCTGAATTCCTAAGCCTAGAGGATTGGAAATATTATGAAGAAGAACAGTTCAAAATATGTTCAATGTTTTATAATCCTAAAATCCCTAAAATCCCTAGCTAGGCTTAAGTTAAGTTAGGTTAGTTTCATAAACTGTTATATATCTCTAGATTCTCTAGTTTTAAGTTATTTGGCATTGGATAAAAACCACTGACTAACCTGAAATAAAAATATATATATATATATATGGAATGGAGTATAACTAATTTAATGGCGAGAATCTCATAGTATTATCATTTGTTCCTAATGCTAGGATATGCTTACATTGCAGTGCAACTCAAGGTTAGTAACACACCAGGCTCTACATTCCTATGTCAATGGTAGAGTCAAAATTACAAGTGTCAGTTGATCTCTATGTGCTTCTGACTTTACATCAATCAGTGGCGATCATTTAATAGCTCGTTAGTGGCCTGCGCGGGCGCACGTGGGCGGACAGACAGACAGACTGCGGGTCTAGCGACAGTTAGTTTAGTAGACTAGATAGGTTTTGGCCGCGACTTGGTCCGCGCAGACTTCCGGACACATGAAGTTATACATTTACATGCAGGCACTACTACATTACAGTGCTGGGAACCAGAATCAGAAAAGTCACACACACACATTCAAGACCTTTTTTCTTCCTCTATAGCCTCTGCCTAGTGATGGTTAATATTTATATGTAAATATCTTTAGATAAAGAGATTTTGAATTGACTCTCGCTTGGGAGGCAGAGTCCAAACGCAACTTCAGAGAGGTCGTGAGAAGTGCACTTTGTACAGAAATCTGTGCCTAATAAGTCAGTTAGTCTGTAATTAATCATATTCTAACGATAACGATATACTGAGCTAGATAACAAGGACTAAAACTATGTCACTGACAAGTTTAGCCCAATTTCGTTCAACACCGCGTTCACTTACTAAAATCCACAGCTAATTTGTTACAGTTTTGGAATAGTATATGGGAAAACGATTTGCTGTTACTTTTGCGTTATAAAAAGTCTTCACTATAGATGTGCCGAGCTGGCAACATTGCGGCAACATTGCCGTATTTGCCGTAGCTGAGTTTGGTTGGTGGATGCAGACCCGTTATGGCTGAAGGCTTTTTTTTTTTTTGAAAATGAAAATCGTTTATTGCCATAAGGAAATACAATTCACAGGTATGCTGACCCTTACACTAGGCATAGCCTGTCACGTGAGGGAGGAAATAAACATTTGACAATCCCTATTTGCGGCGATGTGATGTGGCTCTGATCCCTAAGGCTTGAATGTGATGATCTGCATTTCGAACATTACTTGCATTATAAATAGTTTAAATGTTTATATCTTTTTAAGTAGCTGTAATAGTGTCCCAGTGCTGGGCAAAGGCCTCCCCCTCCTGAATCCACACATCCCTGGACTGTGCCACCTCCGGGCATCCCGGCAGGAACTTGTCGAGGTCGTCCCGCCATCTCCGTTTAAATGTTACCCTATAATAAAACGTGAACGTAAATAGGCGCAATAGTGCGTTTGCCACCCCAAACAAGAATAGTCGTTACGATATGTCACATTTTTTAAGCTAAAACTCTTTATACTATTAATTTGTTTAGAAACCAATAGCCACATATGAATTTCATTTGAAAATGCAATATTACAGTCGTATTTTAAATCATCAACTAAGCTTTTAACACCGCAAAGCTTTATGCGAAGCTTCCAAGAGACCATAAAGTTCAGTCAACTGCACGGTTCACTCCACAATAGGGTAACTTTACCTAAAATGGGTATGGTTTCCATAAATGGGTAAAGTTACCTTTTAGCTGGTGAGCCGTACCTAATACTAAGCTAGGGTAAGGTTTCAATAGATTAGACTACGTATTTGATATTTTCGTGAGGGTCGAGTTCAGACGCTCTGTTGTCAGTATGTTTAATAAGAAATAAATTAGGTATTGAGGGAACGGATGATCAAGCTAAGTATCAAGTCAATGTAGTAGATCAATGTCCCTACATATAGGCACTGGCATTGAGAGTGTCTAATGCAATTGATAGATTTAATTGAAAAGCTGGGTTTCTGAAGTAACGCGAAACCCCGTTGAAGTCTTTTATATGACTTGAAGGTTTACATTACTTGTAGTGTAAAAGACTTCAACGGGGTTTAGAACCGTAAACAGAGTCAGACTGAAACTCTATTTGGCATTCATAGAAAATTAACATTTATTTTCTTGCAGGGACATAAGCAGTGTCAATAGGCGTGACGCTTCGTACTGTTTCTCTCACCCAGGTATATAAGTGTGATTCCCATGATCCCACTGATTTTTAACTGCGTGAATAACAGTTCTAAAACAGGCATTTATTAGCGCTATTGCAGAAATACCACATCTATTGTGATAAACTATCCGTAATCCGACTCCTAATTCTTCAACAGCAATTATGAAAGAAAATAATGATTCTTTGTTACTTGAGACAGTAAACTACTTGACATGATACTCTAATTTCTATACTTGTGCAATTCCCGACCTTAAACTAAGGTAATAGGCGTCAAATAGAGACATTAGAAAAGTAACAGTGCTTAGATTATGGCTTTTATAGTAATCGATGGGTATCTCGATTGTTTCGATGGGATCGAAGCCGTTATAGTAATTCTGAGTTACTGCGGATTGTGTACTCATTCTACGGAGATTGAAATATTATAAGTATAGCCCATTAATTTGTTCCGAGGAGCCTTTGCTCGAAATATAGTTCAGTTCAAAATTTTTATTGACCATAAAATCATACATATTACTTAGTCAACGTCAATATAATATTAATATTTTTGTATACTACCGCCCGTTCGGAAGTTGTGGGCTTAGGGATGGAGCAAAGAAGGGCAAGAAATATACATAGTTGAAACCTATATCAAATGTGTTTTCATAAAATCACATGGTTTGCTGGAAGAGACATCGTCTCTCAGTGTCATAGTAATAAAGTCAGTGCTTTTCGTCATAATTATCAGTGTTTTTCTTCACTTGTATTGGAGTGGTGCAGATACCGGATAGTACGTTTGAGTGGTGTTCAGAAGGCAAATTCCTGTACCCCACAGATATGAAAGATACACATAACATTCGTAACGGTCCATGACCCTGTATCGAGCATTTGCAGGTTATTGGATTTTGTACTACATCCATCACCAAGGTTTAAGGCTGATAATTTTGTGGGCATACAATTTAGATTATTGAGGATATTACACATGATTATTGTACACCATCATGAAATAAATAGAAAATTCATTATACATACAAGACATAAGACATATAAACATTTACTAATTATATGACAACGTTATAAATTTATAAATTAATCTATACAATACAATGCAATAAAACCAAAGAACTGAAACCTCAGGCTATTATACATTATCATTAGGAATTTACTAGATATTTAAAGTTATTTCAAATTAATGAGCAACCACAAAGAGCAGCGTCGTGACGCTGTGAATGTCGTAAAAACTTCAAACAGATCTAATTTATAACCGAGAATTGTTATAATGTTACTGAATCGATTATTTTTGTGCCCTCGAGCCGTCGTCGTGTGGAAACCTGGCGCGATTACTATTTGTTGAGCTAGAGGAGATGATCGAGCAGCTAACTTGGAATATGGCATAGTATCCTTATAATAATGCCAACTAGGTGTAGTCATATAACGAAATGAAATGAAAATGAAAATGAAAATGAAAATGAAAATAGTTTATTGCCATAAGGAAATACAATTCACAGGTATGCTGACCCTCACACTAGGCATAGCCTGTCTCGTGAGGGAGGAAATAAACATTTAACAATCCCTATTTGCGGCGATAACATGAAAATTGAATAAAATTGAATTTGAATTTAAGTTTAACAATGATAACTGTTAATGTATAAATTTATATTATATTAAAATATGTTAAAATAATTTATAAATATCTGCATGTGTGTGTATGTATGTAAGTGAAAGGGTATGTGTGTGTGTGTGTGTGGGTGAGGGTGTGTGTGTGGGTGAGGGTGTGTGTGTGTGTTAAATTTTTAGACACCAATTATTGTTTCTGTGGCATCATAATCTATTTTATTTAGCCAGATAAGAACTTTTCGCTTAGCTTCCTTTACAGTACATTCCTTTATTCCTCCTTCACACTCATTTACCACGACGTTGTATATGTGTGTATGCAAAAATGGTGCGAATCGCTGAGCAAAGGCAGTGTTTACAGAAGGTTTTGAAATTGTAAATACTCTTTTTGACAGTAGTTGTTCATATTCCGTACTATTAATGATAATTCTATGCTGCATCAACACCACCTTCAAAACGTAGAGTTTTCGTAGACTCAGCACTTTGCTTTCCTCGTACAATAAAGTGGTAGGATACATGCGAGGTTTCTTGTACATTACTTTTAGTACCGAGCGCTGTGCTCTTTCTACAGCTAACATGTAAGATTTCGAAGATCCTCCCCAGCACCTGATGCAGTAGGTGAGGACGGATTGGCACAGAGCTAGATATACCAGCTTTAGTGTTTCCTTCGGAGCACCGCGGCGAAGTGATTTCATTATATGAATAATTTTTCGTACCCGACCTGCGAGTTTGCTCAGGTGTTTTTGAAATGTAAGTTTTTCGTCAAGCACTATACCTAGGTATTTGATGTCACAGACTCTACTAATGCATTCACAGTTACATACTTTAGATGACCGGTTGCAAGTGTGAATTTGTAACTTGAAATTAGATTTTGGTTGGGAAGCCTTAGTTTTATGAAAGCAAATGAATTTTGTCTCAGAGGTATTAAGTGTGAGTAAGTTTTTTGCCAGCCAAATTGCGATTTCTGAGATACCAGCAGTTGCCTGTTTTATCACTGAGTCCCAGGAATAACGAAATAAATGTTAATGGGACATCCAATATATTGAATACTGTATAACAATATGTTTCATGGAATATACCAGGTACCACCCAGATACACTTTTACTAAACGGACCTCCAATACGAAGGAAAGAGCGTAATAGCACTAATAGCTCTGTAATAGCCATACTCGACTAGCCACAATGGGTCAATTAGCACTGTGCGGCGTTTGTTCCCACTTGGTGAGGAATTCGTTCCACTGTGCGGTGGTTGTTGATGGATGAAATGATTTTCCCATGCGGTGTGGAGATGGTTATCTGTAAAGTGCAGATTAGACGTCATCAGGCGCAGGGAAGTATTATTGCTTAGATTAACGAAACTTAGCTTAGGTGTATTGTATGGGCTGCCAGTGTTCGACTTTCATACTCTACTAGAGACAACAGTCAAGCCTAACTCCGATGTCATTCTGACGGGTCATTTGCGGGACACCCTGTCACATGGACGTGTTGAGATCAAGGATTTAAGCTCGCCTTTGCATATAATGTGTTTTTTCCATTTATTAGAACTTTTATGTGCAATAAAGAATATGAATATGAATATAACTAGTGGCTCTGTGAGCTGTAGACCTCGCGAGTATGTCGGTGGGAAAGCTGAACTGCTAACACACATAAAAAAAATAACCCAAATAATTTTCTTTCAATAACACATACAAACTTATGAATGTACCTGGTTACGTACATGCAGTATGAAAGTAGCCGCACCAATAACTTTGTAAACTACATTTCGCGATCTTTTATACAACCTATTGACTTTTTACTAAAATTATATAATCTGTTTCACTCTCATAGTCTTTACAAATCCAACGACACCTCATTTGTTAATATCCATCGAGCCGTTTGGGTTGTAGCGATTTTTTTACATTTTAAAACCCCATATCTCCGCCATTTTGAAAAAAATCAAAAAACTGGCTCGAGTAAAAAAATCTATTTATTTTTTCAACCTGCTCACAAAATTTCACGAGAATCGGTTCATAAATGCGACCTGTAGAGGAGAACAACCGGACATACAAAAGCATTTTTGCCCAAACCTGAAACGGAGACGCTTCGCTCGCTTCGCTCGCTCATCTGTTTCACTCTCATGGTCTTTGCGAATCCAACGACACCTCATTTGTTAATATCCATCGAGCCGTTTGGGTTGTAGCGATTTTTTTACATTTTAAAACCCCATATCTCCGCCATTTTGAAAAAAATCAAAAAACTGGCTCGAGTAAAAAATTCTATTTATTTTTCCAACCTGCTCACAAAATTTCACGAGAATCGGTTCATAGATGCGACCTGTAGAGGAGAACAACCGGGCATACGAAAGCATTTTTGCCCAAACCTGAAACGGAGACGCTTCGCTCGCTTCGCTCGCTCGGTCAATAAGCTCGCCTTTGCAATTCTATTCTTCATTTTGCATTCTATGATGTATGTTTATTGTGCAAAGTGTGTTGAATTTAGTGTATGAGTTCAATAACTAGCTAAACGTATGGGCGAATAAGTAATTTAAGTAATTTCTTTATTGTACTCACATGACAGTAAAAATAGCTTAACATAGAAAAAATATGTACAAAGGCGAGCATATCTCTAATAAGAAATTTCTTCCAGCAATTCATGTTGGTAGGAGACGGAGATGATAGGTAAGGGGTATCTCTTAATAGAGATAAGCTCGCCTTTGTCATGTGTTGTCCACTTTCAATTGTAAAATGTGTTATTTTTTGCAATAAAGTATAAAGTAAGTAAAGTAAGTAAGGGGAAGAATTGCGCGTACAATAAAACTGCGAACTGAATTGCGAATACAAATTTATGAGCAAAGTGTTTGAAAAGGTGATACTGAATCAACTACAATCTCACTTTAACGCATCAGGGCTACTCCACAAAAAACAATTTGGTTTCACTAAAGGCAGATCAACAACTGACGCCGGAGTAGCACTAGTACAACACATCTATAGTGCGTGGGAGGGATCACAGGATGCTGTTGGTGTATTCTGTGATCTTTCCAAGGCCTTTGACTGTGTGGATCATCAAACCCTTCTGCTCAAACTGCAACACTATGGTATTAAAGACAATGCTTTAAAATTAATCGAATCATATCTTGGAGACAGAGTACTAAAAGTAGATATAAATAGAAATAAGTCTACTGGAACGCATATGAATATTGGTGTCCCCCAAGGCTCTATTCTGGGTCCGTTCCTTTTCTTGGTTTACGTGAATGACCTGCCGTATATGGTGGAGAAAATGACTCAGATTGTACTATTTGCTGATGACACATCCATTATCTTTAAGGTGAAAAGACAACAAGAAATTCTAGACGATGCAAATAGTACGCTCTCTCATGTGTTAAGTTGGTTTAATGTAAACAACCTTTTATTAAACTCGAAGAAGACAAAATGTATCAAATTCTGTTTACCGAATGTGCGGCAGGTGGACACGAGTGTAAGCATAGGAACGGAAAGACTAGACCTCGTTGAAGAAACAATTTTCCTTGGAATCACTATAGACTCGAAACTTCAATGGGGTCCTCATGTAACTAGTCTCTCACGAAGACTTAGCTCAGCTGCTTATGCGGTCAGGCAAATCAGACACATCACAGATGTAGGAACTGCCAGATTGGTTTACTTTAGTTATTTCCATAGTATTATGTCTTACGGAATACTGCTTTGGGGGAGAGCGGCAGATATAAACACAATATTTGTCTTACAAAAAAGGGCCATTCGGGCTATCTATCAACTAGATGCTAGGCAATCACTAAGGGACAAATTCAAAAATATCAATATACTTACTGTTACCTGTCAATACATTTATGAAAATATCATGTATACCAGAAAAAACATAGGTTTATTTAAGACTTTAGGTCATAATCATAGTATTAGCACTAGAAATAGAAATAAGATTGCTATGCCCGCGTTCAGACTCAGTAAGGTTGCTCACTCTTTTATGGGAGTATGTGTTAGTTTTTATAATAAAATACCTAATGAAGCAACGGACCTACCAGAAAGGAGGTTCAAAAACTATGTCAAAAACGGCCTATTGAAGAAGTCTTATTACAGTGTAAAAGAATATTTAGATGACAAAACTGCATGGTCTTTACCATCTCAGCGCACAGAAATCCAAAGAGGGGCGATGGACTGAGTCAGTACGTCTCTCCTCGGTGTATTTCCTTAGACTTAAGTAGAAATACATAACATTGTATTTTTAAGGCTCTGATATTTTAAAAAGAGGTACGGGGGAGGTTTCTTGCCCTTCTTTGCTCCATCCCTAAGCCCACAACTTCCGAACGGGCGGTAGTATACAAAAATATTAATATTATATTGACGTTGACTAAGTAATATGTATGATTTTATGGTCAATAAAAATTTTGAACTGAACTGAACTGAACTATATGTATAGTGTGGCTGGTAATTTCAGAATACTCACTAACCCACGGCCATCCTGTAAGTCCTCCTATAAAGGTAACTCGTTTGATCGTTTGTCACCTGTCCTCCTCTCCACCTACTTGCGAAGTGAAACAGCGACACATATCAATTGGCTTCATCGTAACAACCGCATTCGGCGACCAGACGCCGAGCCTCGTGAGATGGAACAGTTATAAAACGAATATCGCGGAATGATCATGATACCTTCCATTTTTTGTTTACGCAATTGTTTAACGTTGACCCGTTTTCGATCGAAATAAATATGAATTGTGATCAATTTCGTCGGAGATATTCGGGATCTCGAAAAATATCTCGATTATGGAGATGATCTCAATAGCTCGAGAATTAGAGGCCTGGCCCTCGATTCTCGCGTTATCGAGATCATCTCCCCAGTCGAGATATCGGTTTTGATACCGCCTAAATCCGTCGGAAACGATCTCGATTTATATTTATTTCGATCGAAAACGGGTCGAGATATCTCGGTTGGCCGAAGGCTAGTCGTAAGAATAGCTTTTTCTTGTTTGTGATAGATATTTCGGTATCTCAAAATCGTAATTTCGACCATTGACATGGTCTCGCTAGCGCCAGAATTGCCCCCCTGAGTCGTAATCTTTTTGTTATTTACTGCAGTAGGAGGGCAATCACCTCATTAGAAAAGGGATGCGTGATACCGTTTAAGTATAACTTTGAAAAAATCAAGTCATTCTGCTCCCAATGCCCATTGGTACCGAAAACCGCAACCCAAATTGCTGCTCTCTCACCGAAGAACCAACAGACGAAGCGATGGTTTCTCGATGATTGCGGGTTACAAAACTATTGCTATTGGTTTTTGACCGCAATCGACTTGGATCGAGACATAATTGGAATCGATTCTGATTGCTTTTCTACTAAAGATATTGTAGAGTTTAAAAATCGATTAACCCCATACTTAATCGAGTTTGCGGTGATTTTACCGGGTGTTGAGATACCTACTATAGAACACAGACATTACAATTAACATGAAAACGATTAAAAAGTACTGCTTAGTTTAAAAATAGAATATTCGTGGATGTCTACGAGATAAGAGCTGTCGTGTAATATTTCAACTTGACAGGTTTAAGTGTTAGTTAGTACCTAACTTTTGACGCTTGCGATTTTATTTGTCTGACTCAAATTAGTTAGTCGGAAAATAAAAAATGCTTACTATAATTTTGTCTCCACCTATTTTTTATCTTACACTATAGTTATTGCCAAGCCAAAAAACTGAAGATTTAAATCCGTAGGTTGCTGCGATAGTGGAGGGGTGCGGGAAGGGTGTGTTTTCGTATCACGATCCGACGTGGCATGTAATTTCACTACAGTCTATTCGTGATAATAATGCAGTGAAATTAAAATTTTAATCTGTTAACACACACTCACAGGACAGGACACAACCGTCGCGTTCGAAAGTTTGCCTTCAACTGGTCACTGTGAACTTGGCTTGATAATTGGAAACGATTTGATTGGTTACCGGGCGTGGCTAGGCCGCCGGACAGTGATGACTCCACTGCATTCTTATCACGAATAGACTATAGGTACTCCCGCACCGCTCCACTACAGAAGTTACCCACTCAGTTATGTATAGCACAGTACAGCCCTAACTCCATCATCCCCGGAGGAGAGCCAAGACATCAATCTGTGCGTGATAATATTCCGTGTTTCCTACTCGGAACGAACGGTCACTTATCATCACGCCACCAATCAGGGGGGTGGCCAGAGGCATGGACGCCGTGGCATTACGTTTCGTTTCTTGTTTTGTTCGCTTGGGGTTGCAGTCATACTTATCTCATACCATTTTAGAACTGTCTACCTACAATAACGTGCAATAGGTACCCTTGTTAACGTGGCATTCACCAAGATTTCATACTTCTATATCTTGTTTGAGCGTAGATATAGCCTGTGCTTCTAATGTCATAGACTATGACCAGCCGGGGTAAAACTCACAAAATATAGCATTTAGATCAGTCTTTTTAAACTAAAACATAGACATACGTTTATTCACTGAACAAAACATAGTACATCAACAAGATAAGTACATAATACATAAAACAAACATAGAGCAACTCTAGCTAATTGCGTATGTGCTCAATATATTGAGGTAAAGAATCTGCGCTCATAAAAATGGCTATGCTCTGCCAACAAGAGCTCGGCAGGAGAGAGCTCGGCAGGAGAGAGCGTCATGTAGAACAGTAAGATATTTCACAGTGTCCCAATAAAGATCAGAATCGAACCTATAAAGTTGCGAGTACTAAAATACACCCCCACAATATAAAGCCATGGACTAGCGTCGTGACCTGGGCCCGCTTGCGATAAGACCGTTGGGTAAAATGTCTCTATACCACTCCTTCGGAACACAAAATTAGTTTCTTTTGTTTGTTGGTACTGTGAATTTAGAATTCGGGTGATGATGAGAATTTGGTGTGAATATAAGGTTAAATTGGTAAAGTTTCGCTGATGTGAATGATATGACCTTACACTATCTATCTGGGCACGGTCGGTGCAACTACTTCCGACACAAGTGGGGTTGGAGAGATAGTGCTATGTGTGAGTGTGGGGTGGAAATACAGACCATAGAGCACATCGTTCAGCGCTGCCCTTTGACATCTTACAGTGGACCCCCCCGAGATCTGTTTGACCTTCCTCCTGACGCAGCCAACTGGCTTAGTTCATTAAATATTCCCCTGTAGCCTATTCACAAGAGCCATACGATTAAATAAATAACACTATCTATCTAATTGTCTTAGGCCTAGGTCCTAGGCCAACCCTGACCTCTCTGCCCGGCAGTTATCATCCGACCATATTGAAACCGCCTTGATCCAATCTACCGTTGTCCCATAATACCTTACGATAAATAAATAAAATAAATAAAATAATGAACGATTATAACCTTACGATGAACGCAAAACTTCATTGGTAGGATGCTAAGAACATAATTATATTGCCAAAAGTTTCAAGCAAAACATTCAATTTCTATAGCTGCGACAATGGGCTAACCCCCTGTCACGCACAGTTTTATTGCAGAGAGTAGCACCAGCGTGGCCACAATGTACCTCGGCCACCTCGTATAGGAAAATTCGTGACGTTATGCCATGTTTTTCTGTGAATAATTTGAATTGATGAGTTTTCTCTATAAAAAATAATAAAAAGTTCAATATACGTCTCAAAATCGAACACGGGCTGAAAAAAGCTAACTTCTTCTGCTGAACTGAACTGAACCAAAGAATAAATATTTTTTCAGAAAGCTCACCTGCCTGCTCCAAATCTGCCGAAGTTCGATACCGAATTCCACCGGTAACAGCACTTAATCCACACAATAGACCGACCGAGTTTTACTTCACCGACACAAAAAAACACCCATTCAAAAATTAAAATACACTGTCAACAGTTTTTGTCACCCACTAAAAAGGTCTAATTCGGAACGTGACATTTTCAGAAAAGAAAACGCGTTCTTATTTCAAAAGCGCTCGTGCGTTGCGCGCGAAGCCGACTGCCGCGCAGGCGCAGACGACGCCAACCGGTGCAGACCGCTGATCACCGGTGACCTTTCCCATCTCTCTCTCTCCCCAAATAAACAACAAGAAGAAACAGGACAGCAACACAGGTGCGCATCGCCTTGAAAGCCTTGAATATCTCGCAAAAACGCATTTTCTTTCGCAGTTTTATCGCCCGAGGGAAAATGAGATGCCATCGGGTATTAAACCACTTTGTCATTTAACTGTTGCTTTTTATTTTCCTCGCACAATGAGCATTGTGATCGAATGTTGCATATTAATGAGACATTGGAGGTTACGTAACGGTTTTTCATGAGATCAATTTAGAAATTTGTTTTCACTGTTTTACAAAAGCATTTACAAATACTGAAATAAATAGGTACCCATGGTGTGATTTAATCCTTGAACTTCAAGTGACAATATAAAGGAGTCATTATTCTTGTGGAACATATGGCCTACTGTAAAACTCCAACAAACGCAGTTAATTAGTCGCTAACAAAATCAGTGTTTACTCGTATGTATCGACAAAGTCGAATAGAGCTAGTTATCGTGACATATCTCGACAGTGACAAGATTGATGTTGGTCTTAAAGTAAGGTTGAGCAAATTGGCCTTTCAGTACCATACTGTACTACTGTCCTTCTACTCGTAGTTCGTAAAGTGATAGGCACATTAAGCTTTACATTTGGACAACAACTACAGCTTTTGATTCCTAAATATTACCCTATACAAAAACACAGCTATTAGTTCGTTCGCATTCACCATTCCATTGACTTACAATGGAATTCCCATTAAATATAAAGTGAAATACTGGTATTTATTTAATCACTGGCTTAAAATGTGCACAGTTGTACCTCTGCCACGCGGAAAAGGCGTGACGCTATGTTATATTATATGATATGTTAGACAATGGAACAAAAAAATAGAGAATGGTAGAGATTTATCAAAATAAATCTTAGTTTAACCTGTTGCCAAGTTCCCAAACCTAATTGGATCTGTTGATTTCTCAGAATCGACCTTGTCCAGTAAACTCGAATAAGTTATTTGGCGTCATTTAATTAAGCTACACAACTGTTTTAAGGCTCCGTTTTTGCATATGTATTTCGATTGTGACAATAAGATAAAACTAATGAGTCGAGGTGTTAATTACTGTATGTATATGTGATATAAAGTTATTTCTAAGATTTGTAATAATAACAGCAATAACACCAGAACAAGGCCAGTATGTGTACAAATGGAAATCTGTACTGAGTGTCCTGAGTGAATCTGTACCATTCCTGTACAACTAAACCATCTAAGAATGACGTCATCTGAAAATGCTGCGGTAAACCCACTTTACCATGAAGACCCACGTGTCCAAACCTAAAGTCAACCAAACTTATTATCACAAAATGCGACCTATAAAGATCCCCCAATTATACGAGTACTCCTACAAACCTTTTTGGAAATCTCTGCAGATCCTCGCGATAACGTACAAAACCGTCGACAGTAACATGGGAAACTGGCGGTAAAATAAAAAGAGTCCGCCATTTTGAAATATAGCCGCGCGTCTGTCGTGGACTGGTACAAAAGAATTAATGAGGGTGCGGAGACTCCTGCGCAATGTATGCAGACGACCGACGGTGGGATGGAGTATGTGATCTTGTGACCACGAAATGTAAGTATACTTGGAGAGGTAAGGAGAGTACGCATTTGACCTACTTTTATGACAGCTCGCAACCTAAATCCGTTTATCTTTATTTCTGGAGTTCTTTATAGTTGCATGCATGAAAGGGATAATGCAGGCTGAGGGTCAATATACCTATAGGTTGCGAGGTTTTCGGCTCCGAAAGGGGTAATGGAGACTAGGAGATCTGCATCCCACATCCAAAAAAATATGTCTGGCGTTGACTGCTTTTCTCTTTTGTCTCTATCATTCCGCCTCGTAGTCACCCTCCAGCCTTTCGCAATAAAGATCTCCCGGTTTGCATATGTACCAGCTAAATATCCCGGGAGGCAACCGTGCCTTGCTGCACATACTGCACAATGTAGCTACCAAGTCCCCTTTTAGACTTTAACTCAAAGCGAAAACGTGTAAATGTGGATTGGCGTAATTTCTGGTGATAGTAAGTCTGTCATCGGTACCCGGTTTAATTCAATTTGCTTTTTATATGTACCTGTAATTGCACCTGAGGCCCGGCCGATTCTGATTATTATCACGTTAGTTTGTAAGAGTTGGAGTGCGTTGAATACCTACCCGCATAACTATAACGATTTATATATGTATATGTAATATCGAAACTTTAATATAAAAATGTATGTTTTATATTAACTAAATTGTGTACCTACCCACTCTTTTTATATTCATGTTCACTAAAACGTAGTAGCAAATGTGTACCCACTGTTTTTAGGGTACCGTACCCGAAGGGTGCCAAACGGGAACCTATTACTGAGACTTCGCTGTCTGTCTGTCTGTCTGTCTGTCACCAGGCTGCATCTCATGAACCGTGGTAGCTAGACAGTTGAAATTTTCACAGATGATGTATTTCTGTTGCCGCTATAACAATAAATACTAAAAATCAAAAGAAATTTAATATTAAGGGGGGCTCCCATACAACAAACGTGATTTTTTTTGCTCATTTTTGCTCGATATTGATAATGGTAGCAGGTAGACGCTTAAAATGTTCACAATATATTATTTACTTAAAAAAATAAATAATTGAATTAAAATTAAATTAATATTTAGGGGGGGCTCCCGTACAAAATGTTTTTTTTTTTTTTGCGGTTTTTTATAGATAATGGTACGGAACTCTTCGTGCGCGAGTCCGACTCGCACTTGCCCGTTTTTTTTTTAATTTTTTAATTTAAAAACATCTCTGTACCTCGAGAGGGGAGGCCAGTAGATCCATGGCACGGGGTTAACCTATTTTAGACTCCTGTCTCCCACTGCTTCTTAGATAGCATGATAAATTACTAGTTTGACCTACCTTCTATATGTACATAATACCTACAGCATGTTTTTCTTTTTGGGAGAAAAAAATAAATTTTTCATTTCATTTTCATTTTTCATTTCATTTCATTAGGGGGGCAATTCTCTAAAGAGAAAAGGGACTATCAGAAGAATATCGCAAGCTCCCTAACACCAGAATATGGCGTGAAGGTATTCCGGTTACACGTCTCAATGTAGGGGGCGCTGGCGACATATCAACAGCCGGTGTGTGTGATGTAACTAGGATTTTTTAAAGTTCTTCCAGCGATTTAATAAAAGGTACCCCCCCACTCTAATGATAACATCAACTCTACCATTGATTAGATTAAAACTTCAACATGAGCCCAGAAATCTTTGTACAGTTCCTGAATACATTTGAACTTGCAGAAGATGAGTTTGTCTTTGCATGCATTTTCATAATTCAAAATTTCTTTACACAGATAAATTACACAGGACAAAAAAACATGGTAAAAGTGTACAATTTCCATTTTAATCCTGCTATTTTTCTGCAATAAAGTAAGTAAACAAGTAAGTATGTAACTTAAGCCTGAAGTCCCTGACTGGCGCGGTCGCAAAGTTAACCAATAACTAATATTGTGTAACCCTTTCACATAGATACGAAGTTAATCCTACACCAGCTCAGTAGGTGTAGCCCTCTCAGGTTACAGTGACTCGCTCTACCACACCACAGACCCTGCCTGATTCCGCTAGCGATATGACCACTCAGAGACAATGACGCGACGTTGACTGATAACTTGAGGTAAGTTTCAATTCTTAGACGTTTTTACGAAGGGCGCCATATACTACGGGACCCTATCACTAAGCCTCCGCTGTCCGTCTGTCACCAGGCTGTATCTCATGAACCGTGTTGATGTATTGTTGATGTATGTCTGTTGCCGCTATAACAATAAATACTAAAAAACAGATTAAGTATAATAAATATTAAAGGGGGCTCCCATACGAAAAATGATTTTTTGCCGTTTTTATAGATAATGGTAGGGAACCCGTCGTGCCCTAGTCCCACACGCACTTGGCTGGTTTTTCGTACCCTTGGGCCTTAGGTAATTAGCAATCACCTTAATTTAAACACAGAAAACGGCGTCGCGTCGCCATCACATCATTGTAACTTAATCGCCATTTTGCTACAGGACTTATAGCCCTGGGGTCAGTTTGACCACATGTCAGTATAATCGGATTAGTGTCACCTGCCCAGCTATTTACAGCGCAGGTTTTTATAAAACTGTCTGGTGTGTTATGATGAAGTGGATTATGGAACTGGAGCGAAATAATTACGTCATTGAGAGCTTTGAAAGTTTTATTGAGGTATATTTTACAGACGAAACGTGTCATAAGATGTTAAATTATTGTGACATCGCGGTTTCTAAGTTGTCATCTTACGCCTACGACTCATGATATCCTAGTGTCGGGCCAGGAACATTGAATGAATTGAAATGTTTATAGACACAATGATGTCACTTACTTATAGTAACTATTCTATAGCAAATAACTTAATAAGCCTCTGTCAGACATCTCACAAAAAAACTCATGTTGCAATTTAACAACAAAGTACACAACACAATACATAATGCACCCATAGGTACAGTCGACAGCACATCAAACTTCACTTTGAAATTAGATTGTAATGGCCCGAATACAGATACTTCTTCTCAAGTACCTAAATTGTCGCTGAATTCTCATACCGACACGACATATACGTCCGTCTTTGTGGCTCTATGCCTACCATGCAAGAGGTCCCTGGTTCGACCCCCGGCTGGGGATAAAGAATACCAAAATAAATCCCCAGGTCTTGGATGTATGTGATATTGCTGTTTCTGGATCCCACGACACAGGGTCTCGAAGCAATGTGTGTGCCTGTATGTAAGTAAAAAATCCCATTTATGAGCGAGTGTCAGTGACAACACGACTTTATAAATAACACCCGTTTGCACTAAACATAAGAGTCGCCTAAGTTATTTCCTAACTTTTGAGTCTCCTTTTAGTTTTCAGTTGTGATTGTGCATCCGAACTAGTTTGTGTAATAGGTAGGTACTTGATGTGAGGTTAAATGTACTGTATGTGTGCGTATTTAGTTTGGACTACCGTGAGAATTGTCGCGCTCCCACGGCCTGAAAGATGCCCGAATTGTCGGACAATTTGAATAGATAAAGAGTACACTAACAAAACTATTGCTATTTGGTCTAAACTTGAATGGATCGGAATGCAGGAGAAATAGATCACCACGACAAGTCCTTGGATTTAATGAAGTGTATATCAAGGCTAATAGATAATTTAGTTAGGTGGCTTATGATAAACTGGGGTGCTAAGGTGCCTCTGTAAGCCCGCCTGGGAAAATGTGTTGTTTTCTTGCATTAAGGCACGAACCCTGCGGGGCAATTCTGGCGCTAGCGAGATCTTGTTCATGGTCGAAATATCGATTTTGAGATACTGAACAACAACAAAAAGCCATTTTTACGACTAGCCTTTCAAACAACCGAGATATCTTGATCCGTTTTCGATCGAAATAAAAATAAAACGAGATCCTTTTCGACGGACTTAGGCGGTATCAACACCGATATGTCGACTGGGGAGATGATCTCGATAGCGCGAGAATCGGGGGCCTGCTAACTTTTATGTCATACAGGCGAGTTATTTCCTCAAACGAGATCCACTGATCTTGATACGTGAGTATCACTTAAATATTATATTTGGCAGTTTCAGTAGGTAATGGAAAACTAACATAGCGTCACGCTATTTCCCATACTGGGTGGCGGAGGGGGTTGTGTTGTTGTTCGTTACTCACACACAGTAATAACGAGGTAGGTTACTTTGTTTGTTTAAATTTTTAGTGTAAGTATGATGAAAAACGGTAAGCTGCAGCGACGTACAAAAAGTAATTTAACCTGCTGTACGTTAAAAGAATATTGATCGCAATTAAATAATCGTAAATCTGTCATCGATTAATCGATTTTGTTAAAACAAGTTCACTCGCTCGCAGATTCCTGATGTATTCGTCTCGCCCAACGACTGAGGACGATTTTTACAAATAATAATTATTTGGTTTTCTCAAAAAAAAATAGGATCTAACTATAGTTACCTACTTAGATGTATTTTATTTAAAGCAGACAACCCGCAGCGAATAAATAACAGATTGCCGAAATCGGCACAAAGCAAAATACGGAATTTCACACATAATCGTTAGGGATCATGTAGAATGTAAACTAAAGCCATTATTTCTTGTATTTATGTACGGTATACGCACTTTCTGAAGTAGCTGACAAACCTTCAGGAAATGTTCAGACACATCAATAGAACAATGGTCATGGTCCGTAAAGGATGACCGCTTGTATGGCGAGTCTGGGCTACGACCAGCCCTGCAAGACAACTTGAAAGAAATTAAGCGCCCCTAGAAACGAGAAAAAGATACTACAGTTTGCTAAACTTCGTTAACTTCAGCTCACCGGGCCATATTCGCAAAGACATAGAGTTAACTATGATGTCGGTAGGAGAATATGTAGTACCTACCTACCTATAAAAGAAATAATAATCCTCAACAGACAGTCTAATAATAACTCACTTCAACAAACTTTTCGTAGAACAAACAAATAGTAAAGCAGTAAAAACCAGTTTTTTAATTCCCTTAATTTTCCTTACACGTTTAATGGGCCATAATTCACGATTATACGCCAAAGTTTCTGCGTTAAATTACGGAAGATTACCTCAAAATGCAAAAGATTGGATGAATTTATGTTTCAATTAAATTCGAAGGTCCGCCTTGACCAGTGTGTTATATCTTCTTGAGATGTAGTTTATATTATTATGATCCCTACTGGGAGGATGATATCGGTCCGTTAGTTTCTGTTTCCATTTAGCCCGGGTCTCTCAAGAGACGGATAAACAGTCAGATAACTTTTCAACGGACAGATAATAACGCTGTCTGAGAAATCAGTTATTCTTTCATTCCTCAGATAGCGTTTATCTGTCTGTAGCAGGGAGCACTTATCCAGTGGAGAGCGCATAGATACATTTTCCTTTGAAACACAACTCACAAATTTACGGGCGGCGGGGGACGAGGTAAGAGAGCTGTAATTGGTCAGCCGCCGCTGCGAAACTGTCTGGCAGCCCGTCATCGTACATAGGTTGCGTATGCGAACGTTTGTTAAATACAACAAACGTTTGGCGAGCGGCATTCCCCCGCAGGCGCAGTCAATTGGATATATAGTCTCTGGACATAGCACTCAAAGCTGAGGGTGGTTTATTATTCCCCTCCCTAAGCCCACAACTTCCGAACGGGCGGTAGTATACAAAAATATTAATATTATATTGACGTTGATATGCATGATTTTATGGTCAATAAAATTTTTGAACTTAACTGAACCTCCTATACAGTCATGTTGTTACTAAGTCTTGTTAGGGAAATTACAGCATCATTGGTTTTTAAGCAGAAGGGTACATTATCCGAGCATCAATTTGAGTATTCGGCCAATCCATCTAAGGAGAACAGTCCAATACCCACCTCACATACCTATACAATCTACAGTTCCACTGATTGCATCCCGCTACCGGCTCTGTGGCATTCTTAGAGTCGTACCTAGTCTAGTATTTGTCTTTTTACTTATAAAGAAGTGGAATAAGAGAAGTTCCTTGTGGCCAAGCTTTGAGCCTAATTGATTGGTTTCTAAGCAAGGTCTGTGGGCAATTTTCACTCGTACTTATAATATCTACTTTCGCAGGTGTAGGAGCTACATATCTAATGTTATTAAAACCCAGGAAGAAAAAAGTTTATAATGTGTTGCTAAATCTGTGAATACTTCTTAGAATAGGTACGTGAAGTCGTTCATGGAATACCTATTGAAGAAGAGAACTGGCTAAGAGTACGCATGGAAAAAGAGAGTGGCGCGTGAAGCAATGTTGTGCAACCTAAATACTAGGGAACTAGATACTTCATAAATCTGGCAACAGTATGCTGTACAATTCCATATTTGAAGGTGAATTATCTGGGGACCGAGCTTTGCTCGGCGGTTTGTGGTACAAACACAATAAAATAGGTATTATAATTCATATTCATCAGACTGCACATAAGAATCATCAATCAAAATGCTGCTCTGTTTTTAAACAGCCTATGCAAACCAGGAATTTTGTTTTCCTCATGAGTTTTAGGCACAGGTATTGAATCTTCGCGCCTACTCTACGTAACTAACTTTCGCAATGATTATCTAACTAACTTTTTCATTGTCATTGGAATTTATGCCTTATTTTCATTGCTTACTAAAGTGAAATTGCCGATCCTATTGTGCGGGAATGAGAAAAGTATGAAAACTTGGAAATATCTACGCGATTTTTCGGTTATGAGGGTTATGAGTTTCGTTCGATTTTTTACCCCCAAAAACCTCTAAATTGCAAATTTACGAAAACTACAGCGCCTTTTTCTAGAACAGAAAATACAAATATTCCTCGCACGTGGCGGCCTCGGGCCCTCGAATCCACCAATTGATAGCCTACAACTATGATAACTCTTACCGAAATTAATTATTTCATTCCAGAGGCCATCGAGTTTGTTTTGAGATAGAATCACAAAGACCAAACTTTTCTCTATTTGTAACTACATTGCAACAGACCCTCCGAGTTTCCGTGCTAAGATACATCAGATAACTCGGTTTGGACACAACGAACACCCACATTCGTTTAAGCGTGTTTCATTAACAGCAGAACAGAATTGTGAACGCTTTTATCTAAGATCTAGGAACTGGATGGCTAATCATGTATTTCACAAAAGGTAAACCAAACGATTTATTACCTGCATTGTAAAAGCCATATGATCTGTATTCGAAGGATGGTTCAGTTGTGCGTAAGTATCTACTTTATAATGGTTAAATCTTTCCTTTAAAGTCTTCACAAAATAAAAGGCCCGTTTTGACAGTTCACGCCCATAAAGTTTTAACCCCTAACGCGTAGGTAATAGAAGCGGTTTTCCTAGGTGCAATGAGTACGCTTTGCTTGTACGCAACAGTTGGCTTTTATTACCTACGCATTAGGGGTTAAAACTTCATGGGCGTGAACTGTCAAAACGGGCCTTTTATTTTGTGAAGACTGTAAGTACACCTATTTATAGCGCAAAGGGTTTTAAATGCACCAAGTTTACTCAACACCAAATTCTATTCTATTTTCCATCAATTTTTTCAAATAAATAACTTAGAAATTATTTAGATTTATTTTTTGAATTATATTTTTTTTTCACGACGTTTCTAGAAGGCCTTTCGCGAATTCAAGCAAGGAAGAGGTGTTAGTTGTAGCATACAGTATCAAAACATACATAATATAGAATTAGTATTTTTATTCGCACATGCGTTGGTTGGTTGGTTGGTTGGTTGGTTAGGAGGCACATTTTTTGCCCACGTTTAGCCAGTCATTCAATACTCCATTTTGTGTGACAGTGAGCTAGCCCATCGCGCAGCTATGGAATGGAGATTAAAGGAATGGAACGATAGTGCATATAAAAAAAATCTTCGGCAAATGTTGCATTTGAGACACATTTCATGAGCCTTACAACTCAGCCTCCTCTGTAACTTATACCAAAATGCTCTAAGCCGGTATCAAGCTACAACTTGTAGCCTACAAAAGCTATCTCGAATTATACACCTAATTATTTAATCCATCTACAAGATTCCGATAAGTACTCAAGTTCTGAACACAATCGGCCGTGATTTTCACGTCCAACGTTGGACATTTGTGTGGCGGCGAGGTGGCAGGCACAAGATGGGGACAAGCTTATTTCAACATGTTCAGTGCCAGCCGTCGCGTGGTGGCGACACCTGGTAATTTGCGTGGTGAAATGAGACGTGTATAATAGACGAAAGATTGAAGGTACACCATACTAATTGAATCTGTCGGTCGATTGGCCGCATCTAAATATCGGAGAAACAAAAAGTTTGTCTGGTCGTAAGTTACGTTCATAATGATGTCCCTAACAGCCCCTTGAAATATGACTACATACATGAAAATATTAGACAGTTAGTGTGAAGACAAAAACTCTACCAACTTTTGCCAAAAGATACAACTAGCAACTAGACCTCATTATAATTTAAAGATACTTACTGAAATTGTATGTCCAAATAAAATATTAAATTCATATTATTAACAAATTGTTTATTTTTTATATCTGTACATTTGAAAATACTTTGGACATCTTACAAGTATTTTCTAACAAGAATAGTTAATTCTACTTCTAACTGATTGTGGTCATCATCGTTACTAGTGTCAGGCTTATGTGAATTAACCAGAACTTCGGAATTATTCATGATTAGCGCACGTGATAGTAAACCGAAGATTTCTAAATTGTTCGTCACAACACTGCTTTGGTTTACCAAGCCAAACATTAGCTTCTTATTCAAAAGTTTCAAAGTTTTCTTCGTCAACAAATTGTAGGTTTTCACAAACGAAACCAACCCCGCCACGTCTAGTTCTTCTGTCAACCTCGCCATATCGTTAAGCAGAATAAGAATATCGTGTTCCAAATCTTTACCAATGATCAATTCTGGCAAATCTATGACAGACTTTCCGTTCCTCTTTGCAGTCTTCAAAGCATTCGATACAGCGTTCACGGACATACTATAGAGCATGTTTCTGATGATATCCAGTAATCTTTTCAGTAAAACCTTGTCATTTTTCCCCAGCTGGCGAATCACACAGTGTAGCCACGACATCAGTCCATACCCCTCTACCATTATTTCGAAAGCGCGCGGGATCGCAACCAAGGACCCGATAACACCCAAAATCTTTTCCTGACATTTCCGGTCACTCAACACTGACGAGTAATAATCCATGATCATCTTCAGACACATAGTTTTAAACACGACATTTACATCCGTCATAGTCTTCGTGCCATCCCGGATCGTTTCTAAAATCCAGTTTCTTCGATCAGCGGACTCTACCTCACTGTCATGGAAGAGACTTAAGAAATCCGGTACTATAGTGAGGTCAACCTGCTGTTTTGCTATGAGGAAGTTGTTGACGGGTTTGTAGAGTGGGTCATTTGGGTTGGTGGAGACCAGAAGGGCTCTCGCGAGGTACAATGCGTCGACTGCGGGGAGGCGCGGGTTCTTAAAGCCCGGGATGCCTTCGTTCTCGGCTTGGGCGACAGCTGACGACAAACTCTGACGCAGCATCTCAACGAAGTCGGTGAGCAGAAGCTTGTCGTTCTTGTGTTTTCTGTAAGGAATAAAGAAGTATAAGTAAATGAGATAAGGCTTTTATAAGACCACCTAGAGGCATACCACCAGCTCGATGGTCGGATGACATCGCAAAAACTGCAGGGACATAGTAGATCAGGTTGGCCCAGGACCGTAATGAAGAGGAGGCCTTTACTCAACAGTGGGTTTTGGAGGCTGAATCGATAGATAGAACTTTTGAATAGTACTTAATTCACAGAAATATCATAAGCCTAATAAAGCCGGAATCATTGGTATCACGACAAACAAATCTGAAGAATATTTCCTACAAGAGACATTCAAAGCGTTAATACCAAACAAATCATACTAAAGCCTCACTTACGTCTCAGTTTCGAGCAGCATACAGAATCTGTGAAGCACGTGGTAAGCGGCCGCCCTCATCATAGGACACAGCGAGCTCAGCGCCATCACCGGCAGAGACAAGAGACCAGTCCGAAGAACCTTGTAGCATGACGCCACAGACCCAGGAGCCAGCAGGTGGCTGAGCAAAGGAAACACGAACGCAGGATCGTAAGTACCCTCATACTCTTCTCTTTGCGACAATGGGGCAAAATCCACCTCTTCCATTAGGCGTAATCTGTCGTATTTAGCTTTCAGAGTCAATCTGTTGACTTCATATTCGAAGTCCTTGATGTGAGAAGATTCTAAAAGCCCGTCTTTGGATAGGTTGTCCACAATCGTTGAAGCTGAGTGGCTGTTTGGAGTAAGATTTGTGGCCGGCAGCTCGTAGTTATAGTCTAGTTTGTGTGTCACAGGGTAGTGTATTATCGTTCGTTCTAACATTTCTTTATCAAATAAATTGATAACGTGATTTGGAGATGGGTGGGCCCATAATGAAGTTGTCTTGTTTTTGCGGACCGCGTAGTGGTTTGCGGCGGAGTCCCCCCAGAGGTATGGTTTGTACTCGTGGACAGGGATTTCGTTGCTTTCGTAGAAGTGTATAATGCTGAGAATAAGTCTGTCGCAAGGACTCCGTGTCGCGTGATAAGCGCTCAGGTAAACTGGGATCTGAGCAGCTCTCATCACGGATTTGTTGTTTAATATCAATGCGTGAAGAAGCTCAATTAATCTTGTCTTAATTTCGGGGCTATTGTGACTGAGCATGACTTTCAGGAACTCCGAATGGGATGTCACCATTTCAAACAGGGTTACGATATCTCCGTGTTCTTTCGAATACAGCAGTTTTACTAACGCTGTAAGCAGCGATAGAAGTTTAGGCCCACAGTTATTGGATACATCATTTTCTGTGTTCACTTTCAAAGAATCTTTCAGAACGGCTTTGCAAAAATTCTGCCATGAAGAACTTTCCGTAAACTTTTTGAAATCTTCTGTTTCGCTTGTCTGGAATCCTTCAATGTTGTCACTGACTGCAGCGACTTGGTAAACGTCTTCGACTATTCCGCTAAGAGAATCAGTGCCTTTAGACTCTTTTAGCGCCATCGTGATTATGCTCAACATAGATGATAAATAGTTCGTAAGATACTCTTTCTTCTGTCCTTTAGCATGAAGGCACATTTTCAAAAACATCGATTTCAGTAAATGTGCGTGGCTCAGTTCTACGGATTCATATTTATGAATTTTATTGAACATTTTCACACAGTCATCTAGGTTAACACATTCCAGCAATAACTTTTGTATAAACTTCCAACAGGTGATGTAGATTTGTCCTGCTTTGTGAGGTTTTTCGAGGATCTTGAAGATGTTGCTTTTGTATTCATTATATATGACGGACAGAAGTTCCTTGTTATTTACAAGGAATTTGACATGTTTCAGCATCGCATTTCCTAAAGGTAAAGTCAATTCTCTTTGGCCTAAAATCTCCTGTCTTCCTATTTGTTCTTTGAATACGCTGCATAGTTTAGCATTTAGTTTCAGGATAGTAGCAGCAAGCTGTGCGGTAGTCTTTCTGATCGTGTTGGCATAGAAGAACTGTTTAAAGTTCTCTTCGGTTATATGTTTCACATGATTTGGTTTACGATCAAGGTATTCTATCAAGGCCGTTTCCAGGTTTGTAAGATTAGGCGTAATCTTCTTTTGAACAAGCAGGTTTGTGTACAGAGTGAATATTTTGTGCAAAACATCGTGCGGTAAGTCGGTTTTTGGATACTTTGAGTATTTTTCAACAACAACTCTGACGATTTCTAGTATCAAAGTTGGTTCTCGGTCTTCTCCCACGCAATAATCCGCTTCGATTTCAAATATTTGTTTCAGGATTTGCGAATCGTGTTCGGCGGACATCCCTATCATCTTTAAAACTCTTACTGTGTGTTCGCTGTTGACGTTTTTCCTTTTTTTAATTTTAATCAGGAATTTGTTTATTTCATTGTAATTCTTCTGTTGAAATGCTTTTAATATTTTATTGTTATTGTTTAGGTACTCGATGATATCTGTTTCTTTGTTTATTATTTTTAACAGGAAATCTGTAGTGAGCACGGACGAATCATCCTTGATTTGATCGATTGGGTGGTAGATTTTCCACAGGTGTTGATTTTTAAACAAACTCATTATTATTGTTCTTGCTATGTCAATTCTGTGTTGTTTTTTGGTCACCTCCAGTATGAACTCAAATAGTCCTACAATTTTCCGCTGTTGAATTTCCTGTAGTTTGCCGAGATTTGTTAACCTCACTGCACAAAATATTAGATATTTTGCCCATATTATCAATTCGGAAGTATCAATAGTACTGGCAGATATTTTGTATGGGGTCTCAAATATAGTGACATCACTCTCCTCGGGTGTCCCCTCTTCTAGGAATGAGAATATCTCGAGCATATCTACATCTTTTCCATCAATTACAACTTCAGATATTTTCTTCAATGTTGTATCTTTGCTAGCGACAGAATCATCCACAGCAACTGGTTCAGAGATCCACCCAGCTACATAGTTTCTCACGTCTAATTTTGTGTCCCCAATCAATATTTCATTCAGCTCAGGAGTGTAGTTACAATGGAGTAGGTTCGCAATGTAAACAGACAAAAATTGCTTCAAATTTTTCTTCACATCTTTATGATTTTGACTGTACTGTATGCAGCCAACAATAAAAGGCGAGGGGATCTTATTTTCCAAAAAGCATGTGTCCTCGGTACTCGTGCCCTTCATCAAGTCATTCAAAAGCTTTTCCAGGTTGGCATCACTGTTTTCATCCGATATCTCGAAGTTGACCATTTGTGTCCTCACATACTCTGTCAAATCCTTGTTATTATGAAGAACATACTCAACTACATCACTAATTATTGAGGTGTTGACGTTGCAGTTACGCAATGTGTAGAGAATAATGTGAATTTCGTCTTCATCAGCTTCAAATATTTCTGTTGTTTTGAAGAATTTAAATATTGTCACCTTTGCTTCGATCCAGGTATCATCATCATCACTTGTGTAGACTTCCAGCATTATTTGGAACATGTCTTTGAATATAGGGTTCTTCAAAGACACGGCTGAACTATCTAAAGTAAGCCACAGTGAAACAATCTTGAACTTCAAAATGGAAACATGGCCTTCTTTCAATGTGATAGAGTAATCAAGAATATCCTTTATATTGAGGCTGCCTTCGAGTGTCTCAAAATGAGCGGGATGGATTTCATTGTACAGGAGAAGCAAGTCCATGAGAAAAATCAGTGAATCTACATCATCAATCTTAGGGAGATTGTACTCTTTAGGTGCAGCATCTTCTTTGTTTTGTGAATGTTTGATGATTTGGTCTACCAGAGAAATAATCACAGCCGGTGCAGGCAAATGTTTTGGCAGAAAATACTCCAGTTTATTCTTCAGATCTACAATGTTAGTTTGTGTGTTGCTCATCTGTAATATATGCATGTACCTCTTCAATGTACTGAGCATCAGCACCAACATCTTGATACAGTGCAGGGACACTGTTTGATCATTCTTCAGTAAACTGGACTGCACATGTTTCAGTAATGGCACTGGAATTGTTGTAAACCTTACAAAGTTGGCCACTTGAGAAGAATTCATATTAGAGAACCTTTGTACCATTTCTTCAGGCTTCATCTTTGTCAGCAGTTTGATCACAAATTCACAAGTTTTCTCCCATATTGGTGAATGTTGAGGCTCAAAATTTTGTTCAACAAGATTTATTATAGCTCTGTGTAAATCGGGACATTGGTAGACTATCTCCAAAATTATCTCACACTGATACTTATTTTCCCACGGTCTCTTCAATGTCAGCAGTGCATTGTACAGATTTTGGTTTCTGTGGGCATCAGAGGTACCCAATGTGTTATCTACAAAGTATAGACCAAGCTTGTTGGATGTGAAGAGTGTCAGCATTATCTCTGAGAGTAGATTAAGTATTTCTGGACGGTGTTCATTCACAACTGTTTGGCTTGTTTCTGGTGGCCCTTTCCAGAAATAAATCTTGAAGAGTTGATGCAAAACATTGTGGCTAAAAGTCTTCAACTTCAATGTCTTGGAAATGTGGATGTTCTCTACGATATTCTTTTTCAGGATATTCAGGAAAATAAGAATAGCTTCCGGTTCATCTTGAACCAATCCTGGAATGACTAGAGCCAACAGCCCTGGTTTCTCAAGCAATGCCTTAATTAGTGGCATGTGACCTTCAATCAGAAAAGAAGTCATGAAATGTACAAATGATGTCCGTACATTATCCTTCTCCTTATAATTTGGCTTCTCCAGAATATACTGAAGATTCTTTGGGGTCAAATATGCCTGGTTCAACACCTCAATGCCCAAATCCGGATTCAGAGTCACCATAGATGTGAGAAGCTTTAGAATGATCTTTCTGTGTCGAGGTCCAGAGTTCTCGCTTATCATAATCTCAACTGTGGAGTTGAAGTTGTTGAGGAAGTACCGGCATGCCTCCTCAGTAATAGCAATCATGTGAGGCTGGTCTGACTGAACCTTCATGATGATAAGATGGAAGAGGTGGAAGGTCGGTGTTGCCAATGTGAGGTTCTTCTTGCTGTCTGGGTTAATTTGGCGGAGGATTTCGTGTGAATTGCCACCAGCTTTGAGATATTCCAGCATGTAGTCAACTTCATTGTCTGGGTTTAGGCACACTTGTAGAAACTGTGTTAAGGCTGCAATCAAAAGATAAGAAATGTTGGTTGGTTTTTGTTATTGTGTGCCACACAAGAGCTCGCAAACATATTGACACCGCAACTATTTGGGTCATAGTGTCGATAAGGGAGCGGAATCATTCAAAGGCGTTTGTAAATTATTACGAATGTAATAGTAATAGTAATAGTTTATTGCAAAGTCACAAAATTTCACAAGGTGGTAGAACAAAGGTTAGTACATTGTGACGCCCTGCTAGGGCACAGCAACATTTAAGGACAATCAGTTGTCCCTTTACGAATAATAGGATGATTACATTTATATTCAAATTATCCGCTTGATTGTTATGGCCGCGGCAAAAAAACCCGTCGATTTGCTTTGCGCGCCAAAAAATGGTACCTATTTTGTCACCATCGACGGACCGCCCGCACCGCGTCGGGCCGCCGGAAGGACTTTAGTTCCTGACCTACTGAAATTGACCTTGGGAGGGGGGAAGGGGGGAGGGGGGAGGTGGGGGGATGCCCCCCCTACTACTCCCCCCGAACGGAACTGTATAGTTTCTGAGTTATGATTTTTTTAATTTTTGGAGGTTACATAATATAAGGACTTTAGATCCTGACCTACTGACCTTGACCTTGAGGGGGAGAGGGGGGGAAGGGGGAGGGGGGCAGATGCCTCCCCTACTTCTCCCCCCCCGCGGAAGTGCCTAATTGCTGAGATATGATTTTTTAAAGTTTTGAGTTTTGAAGTTTTTTTGCATTGTTGGGCGGGGGAGTTGGAGGGGATGAGGGGTTGGAGGGGGGGTTGCCAGAAGTAGGGGGTCGCCTCGCTCCGCTCCGCTTCGCTCCGGCTCCCGGTTCTGCTTATAAGTGTGTACCTAACAAACCTATCTTTAGTTTTCAAACAGGAAGTAACCTATAATTGATCCAATCGGATTCAAAATGGCCGCCCAACCAACAAAAACTCGGACAGACAACACCCCAAATGCACTCCGTTTCAGAAAAATTACAACTTTTAATTTATCAAAAGTGATATTTTACGTTTAAAATAGATTCATCTTTTCAAATATGCATACAACGAAACGTAACTAATGTATTTTGACCACAGACCATAGATTTTGACATATTTTTTGCGTTTTGTTACATAATTTTACAATATTTTCAGATTTTCAAAAAATCATATCTTAAAGACTACTAATTTCCGTTACCTGAAACTTTCAGGAAGATGATTAAATGACCCCAACTATACGCTAAAAAAGTTTTGACAGCCTAGTCAATAGGTCAGGAACTAAAGTTGAGCCATAAAATGTACTAGGGTCAATATAAAAATTCTTATCTAAAAAGTAAATTGTGAACCTACTAATTATATGTATTTAACAGAATCCTGTATTAATATTACACATGGAAAAAAGAACCTCACTTATCTCAGATAAAAGTATGTTTTTATTCATATTTAAACTTGCGCTCACAACACACAAAACACAAATCACTGACGCGGCTGTTGAACGGCGGAATGAAATTGCATTCAAACTAGATCTAGTGCTGTGATTGGTTGGTGGTGTCGTATGTCTAAATGTTGGAAATCTCACTGGGAAGGAGTGAGTGAGAACACCTTAAGCACTACTTCATTGGTGTAATACTACTGTACTAAAGTATCCAGAGACAATCTACGGGAAAAAAGTCGGGGATACTAAAGTATCCAGAGACAATCTACTGCAGAAAATCTTTGGATACTTTTGTATCCCAAGGCAAATGACCGGTTATATAGACAATTAGAAAAATATTGTATGTTCACGAACCTAACCTCAAAATGTATAGTAATAATAAAGTTTTATTTTTATGTTTACAGATATTACTTACCAACAGTTTGTCCCTGTTTGGCAGCCAATTCTTTCCTGAAGTGTTTAATAATAAAAGTGTTGCCTTTAGTCGGTTTATTCGTGTAATTTTTTTCAGTTTCAGGGGGAGAGCCATCCAAGCCGTCTTTGCCTTCATTATCGTCAGTTTTGCTCTTTTTCGCCTCCTTGTTTTTGCCAGTGAACTTTCTTTTACCCATTTCTTATCAGGTAATATCAGTAGACACTCAGTAAACAATATATTTCGCGTACAATTGCAATTGTGAACACCAACCACATTGTTTTCATTTCGCCGTTCGCGGAAAACACGCGTAAGTGAGTGAATGAAGAAGACTGAAGTGAAGTGTGGTGTGAAAGTGAAACTGTGAACGTGAACGAACGAGACGATGAACGATGAACGAAGACGAAGGGTTACGTTCGAGAACTATGGAGAAAATTCACTTTGAAAAAGAAAAGAGATGGAGATAGTGACAGAAAGAGAGATGAAACGTGGTTCTTCAAAGATAATGTATTACAACGTCAGTTCTCGAACGCTAGCAGGAGAATTCCCGTTTCCTAACGCGATAAGTTGTCAATGACAAACCAAATAAACCTAACCTATAAAAAAAATTGGTTGCCTGTAAAGTCGGTATACGGGCGAAAGTTTTACGTGACAACGACTTTGAGTGGTAAAATAATTTTAATGTGAATATTCATTCGTATAGTAGGAAGAAGGATGAAATAATAGTAACAATTTAAAACATTTAACCAATTTATAAGACGTTGTCACGTCAAAATAAAAGCAGAACAAAAACTTCTTTGTTGTTCAGAAAGCATTGCACGAATTTTCCATTTAATGATTTCTCGTCTGTATCTACCAGTTTTCGCTGAAAAATTATACCAATACTTTAGTTAAACTAACGAACTAACTAACTTTAGTTAAAGTTTGACAGCTGTCAGGTAATTTTTAACTACGCTGAACGGGTGAGAAATCGCACTTGTCAGTGCGAAAATTACTCTACCTGAGCCATCCGAAAACACTGTTTGACAGATGTCAGGTAATAGTTCGGTTACCCTCGTTTTCACTTGGGTTGTTAGGTAGGCAGAGATGGGCGCTGCAAATTTTTCCGAATCACCCAGTTTGGAAAAATTCGAAAAGTTGGAATTATTCTGGAATAATGGAAAAATAAGTGGAATTATTGGAAAAACTAAGGTGTTTTGAAAAGATATCGAATTAAAACCTGCACACGTCGATAGAAGACTACTATGCCAACATTTTATGTCATGAGGATTTTTTTCCTAAATCGTCACATAAGCGAGATATTTGATATCATAGAGTGCCAAAGGTTTATTTTTGCAAAATCATTCACTCAAATATCTCGCTAATGTGACACTTTAGGACAGATTTTCTTATGACATAATTTGTTGGTATGGGAAAATAAAGGTGTTTACAAAGATATTAAATTGAAACCTGCACAGGTCAATAGAAGACTATTAGAACAACAATTTATGTCATTAGGAAAATCGACCTGAAGTGTCACATAAGCGAGATATTAGAGTGAACCCAGTAAAAAATGGCAGCACCTGTCAAAAATAGTCACCCCTGTCAACAAAGTGACATCAGTCAAAAATGTTAAGTAACATTATCACCAAGTCTTACGATTTAATAATTTTGAAAAAAAAAAGCTTTTGGCACTCTAAAATCTCAAATATCTCGCTTATGTGACACTTTAGGAAAAAAATCCTCATGACATAATTTGTTTGTCTAATAGTCCTACATCGATTTGTGTAGGTTTCAATTCAATATCTTTGTAAAACACCTTAATTTTTCCATATTTACACTTATTTTTCCACCAAAATGGAAGGATTTGGAATAATTCTGGAAGGATATCGGAATTATTCGGAAAAGTGGAAAAATTCCGGAAGATTGCCCATCTCTGTAGGTAGGTACCAAACGGTCGGGTAATTTTCGCATCACTCGAAGTGATTATTACCCGTTATCGAACGTACTCTAGGTAAGACGTCAATCTGCTGTCCAAGGAATATAATTTGCTGCTGTCTGTCAAGTTTGTGCGGTCCGATTTGTGTTAGTAGAGTTCGACTGAAATGCGTCGGGGTCGGGAGCGCGAACTCGCTCTTTTTAGGGTTCCATACGCGAACGGTGCCAAGCGGGACCCTATTAATAAGCCTCCGCTGTCCGTCTCTAGCTCTGTATGTCCGTTAGCGGGATGTATGTATCGTCGGTCGCACGTACTTATTGTTCTGAGGTAGATATGTACCGTAGCTGTCAGGCATCTGTTTCTTTGAGTGTTTCTTGTACGAATATGGTTCGGAACATTTCGAGTTTGCTTTAGTCTCGCTTTAGTTATTGTTCTGATCTGAGGTTCTGAGATTTCTAGAGTCCGACTGGGGTCACGTTCCGTGACAGCCGTCAGCGCCATTAGATTACAGCGTTGAGCGTCTAGACTGCGTTTCATCGAATAGTTCCTTTGGATCAAGGCATTTTCGTTCTTAATCTTTGACAATAAAGATTTCGACAAAGGAACTATTTGATGAAACGCATTATTTATTTATTTAAAGTAAATTATACGATGCCATCGTTTTGTATCGCCAAAACTGACTCGCTCGGAACGGCTTCATAGACGCTGCTGTAATAGATTTTGGCCACAGATATATTATTAGTAGTACCTAAGTTTGGCGCGACTCGGAACAGGGGGTTGCCCTTGCTTGACCGATTATTATTCTTTGAAATGTAACGGTAATATCGTTGTAGGTAAGGGAGGGAAGGGACAGAGCTAGAGCAAAGCCACTGACTTGACTGTCTTACCTACATGATTTCACAATGTCTAGATTTCCCATAAGTTGGTCGCTGGCACGTGTGTTTCACCCAGTGGGTGAAAAGATGTCCCCAAAAAGGTGCCTTCCCATCCCACGGCGCGTGTTATGGCAGGCCGGGCCGCGCCAAGGACGTCCGTGCGCGCCCGTGGACGCCCGCCGAGCCATTCCCACGGCGCGTGTGAAGGCAGGCCGGGCCGCGCCGCGCCACGCCTGTGGACACCCGTACGACCGCGCGCCTAGGGTTACCATCAGTCCGGATAAGTCGGTCTTGTCCGGACTTCTAGACTCTTGTCCGGCCCTTGAATTTGTCCGGACTTTTGTAAATCTATGGAATATGAGTCCTAATAAAAGTTCATATTAGGTTATCTAATATCAAATCAGTCTTTAATCAATAACGAACTTCTCATTGATTGAGGCCCGAAATGATTGAATGAGAGAGCAACACGGCCTCCTTCCTTACTTGGATACCGTACTTCGGGGTGAATAGGTTCCACAGAGTATTTCTAGGTATACCTAAGGATAGCTCTTTTAGTTGATCTATCATAAATAGTAACAAGGCTAAACTAAAGAATGGTTTAAAATATCAAATTGTTATTCCTATTACCCCGCCGCGCCGTTCCTATTTAGGTACCCCAAAGTTATAGTTATTGAATTGTATTAATTGTCCTCATAAAAAACCTTATGAAATCTGAATTGTCAGAATTCCACGGAATGAAAAATTCAAGTACATTTTCAATAAGAATGTTCTAAGCTTATCTTTAAAACTGATGTGCGTGACGAGGAGCTTAAGCTCATTGACATTGTTATAAAACCTGATGTACACCTATATTCATTCAAATAAACGCTACTTTTCTTTACTTCAATCGGAAGTTGTTTAAATAACCTGAGTGACTGATAACCCGCTGAATGTCTTGCTACTTCTAACCTAGGTGCAGATACTATCGGGAAGACTTTTCTACGAGAATTCTCTCGTAGTAATCACTAACCGGTAGCTCGCGACCGCGCTGGATGTTGCGTTATTTCGCGCGCTTTCTCGTACTTGATCGAATCGAACGTAACGTAAACGTTGACTCGTTCGTGCGTTATAATATAGAGTCTAAAATAGCATGATAATCAATTTAGCATATTCTATGTATCATGTTATCATAATATCTAATAGTAATACTAACAGTTCGTTTTACCTTGCATTTAGTTTTAACCGACCAAAAAAGTACATAATGGGTTATATCTGGGTAGAAAAATCTGGGTTTTAACGCACTACCCATCTCTAGGCGGGCGAGGACGGGCGACCCCGGGCGGGCGACCACGGGCCGCGCCGCGCCTTTAAACTAACCGACGACGGATCGAGCGGGCGAGGACAGGCGAGGACGGGCGAGGACAGGCGAGGACGGGCGACCTCAACGGATGCGACCATTCCCACGATCCGTCGGCGCGGCCCGGCCTGCCATAACACGCGCCGTGGGAAGGCACCTTGACTGATGACCAGAGATCGGAATTGGGTATGTGAAAATACCTACTGTGCCGGTCGACATTTTTAGTCATATTTTCACGTTTTACTATTTTTACCACGTAAGTTTGTACAGATTTATATATAAGCACAGAAGAGATAATAGTACTCCGTACAGAACGGCCACTCCCTTCCCCGCGCTGATTCAGATACCGCACCCCACCCCTGGCGTC
Source organism: Argyresthia albistria (assembly GCA_963457715.1). Taxonomy (NCBI): domain Eukaryota; kingdom Metazoa; phylum Arthropoda; class Insecta; order Lepidoptera; family Argyresthiidae; genus Argyresthia; species Argyresthia albistria. The sequence goes on along the minus strand of OY735268.1, from coordinate 525,780 downwards.
TAGGAACTGGTTGAAATATCAATAGACGCGGTTGAACGCCTGACGAGTGACCGCGCGTATACGGTGAATAATAACCGGTAATATAATATGGTGAAGTTTTGTGCATTATTTGTGTGTCTGTCGTCAACTAGAAACAGCAAAGACAGGAGATTCTTTCGGTTCCCGACTGATGAAAGAAGGTAAGCAACAGCAACTCTATTGTTGTTCTTTTGAGAAATAAAAATTCTAATACCTTAACTCCCGGAATGTAACTTGGTCAGCGTTTGCTGTGTGTGTCTCGCTCTCTCACAAGGACAGACTTTGTGCGAGACAGAGACAGAGTTATATGTTTGTAGTACTTACTAGCTACTGACTACGATAATTGATAATAAGTCAGTGTCGTAATATTTTATTTTTAACCGACTTCAAAAAAGGAAAGGTTCTCTTTCATATTTTATTTTCTAAGATACCTAGTACTAAACCTTCCGTAATACATAATTATATAATTATCAATAAAGTACATTTATTATAGGTATTCATTTCGTGCTATCCGTTGTTGGTGCGATTCAACAACGCGAACGAAGCACTTCGAGTTGAAAAGTAGGTAGTAGGTGGGTCAATCAACTATTTTACCCACACTTTGCTGTCCCCGACCATTTACTATTAAAATACGCTAAATGGTTAAATTTACACATTTTACGAATATAACAATAGTATCTAAGCTAGCAGGCACTACTGGGAACTTGATTACGTTCTCGAAGATCTTCGTTTGTGTTTTTTTTTGCTCACATGGCGCGGTATGGTGTCCTTTGATAGTGCCGTTGAGCTGCAGTCCTCGAAGAACTTTCAGAGAGAGTGCGTGCGTTGACAGAAAAGTGTGGGTTAAGTTGATTGACCCAAGTACGCACGCACTAACTTAGCGCCGCGCCGCGCTTAGCTGGGTCCACATATAGCGAGCTTCGGCCGGGTCTCGCTCGAACCCTGTAGTGGTTTGGTTGTTTTGAATCTCTCAGAGACTAGGTACCTACTTAACATAAAATTCGAATATTGTACAATCCTAACGATGTTTTTACATAGGTAGGTACCTACCTACAGTTCACGCCAAGTGTCTCTTACCTACTTCAGAATAAGTAATAGTAGGTAACAACAACATAACATAGCTTCACGCCTTTTCCCATAAGAGGTGGCAAAGGCACTGTGCCCACTTTTAGACAGTTATTCGATACCTACCTACTCTATTTTTGTAACTTAATGTATGAAGGATCAAAGTGAACATTAACATTTTTTAGGATTTCAATGAGAACCCGACTAGGTATGTTTAAACGGCAGCGCCCCTACAAAGTCACTTCATAATAATGCAAACGCTTGTGTTCGGGACAGTTCGGGTCGCGCCGTCGTCGTTCGGTTCGCCCGACGCAAATCGCTGCATTTGCCGCGCTACCAGCCCTAGCAATATTTACGCACACATTTGCACGTATACAAACATCATTTAGTCATGTAGTAGTAATAGGTGCTTATTTTACGAGCGTTCTATGGAGTGTCCGAGGTGTGATATAAGCTAAGTATTTCTAATAATAAAATCAGTTTAGTATCTGCGCGCATTCAGCTCTTTTACTCTACTCCCGAGGGAGTCGATCATCATATAATTGCCTCTGGCAAAGTGGTGACCCGACGATTGAACATCAAGCAACCTTCGGTAAAGCAGCATGGATTCAGCCGTGAAGCAAGTTCCCTGTGCTGCCACTTCGGAAGACCAAGCAAATTTCTGGAAGGACAAGCTCCGGCTATGGTTTGAGCATTTCAAACCACTCAACAGAACTCCAGCCAGCTAGTTTTCAAGAACGAACCCAAGAAGATCGATAAATTGCCGCGCGTAAGCAAGTACAATGAACACGTAATATAGCTGACCACAGAATCATCAAAAATGAAGCTCGCTCCAGCAGAAACAACAAACCGCGCGTCGGCAAATACCATCGCAGCAAGCAGTTTTTCAAGTTCACGCGACATGAAGACATAGAAAACCGCCCCTGCAGAATATCGAACAATTTATCGATACAATCCACAAAATGAGTCATCCAGGAAGAACATCGCATGAAGAAAATTCACTGAACCAAAATATAAACGATTTGTGTACAAGATGTGCCTTATGTTGCCAAATCCCAAGGTTTTTAAGCACACAATTTCACCAATCGACAACTACAATTTCGCTCAGAGTGTAGAGCACATATTGAAGTCATCGACTGCCTACAAGCCAAGGTTACGCCGATTTACGCTGACGCTGATTCAGCTCAATCGTCCTCGTCTAGGTATGGTCGCAATTATAAACAAACAGTGACGAATCAACTTCAAACGACGTGCATGACATGATGTTAACTGACTCCTGAATTTCAGTTCATTGACTCCTGAAGGCTATCCTGCGGATCTCTCCCAGTCCAGTGTCGCAATGAAAGCTGTTTTTCCCAGCCACGAAGCCCCGTTTTCTAGTGTTTGTTATCTTTTATCCTAATTTATTTTAGTATTGTGCAATGTGTTATGTAATTTCCCTGTATGTAAATATTATGTTGTTTTTCTAATAATAATTTTAACTCTAGGCGGGTTTTAACTAGTGTAGTATATTCCTCATAATATTTTTTGTAGGTGTTGCCTATAGCCTGTGTGTGTGTGTGTATTATATTGTGATAATTCATGTAGGGTTTGATAGCGTACATTCTCTTTTTAGCATTTGTTCCTATATTTTTTTAACTTATGAAGAATTCGCCTAGCCTGTAGTTAGTACCTATATTATTTAAATGTGTATAAGATTTACCTAAGATTTCGTTAGGGTGTCATTATTTATAGTTACATTGATTTCGTTTAAGGTTTATTTTCTCTTTTTAATGTTTTCTGTTGTTATACAATTTATTTCTTCCCTTAAAGGGGGGAGTATCTGTGCCGGTCGACATTGTTAGTCATATTTTCACGTTTTACTTAGATAAGTTGTCGACCCTCACAGATAACGTATTTCTATTTTTACCACGTAAGTTTGTACAGATTTATATATAAGCTAAGTATTTCTAATAATAAAATCAGTTTAGTATCTGCGCGCATTCAGCTCTTTTACTCTACTCCCGAGGGAGTCGATCATCGCATAATTGCCTCTGGCAAACCTACCTAAAGTTTGCAGCGGGACATAACATGGAGATGTTACAACCACTTAAGTTGAACCGGTTTTGAATTATACCAGTTCATTTTCGGGTTTTTTGTTATAGTCAAGTAAAGTCAATTTTTTTATTGACCATAAAATCATACAGATTGCTCAGTCAACTTCAATATAATATATATTTTTGTATACTACCGCCCGTTCGGAAGTTGTGGGCTTAGGGATGGAGCAAAGAAGGGCAAGAAACTCCCCCGTACCTATTTTAAAATATGGAGGGCCTTAAAAAAATACTTATAAGTACATGTTCCTTTCCTTTGAAACACCGAACTATAAACTAAACTATATAATTGAAACCGAATTTGAACCGGAAAAGTTCAAAACCAAAATTATTTTAAAACTGTATTAGCAGCTTGCAAATGTTTATAGTTCGGTCTTTCAAAGGTAAGGTACATGTTAAAATAAAAAAACCAAAACTGAACCGATAAAATTCAAAACCGGTTCAACTTAAGTGGTTGTAACAGCTCTATGTTATGTCCCGCTGCAAACTTTAGGTACCTTATTTTCACACACCCAATTCCAATCTCTGCTGATGACGTAAGCTTACACGGGCTTATTTTTCGTTACCCGAAAACTGTAATACCAACAAATTCCGGCAATTGTTTGGGCCATATTGCTTATTATGTGGCGATATCCCTAGCTGTTGCCACTGCCGTAAATTCCTTGATGTGCGATGAGATGAGTGGCGTGACTTTCAGTTGCTCGGAGTAGCGAAATTTTATTTGCCTGTGTAAGCGTATATTTATGGCGCGAGATTTTAAATTAATGTATCTCTCTTTGGATTTCATCGAAGTTTGGCTCAATTTCTTCAATTTTGTGCAGTAATATTTCTGCAAGATTTTCCTTGGGATTGGTATCTGAAAATGCATTATAACTCATAGTCAGCGGCTCAATATATTAGGTAGAGAAGAGAAATAGAGACGAGAAATCTAAATAGTTCAATTTTATGTGGTGTCCAGTGAATAAACTAACCACCAGGGAAAAAGATACCTATCTATAAACATTACTCTAAACAAAATTTTCCATGAACACACGTTCATATAAGAATACTTATTTAATATTTGTCCACTTGTCTATCTGTTTAAGTTTCTCGATCTTATTTATTTCTTGTATTTTTTGTGGATATCTGTTATTGGCTTTCATTCTGTATCTCTGCTCTTTGTAATTTGTTTGTCTATGTGCTGTTGATGTCCCAAATAAAATAAAATAAAATAAAATAAAAGTACTATCCTAATTTTGTTTGATCAGTCATCCAAGCAGCATGCACCCAAAAGTGGAAAAATGTTTGTTGATTTCAGGCAATATCTTAAAATACTCAAACATCCAGCGTCCACAAAAGACCACGATCTTTTGTTCTATTTTTTTCAGAGGTTTTGAACTTATCTCAATGTGGGTAGGTTGAAAATCGTGAGCCGTGCATCTTGGACGGGCGTACGATAATGGTTTTAATTAAATTAAAAGAATAAAGGCTATCACTTGGCCATGGGGAAATAACTGTTATATTATTATGCGTTGTTTCTTACCATCATAGTAGACCAGTTCACATTTATTCCTGCAGTCAGGGCTCTTGTTCAAGATGGTGACCAGCATCTCGCAAAATTCCGTCTGTATCTGAGCAAAGTCTGCATTCTGCAACTCTGGAAATTAAAGATTATGCCTATTTTGTATTATAATTCTTAAAACAAGTAACTGTTGCTGAGTGAATCATGAGTGAATGAATCAATGAGTGGTTGAGCTGAGTGAACCATGGGCCCATTATGAGCCATCAGTCCTTTGGACCTATCAGTGGGTAAATGTAGGCCGATTGATGATGAATGAATGAATGAATCAATTTAACCCTCTGCCTTCCACAAGCAGACTCTCCATACGACCAAATGATATTTATAGTCACCCCCTCTGACTTCCGTAAGCAGACTTTCCATACGACCACAGAGAAAGTAATCACCATACGACCACGCTTCACTTCCGAAATATTGAATATGTTCAAATTTCAAATAGGTACCTTTTTTTTGTAAGTTGGTACTACACGCCGGAAACGGATGATAAAAATCTCTACTCTGTGGTGTATGATACTTGATTGGTTACTAGAAAAAACATTTTCACCACTCCCGCACGAAAGAAGTGTCTTTCCTCTACGAAAACAGTGAGGAAAGTTAGTTTTTCCTCACTGTTTGAACAGTGAGGAAAGTAATGATCCCGTTCAAAAACTAACCTTGCCTGATTTTTATGTTAAGTTTTAAAGATATTTTAAAAAATAAATAATTTTACATACTTAGAATAGAAATACTTATAAGTTAAGATTAATGTTTTTTATAAAATTTATCAAATTATTGTAAGTTCAGAAACATTAAAAACGTTAAATAAAATATTGTAAAAATTACATCGTCAAATTTAGGATTATAATTTTAGAATGCACTCAAAGAAAGAAGCTTGTGAAATAAGCCTGTGAAAGAAGCCTGTGAAAGAAGCCTGTGAAAGAAGTACATTAGTACTTTTAACTTGAAAAATTGCAGTAATTTTACATTTCATTTTTAAATTATTTTCATGAATAACAGCTCTTTTTATTGTATAATAAAGAATTATTTTGATTTGCTTTGTGACTATTTAATTTATTTACCTATGGTGACTGAATACTTTCTTGCTGGGAGTGGTGAAAAGTTTTGTATGCAACATGTGAGCAAGTTCATTTGCTATTCGTTTTGTTGAGTCTTTCGCTCACTCAGGATTGAATTTTATAATCACTCGCTGCGCTCGTGATTCTATTTTTCAATACTTCGTTCGCTCAAGACTCAAAATCAAAACTCATAGGAAAAACGAACTTTCCTCACTTGTTGGATAAATAACTATTCTTTCCGGAGCCATCTTGCAACGCTTGTTGAGTGCAAACACTTTCACTGCGTTTTCGTAAGTAATATTCTATAGGAGGCCTAGGAAAAGACTATATAGGCTGATGAGGAATATATCTAGGATAATAAAGGCCATAGTTTTGGTTTCCATCTAACCTCATTACGTAAAATCAATCAAATCTGTCAAGGAAAGTGTTTTTTTCTTACTAACTGTACTTTGTCGGCCTATAAATATGTGAGACCAAAATACATGCGATAAAGGATAACAAAATAAAATAAAGGCACCAATAAGGAACTGATTTTATTTAACTTCTCATTCTAATTCTCATTAGTATTCAAGTAATCCCTCATTTAGTAAACATCGTCGAGTATTTTCGTTCGCCGCCATGACACCTCGATTTTTTATCGGCACTACGGTTGCGCTCTGACAGGTGATCTTATAGGCGCTATGGTTGGGCTCTGACCGTGAAGCGAAGGGGTTAATAATTAATAAATTAAGGAACGAATGAATGAATAAAAGCAGAAATGAAAGAATGAAAGAACGAATGAATGAATGAAATAACAAAGGAATGAACGAAAGAACGAATGAATTAATGAAAGAACGTATGAATTAATTAATGACAGAATGAATGATTGCAGTATTAATGAAAGTGCGAATGTACGAATGAAAGAAGGAACTGATGAAAGTTAAAAGTTACCTTCATACAGCGCCTTCCTGTTCATGACCTTGTGCATGGTGTGCATGGGCGAGGCACACTCGACCGCGAGGTAGACGAGCCGCTTGCCCGGCCGGTGGATCTTGTACGCCGAGTTGCGGTAGATCCGGTCCTTGACGCCGGCGACGGACTTGATCACGTCTTCCAGAGACTGTAAGGTTAAAAGCAACCCCCTCAGGCTCCGGTAAAGTAAAGACAGAGTCCATACAATGCCTGGCAGCTGATGACAATTCTAATGCATTAATGCTGGGCCTGATGCAGCTTTCTTTGGAGTCAGATCACGTTCAGCAAGTCTCCTACTGACGGCATCTGAACTTATGACCACTTGGCGTTGTTGTTCTGGTGTGAAAGCGGCATTACTCGGGCTCGTTCGACGACTGTCGACCGTAGTGACGGGAAGGCTGGAAGCTATCTCAGACGACGATGGCTGAGACGAGGCAACGCCGCCAGCCTTCTGGACGTCTCTTCTTTTCTCGTCTTCTTCCTGAATTTGTAAATATTTATTCGTTTTTTTTTTAACTAACATTATTGACATACTATAATTCTTACCTCACATCGCTCCAGATACGGCAGGTCTTTTCTGTTCTGGATATTGAATTCCTCTAAGTTAGGCGGGCAGTGTAGACTCTTTACGATCACAAGAAACAGCCTTTTCACCGGGAACACCACCTTATGGTTGGACTCGTAGAGATTGATGGCTCCAATGAAACCCTGAAACCCTTGGCCATCGGGGGGGATGATGTTGGTCAAGTAACCTTCAAAGAAACTGCACGCCATGCCGCGGCCGTAGGATATAAAAACCGATTTATTTTCTTTCAGGTCTTTCTGTAAAAAAGATATAGAATCAAGCCTTTTTCGATAAGGGCAGGAAGATGTACAGTTCTGTCCAGTTTTAGCTAGTTATAGTTATGTAGGTACTCAAAACTTCAAGTTTTAGAACTTTCCTGCTGCTAATAATAATAACAATAATCATATTAAAATAACTTGGAAAAATGCGCTGTTGAATTTGATCATGGTAATCATGAGTTTAGGTATGCCAGTTACATAAATAAACATAGACTACATAAACATTTTTATACAGGCACCTACATTTCTTCTGGCCCCACACTAGGATACCATGTGTGTGTGTGTGTGTGTAGTTGTGTAATATGCATACCTAACTGATGGGTATAAATAAATCTGAATAAAGAGCTTAAGTATTACATTACGCTGTCGGCAGGGCCCTGTCTGACTCACTGTCTCTTTCTAGTCGTTCCATCATGAGAGAGATGTCTATACAAATCGTGCCCTGCCGACAGCGTAATGTGATAAGCTCTTAAATCTGATAAAACTATACCATTCCAGGATATTTGAGAACCTGCCGCGATAGCGCCAGATACAACAAGTCGATCCCAATGACTATCTTCTGTTCAAAGAACCACAGCACAACTAGGCAAGCCACAAACTGAAGGATTGATTTCTTATATTTTGTTACTTCAGTAATATACTTTATATTTTCTCCTTCTAGAAATACTTGGTAGGCGAATTGTATGGCTTCTTCACATCCTTTGATGATCAGTAAGTAAAGACAGAAACGAGCTGAAAGACAAAATAAAAAGTCTGTTAGTAATGGAGTAAATACTTATATGTATCTGCAAACTTACAACTCCAGGCAGGGCCTGTACAATTTGCTACATTTTCTTACTGATTCTTTTCTTTTGTGATAATGATATTAAAGAATTTCATAGTCTACTGGCCCTGTACCAAGATAGCCTGATAAGTGATTGATAAGTCACATAGGGATGGGATGATAATAATAAAAGATTTGGTTTACCTATGGTAACTGCAGTAGTTTTTTGGAGAATGCTGTCCAAACAGAAGCCTTGTGAAGCTGAAAATACAAAATTACTGATTAAACTTAACAGAAATTTAATTATAGAGCTCTCCAGACAGTATGTAATGTGTTAGCTAGGACTGTCCTCATGCATCCATATTCCTGTCCTGCCTAGGTTTGCAGGTAGAAATCTCTCTTTAGAGATAAGCTCGCCTTTGCGTATAATATTTCTTTTAGGTGTATTTTTTATGTTTCTGTGCAATAAAGAATATGAATATGTTACTTGATGTTGTTAACATGATACAATATTCCTTTTTAGATCCTAGATTTAACATAGTGATTTAAGATGGTTATCACTGCTCTATAGAAGTGATTTCTATAGAGTTCTGTACCTGAAGGGTGCCAAACAGGATGTTGTCTGTCCATCTGTTGTTGTCTGTCTGTGTAAAGTGTATAGTGTCCGAATAAATTGTGATCATTCACATAAGTACAGTTTATGTTTTATTTAATATATTTTCCTGTAACTATTGCCAGTTATAAGATGGGCCTCTCAAGCTCTCCATATTAGACAACACATGGCTCTATCTCACGAACCGTAATAGAAGGAGTTGAAATCACAGAATGTGTATCTGTTGATCTGTTACCACTGTGTGCCACTACATCGACAAATAATACACTACATGAAATGTTAAAAAATATGGGTTTACTTTTTTTTGTACAATGGTAAAGAAACCTTCATTTGAGAGTCTGACTCGCGCATGACCGATTATCTTGTACCGCAAATGTCTTACAATTATGCTTACTTGACGACAACATCTATTCCAACAATTTGATAAGAGTTTGCTATGAATTTAATGCATTTAGCCTACTAAATGCATTAAATTTCCGCTTCCGCCCCCTTATCGACACTCTGACCCGTAGGTAATAGAAACGGTTTTCCTAGGTGCAACTTGTATGCTTTGCTGGTATGCAACAGTTGGCTTTTATCACCTACGCACTACACTTCATGGGCATGAACTGTCAAAACGGGCCTCATAATTTGTGAAGACTTTAAATTTAAATGGTAAAGACAAGCCGGCCGGCAAACGTGAATATTCATCATCATCAATCAGCCCATGTACACCTGCCCACTGTAAGGCTTCTTCTCTACCACGCCATCCGCGAACGTGAATTGGTAGTATTATACCTACCTATTCCACAACGAAACAATATCGAGACGAATAAAAACACAACATTTTTCTTTCATTACAGTCAAAAGTATCAAAAAGTAATTGCTTTCAGTGTACCTGTAAGTATGGAAATCGCAAGTATTACTTGCAATTGATAAATTCTCAGACATTGACGCATTTCGTCCATGATGTAACGTCTTGGTTACTGATTTTTGCTTTCGTCAGCACATAATCCAAATTATTGTTCAAAATCTTAGTTCAAAATGCACGCACGCACGCACACAAAACTCAAACAAAACATTCTTTGTTTTTTTTTTATCTTAGCTTATAATAAAAAATAAGGACGTTTAAAAAAAAATAGAGTCTACTTGAACGCGGCTGGCTAGTGATGGGAATTTCCGTCCCACTATTTTTTGTTTCTCTAGAGGATCGAATAGAAACTTGCAAATGTTTGCTTTGCTGTTATTGTTCTGACTGTGTATTGCAAAGCAAAACCGAAACGAACGAAAAGAAAGTGTCAAAACAAAAACTCAACATTACCCCCTGTTCCGAGTCACGCCAAAATCGATTACATACAGCGTATACGAAGCCGTTCCGAGTCAGCCCCCCTACCGCGCAACCGTAACCGGTGTCGGCATCGGCATCGTGTTTAAACGCGCAAGATTGAACTTTATCATTATGACAATACGGCAAGTCAAACACGAAGCCGATGCCGACAGCAGCTATGCGCGGTAGGGCCCATATAGTTTTGGCAATACAAAACGATGGCATATCGTAGACGCTGTAATCGATTATGGCGCCGACGGCGATGTCACGGAACGCGACCTTAATTGTGGGCCTCTGTGCTGTGGGTGTGGGTGGGCCTGCTTTAGTTATTGTTCTCTGAGGGTGGGCCTTATAACTGTGTGACTGTGTGTGTGTTGTGTGTGGGCAAAACGGTGGTGTGGTGGTGTTGTGCGTTGATTTGTTTGTTTGGTTCCCGAATCTTTTGCGGTTTTGCCATACAATACAACCATGGAGATAGTAAAAAGGAAAGCAGAAGATTTCTCCACTGTATCATCCAAGAAAACCCGTCATGAAATCACCGTCGCCGGAACAAGAGAGAAAGCCGTCGTAACCTCTGCTGTGTGTATTTTACTATAAAATATTATATTCTTATCAAGATTATTCATGATGCCATTCATATTTTGTGTACAAGGTGTACCGTTTTCAGCTCTCGATATACTAATAATTCTTTATTATATGCATTTTAGGTGCCACGGACATCTAATCTCTATGCTCCTATCATGTTACTAGAAGGGCACCAGGGAGAAATCTTCACTTCTAAATTCCATCCTGAGGGCAAACACTTGGCCAGCTCAGGTTTTGATAGACAAATATGTAAGTAACTCGAAATCTCTTCTAGTAGAACTTTGAAAATTAGACATAACAAAATGTTTCCAAGGATATTGATTCTGGGTTGAATTGATGACAGAAATATCAAGATTTGCAGATAAGAGCACACAATAACCAATAGTACAACAAAGGTCCTACATAGTCCAAGAAATCCCTATAGATAAACCAGGGTTAATTTTTCAATTACAGAGAATTACTTGAGTCAGTCAGTCAGACTATAATTTGTGATCTATCATTTTCAGATATATGGAATGTATACGGACAATGCGAGAATGTTATGGTCATGAAGGGCCACACGGGTGCGGTGCTGGAGCTGTGCTTCTCGACAGACGGCAGTCACCTCTACACTTGTGCCACCGACAACACAGTCGCTGTGTGGGACGTGCCTACCGGGACAAGGATCAAGAAGCTGAAAGCACATGCAAACTTTGTTAATTCTGTGCAAGGTTTGTGATTTGGGTTTTTTTTTATAGCAGATTTTTTGGCTAATAAGAAAACTGGTCAACAGATGTTAGTTACTTTAACTTAATCATACAGTTTAACTTTTGATTCATCATGGCATAACATAACATAGCATCAATCGTAAAAACCGGTCAACTGCTATAAATATGTGCCATCTTAGTCACTTGACACTGGCAGAATCATCTAATATAATAGATGGAAGCCATTATAACCAAAAATTGAATTGAACATAGCATCAAGCCTTTTCCCATACAGGGTGGTAGAGACAAAACAGTGCTCAATTTTAGCCAGCGTTTCAATATTCCATTAGATCTGCATTGCACTGCATACAATCCATACTATCTGAAATTTAGAATTTAATTTTGATTCAGCATTCAATTCACACCTTTATTCACCAAATTATTTTTATCTCGTCTTCAGGAGTCAGAAGAGGCCCCGAACTCCTTGTATCAGCATCGGACGACAGCACCATCAAGTTATGGGATGCGCGGAAACGCAACCCAATCGCGACATTCAACAGCGAGTACCCGGTCACCGCAGTCCTGTTTAATGATACCGCGGAAAAGGTCATCTCGGGTGGTGTGGACAACGTCATCAAAGTCTGGGATCTGAGGACTAACTCAATTTCGTACAAAGTGAAAGGGCACACTGATACCGTCACAGGTACTTCATTACTACTTTTTAATTAACTTAACCAAAGCAAGCGTTAACCACATAATTAAATATGTACTCCATTTTGCGGACAAGCTGGCCCAGATTATACTTGCTTCCAATAAAAGGTATCCAAACTATTAAACAACTCTAAATTGCTAAACAGTGTAGTGCAATGAATCTGTGGGAGCTTCCTTACCCTTCTTCTCCCAGTGGTTCAACGTAGAGAAGAGGCAAAAAAAATACGTGTTGTAAGTATATTTGTAAATATCTACTTGCAGAAAATAAATGTATTTTAACTTTGACTTTACTTTAACAGGGAGGGAGACCGCTGAGGATCGGATAGAGTGGAAGAGGAAGAGAGAGGCCTTTGCCCAGCAATAGCCACCCAAAGGTCCGCTGGTTCATCCATTCCACTTTCCATAGCAATATTTTTTCATAGGTTATGAACTTTATCTTGATGTGGGTAGATTGAAAATCACGGGCTATGGACTTTGGATGGGCATAAAAGTACATAGTGGGCTCGTAATAATAATAATAATTATGGCAGGGTTGGCGCTCTCGTCGGACGGCTCCTACCTCCTCTCAAACGCGATGGACAGCACACTGCGCATCTGGGACGTGCGCGCGTTCGCGCCGAGCGAGCGTTGCGTGAAGCTGCTGGCCGGTCACCAACACAACTTCGAACGGAATCTGCTGCGCTGCGCCTGGGCCAAGGACGGCTCCAAGGTAACCGCTCCGTGACCGAGAGCCGCCTGTTATGTGTGATACACCGTCCACTCCAAGCGCACACAGCAGGCGGCTCCAGTTTAACTCAATTTTTCGCCCTAGATTACCCCCTGCAGCAGGTGTGTGTGGCTTTATGATCGGCTTCGCCATTTCAAAATTGATATGGGCCCTGGTCTAGTGACGAGACTAGTGGAGAGTGTCTCAATCTTACTATGCCCGTGAACCTTGGTGGGAACATTATTAGGCTACATGTTATAAACATGTAGCCAACAACGCTATCCAAATGAAAAAGAGATGGCCCGTGCTGTAGTACCCATTACAGGGACCGCCTTTGCACGCCGCTCCCCCTCTTATGCCTTTCCATCCCTTCTGAACAGAATCCAAAACATCCACAATATAATCGCTAAACCCTTGCAAGAAACAAAAAAGTTTTTGAAACAATCTGTTGTCGCTGAACTATGACGTTACTGAGTCTCTATTGAAATAGTCCCATCCCATGTGAACTTTATCTGATTTTTATACGAGAATTTTATATATGTAAGTGCTTACTTCTAATATAAAACTGTAAATATATTTTTAACTTTAAACCTGCCGCTTCTAAGTTTACCTACCGACTTGTTTGTTATGGTTTGTCAAATTGTCATGTCATACTGTATCCACAAGCCTAGTTTGGGATTTGTTATGTTAATCTCTAGACACTAAAATTCTAAACCTGTTTCTTTCTTTATATATTAACTTGTGTGTAATCAAAGACTGGCTAGTAAATGATTTTTACTTACTTTTTTTTTATACTTTATTGCACAAAATAACACATTTTACAATTGAAAGTGGACAACACATGACAAAGGCGAGCTTATCTTTATTAAGAGATTTCTTCCAGCAAACGTAGGATGGACAGGAAATAATTGAACAATAGGTAGACCCATGTGCACAACATTAAATAAGTTAAAACAACAAACTACTTAACAATACGTACATAAATACCAGACTTGTAGATATAAATATGTTAAGCAAATATACCTAAATAAAAGTACTTAAATTTAATACGGTAGAGAAAGATAGTGTTCTTTCAAGTTTACTTAGTTTTGTGTGGTGGCGCAGGTGGCAGCGGGCTCGGCCGACCGCCACCTCTACGTGTGGGACACGACCAGCCGCCGCATCCTGTACAAGTTGCCCGGACACAACGGGTCCGTCAACGACGTGGACTTCCACCGGACGGAACCCATCGTCATGTCCGCATCGAGCGACAAGACCATCTATTTGGGAGAGATCGATAGTAATTAGTGGGATAAACTAAAGATTTATTTTAAGGATATTATGATTGTTTTTCTGTTTACTAGAATCTGCAATGAAGTAGGCTCGCGTGACGCAAAAGTACACTGAGCGACAGGGATGGCATGTGTGTAATATAATATTATAGTATCTGTGGTAATTGTAGAATTTGTGGAATACTTTCGGGCACGCACACACAACTGTAGCATCGCAAAACACATCCCATCCATGTCGCTCAGTGTCTTTTTGCGTGACGGGAACTGTACCTAATTAATTTGTATATACAAGGTGTTGATTTGTAAAGTTCAGAGGTTGTTATATAAACGACACTGAATAAAAAAAAACAGTATTTTTAATTTCAAAAATATTTAAAATAAGCTGCCAAGTGCGAGTTGGACTCGCGTTGAGAGGGTTTCGTACAACAATAATAAAATACCCTAAAATTCAGTTTTCAATACAAACTTTGCACCCCAGGTTTAGTGGGTTAGGGGGTCAAAATTGTAGATTTCGGAGTTTTTATGGAATATAGATGCAAACATGTGCTTGCATACCAATTTTCAGATTTTTAGGACTTCGGGATTTTGATGGTCTTGCCTTGGCCTAGCGGTTTTGATGACATGCTAATCGGTCATTATTGAGCACAATTTTTTCAAAATAAGTCTTAAAATATTATAAAATTACATTTAGCATCCTCACACCATGCGCTTTCACTTGATATGTCATATTTTGATTTTATTTTATTTTTATCATTTGGCCCCCCAAAAGTGGCCCTTACATTCCATATTTATATAATATTTAGATTGCACCTCTGTCTTTGGGTCACAGGCAGGATATTGATATGTGTGTATACCAATTTTCAACTTCATCGGTCCAATATGTTCTGAGTAAATTGCCTGTGACGGACGGACGGACGGACAGACGCACGACACGAGTAATCCTATAAGGTCATTCTGAGATACGAAACCCTAAAGACATGAAATTGTGGTCCGAAAAGAGTCGCACGGGGCGGGGTAGGGCTCAGGGCGCGGGATGAATGAAAATTATACGGGGAAAAATTAAAACTTTTGTCATGCATAAAACTATCGACCCTGACTCGGGCGTAACTTATCAACACCTGTATGTATTGATATGATACCAGTGGCAATAGGTGCCGCGTGAAGGACGTAGCGGCGCATGGGTACCAAGAGAGACTCATACCATGCGCATATTGTATACAGGAGCCAGAGCTCATCAAAGTAAACATATTAATCAAACTTTCATTTAATCTTAGGAACAATATTAGAAATATCACAGGAAGCAACTTTGTCAATAAACACATTCTTACTTTCACTTCACACTTTAACCAAAAAATATATCTTAGAACAGTTTTAAAAACCACAAAGTGTTCGCGGTGGTGGAAGTTCCGGTATGAAACCTAATTGAAAATCTTGACTGTTGAACGCCTCAATATCATCTTGAGATAGATCTTCCATATTACTGTAGACTCCGGGGTCGTCACTGACTTGTTGACTTTGGCCAAACACACTTGAAGATGCTGCTTGGGCAAAAATACTGCTAGCTTGTGTGGCATTTGAAGGTTGGCTCGAACCAAAGAAATTTTCCGTGTTTTGCTTTAAAACATTAGCATCATTTTGTTGGAACATACTACCGGCTTGATTGTTTTGTGAGAATACACTCTGTGCTTGTGGCTCTCTTTGGAATATGCTAGCTGGTGGTGTGGGGTTTGCAAAACCGAAATTTTGTTGCGTGTTGGCTGACTGGCCGAAGATCTGCTGAGAGGCACTGGCAAATAGGTTGTTTGCAGTCTGCTGGTTAGGAAAGGTACCTTGGTTTGCCTGTGCAAATATGGACCTTGCTGCCATATTCTCTGTGGGTTGGGCTCCAAATACATTGTTCCCTTGCGAGTTAAATACCGATGGTGTGGGTGCTGTATTCTGTGCAAATATTGAGTTGCTTTGAACTGCACTTCTGAATACTGACGTTGCTGCATTGCTGGGCTGTCCGAATGCTGTACTTTGTTGGGTGTTGGTAAATGGACATGGAGCTGTCTCTCCCTTGTACAGGCTGCGAAATGTTTTCACCATGTTGGGCGTTGGGACCAGTAACTGCTCATGCTTTGATCTTGAGTCTTGGACAAGATTGTTAAAGCAGGATACCTGAAATTAAATATTTGCATTATTGACGGATCAGTAAATGAATGTTACCAGGTAATAAGACAGTAGACATACTTACAGCTTGATCAAGGGTATTGCTAGCCTTAGCCTCATAAATGAAGAGCCTTGTCTCTTCAGGCGAGAGATCAGAGAGCCCAGGAAAGTTGGGTTTCTCCTTGAAGGGCGCATAGCACGACAGAATCCACTGCTTTCCATGTACCACTGATTGTATGTCGGCTTGAACTTGGTGGACTAATTGCTCGTCAGTAATGGTGTTCTGTGTCTGGTTTTGCTGATACGTTGTTTGTTGAACTGCGTTGGCTGAGAAATAACATGGATGGTTAGCCGGTTGCCGCATTTGAGGGTAGAATACAAGACAAAAAATACATGGTAACGCTCTCACCATTATACGTATACTTAGAGCCGTAAATGTGTTCAAATCTGCAGCTCTGGCCAAAGCGACAGTTGCCTTGTTGGAAGAACTTACAAACAACCATGCTGGTGAAGTAACACTGAGTTTATTGAGATGGTTTTACGTGTAGATAACCTTTTCGTACAAAACCCAAAACCTTAGCCTTACAAAACCCAATAGGTACTGAAAAAATTAAATGAATGACATTCCATGAAATGTCCATTGAACTACTATTACTAGCGTATGGAACCGACATGGCGAACTAATTTTTTGCGCCATGCGTTGAGGTTCATGAACCTCAACGCGTTTAGTTGCTCGCCGCCTCTCCTACGGAACGCACGTCAACACGGCGGGAAAATATAATTCGAAAATGCCAACTTGCGTGCTACGATACTGTCGCAATTCAACAAAATGGAAGAAAAAAGATAGTGGCGTCACTTATCATCGGTAAGTAAGCAAAATATCAACTAAATCCAACCCAAAACTAATTTTCTACATTTTTTTCTACTGCACTGCACCCGACTTCTGTTTAAAAACCATAGATTATAAAAGTGAACCGTATACAGATAAGATACACGTAGGTACTAATGGTGTGGTACGAGTGAGTACTTCACACATCGGAATTCGGAATGGGGCTTGTGATGGGATTCTACCCAGGAATAATTCTATTGTGGGAAAAAAGGTGAAACGTCACGTCTGGGCGGGAATTTTAAATTTTGGCTGTTTTCTCAACTTTGTGAGTAAGGTGTGATACTGTTCCATTTGACTCAAGCCGCGGTAGAAAAACACTATTACACTTTTTTATATGTATCCATATCTTAAAATAAAGCATTCAATTGTATAGTATACTTGTGTAAATTCATTTTAACATGAATTTCGACAAGTGTGTAAAAATTATTGCTTTATTTTAGGATATACGTGATACTTAAAACCGTGTTCATATTCGCCAACACATCGTCACATTCGTCAAATTGATAAAACGTCATAAGGTTTAAAATTTAAAATTCCCGCCCAGACCGTGACGTCACACCTAAATGCGAAAGCGCAATAGTTATCTACCTAACCATTTTCTTACTTAGGTAGGTTATTTTATTACATTTTGTAATAAACTGCACTCAAATGATGTGATTTAGGTACTAAAGCAGTGTCACTTCTGCGTTGTACAATCTATACGTGCGCTCGCCCCGCCCGCACCCCGCCCCCCGCTTCCCACGTGATCAAGTAGCGACACGCATTTTGTTTGAGACAGCGCCTCTATACGTAGTAATGGTAGTAGCTCAATGGAAATGTCAATGTCATTTAGTTTTTTCTGAACAAGGATGTCACAAAGACATCCTTCGATCGATCGATCGATCCCTACATTACTGGCGAATCAATCTTTATTCTAGAATTGCATTAGGAACTTTCTTCAATATGCCTAAAACTCTAAAAAATAATGTCAAACGGTGCAAACATCAATATTCTGGAGAGATTTCAGACGAAAATGATAAGGAGGATCCTAAAAATACCATGGTACATCAGCAACAAAGAAATATACCCACCCACGGATTTATATACTTCGTAAATGATCTGAAATATCCCACAGTATCAGAGGAAATTGAGGAACTGAACAGGCGCTATCAGCAGAGAAGAGACTCAAAAACCACCCAAACAAACTAGCGGCACAGCTGGTGACTACTATTGAAGGCCCTATCCTTCAGATTGCGATGCACAGAGATGGGCAATCTTCCGGATTTTTTCCACTTTTCCGAATAATTCCGATATCCTTCCAGAATTATTCCAAATCCTTCCATTTTGGTGGAAAAATAAGTGTAAATATGGAAAAATTAAGGTGTTTTACAAAGATATTGAATTGAAACCTACACAAATCGATGTGGGACTATTAGACAAACAAATTATGTCATGAGGATATTTTTCCCAAAGTGTCACATAGGCGAGATTAGAGATTTTAGAGTGCCAAAAGCTTCATTTTTCAAAATTATTAAATCGTAAGACTTGGTGATAATGTTACTTAACAATTTTGACTGATGTCACTTTGTTGACAGGGGTGACTATTTTTGACAGGTGCTGCCATTTTTTACTGGGTTCACTCTAATATCTCGCTTATGTGACACTTTAGGTCGATTTTCCTTATGACATAAATTGTTGGTCTAATAGTCTTCTATTGACCTGTGCAGGTTTCAATTCAATATCTTTGTAAACCTTTATTTTCCCATATTTACACATATTTTTCCACCTAAACTTTAGTAAATATGGGAAAATTAAGGTGTTTTTAAAATATATCGAAATGAAACCTGCACACGTTGATAGAAGACTATTATACCAACAAATTATGTCATATGGAAAATTGTCCTAACCTGTCACTTAAGCGAGATATTTTTGATAATATCATAGAATGCCAATTTTGCAAATCCTGTGCATAATCTTTCAATCGTAAGACTGGTCATAATGTTATTTAACATTTCTGACAGATGTCACATTGTTAATAGGTGTCACTACTTTTGACAGATGTAGCCATTTTTGACTAGGTTCACTAAAATATCTCGAGAAAGTGACACTTTAGGTCGATTTCTCTCATGACATAAATTGTTGGTATAATAGTCTTCTATCGGCGTGATCAGGTTTTAATATAATATATTTTTAAAACCCCTTTATTTTCCCATATTTACACTTATTTTCGCACCAAAACTTGTGTAAATATGGGAAAGTTAAGGTGTTTTGAAAAGATATCAAATTGAAACCTGCACACGTCCGTAGAAAATTATTATACCAACAAATTATGTCATAAGGAAAATTGCCCTTAAGTGTCAATAAAGCGAGATATTTGATATCGAGAGAGCGAGATAGTGCTAAAAGTTTATTTTGTAAAATGGTACATAATGGTAATGGTACATGTTAGAGAAAGACACCAATAGTTGCCGGCCACAAATTGCAGTGAAAATATGGCCCATTTAGGAGCACCACAACTCTACCACAAGGTGTTAATAGCTGCGTACTCACTGAGCGAGGCAGCCTCAGACGAATGCCTTGGGCAAATGCCGCGGCGAGGCAGCCTCGATACTTACATAAAATTATACAGATAGCTATAGAAAAAACACATAGAAAGGCGAGCTTATCTCAAATAAGAAATTTCTTCCAGCAACCCGTTAAGGGTAGGTGACGAAGATTAAAGGAGGTAAGGGGAAGAACTGCGCGTATATAAAATAAAACTTAATTCTAAAATAATACAAATTACACATACTTAATCAATTCTAAGAATATTATAAAACATAAAAATGACATATCAAATCTCTTCTGTGCGTGTCAAAGTTATCTACATTAGCCCTACAATAAGCAATTTTCTGACAGCTAAAAATAGTTCTGAAAGCTGCCAACAGATGGCTTTGTATTGTATCAACGTGTATTCATATGACGCAATCTGTTGTCGTCACAGAGTGAGTAATTTTTGACCGAGCTTGACCGCACCCTATAGGTACAGACCTACATGGATGTTTTGTCACATAGATGACACTGACAGGGGAGCGCTACTGCAACATTGATCGATTTCGATTTTCAATCGATTAGTTCCGACCCTTGGCCACGTGCCAAAACATCCATGTAGCAGCTGTACCAAGTTATCTATGAAATCTCTAATATCTCTAAAATATTAAATATCTCGCTTATGTGACACTTTAGGAAAAAAATCCTCATGACATAATTTGTTGGTCTAATAGTCCTACATCGATTTGTGCAGGTTTCAATTCAATATCTTTGTAAAACACCTTAATTTTTCCATATTTACACTTATTTTTCCACTAAATTGGAAGGATTCGGAATAATTCCAGAAAAATTTTGAATTTTTCGAATTTTTCCAAATTGAGTGATTCGGAAAAATTCTCAGCGCCCATCTCTGGAATGCCAAATAAAGCGTGAGTGTGTCGTTAGCATAATATTCGTTCGGAAACTGAGAAGTTTAGATGGTCGCTGGTAATAATTCCGAAAATTGGAGAATCTTTCCGAATCCTTCCGAATTCTTCCCACTTGGTGAGAAAATGTGTAAATATGAGAAAATTAAGATTTTTCAATAAGATATTTGATTGAACCCTTCACACATCGATAGAAGACTATTATGTCAACAAAATATGTTATAAGGAAAATTGTCCTAAAGTGTCACCTCAGCGAGATATTTTATATCATATAGTGCCAAAAGTTTATTTTTGTAAGTAAGTCTTTTGCAAAATCATTCAATAGACTTGGTCATATTTTACTTAACATTTTTACAGATGTCACTTTGTTTACAGGTATCGCTAGGTACTTATGACAGGTTTCGCCATTTTTGACTGAGTTCACTCAAATATCTCGCTTAAGTGACACTTAAGGTCGATGGCTCTTTTAACATAAATTGTTGGTCTTATAGTTTTCTATCGACCTGTGCAAGTTTTAATTCAATATCTTTGTAAAACAACTTTATTTTCCAATATTTACACGCATTTTCCCTCCAAAACTAGTGTATTTTTTATTTTTTTATGTATTTGTATCTTGCAATCAGTCTTTTGACTATAAACAGATGCGATGTAGTTTATATCGGGTAAGGCGCTACTCCCAGTGGAGTTTGCCTTTCTTATGTGGAGTCAGTTTATTTGCGGACTATCCTAGTCAAATATATCACGCCGCTTTTTTAATCTGCGTATGGTTTCTGGTATTGTAAGCTAGCCTGCAAGTTGGTTTAGGTGCCTTAGAAGGCGTTGTTTATACTTGTCACACACAACGCATCTTCATCTCCTGTTTCACCATAAGCATTTTGGTACCATCATGGATCTCCGCTGTTCTGATAAACCAAGGTGCATTAGTTATTTGTTTTAAAATATAGCTTTGAGCTCTTTGTATTATCATTATATTGGAAACACTAGCAGAATCAGAAAATCTGTAAAAATGGGAAAATTGAGGTGTTTTGAAAAGATATCGAATTAAAACCTGCACACGTCGATAGAAGACTATTATACCAAAAAATTATGTCATAAGGAAAAATGTCCTAAAGTTTCACGTAAGTGATATT
Organism: Argyresthia albistria; assembly: GCA_963457715.1. Taxonomy (NCBI): domain Eukaryota; kingdom Metazoa; phylum Arthropoda; class Insecta; order Lepidoptera; family Argyresthiidae; genus Argyresthia; species Argyresthia albistria. The sequence continues at coordinate 503,952 of OY735268.1, read as the reverse complement.
TTTAATATCATAGAGTGCCAAAAGTTACTTTTTGCAAATCCTGTGCATAATCTTTCAATCGTAAGACTTGTTCATAATCATATTTAACATTTTTGACAGATGTCACTTTGTCACTACTTTTGACTGGTGTCACCTTTTTTGCCTGGGTTCACTCAAATATCTCGCTTATTTGACACTAGGTCGATTTTCCTCATGACATGAAGTTGGTCTAATAGTCCTCTATTGACCTGTGCAGGTTTCAATTCAATATATTTGCAAAACACCTTTATTTTCCAATATTTACACATATTTTCCCACCAAAACTTGTGTAAATATGGGAAAATTAAGGTGTTTTTTTAAACCTTCACACGTCAATAGAGGGCTATTATACCAACAATTTATGTCATGTTATGTCTTCTATCGACGTGTGTGTCTAAAGTGTCACTTAATCGAGATATTTGAGTAAACCCAGTCAAAAATGGCGACACCTGTCAAAAGTAGTGAATTCCTGTAAACAAAGTGACATCTGTCAAAAATGTTAAGTAACATTGTCACCATGTCTTACGATTGAAAGATTTGCAAAAAACAACCTTTGGCACTCTATGAAGAAATATCTCGCTTAGGTGCTCGTTAGGACACTTTTACCGTGACGTACTTTGTTGGTATAATAGTCTTCTATCGATGTGTGCAGGTTTTCATTAAATATCTTTTCAAAACAACTTAATTTTCCTATATTTACACATATTTTCTCACTAAGTGGGAAGGATTCCGAAGGATTCGTAATAATTCTGGAAGGATATCGGAATTATTACGGGTGATTGCCCATCTATACAGAGAAGTCACGTCACAGTCACATCCTCACCTCAGTCTAACTCTTTATTAATCTGTGCCTCAGTCACATCATTTTTTTTTATTTAGCCTGCATAGTGTCCCACACTGCTGGGCAAAGGCCTCCCCTATCTCAAGACCATTCCTCCCTGTGCTGTGCTGCCTCCACCAAGCCTCCACCCAGTCCGGCAAATACCTGTCCAGGTCGTCCCGCCATCTCAGCCTGCCTCTATACCGATGACCACCAACTTTAATATACGGAGGGTTTTTCGAAAATTATTTTCAATTTTAAAGCCGCTACTCACATGTCTGCTCCTGCGACGATCTAGAAAGGCGGGCGGTCGAAGCAATGTCGGAGCTGCTCTACACACACGCCTGCAAGGAAGGAATCGCTGCTTCCGTCTGCCACTCAAAATCCAACTCAAAGTCTAAACTGCCGTCATTTTCGCTTGATCGTCTCTCGAGATTATCGCTGCCCATGCCACAGGGCGAGCCATAAAAATTGCCCCTGCTTGTCTACACACTTCACAATCAAGGAAGCAATTCAAGATCTTCCCGACTTTTTGACCGCCTCCCTTCCTAGATCGCCGCAGGCAGGAGCAGGCATGTGAGTAGCGGCTTATACTATAAATTGCTGATGCTGCTGAATGCCCTGCCTTCCTGGTGGATTTCGTGGGCTCTCAGAACTTAGTTATTGTTCACACATTCTAATCTAAGAAGTGAGCGATTCCGCATCGATGGACATAATGAAACTCTTTGAAAATAGCCTTCCTTCGTACTCATCAGAGTTTTGCAACGCAAATAGTTTCTAATGGCAATAAAATCTTTGTTCTGAGGTAAAAAAAAACCTGAGGTAAAAACATAAAAACACATGAAGTGAAGACAAATCATATATAGTCAAATCCGTCAAATCAGTCAAATAGGCTGTCATTGGATGCTAATCTATGATCGGATGATTCGCTGAAGTGAAAATATTTGTTTGAGGAGTTAGGATCTTCTTGGTTTTTGCAAGTAAACAATGGCGCAGCCTCCTGATAAAGACGACGAAGTACGGTATTCTCTGTAACTAGACTGATTTTCTCATCTGCTACTTGCATGACAACAATCTTCTGTCTACGGAGCCGATTCAGTTCCCGAATAGAGAAGGGCCTATCCCCAACCCTGTAGGTAGACGCTGCGCTCAGCTCACAGACTCACGTCACGAGGACGTGGCGACGAAACTTGCATGGCATGTTCATTGAAGTATCGGAGTATAATCGGAGTCATGTCTTGCAAGCATGGCCTTGTTTGTCTTTGTCACGCGCGTCGTCACGTCTCGTGTCGTCGAGCAGCAGCCACGCTAATTTAGGCGCTCATACCATTTATACAGGCACATACATTATTATTGCTCTGGACTCTGGCCGAGTTAGACGGTCAGTTTTTCGTCAATCACAGCATGATTGATGGTTGATTGATGGAATTGATTGAGCGTCTAATCGCCGCCTAAGGGGGGGGGGGGGGTTTGTCGTGGAAAGTGAGGATCAGACAGACATGTGCGCGTGCTCTGTCCTGCGCCTGCTCTGTCATGTCATGACTCCTCGCGCGTCGCGAGCCCCCGCGCGCCGGGTTGTGGCAAGCAAGCTACATTAAAGTAATCGTTAAAGCCCACAGTTGCTTTCTTCAAGTAACTAGATACAGATGCAGAAACCCAAAATAGAAAAAAATACGGTGTGGCGCGCCAACCTGCACCTGTAGCATGCCGAGCGTGACGCGGGTTTTGTCGCGGGAAATACAGAGGGACAGACGACAGAGACATAGGTATGGAAAACCAGCGAGGTGTGGTGTGATGTGACATTATTTTTCCGGGTAGTATTTTATGACGCCTCGCTACTGAGATGCTTTTTTTCAGATATTGCATCAAAACACAATAATCAGCCAAGTGCGAGTTGGACTCTCACACGGAGGGTTCCGCATTATTGTACCAAAAGCACAAAAAAAAACACGTTTGATGTATGGGAGCGCCCCTTAAATATTAATTTTATTTTAATTTAATTATTAATTTTTCGAGTGAATAATTACCCAATATTTTGTGAATATTTCAAGCGTCTAACTGTTACCATTATCAATTCAATTCAATTCAATATTCATTTATTTCAGACCGTTTAGTCCATAGTGTTAGTAACAATATCTTAAAGTCTAGTGTTAGTAACAAACATAAAATAAAAATAAAAATTTAACACAGAATACACACACACGCGAGCATCTCATATCGTAGTGTGGAGCTGCACCCAAGGACTCAACATTGGGGAGTCCCACCGGTCTATAAATTCACTCACTGCTGCCGCGGAGGTGAGCCAGCATGGAGGCGCTTCGTTTTCTCATTATAGCGTAAAAGTCATCCGTACGCGCCTCCGCAAACATGCCAGAGGCACTGCAGAACGGCGGCAGCCGCAGCAGAACCCTGAAAGCGTTATTATAGAACACGCAGGTCGCTATATGCCCGCTGCTTAAAGTCGACCCAAAGGCTGCAGGTGTAAAATGACTGGCAGTATGCTTTAAAAAGCGTGATTTTAACTGCTTTCGTACACCTAGCGAACCTTCGGGCCAGCATATTATATTACAGCGGACAGCCAGCGACCTGCGTTCCCTCTCAATGTCCATATTATTAATGTCCAATATCGAGCAAAATCGAGCAAAAAATCACGATTGCTGTATGGGAGCCCCCTTAAATATTTATTTTATTCTGTTTTTTAGTATTTGTTGATAGCGGCAACAGAATTACGTCATCTGTGAAAATTTCAACTGTCTAGCTAATAGGGTCCCGTTTGGCTCCCGGGTACGGAATCCTAAAAAACGTCCATAAGAACTTTTACTTCAATTATCATATTTAGTGCTACTTCTAATCTGCTGGTGCTTGCTAGCTATAGCATAATCTGCTGGTGCTTGCTAGCTATAGCATAATCTGCTGGTGCTTGCTAGCTATAGCATAATCTGCTGGTGCTTGCTAGCTATAGCATAATCTGCTGGTGCTTGCTAGCTATAGCATAATCTGCTGGTGCTTGCTAGCTATAGCATAATCTGCTGGTGCTTGTTAGCTATAGCATAATCTGCTGGTGCTTGCTAGCTATAGCATAATCTGCTGGTGCTTGCTAGCTATAGCATAATCTGCTGGTGCTCGCTAGCTATAGCATAATCTGCTGGTGCTTGCTAGCTATAGCATAATCTGCTGGTGCTCGCTAGCTATAGCATAATCTCAGGAAATTAAATCGTTACAACCTATCTCTTGATTTCACTATCATTTGTTTAAGAAGTGTAAGATAATCTCTTTATTGTCTTTGTTGCTGTTTTGATTAACACTCTTAGCTTAGCAGATGATTGTATAGTTTAATGTTGTTGGTTAGAAATACAAGAGCTTTATATCTACAATTCCATTATTCCTTATCGGTATATTATGATTGTAATAGGCATGTGAACGTGGAATGAAAATGGGATGTGTTACATAGCTGGTAGGTAGGTAGGTACCATACTACAACTTAGTACTTCATAATTGGTGCAACATTAAAAATATAGGTAGGTACCTTAAGTACCTCATCAAAGATAAGTAGGTAAAGTGAAGTAGAAACGAACGATAAGGTAATATGATATAATAGACTAAATATCCCTTCTACACCATGGACCATTGTATAGGCGATTACAGGCACGGAGAACGGGGCGGAGTCATAGAGCTGGCTGTATTGCTCAGTCCCATTCTGCTGCCATCATGGGCCATTCAGCGTGCCATCATAGGCCATTGTGTAAAGAGAAGAGGCCTTTAGCCTTCAACACGGGGTGGCATAGTCCAAATCAACACTTCGCCTGGTAATGAGGCCTGGAACCATGGCTCCCTAGATAATTATAAATACTAAAAATATTGACTTACTACTTATCTCTAGGGCATTTCTAACTATCGTTAAATATATTTTGCTCTGGCATTGTACAGAGCTGTAGCTGTTTGCTGTACTTACATATTCATTGAATATTATATGAGCGTAAATAGATATGAGAGGCCCGAGGTCCGAGGCCCCTAATTATCTCTGACCTGGCGCTTACTGGAGCAATATTGTAACCAACTTTCACATTCCCAGTATAATCGCAAAATTTTAAACCAGTAATGCCAGTATGGTTACTTTTAGTTGACCAATAACTACAATACTGTAACAACGACTGCCTATTTCATCAGTCAAGCTTCACATATTTGATAGTATGCAAGACTTAGCTCCAAGTATAACTTTAATAAAACTACAAAAACATCTTGATAAAAGACGCAATAGTGCTTTGCTCAAGCGTAGTTTATTCACTGTTTATGGACTAATACTGATGGGATTTCAGTAGGCACAACTTTGTGAATCTTCCGATAAAGTGACTGTATTTTCTGTAAAAATGGAGCAATATTTTCGTACCTGCACTGTAAGTAACATTAATTAAAACTTTTATAACGATTTAGAGGTTTCTTGGAATGCCAATATAAATAAGGTAAAGTACCTAAGTATACCTATTTCATATAAGTTTACCAACTGATTTAATGACTCTTATGTCTGCCAAAATCTAATTTAGTTGAATGAATTAACTAAGTACCTAAGTATTTATTTTATCAGCATGTACATTTCCTAAAGCGGAATACACACTGAGCCCGCCGGCACCGCCGCGCCGCCTATATGAAAAGAATTATGTCGGGCCCGCCGACGTGTTGGCGGCTTGCGTACGCCAGTCAGTTGCGCGGCGACAATCGAGCTGTGGCAATCACTAACTGCCAAATAAGTTCCTCATCTCAAGCCGCCGACAACTTTTCCGACTTGCAATGAGTGAAGCCGCCAACTAAGTTAGCCGACAATAATTTGCCAACATAGGTCGGCGGCCCGGCGCGGCCGCGGCCGCGGGCCCAGTGTGTATTGCGCGTGCCCGCGACAGCACAACACTTGTAATCTGCGAAGAACCAGAACTATAAATGGGCCAACAGACGCAGACCTTTGGCCCTATTAATTAGCATGCAATTAATTAGAACGTTAAGGCGAGGTATGAATAATTACAAACCAAGGTCAACGAAGATTGCGGAAGTGAGAAGCAAATATAACTCGGGAACAGTAGGAGAATACCGAGTAACGCGCAATGAAATGAGAATGAAATCGCGATAGAGCTGAGATCCAAGTACAGAATACCGTTTGGAGGAATGACAATGCAATCTATTTGCGATTCTTTAGGAGAATACCAAATGACGCCATTTTGGGTGTTTGCAATGGAATAGTGATGAAATATAAGTGAAATGCTCAGAGCAGCATTAGGCCCCAGGAATAAGTGGGATGACAATTGTGCGCTCGCGCCTAATCTGAATCAACGTAAGCGCCAAAACGGAAAAAAAAACATAAAAAATCAGCCATTCCAGGGAATTACATTTTAATCTTCAAATCGCTAATAACAACAATTCCCCGCATATTACAATTAATAGAAATATCATATTTACTACTACTGCGGTAAAAAAGGAAAAAATATTGGAAAAAAGGGTTGACTTTGGATTTATTTTCTATCGAGAAAATTTTATCCAAACACGTTTTCCTTCATGAAAACCCTAGATTATACAGTCAAATTACATATACCAGAAATTGATTACGATTTGCCTAGTATTTCCTGAAATACACGTGAAAAAAGCCCTAATTTATTTATGAGGCGCCTTAAGATAAGTCCGTCTGAATCACAACAGTCTCAATTCTTTAATCAGCTCCTCTGTGGATGGGTGTGTGGGAATGTTAATTTTAGTGATAGGTATTTGCAAACATGATGTTTCAGAAAGTACAGTATGATCCTATGAGCGATAAGGACAATCCTCAGAAGATATCTTTTGAAGAAGTTTCCGCTGCCTCGTACAGGATACAAGGGTCAATCGTAAGGACGCCATGCTTGGTAAGTTTGAAGTTAAATACTTACTTATTTACTTATGCAGGCTTTTGCCAACCGACTCAAAAATAGTAAACTAAAGTACAATGCCATTTATGCCAGCTTTAATATTAACTTAAAATAAAAAATATATTTTTTATTTATTCTTTTACGCACCATATTATTAGTATTTGGCATTTGTAATTATAAATAATTAACTTTACGAACTAGTTGAATCGTATAGCTACATATAAGTCCAGTGTTATAAAATAGATAGCCGTAAGGCCTTATTTTTAGTTTTTTAACTGTAAACATCCATCGTAAACGCTGTGGCTGTCAGATAAATAAACCTTATAAACTTCTGCAAGTTTTGCGTTACTTTAGAATTTGTTGTTTGGTTTACAGAAATCCCATATGTCATCGACATGCGGAATGGAGATTTATCTCAAGAACGACTTTCTTCAAAATACCGGAAGGTATAGCAATAGCAAACACACAGTAATAGTAGTTCAATGACACACACCAACCTTATTCTTCCGTATTGTTGCAGATGTGATTTGTATGTGTGTTGTGATGTGATGTGAATTGAAGCCTCCTCCAGCTTACTTATTTATTTATTTATTTACAATAATTATAAATGAAATAGAAATGATGATGCTATGTGATAGAATAGAAGTAAAACTTCTTTTTAACCGACTTCCCAAAGGAGGAGGTTTACAATTCGTCCGGATGTTTTTTTTATTTTTTATTTATCTTTAATGTATGTGCCTCGATAGCGCCTAAACGGATGGACCGATTTGGAAAATTATTTTTTTGTTTGAAAGGGTTTACCTTCCCATTGGTCCCATTGACACCAGGTCAGGATCTGATGATGGGATCCTGGAGAAATCGAGGGAACTCTTCAAATATTATAGGCAGACCTATAGTGATTTTTGTGTTTTTCATAATAACTCGTGCAAATGCACATGGTAAGCATAATATTGTGATGCGGAACTGCTGATGAAGACCACATATGGCCACCAGAACTGCTCAATACTAGGTAGGTACAAATACAATGCGTGGCTGACGGGCAGGCAACGCATAGCCTAAACCGGTGGACTAGAGCCATGAAACTTTGTACAGGGGTTCCTTAGTAGCGTGGGGTAGCACTGATATGGGATTTGACAAAATTAATTCCCCAAGGAGGGGGGATAAGGGGTTACAGTTTGTATTAAACTCAATCTAATCAAATAGGGTTTGTGGAAGTCGGTTTTTTCTAAAGTTTACTTTTTGTTTCAATTATATTTGAACTAAAGCTAGGGTAGTTAGGTTAATAAGTTAGGAAACATTCTAAAATTTAAATTGTAACGGAAATGACGTACCTAGTGACTCACTAGCCCACTTTTCGATTTTTGAATCCCCTCAATTCTTATAAAAAATGAAACCGCAGCTTCAAAGAGCGCGGCGCCCGCAATGCCCTCCTGCTTCTCTCATCAACCGCAAAAGAGCGTGGCGTGATATCCGCATCTCTCGGCAACCACGCGCAAGGGCTCAGCTACCACGCCAACCTGCTCAACATCCCCGCCACAGTCGTCATGCCGAAGGTGGCGCCGATCATGAAGATTCAGAAGTGCCGGGACTACGGGGCGAATGTTGTCGTCCACGGGAACGATATGAAGGAGGCGAAGCACCATGCCATGCTGCTGGCTAAGGAGCAGGAGCTTACTTATATCAATGGGTAAGAGGGTTTCAAGTTAATAAAAAAATTGGTTGCCTGTAAAGTCGGTATACGGGCGAAAGTTTTACGTGACAACGACTTTGAGTGGTAAAATAATTTTAATGTGAATATTCATTCGTATAGTAGGAAGAAGGATGAAATAATAGTAACAATTTAAAACATTTGTGGAGTGGAAGGGACGCGTGCCTTTCACTTTTTATGTCTGTCTCTCTCGCTCTTAGGCGGGCTAACCATGCCCGAGGTGCCTCTCACTCGCTCTCATTGTGAGCGCATAACGTGAGCGGAGCGTAACGCAGTTTCTTGAAGTGTCACCCGGCAAACCAATTTATAAGACGTTGTCACGTCAAAAAAAACTTCTTCGCTTTCTCTTCACTTTTACCTTCCAATCACCAATTTCCATTTAGTTTCGTTACGCTCACGATAAGGAACAAAGCATCTATCATAAAATTCATAATCTAAGTAGGTAGGTACCTACCTAATCAAATCACTGAAATCAAACTAGGTACCTATCTGAATTTATACCAACCTACATCAACCTTAATTATCAAGTATCTCAAGTATCTAAAATTCTAAACTATCAAAAGTATTAACTAACCAAGTGGTGGCATCTTACTAATAATTGCTCTTCGTGCATCATTCTTTAATATCTTTCGCGTAATTGTTGGCGTTTCAATGATCGGCCAAAGCCCGAAGTCGGAAAAAATGGCTTGCTTCGTATGATGGACAATGGACGATCGCTTCTGTCACTCTGACAGCATTGCTACTGTGCTGTTGTCATAATATGAAATATCGTATGCTATATTGGTCTTTCAGATACGACCATCCCCACATCATGGCAGGCCAGGGGACAGTGGGTTTAGAGATCCTTGAGCAGTTGCCTTCAGTGGACGCCGTGTTGGTGCCAGTAGGGGGCGGAGGCCTTATCGCAGGAGTCGCCACAGCTATCAAGCATCTGAAGCCGAATGTGCTCATTTATGTAAATTACTCCCATACAATAATGGGTCAAGGTCAAGTTCAAGTTCAAGGTTTTTCGGTTTCATTATTCCCCATTCTATCTAAATTGATAATTGAATAACAAGTTACGTATGAAAGCCTCCGTGCCTCGGCTACTACAGTACGGGAAATAGGTACCTATTGTTATAACAACAGCTCAGTTAAATAGTTGGTAGAAGAAAATCTTCAGAATTTTACTGAGATCAATGACCTCAACTTGGAACTATCGAAACAAAAAAGTAGGTAGGTAGTTATGTTATGTCATTGTATTTTTCAACTAAGTACCTATAATAAAAATTCCTTCCCACATTTCCGAACTAGGGCGTGGAGTCGGAGAAGTGTCCCAGCATGAAGGCAGCAATGGAGGCAGGCAGCCCAGTCAGCGTGGACATCCGGTCGACGCTAGCGGACGGATTGGCGGTGCCGACTGTCGGGTACAATGCCTTCAAGACGATTGTGCCGCTGTTGGACAAGTTGGTGAGAACTATTAAGACTTCTCAAGATACTCAAATCCGTATTTGGCCCTGGCAGAATACCAGCGTCACAGATTCGTCTGTGACATTGCTGAGTCAAGGCTATTTCATTGTCGCGGTACATTCACAATACCACATAGTGGTGCTTACCGTACCTACCCAATTTGTTTGTTGAATGATTATTTATTTGTAAATTGTTTTATTTAAATGTGTGTGTGTACCTTTCAATGAATAAATGAATATATCTATCTATCTATCTAAATACTTAATTGATACAATCTCGTGCGACGAATTACAGTCTTGCAACGATCTTTTGGCTGATAATGAGTAACGTTTACAGGGGGCGCCAGCTCTAAACTGTGATCAACACAGACCTTTCATTCCTCATTGGTCACCAAGTGGTAGTTCCACCTGTCACGGCGCGCCAAAAGATATAAGTTATCGAACGCTCGAAATTTTACGATAAAATTAAACAATTATTGACTAGACCTTGAATTTTAAGTTAAGAACACTTTGCTAAGAACGGGATGAGCATTGAAAGCTGACCACCAGTCCCCAATAGTGGAGAGAACTCAGGGAGAGAAGAAGAATGATTTAAACTTGAATTCTGTGACGCAGGTGACAGTGAACGAGGACTGGCTGGCGCGCGCCATCTTGCGGCTGGTGGAGAATGAGAAGTACGTGGTGGAAGGGGGAGGGGCGGTGGGAGTCGCCGCCATCATGGCAGGGCTGGTGCAGGAGCTGTGTGGGAAGAAGTACGTTCATAGATCTTATCGGGCCTCGAGACGATAAATAGGCTTGACAAGTGTACTAATCCCTAAGCCCACAACTTCCGAACAGGGCGGTAGTATACAAAAATATTAATAATAGATTGACGTTGACTAAGCAATCTGTATGATTTTTTGATTAATATTTTTTTAAACTTGAACTTGAACCTAATCTACTTGATACGAGTACAATTGTGATTAGGCCCGTAGACCGCTTGACGGTAGCGTAAAGTCTACGCGGTAAACAATCAATCAATCAATTCTCGGATGTGGCAACTATGCCGTTGACGACAATTCTGCCAATGTCAAGTCGAAGCTTGCACACGGTGAGAATCTCGGTATAAAAATGTATGCCAAAAATGTAATTATATTCGCTTCAATCTCGTAGACTTGTCAAGCGCACTTGATCGTTTCAGGGACCAAAGTAATTTTTTTTATTTTAAGTTATTAGGTAACTAATCTACCCCTACGCGGAGTCTGGGACCAATATGGGGCTTTTGAATTTGGCTCAGGGAACATGGAATTTGGATAAAACAAGGCCAGAAGACCAAATCATCCTCTTTCTTCATTTACAAAAATTACAACTTAGCGTCACGTCACATTGTGAAGAAACTATAATTTGCGTGACGGGGATGTAGAACTCATTGCGGTATCATTTATTTATTTATTATTTTTGACTCATTGATGTTTCACAGGATATACATTTGAGGTAGGTACAATATCATACGTTTGAGGCTTAATGAACTCACTAACTTCAGGGTGGTCTGCATATTATCTGGCGGCAACATTGACACGACGATCCTGGGCCGATGTCTCGAGCGAGGGCTGGCCGCCGAGCAGAGGCTGGTCAAGTTCAAGGTCAAGGTCAGTGACCGGCCGGCGGGCATCGCGGAACTGTGCAAGCTCATCTCCTCGCTAGGAGTCTCGATAAAGGACATCATGCATGAAAGGGCTTGGGTGTACGGAGATATCTTTAGTGTTATGGTGAGTGACGGACGATTATGTACGAGTATGATAATATCATGTGTTTAGATGATTATAATTTATCATAGTGGTGAGGTCGGACATTTGACCTCAAAAGTGAATCATAAAATATTTGACTATTCGATAGGTAGACTGCGTTTCATCGAATAGTTCCTTTGGATCAAGGCATTTTCGTTCTTAACCTTTGACAATAAAGACTTCGACAAAGGAACTATTTGATGAAACGCATTATAGGAAGAAAGAATCACAATTGTCAATTTGTCACCGCGTGTGGTACTTAACGCGTATTGCTGACATGAGAAGTGCAGTTCTACTCAACAGTGGGTTCACAATTTCTCATCACAGACTTGATGGTGATGCTGATGATGATGAAATAAGTGTGCTCTGATTAGTCAGCCCTTATGGCCTGGTTGTCCACTGTCATGTTTCACAGGTCAAAGTGGTCTGCGAGACGCGAGGCCCAGAGCATACGCAGGAGCTTCGATCTGTCATCACGAAAACCTACAAAAAGTGGCACTTCAAGGAGCAGGCTGGGGGCAGCCCGGGAGACAGTCTCAGCGGGGAACCGTCTGACGAAGTCGATATATAATAGGGCCTTTTACTTTAAGCCAACCGGCTTGGATACCTGCCTGCTGCCATTATAGCGGCGACGGACAAGCCACTGTCAAACTGTGTGTGTTGGGTAAAAGACGTGCTCTTTATGTGTTTAAAATAATTTGGTGCTTTTATGCTCAATTTGGTGCTTTTATGCTCAATTTGTTATAAAAATATAGCAAGCAATATTATAATATAGCACTGCACGAGCTACCTATACATTTACCTATACATTTATACCTGTGATAGTTAGGCATTTCTAAATAAATTACTTGAAAATGTTGATAAGTATGTATTGAGTTGGGTACCTACGAGTGCACACGTACTGCATAGTGCGTGCTATTAAGTGCTGTCTATTTAAATTGATTTTTTTGTTATTAATTTATGTGTGTACCATGTCCTTTGAATAAATGATTTATCTATCTATCATCTACTGCGACTCAAAACAAGTGCGCGGCGCATTGTTTTACTTAAAACTCGTGAATATGTTTCAAAATTTACACAGCCACGCAAAAATATCAAGACCAGTGGTGGCGCGCGGAGCGAAATCTCCCAAGTGGCGAGGGACGTAAATTCGTCGCGTTTGACATTAAATTGTGGTAAAATGCGTGAAATGCCTCATACTAGCGCCCCGCAGATAATTCCTTCTGAATTTAAAAAGCTAGATGATTAGACAGACATTACGGGCACAACTGTGCCCACTTTCAGCCAGTGATTAAATACTCCATTTCGCGTGATAGGGGGCTAGCTCATCGCCGCAGTTATGGAGTAATGAAGATCACGATGTTTCCATCACCATTAGAATGTCCGTTTATCGTACCTACAATAAATGACTTATCTCATTGGTACAATGGTCAGCATCGGGATTCGAACCTACATCTCCTGTCCTGTGAGAGAGGCAAGCATGAAAATCGATTTTTAATACAACAGTGATGTGGTTTTGTGGTAGAAAAATAAACTTTCGAACAAGTTCTATCGATCGAGCTACTCGGACCGGATTTCGGAATCGGAAGTTGTGTTGAACTAAGTTCAAGTAGGCATTTTCGATTAGTAGGTAATGTATCAATCGAAAAGTGTGAAGTAACCAAACGCATTTGACATTTATAATTTTGTTCTTCAATCAACTTCAAATTATTATTATTATTACCTACTGCTGGGCTGGGCAAAATGCCAACTGCCAACTTCAAATAGGATTCGAAAATGTTGTGAAGTGAATCAAATCAAGTCAAGAATTTCTTTATATTGAGAGACTGAGACGTAACTGGTGGCTTACCATTGAAAATCATGCAAAAACTGCAGCTTACATTAGCCATAATAAAGCCTCACGCAGTCAAAAATCCAGTAGCTATTTCATACATACGAAATATCCTGAAAAACAGGTTCCTTGTGATAAGGACTAAACGAGTGGCTCTGGACAAAGCAGACGCATGTGATTTCTATAAAGAGCATACCGGAAAGTTCTTTTACAACAGACTTGTCACATTTATGACCAGGTTGGTATAACACTTCTAGGTTATGTGTTGACGTATTATCAATCAATAGTTCCTATTTGCTGAGTGGAGAGCATGTTTGGTCAGTGTGTACATAAGGGGGCAGAAGCCCCTACCCCTTATCTACACCCGAACCGCATGTTTCAGTGAAGAGTGAAGACACCCTATGATAGTACCTATAGTTTTACTTTTAGGAAGACGAATCTGAGAACTAAGAATGAGTAAAACACTTTCTACATCCTGAACAACCTTACCATTTGTAATTATCATATTATTCTTCTCAATTCCAGTGGGTCGGTTGATCTTCACATCTTAGGGCATGCAAACGCGATAGAACTGTGGCGGAAGATGCTAGGACCGACCAGTGTGTACAAAGGTCAGTTTGTGCAGCCCTGTTCGCTGAGGAGTATGTTTGGAATCTCTGACACAAGGAATGTAGCTCACGGTTCAGGTATGAGTTCTGTAAATCATGCCTGATAGACAATTAACAGTTTGCTGTTAAAATTTTCAAGATTACTCATACAAGCAGATAAAACAGAGTAGCAGAGAATGTAGTGTCAGAACAATATGTCCATGACATTTGCACAATACAAAACATGTGAAGCCAAATGCTTTAAATGCCAAACCCATTGTTTACATTAGGTAGTGAGTTGTTCAATCATTAAACCATTTGTTGATAACAAAAACTCAAAGCCTGTGTGCCGGATACTCAATGAAAGTGTTACAAACACTGTCATAGATACTGAACATGATAAGCTGCTTGCAATCTAAGTTATAATTATAACTGTTATATGATGGGTTGGCAGACTAAAGTACATAAGTCAAAAAAGTGAACTTTACAGAAGGAAAAAACTGAATAAAAAACTATGTGTGTGTCGTTTGTATATTTTATGCATGTAATGTTTGTATAGTTTGGTAAAATAATACTGTAATAACACATGCATAAAATATACAAACAACACACATAGTTTTTTTGCTTCACCTGTAAAGTTCACTTTTTTTACTTATGTACTTTAGTCTGCCGACCCTTCATATTATGTCTCTGTTATTTATGTAACTGTGTCAATAGGACCTCCAATGCCTAGACAAACCATAAATGGATATTTGGCACTCTCTGTAGTAGTATTATAGTATCTGTGGTAGTAGTTAAGTTTCTATTAGTTGTTTATAAATAAATAAATAATAATAACTCCTCTCCAATATTTTATTCCAGATTGTCCGTCATCCGCACTACGAGAGATCAAGTTCTTCTTCCCGGACTTCTCCTTCTACGACTGGCACCACACAGATGAGATCCGATATAGAAAAGGCCCTATTATATTCAATGACTTTTTCTTTCAACATGTCAGAAAACTATAGTGATGATGCAATGGTGATTTTAATGTAGTAAAGTTAGTTAATTTTATGAAAAAACTTACGTATCGTACCATCTGCAATGTGCAATCATCCATTTAGGTGTTTCTGGGTATCTGTGATAATAACTCATCTTTAGCAAGTAGTAATTTAAATTTATTTAGGATACCTAACCATATTAAATTAATTTAAACAGACACTTTGTATTGTATTGTATATCATCAAAGATATAAAATAAATCTATTCATATTCTGCAGAAAATAACCTATATATTATAGTAAAATATAATGAATATAAATCCCAAAACATGCTATAGAAACACTGTAAATCATACAAACACGTAATTTATATTAATTACAAGTACTGTAACATAAACAAACTAAAAACTAACATTAAAAGAAAATTAACTTAATATTTGAGATCACAATTAATTTCATGGCCTACAAGTACAAACAAAATGGGGGATTCAACATAAAATTTTGATGCTTATAATTGGTACTTAAGCGTATCTACTGTGGTCATTCGCCAATTTTGACAAAGACCTTTGGCCTCGAGAAGACCTTGATGCCCTCCTCGAGTTTAGCGAGTTGTTTTTCGAGTTCCATTTTTCTGTTGCGCATCCTGAGAGTGTCGGTCTTGACTGGCATTTTGTTTAGTTCATTCACTAACTCCGCAAAGCCTGGAAGGACATTATGACGCGGGTTAGCTTACCAACGCTATAGTTAAACCATTTCACGAAGAAGGCTTGACTTTGGTTGTGTTAGCTGTGCACATGCACATTGTGTCAGTGTGCGTAGTCTCTGGAGCAGTGGACCGGAGACCACGCACACTGACACAATGTGCGTGTCAGTGGAGGTCCGAAGGGGGGGGGTCATGGGGGTCATGACCCCCCCAAAACCATTCAGGTCAACTTGCAAAATCCTTCACCTACTTCTGGGTACAGCCTTCACTTCATCAGCTCACATTCACCCACTGCTGCATAAAGGCCTCTTTGCCACGCAATCTCCTTTGGTCCGGAGCCTGCCGCGTCACGTTTTTCCCACAGCAGAGGCAGAGGCGCGACAGTGCCCACTTTTAGCTAGTTATTCAATACTTCCGGCCCAGCAGCGATGTGTGGCTAAGTGTCTAATCTAAACACACTATGCCGAAGTTACGCGACCGAAGTTCCGCGGATGATTTTACGTTCCGACGTATTCGACTGATATGTATGTCACCATAAGTGCCGAACTTACCTAGTTACCTTGCTTAGTTGCCGTTGAACTTACGCCAGACCGAAGTTACCGCTGTGCGCTATACTATAACGCAACGTAATTTCGGCATTATGTGTCGTCAGTAATTCAAATAGCATTGCAGGCGTAATCATGCCGAACTTCGGTCGCGTACCCTCGGCATACTAAGGGCAGGGAGCACTTATCCAGTGAAGAGCGCATAGATACATTTTCCTTTGAAACAACTCACCAATTTACGGGCGGCGGGGGACGAGGTAAGAGAGCTGTGATTGGACAGCCAGCTGCGAAACTGTCTGGCGGCCCGTCATCATACATAGGTTGTATACGTTGAATACAAATAATGTTTGGCGAACCGCATTCCCCCGCAGGCGCAGTCAATTGGACATAATTTTAGTCTCTGACTAAGGGTCTGTCTACACTCACTGCTCCTCAGCATACGTAGGGTCTCCTTGCGCTCGACGTCCGGCAGCGTCACGTGGCCGGGGGGACACTGCCCCGCGCCCCCCTCCGCCGCCGCGCCCTCCGCCGGCTCCTTGCGGTCGCGCAGGTACTTGGGCACCACGCCCTTCTGGTAGCCTGACAGACAAACACATGGACATGTTCATTTACTCCCTTTTAGTTAGCACTGCTGTTTTTAACTGGTTCGCCGACACATCTTATATAACAATAGTTCGCCATAGGTCCTGGGTATTCTATACAATACCAAAACAAGGCCAGGCAATGTATGGAATGAGTACTGTACTGGTGAATTTCCGTGTATCTATTTGGAAAATATGAATCTAAAGGTATTTTTTTATATTAAATTTTGAATTTGATTTGCATACGCAAATGGACAAAATTTAGAATGCCGGGATTTCATACTTTGCCGGTAACATTGACAAAAACATATACCATGGTGAATTAGACCTTATGTTATGGAAAATGCATACAATTGCGTATTGATATCTCCCAGATGCGCATACCTTTTTGGTGACTGACTGTCAAATATGGCATTTTGTGCACTTTACCCATAGCTTTATTGTGATGCGTTTTTCCATTTGAGGATTGGGCCCCAGATATTATAGTTACCCCTAGTAGTTAGGTAACACAATTTGTTGTGCCTAAATAAGCATGGGATAGGAGTAGTGCTAGTGGACTTTTAGTGACTGCATCTCATACAAACACATAATTATTTCCAGAACCATCCCTATTTAGGGTCAGATTAATTTGATAGATTACCTGTACCTGAAGGAAGGTAAGGGTCTTTATTATCCTTGTCTTTTCTCTCCAAAATAGAGTTTAATCTACTGCGTTTTTCTGGTTCAAATAATTCAGAGTCCCCGGACAGTTGTGCCATCCGCTGGCGGTTTGGCGACCGCTGGTTCCGATGCCGGGCTGTGTCTCCACTGGCCTTTTGTTTAGCTTCTGCATCTTCATCATTCTTAGGATATAATACAGTCAATTTTGTACACTCCGCAAACTTCTGTGCGAGGGTAGACTCCAGAGTTTGGCACGCAATGTCTCTAAGGTTCCCTGACGACACTGATTGTATTTCTTGGTCACTTGTCTCTACTTCTACAGGATGTTTTTGTTGTCTTTGTTCTTTTCGTTTGAGAAACTCGGCCATGTCTCCTTTTCTAAGTTGGAGGTCTGTGTGTTTTTTGTTTTTTCCAGATTTGGTAAGGATTTGTGAGCTTTTTCCACTCTTACTCAGTAATGGCTTAAAGCGGGCCAGAGAGTCTGTGGGTGACAGCCCGGGGTTCATACGCGGCGGCTGCCCGCTTTTTACTGTGAATTTTGGATCCTTGACCACCTTGACCTTGACCTTCCCTTGCAAGTACTTCAGCTGTTTCATGTTTTCTTTGATAAAGTTCTTTTTCTGTTCTTTTTCTGAAAAATGGAATAACTAGTAAGTTTAGCAACGACATTGTAGGTTGCTTGGCATTAGTCGTCTGGATGGATGGATAGTGGTGAGTGATGGATCGCGGAGGGCGAGTGTCGGAGTGGGTGGGACAGGCTTGACAGCTGCGGCGCAGCCCCACTGAACTTCGTAGCGTTAGTAACAAATGCACAACAGAGGCTGCCAAGGCAATCCTCAAGTAAATAACAAGAAAGGATTTGAAAACAACGAACTTACTTGGCTCGGGAAATATGCCCTTCAAGGTATACATAATTCAAACAACAACAAAAACTGATTCCACAAATAAATCACTCATTATTTGGAATTGTCCATGAAACATGTACAATTGTACAACCTGGTTTCAACCACAAACGATGTACATTTTCGGCCACTTTTAGATATTTTGCACCGGAATAACGAGATTTTTGAAATTTTCGTTCGGTTCTTGTCAGCTTGCAAGTTTCAACTGCAACTTCAATTTTAGTTCATGGCAATCTGTCTTATGCCAGACAATTTATGCCAGTGTCATGTGATGACGAAACATTTGAGACGCGTACAAGATTTTTTTGTAACAAGATTTAGGAATGGGTGGTTGACTTTTGAGATCTGTCTGATATTAGAAAATTTGGTACAGCTGTCAAAATAATTTGTCTTTGTTCAAATGTCAATTTTATCACTGACAATGAAACTCTTTGTTTACTTCAAAGAGTATTTATATTTTGAGAGCTGTTAAAATAAAAAATAAAATATTATTGCAAAACTAGGTATCTCATTAGATTAATAACAGACCTCAAAAATATAATTTAAATCTTGGAATAAGCACATGGTAACAAATATACAAACATCGATATCGAGAAAATTTACTCTATAGCACATCCCTACAGTTTTTCTTAGGTTGGCATGGCAGCATTGATGTCATTTCTGGTGTCGTGTAGTGTAGTGTAGACAGACAGCAAAGGCGAGCCGAGCTACTGGGGCGTACGAGTAGACAAACCGAGTCTACTGGCCGGGCAGAAGCTCGCACTGTGTAAACCAGCCTTAAGGTTTACATCAGAAGTAAAGTATATTTAGTAAGTGAGTACCTAATGGTATATTCAAAACGTGATTTAATTTTGTCCTTCAGATAGGAACTGAGTAAAAGGCATTTGTTTGATTTTAACTTACTAAAAACGTCGTTTTGTGTTGGACAAAACACGTTTTGTTTTTACCACAACTTTTACTCGATAAGTAAGTAATATTACTTAGGAAAAATTAAAAGTAAAAAAACATTTTTAAACAAAGCTTTTATTTAATGCCCTAAAAAGAAGAAAATAAAATTTCAATTCAATCAAATGCGTCATTTTATTACATTACACAATTTATACGATGTAAAAGCTTGTTGCGGGATTTATCTCCAAGTCTGTGCAAATAGGTGCCTACCCACCTAATTAAGTCTACACAAGTAAATCCCGCAACAAGCTTTTATATCGTATAAATTGTGTAATGTAATAAAATGACGCATTTGATTGAATTGAAATTTTATTTTCTTCTTTTTAGGGCATTAAATAAAAGCTTTGTTTAAAAATGTTTTTTTACTTTTAATTTATTTTTAACTTTTTAGTCTTTATCATTACAGGACAAAACATCTAATCTAGAATTCGAGTGCTTGTCAAGACGAATCAAATGAGACCAAACACGATACAATTGCGTCGTTTGGTAACAGAGTTCCCATGGCCACCTTCCGGCTCCAGCATCAGATCAGCTCCATGTCATAAAAAATATTCTAGGACCAAAGTATTCGTCAAGACGAATCGAACGAGCCCAAATTCGACGGGCTTGCGATGTTTTATGACAGAGTTCCCATGGCCACCTTCCGGCTCCAGCATCAGATCAGCTCCATGTCATAAAAAATATTCTAGGACCAAAGTATTCGTCAAGACGAATCGAACGAGCCCAAATTCGACGGGCTTGCGATGTT
Organism: Argyresthia albistria; assembly: GCA_963457715.1. Classification (NCBI taxonomy): domain Eukaryota; kingdom Metazoa; phylum Arthropoda; class Insecta; order Lepidoptera; family Argyresthiidae; genus Argyresthia; species Argyresthia albistria. The sequence continues at coordinate 483,823 of OY735268.1, read as the reverse complement.
TTATGACAGAGTTCCCATTGCCACCTTCCGTCTCCATCATCAGATCAGCTCCATGTCATAAAAAATATTCTAGGACCAAAGTATTCGTCAAGACGAATCGAACGAGCCCAAATTCGACGGGCTTGCGATGTTTTATGACAGAGTTCCCATGGCCACCTTCCGGCTCCAGCATCAGATCAGCTCCATGTCATAAAAAATATTCTAGGACCAAAGTATTCGTCAAGACGAATCGAACGAGCCCAAATTCGACGGGCTTGCGATGTTTTATGACAGAGTTCCCATGGCCACCTTCTGTCTCCATCATCAGATCAGCTCCATGTCATAAAAAATATTCTAGGACCAAAGTATTCGTCAAGACGAATCGAACGAGCCCAAATTCGACGGGCTTGCGATGTTTTATGACAGAGTTCCCATGGCCACCTTCCGGCTCCAGCATCAGATCAGCTCCATGTCATAAAAAATATTCTAGGACCAAAGTATTCGTCAAGACGAATCGAACGAGCCCAAATTCGACGGGCTTGCGATGTTTTATGACAGAGTTCCCATGGCCACCTTCCGTCTCCATCATCAGATCAGCTCCAAGTCAGAAAAATATTGCATTGTCATCCGACTTATACACGTATGCGAAATTTCAGCTCAATCGGATAACGGGAAGTGGGTCAAATTCAAGCCGACATTTTTGACGCGAACCGTGATACCCACAAACAAACAAACAAACAAACAAACAAACAAACATACATACATACAGTGCAAGTTTAATAAAAGCTTTTAAAAATAAGATAGATAGATAGATAGATAGATAACTCATTTACTCTTTTGACATGGTACACACACATAATTAATAACAACAAAAAACAGTAGGTACCTACAGCTGTGTGGTTATGTGACTGTACCACGGCAGTGAAATGGCCCTGACTCAGCAATGTCACAGACGAATCTGTGACGCTGGTATTCTGCCAGGGCCAAAGCGGACGCACAACAGTGGCTCAAGTACTTACACAATTTAATTTATATAAGTAATTAATTACATAAGAAAAACAAAATTAAATAATGAAATTAGTTATGTTATTAATGGAATTGAAAATTGAAATAATTGTTATTAAAAAAATTAATTGGAATTGAATTGGCAATAAAAAGAAAAATATATATATTGTATTTATTAACTAACATATTGAAAATGGATTATAAATGGTGATTAGCTTTAATTTAAATAGATATTTTAATCAATAAGTAGTTCAATGTCAGAATGTAGGTAGTCGTAAAAATCACTTTTTGATCTTTTTCTTCTACAAAAAAGCACTGCATCGGCAAGAAAAAGATGGCATTCATAGCTTGATTTTTGTCTTGCGACAAATCACGTTTTGAATATTACCTCCTAAAGTAGGTAGGTACCTACTTCTGAGATGCTGGGTAAAAGTGCACCTGAACGAAAAGTTAAGTCAAAATACCTATGTACCTTATGAAAATCCTGGACCGCCATTGGAGAGATAATAATCTAGCTAGAGGCTAGAGGGAGCCGTGTTACACTCAGCTACCTACAGTAGGTAGCTGAGAGGTTGTTATCAACGTGCCATATTTTTTAAGAAATGGTCATAGACGCGTACCGAAAACAAAGCTAGCAAGTCGAGAAACGAGTACCTACCTCAGAAGAAGTCATGGGCGGCGTAAAGTAAGATACCCCGAACATTTCACATACTAGCATAGACTTGCATACTAGCAAATCAAGCAACGAGGTATGCAAAATTAAAACATGAAGTGGCTCTTCTGTGACATTGCTGAGTCAGGGCCATTTCATTGTCGCGGTATAGTTCAATGAAATTTTGGGAATATGTTTTATTTGTCTTTATACACACACAACGGAGTAACAAGGGGGTCAAATATGTGCCGAATGGCTTCCAGTAAAGGATGGTACCTCTGCGCCTCTACGTTTGCTCTAGTAAGTTTATATATGTACCTACTCTTTGGTTTGCTCTTTGCTCGACCGCGCCCCCAGATGCCAAAATTGTAAATAAATGGGTTGCCATATGAAATGTCTTTTTGTGTATTATTAGGTAACTTTTGTTGATAAAAGCGGAGCTTTATAAAATAATTTATTGGCAGTTCAACAAATAAAGCTTGATTTAACAAACATACTTACCTACCTCAAATAAAATCGTATCGATAAATATTTCATTACAGTTGTTCAGTAGGATTTATTATCTTATACCCTATCCAACGTATCCAACATAGGATGATCTCTGACAGCTTATCACTGTGACTTTACTAGGCATGGGGATAATGTCGATACAAATGATCGATATTCTAACTAAGGTTTCCGAATGTTTCAAGCTAATCAAACAAAAGGATGTTGTAACATGTTTTTATTCTCGTTAAATCGATTCACAGCCCAAATCACCATCATCAAAGTCTGATTCGGACTCGCTGGAGTAGTCTTGTAGGTTTATAATCAGTTCCTGGGTAGATTGGTCGAATCGTACGTCACGCTCCCAATCTTCATCCATAATTTTTCTTGTTCTGTGTCGATGTCTTCAAAATTCTATTATATGTTCCGAGTCAAGATCGTTAACTTGTCTTACGATAAGTGTAGCACCGTAGCACGTCACTATTTGCCAATAAAGTATGTTAATTGACTCTATACATTTTACCGTCGAAAAATACGATAATTCATAGGCGTGTTTTGACACTGACAGCTGTCAGATCATCCTACGTTGGATAAGGAATAATGATCGGAATAGGCAGAGTGATTTTTGGTACTTACGTCATGAAAGTCATAACATGGATATAGAAGGTACACAAAGCTTTTCTAAGATACTTACCTATATAAGAGGAAATTTGGATACTACCCTTACCTTTATCCATCAGCTTTTATATTAGGTATGCCCGGATACAACTCACTAGAGGTGAGACGTAACACCGAACAGCTTCTGACTGTGTGTCGATTGTTGCGAGGTGACTGCGCAGAGCGCTTGTCAGTGCCGTATGCGCGCTATACGTCCCTGACACTACCTACGCGCGCACAGGCACCAGCTGCTAGCGGGCGGCGCACGCACCGCACGGTGGCGCGCCGGCAGTCCCCGCTGGTCCGGGCGCGGGACAGCCTCAACGTGCGAGAGTGTTGCAGGTTCAGCGAGAATGATGTTTGACTGTACTGTCCGCTCATTATTGAATTTAATTATTTATGAATTGAATTGGAATTAATTTAATTATTTAAATTTTGATAATGTGAATGTATTGTTTTGAATGATATTTGTAATTATTTTGTTTGTGCCGCCTTGGCTCGTTTGCTTTAATGGCACAAATATAAAATGGTACCTATAAATAAATAAATAAATATTAGATGCCTTTTTTCCGGAAGGTTAAACGAATTAGAATTAAAAATGTGTTTTAGTAGCATGCAAAAAAAGCATTGTTCAAACAAACAGGTTAACGATGACACATCTTGGAGACTGTACTCTGATTGGGCGCGAAGTCGCGAACTTTGCATTGTGCCGATGCCGATGGTGCTGCTTATAAGTTGTAAATCTTGCTCAAATTGATTCGTTTCGATTCGCACTTTTTACCTAGTTCCATCTAATCATTATGAAATTGCGAAAAAATAACATAGGTAAAATCCGGAATCTCCGAGGCATATCCATGTTAATATATAGGTACGTTTGAGGTCACTCACCCCAAATCACTCTACCTACTCCGATCACCGATCACCATATTGCACTGGTAGCCCTTCAGATGTCACTTGACTTGATGTTGATGTTGAAGGTGGGTTTACAGGTTTACAGGGCGGCGCGGCGGGGCGCCAGTTCTACGCAACTTAATGTCAAAAAGCGGTAGTTTCACATGTCACCGCAAGCCAAAATATCCTTGGAAAGCGCATCTCGAATAGTCTCGAATTGACAACAACACGTGTTTCTTTGGTATTGAATATTGATGTACATTGTACAGTGCTACATGGATGTTTTGGCACGTGGTCAAGGGTCGGAACTAACGCAATCAATCCAATCAATAAATCGATCAACGTTGCAGTGGCGCCCCCCTTTCAGTGTCATCTAAGTGCCAAAACATCCATGTATAGCGTAGACAGAGAAAGGAATAGACGGAGTGCATGCGTACACCTTTGAGATGGAGATAGAGTTGGTTCTCAATAAGCATAAGGTTCAAAATCAGAGATTTTTCTGCCACACATCTGTCAAAACAAGGTCAAAAGGTCAAAACAAGCTTTTGACAATACTGTGGCTCGATAAAAACGCATACGCGGGGACAGGTGATCGAGGGTGATCGTTATTGTTTCTCGCTTAGACTATAATAATTCGTATTGTGTCATCTCTTTCTTTTCTTTTGACGTGACAACGTCTTATAAATTGGTTTGCCGGGTGTCACTTCAAGAAACTGCGTTACGCTCCGCTCACGTTATGCGCTCACAATGAGAGCGAGTGAGAGGCACGCGTCCCTTCCACTCGGGCATGGTTAGCCCGCCTAAGAGCGAGAGAGATAGACATAAAAAGTGAAAGGCACGCGTCCCTTCCACTCGAGCACAATGTTTTAAATTGTTACTATTATTTCATCCTTCTTCCTACTATACGAATGAATATTCACATTAAAATTATTTTACCACTCAAAGTCGTTGTCACGTAAAACTTTCGCCCGTATACCGACTTTACAGGCAACCAATTTTTTGACGTGACAACGTCTTATAAATTGGTTTGCCGGGTGACACTTCAAGAAACTGCGTTACGCTCCGCTCACGTTATGCGCTCACAATGAGAGCGAGTGAGAGGCACGCGTCCCTTCCACTCGGGCATGGTTAGCCCGCCTAAGAGCGAGAGAGACAGACATAAAAAGTGAAAGGCACGCGTCCCTTCCACTCGAGCACAGTTAGCCCGCCTAAGAGCGAGAGAGACAGAGCGAGAGAGAGAGAGTGAAGTTATTGTATGTATATTTGTATCATTGTATATAAATACGTATGTAGGTATGTGTAAAGGTAAAAATAAAATTTTGTTAATATGAAATTCAGTGCGAGATTCTTTGTATAAATTAATGTTTTAAATATAATTCTTTGTATAAATAAATGTTTTAAATTGTTACTATTATTTCATCCTTCTTCCTACTATACGAATGAATATTCACATTAAAATTATTTTACCACTCAAAGTCGTTGTCACGTAAAACTTTCGCCCGTATACCGACTTTACAGGCAACCAATTTTTTTTTTTTCTGACGATGTGTCATCTCTATACTATACTGCCCTCCCCCTACGATGTATAGTAAATAGTAATAGTGCTACATGTTCCGACCCTTGACCACGTGCCAAAACATCCATGTCCTAGCAATTTGGTAAACCATAGATTAGAATTTATATTGGTAAACTTTTTGGCACTGAATTTGACTGAATTACTTATAAAAAAAATACACTTGACATTGTTGTTGTTAGGTAGGTATAGATACTCTTTGGTTGTTGTTTCACTTTGGTTTGGAGTGCTTTCTTATATTTTTAGATCTTTATATATAGATGGGTCTTTTGCAGTGATTTCCAGCAGGTCGCAGGTCTTTCTAGCTATGTCAATTAGCAACATTAAGTATCGTTTATCGAGACGAACAAAGAAACTGCAGATATTTGACGACCAGAGATTGATTTTAGCATTACCGAAGGATGTCCCTGAGCGCACTTGGTAAAAAAACTATGCGCTCAGATGCGCTCAAGATTAATCCTCTTATTCAATTTAATAACTAAGTATCTGTTATCTAACTTTCGTGGGGATTATTATTATTTCTATTTTCCCTTTTATGACGTGCAAATGGCGCGTGACGTACCAATCTACTGTAAATCGTGTATTTTGATTCCCACGACACAGGCTTGCCTAGTGTGGGAGTCACCGGCAACTCATTTTATGTTTTTCCTATTGATAAATAAATATTTTTTCATTTTTCATTTTCATTTTCATTGCAGAGTGTCGCAATATCATACAGTAAACAAAGGTTTTGTATAATAATAATAAGTAATAGTATAGGTACATTTGCGTGTCGACCGGGGACGAAGTATAGTATTTAGGTATACCTAGCTCTTGAAGTCGTATTTTTTTAAGTTTTCAACTTGGTGAATTACAATAGTACCTACCTACATATTAGGTACTTTATTAAATAATTCCTTCTTAGAGGTACCTACTTGTTCAGTAGGTAGGTAGGTACCTACAAAATAGTTAAATTATTATACTTATCATACCAAACCTTTGCGTCTATGGGTACCTACTTAACTTAGGTCACAGTCTATTCGTGATAAGAATGCAGTGAAATTAAAATTTTAATCTGTTAACACACACTCACAGGACAGGACACAACCGTCGCGTTCGAAAGTTTGCCTTCAACTGGTCACCACACCACTGTGAATTTGGCTTGATAATCGGAAACGATTTGATTGGTTACGGGGCGTGGCTAGGCCGCTGGACAGTGATGACTCCACTGCATTCTTATCACGAATAGACTATACACTAGGTGGCAGAATGCCAGTTGTGACCACTTTGAGCCAGTTAGTTCGATATCTTCACACTAAGCCATTTCCAGGGCTGAAATCCTTCAGAAGGAAGACGCTGACCTATTCCTCTTCGACATCCGCGAGGAGATCATCGAGGAGGCAATGAGGATCGGCTATGAGCAGTACATGGAGAGACAGACAACATTCTTCACTTCGCATTGTGCTGCTAAAGCCTGGGCGAAGCTCATTGATTGGTTAGTTAGTTGTGCAACTAGATGTAGGTACAGTGCAGTTTATGTCAGTCAATATATAAATATCTAAGTACTAAATATACTTAATAGCATCTTGGATATTTTCCGTGAAAATACTGTCCTCATCCTGACCCAGACCTAATTTCATAATTCTTTATTGTACGGAAAACAATGTGATACACCTCGCCTTTGTACCTGTTTTTAGGGTTCCGTACCCGAAGGGTGCCAAACGGGACCCTATTACTGAGACTTCGCTGTCTGTCCGTCCGTCCGTCTGTCTGTCACCAGGCTGTATCTCATGAACCGTGGTAGCTAGGCAGTTGAAATTTTCACAGATGATGTATTTCTGTTGCCGCTATAACAAAAAATAATAAAAAATAAAAGAAATTTGATATTAAGGGGGGGATCCCATACAACAAACGTGATTTTTTTTGCTCAATTTTGCTCGATATTGATAATGGTAGCAGGTAGATGCTTAAAAAGTTCACAATATATTGAGTATATTATTTACTAATAAATAAATAATTAAATTAAAATTAAATTAATATTAAGGGGAGGCTCCCATACATTTTTTTTTTTTGCGGTTTTTTATAGATGGTACGGAACCCTTCGTGCGCGAGCCCGACTCGCACTTGGCCGGTTATTTTCTATTAGTGTCTGTATTCTGTTTTTGTGCAATAAAGTAAAGTAAAGATTACCACAAAAGATCTACAGACTGTCGACTGTAAGGGACCAGATTCAAGATCTGTTGGCTTTGCAGATAATAATATATTAGTCGACGAACGTCATAGCATGGATTGCGCGGGACCGAATTGAGTGGCATAAAATAAAAAATCAGCCAAGTGCGAGTCGACCTCTCACACGGAGGGTTACGAACCATCATTGTACCAAAAGTACAAAAAAATACTTTTCTGAAGACACCTTTATTTTTTCAATATTTCGTGTATTTCAGTATTTTTTGGTGGAGCGGCAACAGATATTACACGTTCTGTGAAGATTTCAACTTTCTAGCTATTACGGTACGTGCTGGAGGGCCCTCTGACGGATGGACGGACGGACGGACGGACGGACAGACGGATAGCGGAGCCTTAGTAATAGGGTCCCGTTTGGCACCCTTCTGCTAAGTACCCCTAAAGAGGCCTTATGAGGGGTTCCGTAACGGCCTCTTTCCCACTCATTTCCTTTTTTTAGTGGAATGATAGGCCGGCATTGTGATGATCAACGCACGAATGAAAGATCTTCCGACACGCTTGCCATTCCCAGGCAATTCTACCGCCATGACCGAGGCGAGGAGCCCTCTGCCTACCCCCCTGCCTACATCCCGAAGCGCACAGAGTCCTGGATAGCCGACGAGGCGCCTCCCCCCTCTCCCAAAGATCTTCCCACACGCTTGCCATTCCCAGGCAATTCTACGACCATGACTCAAGCGAGGAGCCCTCTGCCTACCCCCCTGCCTACATCCCGAAGCGCACAGAGTCCTGGATAGCCGACGAGGCGCCTCCCCCCTCTCCCAAAGATCTTCCCACACGCTTGCCATTCCCAGGCAATTCTACCGCCATGACCCAGGCGAAGAGCCCTCTGCCTACCCCCCTGCCTACATCCCGAAGCGCACATAGTCCTGGATAGCCGACGAGGCGCCTCCCCCCTCTCCCAAAGATCTTCCCACACGCTTGCCATTCCCAGGCAATTCTACCGCCATGACCCAGGCGAGGAGCCCTCTGCCTACCCCCCTGCCTACATCCCGAAGCGCACAGAGTCCTGGATAGCCGACGAGGCGCCTCCCCCCTCTCCCAAAGACACCTGGGCCACCCAGAACCTGGTGGTGGTGGAGGAGACCTGCGAAGAGGGACTGAAGAGGTGGCTGAGCAATGACTCCATTGACTTGCCGGATGTCGAGGAGATTGCGGAAGAGTATTGGTAATTATCTTCTAGTTTCGATGGTTTGTCCTCACGGTAGATTTAATTCAGAACGGAAAATATTGAGATGAATATATGAATCTTCAGCTTTTTGAGTTGGCGATGCATTAATCATTAGCAATGAGCACACGTAGCAGAGTAGGTCTCGGATTCATCGGAGGATGGTCTGAATTCCAAGATTGTTTATTTCAATCAAATAGAAGTCCCTTTCCTCGTCAGGTTCCCGGGAAAAGTTTACTTCCCTGGTGGTTCAGTGGCAGAGGAAATATCTGTAAGTTGTCCATAATAAAGCCTATTTGATTTGATTGATATTACAGCCAAAGCCTACCTTTTTGGTGCTCTATATTTGTTGATTTCTTCAGGTTCCCCAAGAAGAATCCTCAGAAATTATGGCAGCTGAAAGTGAAGTCATCCAGAATGTTACGGACTATACAACTGAAGCGATTTCACTGATGGTACTTGTTGTTTTTATGGTTTTGATTTGATAGATGCACGGACACCACCCCCCACCCGCGCCCCGGAGACAAACTATCAGAGCCTGTCAAATGTATTTCAGCAATTAAAATATTGTTATATGTAATTTGTTAAGTTGCCTTTGAGTAGTAGCAGGCGCACGCTGTCTGTTTATCTATCTTACTTCATCACTACCACCAGTATGTACCAAGGCGGTTAGTAGCAGGCGCACGCTGTCTGTTTATCTATCTTACTTCATCACCACCACCAGTACCAAGGCGGTTAGTAGCAGGCGCACGCTGTCTGTTTATCTATCTTACTTCATCACCACCACCAGTACCAAGGCGGTTAGTAGCAGGCGCACGCTGTCTGTTTATCTATCTTACTTCATCACCACCACCAGTACCAAGGCGGTTAGTAGCAGGCGCACGCTGTCTGTTTATCTATCTTACTTCATCACCACCACCAGTACCAAGGCGGTTAGTAGCAGGCGCACGCTGTCTGTTTATCTATCTTACTTCATCACCACCACCAGTACCAAGGCGGTTAGTAGCAGGCGCACGCTGTCTGTTTATATCTATCTTACTTCATCACCACCACCAGTACCAAGGCGGTTAGTAGCAGGCGCACGCTGTCTGTTTATCTATCTTACTTCATCACCACCACCAGTACCAAGGCGGTTAGTAGCAGGCGCACGCTGTCTGTTTATCTATCTTACTTCATCACCACCAGTACCAAGGCGGTTAGGTTATTATCTCGGGGAAGAATGACAAAATAAATCTGATTCTTTCAGAGTTCGAGAAGCAGTGTGTTGAAGACTAACACACCCTTGGAGGCGTCCCTGCAGGGCGCGGGAGACTCTGTGGTCATTGATAAGAAGAAATTATCTAATAAAAGCAAGATGTTTCGATCAGCGTAAGTCTTGGGATTATTAATGGACAAACATAGAGATACGCCTTTTCCCATAAGGGGTGGCACGAGGCAAAATTGTACCCTCGAGTATTTATTGTACCCTCGAGTATTTATTGTACCCTCGAGTATTTATTGTACCCTCGAGAATTTATTTAGTTTTCAATATTCCCATTTGGCGTGAGCCGAAATAAGATACATTTTGTTGATGTTGAAGATGCTATTATATTTTTGATGAACTTACTAAATATGTTGACTAAGTAATATGTATGATTTTATGGTCAATAAAAATTTTGAACTGAACTGAACTAAACATTGTTCCCAGCTTTAGTATGCGATTGAAGGATAAGAACTACGCGTCTCATCTCAGCAATGACTCCTTCTACAGCGCCATATCTGACTGCAGGCTGCGGCATTTGAGGCAAGTATTGATTGTCTTCCCAATCAAATCAATGTAATTTATATGAATAATGATCTATTGATCTACCTACCTACCGCAATAGTTAACTGTAGGCACCGCTCCTTAGTGAACATTGACGTGGGTGTTATTTATTCAAGATACATTCCGAAAGATCAAGAACCATTCATTTACCTTATTCAATAGGTCATTTAATTTCATTATCATTAGGTACATTAAGAGTGGAAACATCAGACGTATTTCAGAACGCTTAGTGAATTGAAATGTGATTTACATTATTTTAAACAATTGATTGTGGACGGGAATAAATCTCTCCATAATGATGGAGTAATCGAGAGTTGAGGGGAGCAACGACCTGACAGGACCGGGGATCAACCCCAGATCGTAGGGCTGTCAGACAACGAAAAAAATTACCACTGAAAATGGGCCGAGACCGAAGTATCAAATATGATAGCTTAGCCTTTCTGCCCATCCTTATTCTTCTAATCGAGTCGACCGACGGGTCATCTCAGACACGGGCAGCCCAAAAGGCCGCAACCGCGATAGCTTGCTCGGAGCCTCAAATGTTCGGGTTCGAAAGTCATTTGGTTGATTTTCATTTTACCGAACTCCAATGATCGATTGTTCCGTTCGACGGCTTATTTCTGCAAAGCTTTTATTAGGTAAGTATTATTTGTGCAATCTTACTAGGTATTCAGTTGGATCCGGCTGCTGTCTGCTAGATCTTTCCTCTGGACTCACTTTACATGGGAAACATTAAACAATTAGTTTGTTTAAAACAACGTTATGGTACTAAAAATAGCCTCTTTGTTTGTTTTTAAAGTTCACCCCAACTCCCAACCCTGGCTGCTTCCACAAGTGTCCTGTCCATCGCCGTTGGTTCAACGAACACGTGCAATACAAGACGACGTTGTATTTATAAAATATGAGTTTCTTTCGACTACCCCCCGTTTAAAACTTATTATACCGGGAATCGAGAATCACCAAGACAAAAGAGCATCTGAGTTCGTCAACCCGGCCCAAACACTACGGGGTCAAGCTGAGAACTGGTTCCTTTTGTGGGCTCCAAACAAATTGCACGTGCGTTTTGATGATGTAATTTTTCCCATCGTATTTTGTCCCTAGTCTTTATTCAGGTGAATGCCTCGTTAGGTTTGTTCGAACGATTGGACACGCGGTGGTTTATAATGATGACGAATTTGTATAACGAGGGGTTGTGTTCAGGTGTTCATTCATTGAAGTCTTTCTTGAGGTAGAAGACCCCTTTGATTGCGAACGCTACCGATCTTGACCTACCATTACTGCATTAACCTAGTCCAAGTCTAAGCATCCTCTTTTTTCTCCTACGCGACGTATTCACGACTATACACGAGAGTCTACTGTCTCAAATATTTTTAGCGACTTCAGCCGACAAACATTGTGAGTTCAATGCCTCATCTTCTATCCTACCTATACATATAATTTATACCCAAATTCTTAATTCACTACGTGTTCTGATTTACCGACAACAAAAACCGCCGGAAATAGCACAGGCAATGGGAATGGAATAACGGCTTTATTTTCCCGCGACATAGGGAGCTGACGCGTCGGCGTTCATTCGCGCCCTTCATCCATCATACGAGGGAATGCTTTTAACGCAACAAAACTACGGCTGCGTTGTGACATGCAAACCGATATATATCACAAGTCGTCGACAAGACTCCTAGATTCATATAAACAGAGGTTCTAAATGCGAACGCATCGAACTTTCTCTTCTGCATGTTGAACGAGTTCGGCAACTCAAGTCCAAAATTACCTTTATTTATCCACTTCTTCTACTTATACTTTATAGGTTTTTCAGGGGATTATTATTTCGGAAGAATGTTCTGTAAAAAGAATCTGTCGCAGTAGAGGTCATTCAAGATGTGTGTGGTCTAAGTATTGTCTGTCGAATAATTGGCTGTCGAAGTAATGGTCATTCGAAGGTGTGTCTTGTCTAAAAATTTGCAGTCGAAGCAATGACTTGTCGATCTATGTGTTTTTGAAGTTCGCTACATGTCGAAATAATTTACTGTTGAAGTTCAGTCCGCACTCATCTATCTTCCTGATGGATTTATATAAAATACCTACTAAATTGGTTGATTCGAGTCGTAATCAGAGTATCACAGCCTATCAGACATAAAAACGTTCGATGTCGAGAATGACTATTGCTGTGTCTGGTTCGTGTCGGCTACAAATTTTCCTTCGATCGTCGCGCCTACACCCGATGACATATCGTTGGTAGAACCCTAACTGTATGCCTGTATGTCGTCGACAAGGTATCGTACTTAGATCTGACGAACAGTTATATTACGTTTTGTGTTAATGTGACAAGTTGTTTTTGTGCTAGTGTTTTTCTTAGTCTTCAGGCACAGTTCGAGTAGTAGTACCAACTTTAGGTATTTCTTACCCGTTGATACTGACATAAACATCAGCAATACAAAAAAACTCTTTCTTAGAGTTATTTTGTATGCAGTCCGGTCCGCTCAGCTCGCTGGCTCTTTTCTTGCTCATTACCTTTTTTCAGTGGAAGGCCGGCATAATGGTTGTGGTGGAGCGGGGAAACTCATTTTGCAATTTTATGTGAACACAAAGTCTGCCCAAGGCTAGATTGTCTAATGAGCATACGCATGTAACTCAAATTAACTCAATCAAAAACTAGGAAATGCCTTTCCACTTGCAAGATTCTAAAAACTTACACCACCTCCAAATTCCAACAAAATTTTGATAGCAGTAAATCTGCCAAATCGCACAAGAAAGTACCATTTTAAAAGCAAATGAAGAACTCCGAAAGAACTTGTTGCGCAGTCCAAATTCATGTCGTTTATTTTATAGCAAAACCTTCGAGTATCGTGCACGTCCTATAATAACATAATAATCATTACAAAGTTCTTCTTCCTCCACATTATATATTTAAAATTACTGAGCAAAAACCATATTGATAATAATCTGAAGAACTTACTGGAATCCACTCCTGCGTAAGCAGCTGGTTATGAGATGCATTGACTCCTGATGCAGTTCAATAGCCGTCGGATGCATTAAACATACATCTAGACAGACAGACGGACAGACGGCCCGACAGACATTGATTCATGCAACGGACCCTTCTGATCAGACAAGATAGGGATATAATGTTTTATTAGGAAGTTATTGTGGGGCGTCGCACCGTTCGTTCTGGTGATATGGGTTTCCTTCTTCATGTGTATGATTTACCATGTTCAACTATCTTTTTACCACAAGGAAAACAAGGAATAATATAGGTAATCAAAGATTTGAAGTTGCTGTTTTCATACCTCTGGTCACTCTCAGTCATTCGCAAAATGCAGTATTTCTTTTTTAGACAAAACTAGTATTTCTAGTCGTGTTTAGTTTTTTGTGCAATTCCAGTCATAGTCAACTTATGGGATTCTTACATAATTATTTTTTCCTTGCAGGATCTTCTCATATTTTATCTATCAAGTTTTTATTTCAATGTTTACTAGAATTTGGGCGTTTGTTAGGACGGTTTCAGGTTTAAGGGGAGGCCAACCCAAACCAGAATATCGCAGTGAATCGCAGTGAATTAATATTCAACAAACCCCAGCAGATTGATTCCGTTACTCTTGACTTGACAGGTATACCGATTCGTAATTCGTGATTTCTTTGTTGTACTCGCATGACATATAATACAGGTAACATATGATAGAAGGACGTGTACAAAGGCGAGCTTATATCCAATAAGAGATCTCTTCCAGAAACCCATGTTGGGTAGGATTCGATTCAAATTCAAGTTACATTCGCTGTAGATGACAGCTCATGTGAAATATTCGCATTTTGATTGATCAACACAAATTAATAATTGGCGAACAGCAGCAGCTTCAAAAACATCGGCCTGAAAGCTGTCAAAATTTATTTTACAGCAACAGAAAAACCAAGCCACAACCGCAACCATTAAAATTCCAACTTAACAAAAACACGTTTCGAATGCACCATCCATCACTGAATATGTTTATTAACAAATAGTCCAGCCCAGCGTCAGCGCCGGCAATATATTCCGGGGACACTACACCGCATAATCGGCATCAGTTTATACAGGTCATTCCCGGGAGCCGAACTGCTGACCGCAAGGTGAGGGGACAGGACACTCACCCGCCACTCTGCGGTCGATGGTGCGGCTCGGTGGGATGAAAACTTGACAGGCACATTATTGCACATGTTCAAATAAAGTACCGCTTACATGTCATACGGTGCAGTTATCTACAGCATGACTGAGTGGAACTTTGAGCTGTCGCTTGTGCATCGGGTGACCTCCTGACTCCTATAATTTAGGTACCAGTACCTACATACGGAATAGATGAAAAAGCTAGTAAAATATGCTAAAAAGCAATGTCATTTAAGTATAAAGCTGCTTCAGGGAGTAGCGATGTAGTCTGGGTGCTAGCTCTTTGATCTACAGTCTATTCGTGATAAGAATGCAGTGAAATATAAATTTAAATCTGTTAACACACACTCACAGGACAGGACACAACCTTCGCGTTCGAAAGTTTGTCTTCAACTGGTCACTGTAAACTTGACTTGATAATTGGAAACGATTTAATTGGTTAAGGGGCGTGGCTAGGCCGCCGGAGAGTGATGTGATGACTTTACTGCATTCTTATCACAAATAGATTATAAATAGGTGTTTAGGAACTGCAAAACTGGTAGCGGCGAAGAGCGGCCCTAGTCTGTATAATGTAAGCCTTTGTATTGAAAGACATATAACAAAGGGGAACTATTTATTCAAAGGCCCAAACGCCCAGAGAAAAAAATCTTAACAGTGTTGGACAGAACATTGAAGAAAGGATCTTTATACTATTTTCCAATAAAACAGAATCACACATCACTCATGCAGCCAAGTGAAGGGCTTCGATGATTCGATTTTCGCTATCGCTTTGATTTCTTTGTTCGTCAAAGGCGTCCCGGGACAAAGCGTCGCACAACAAAATATAAAATGAACAACTCGAGGCAAGCTTGGAAGCAATCTCCTTTTCGTTCTTGTTTTCATCATGCTGAGGGAATCAGGGTTGCTTGGTAGAATGCAAACAAAGGGTGTCGGGTTCTCTGAAGATCGTGTTTTCCGTGTTGTCTGTGTGTGCGTGTCGAATTTGCTTCTGAAGACCGCGGTGTCGAATATGAACCAATTTAGTCTTACATTATATCAACAATATGGTTCTGTTCTGGATCTTATCAATATCAACAACAGATGGTTCTGTTCTAGAGTGTCACTACATGATCCTATACAATGTATGCTTTCTTTTTCTTTTTCTGAATAAATTATTATATTATTTTACTAAAGAGAATTTTGTTGAAACGTTTTTTTCAGGGACAACAGGAATTTGGGTCACAAGAGAGTGTAATCCCACTCACTCTTCATTTTCTACAAATCTGTTGCTACCACGTCTTTACAGTTTTGTAGTATTTATATAAAATCTCTTCCATATCCATAACAATCTTTGATTTTCAATAATCCCACGTGTTTCGCTCGCGACCAAACTTTGTAGCACTTCTAACTCATTACGTTTCAGCTTAACATAATTAAGGCCCATACACACGACGTGTCGTGTTTGTTTAGGACCGGGAGTTTCACCGATTTCACCGCACGCGAGGGCTGCTTGCGAACGGGGTGTGTGTAATATGCTTCTGATATCGGATGCGAGAGGACTCTGCAGAAGTTCTGGAATACAATTATACCTACCCGTACATGTTTACACTTTGCCAGTTTCTTGCATACCTATGTATGTATGCCATTACCAACCCGTGCCATTAGATTTCGCATAGACTTTGGTTGTACGTAATTTAATTTGGTAAATTGCTTTAAACGTATTAAGTTTAATTATTTAATGTTTGGGCGCCATAATCAGTGCAAGACGAGATTATACGCACAATTTGTCAAAGTATTATTATAAGGCTTAATTTAGTTCCCTGATTTGCCACGAGCATTGTCAAGCATAATTAATTTTGCAATTGAGTGCGGCTTGAGTGTACGTCGCGCGGCTAAGGGTAGTTGAGAATCTGGCAGATTAAATTATGGTCTCTTTGTTGTGTGGCGGGAACAGGAACCGGAAACAATGGCGCTTGTTGCTCGGGAATTCCCGGGAAATGCGGTGGAAACAGAGTCGCGTGTTTGCGGAGGTGGATAGTAGGAAGTTTGACTACTTATATAGTATACGTTATCTCTACCTATTCGTTTTATTATGACAACGTTGACAACTAATATAAAGTTGTTAAATGAGATTAAATAACCAGCCAAGTGCGAGTAGGACCCGCGCACCAAGGGTTCTGATCACACTTGGAGAGCGTAACACGTGTAATTAGGTTTCCACATAAAAAACTAAAGTGTGATGTCATCCATGGAAACCAAATTGAATATTTTTTTAGAAAGACAGAAATTTGCAGTTTTCAGATTTTTCCCTTTACTTGTCCTATAAGACCTTGCTTCGTGACAAATTTCATGATTCTAGTTCAACGGGAAGTACCCTCTAGGTTTTGATTCCCTTGCGAATATCAAGCAATTTCAGCAAATTTGAGACATATGCGGTATCTTTTGATTGCGTTGACCTATAAGTTTCATTTATTCACAACTTTAAGAAATCACAGACTTGAGTAATCGATATTAATTTCAACTTTATACCTCCATGCGTTTCTGAGAAAAAGTCTTAACAGACGGTGAGACAGACAGACAGAAATTTACTGTTTCCGGATTTTTTCCTTCACTTATGTGCTTTAAGACCTTTCTTCATTCCAAATTTCATGACCCTAGATCAAACGAAAGTACCCTATAGGTTTTGGTTCCCTTGCGAGTTCCACGCGAGTTCATTCAAATTCAGCAAAATTATGACATAATATCGCGATATCTTTTGATTGCGTGGACCTAGAAGTTTAATTTTTTCACAGCTCCAAGGGACCATAGACTTGAGTAATCCATATTAATTTCAACATGATACCTCCACGTATTCCTGAGAAAAGGGGTCGTGACAGACGGACAGACAGACAGACGGACAACAAAGTGATCCTATAAGGGTTCCTTTTTTTCCTTTTAAGGATCAGAACCCTAAAAACAACTAATGAGATAATGATTGTACTTTGGGTACAGTGGATGATTTGAAATCTTAATCAAGATTGTATTTTTCCTTTGACTTCTATCACTAATTCCGCTTCCATTTTAATTTATGTCCGGCGGTGTTCAACACACTGAACAACACATTGAACAACACATTGAACAACACATTGAACAACATACATTGAATTGGAGGATTCTTCGCTTATAGAACTCATCTTCACAATTTATTTATTTTATACTTTACTTTATTCTTTATTGCACAAAAACACAATACAGACACTTAATAATGGAAAAAAACATGCACAAAGGCAAGTATATCTCTAATAAGAGATCTCTTATGTACAGCAAACCTAGGATATTGTATTGGTACCTATTTTATTTTATTTATTTGGGACAAAAAACAACTACACAATACATAGATGAAGAACACAAGACATTACGGAAAGAAAATTGCAAGATTAAAACCCGCTATTTTGTTTTGTTTAGGCTCCCTGTGGTCACACAGATCCAAATTCTGAATAAAACCTTTTTGGACAACTCTTTTGTTTGACTTTTTTTGAAACGAAACTCGTCATTAATGGATTTTCACAGGTAATTTCGGGTCGCTAAAACACTAATGATTTTTCACAGGAAATCGCTGGGGCATTTTTTGGCTCCTCCAAGTAGCGCGGCAACGTCGACTTTGCTCAAAGAAGGTTGTCAAAATAATGAACACATTACTAGCTTTGTTGGAGTTAGCCAGACAGAATCAGAAATACAATTGAACCTCCAAGTCAAAGTTTTTGTACCGGCCATTGTTTACCTTTAAGCTGCACGAGTTTAATAATGTGAGTATAAATTGTTGTTTTCCATTTCAGGCTGGAGACACAGTACGAGATATCGCCGGAGAACATTGAACCTACTCAAACTGACATATCCAAGCTGAAGAAATGAAAGTTTCAGACGGCACTTTGCGAAACGTAAAAATACCTAAATAACTTCTTAACTTCTCGGGCCGCAAAAGAAAAATATTTAACATTAAACAAATAAACAAAAAATAAACAAATTAAAATTAGGGGAAATTAAGTTTTCATTTCCTTGCAATAGATTGACTTCTTGGTATCCACAAGTTTGTTCGGGGTGTGTCATTCTGCGAGAGGAGTAGGGAAAGGGGATATTATTTCCCACCAGATTTTCAATTGAAATTAATTCCAAAGCCACAAAATTCTGCAACCTCAGGCCCGATAAGGGGTTAATAGTATTTTTTATTATTTTCAATCTTAACGTAAATATAATATTTGTGTGAAGTAAATAATGATGACAATGAATCAGAATAAACTTGGACTATCACATTTTCAGAATCACAAGGTTTTTTTTGATGGTTTTATGACTTTTATGATAATTACTTATTTTACTTTTTTAATTACTATTTTTTTGCGTATGCTACGACCAACTAAAATCTTAAATCAACCCCTGTATCAGCTATGTATACAATTCTCCTTATGGTCTGGTTTGAAGAAAATAAGGATTGTGATTTGTTTTGGAAATATAGTTTAATTGCGAGTGATCAATTATGTGAGCTTTAAATTAAACCCCTAGGATTATAAATTATCCTGGTCACAGAAGAAAAATATTAAGTTAAGTTTTTCTTTTATGACTTCTTCCACCCTTGAGCTAAGGACTTGTTTTTTGGAAATAAACTTATTTTTATACTTTACTTTACTTTAATCGTGGGTTGCCCTTTACTTTAATGTCACGGTAGAAAATAATTCCGTTTTCAGATTTTCCCCTTTGCTTGCAATAGACCCTGCTTTGTGCCTAATTTCATGATTGTAGGCCTGCGGGAAGTACCCTATAGCTATAGGTTTTGGGCCCATTGCGATTTCTATGAATATCCAAGAATTTTACAGCATAAACGGTCGCTTCGTTCGATTGCGTTGACCTAGAAGGTTGATTTTTTCACAGCTATATATGCGAATCCTGGTGGTGGGTAGGTGGCGGTATCCTAGTGTGGGGCCAGAAGCAATGTATGTGCCTGTATGTTAATGTTTATATTATGTTTATACATTTCAGCTTGATATACGTCCACGCGTTCTTAATGTCTGTGTATCAAGACCTTCTGGTTCCTTTTTTCCTTTTAAGGATCGTAACCCTCAAACGGCTCTTCGAAATGCGGCAATTTTCACATGTCAGCTGCAATACGCATCAAAACTTAGAGAATATGGCGAGCAGGCAATTATTCCCTCGTTCTGAAATGCGAAATGCGAGGGGCATGATCCCTTCCGCTAGTAAATAGGGCCTTTTGTAATTGCCCTTTTTGGCTTACGTTGTTTATGCTTAAACAGGGCGGCGCGGCAGAGCTTGCGGTACTAAATGAGAATTGTAAATATTCTGCGTAACGATCGAAGGTTATTAAAAAAAATATGCATGCAAGGTGGAATCATCGTAGGGATAATGATATTTTTATTGGAGTGGATTTTATTATGCAAATAATCTTCTAGTACAAGTAGTCTTGTTTATTTAGCAATATCTACAAGTGAGATATTTTTGATATTGTTGAGCGTTTTGCTCCATCCTGAACATTTTGCTCTTTTTCGCAGAGAACTATACCACTAATTGCAACAAGCTTTGGTAAGGTGGAGCATCGCCTTTTACATGTAAAAGGGCCTAGAAACCTTTTACATGTAAAAGGTCCTTTATAGAAACCTTTTCTTATTTTTCTACCTTTTCCTTGTTTTACGCTGTTCTTTGTTCTGATGTGCATAAGTTTTGTTCTTACGTCCAGCCGTTATCGCAAACAAAATCATATAATGTTTTGTATTATTCAGCTCTGTGTATATGTACTCGCAGATATTCTATTACTTAATCTGTAGTGAGATAAATTGAGTTTACCTAAAGTAGTAGCCAGTAAAACATTGCTATATTTTGGTCCTGTAACACGTGCTGAGTCGGAGCCGTTTCGCTGTTGCGGTACACACTTCACGGCGCCGTTCTGCCCGATCTTATTTTTACTGTTTTTTATGTGTATATTTTATTTCCTACTTGTTTCTGTTTGTAATTTGTTTTTGCTATGTTTTGTGTATTCTGACAGTTGAATAAATTTCTATTCTATTCTATTCTATATTCACTCAATCGTCTGACAAACAAACAACGGCTCACGGTTTTTTACCTTATGACTTGGTAATAATTCAAACCCTTTGAAAAAAACAAACAAAAGAAAACGGGCTAACATACGGCAGACAAACGAGGAGATAATAACAAGGCCGCCCCTGACATATAAGTATCTTATGTCCGGAACCTGAATATCTCATAAAATAAATCTCATAACGTAAATAGCATTCATTCATTCATTCCGGCCTAACGGACACCGAGCGAAAGCTCTGTTTAAACCCACTCACGCCTGATGGGACCCAAAAGGGCATTTCAAAACTCAAAGCTCCAAAAGCTGCATTCGGAACGGTAACTGCGTTATCTCGGGCCCTTTTCAAAGGGCGGGCTTATTACTATTTCAATTTTCATCAGCAGGTCCTGTAATATGTACACCGTAATCAAGCATTTCGACGCTCCCTTGTTATAATGAATATCTGCTGGTTAATTAGTCTCTGGGGCCATAACAACACAATCCCCGTTTGTGCGTTCCCTTGAACTGCGTAGAGTCGCCATACAGGCCTGTGCGTGAGGGAACATTGACACTATTTTACTGTATATAGATGTGTACCTTATCTACTAAAATATCGTAGAAGTGCTATTTTACTGTATGTAGATGTGTACCTCACATGTGAAAGACGGTGCATTACTGTGTATTGTGTTCATGTTTGTAATTATCCTGGTT
Source organism: Argyresthia albistria (assembly GCA_963457715.1). Taxonomy (NCBI): domain Eukaryota; kingdom Metazoa; phylum Arthropoda; class Insecta; order Lepidoptera; family Argyresthiidae; genus Argyresthia; species Argyresthia albistria. The sequence continues at coordinate 462,505 of OY735268.1, read as the reverse complement.
GAAGATTGACTGTAGTATTCTATCGTTTTAGTTATTCAATACGTTTGATGTCTAACAAATATACAGTTTACTTAATTTACGAAAGATCACTTGACAAATCTACAATTTAGACATTGAATTAACTATATTTACAATGATAGGTGTTGTTTTAGATAGCGTCAAACTTACTGGAAACACTACCTACACCGTGGGTTCGCAATTATCTTCCAAATGATGACACATGGTCACCCCACCCAACCATAATGACTCCTGGATGCATAATAACCCTGCCTCTTGAACCCGGCTGACGCAATTTGAACACGACCACACACTTGCGAACGGGTCCGACCGAAACTTGCTGCTTGCTTGGTTCGCTCAAAGAAATATCTTTTGAAAGAAAGAAATAAACTTTGCTGAAATACGCGAAGATTAATGTTAGACATGAATTGTTCAGTTGGCACTCCAACCTTTGTCCTCCGACAGGAGTATGGCACCCAAAACAGAAGAATTAGGTAAGTATTGCATTTCTTCTGAGTTTTCATTGACAGAATGTTCTAACGGTGTGATGGACAACATCGTGCGTGACAAAACCTTTCTTACTTCATAGCTGCGGCAATGGGCTCGTGTTAGGCTTCAAGCATTTTGAGAACGCGTCGATACCGAATGCGTAGTTGGCACTTAGTGGCGTTTTATTTAGAGCAAAGCTCATCTTGAATTCTTCGTTTGGATGGCTCAAACATTAGTTTAGAATGTTTTGAGTTAATTTGATGGATTGAGTATAAAATTGAGAACAGTTGTGCCTCTACCACCGCGTATGGGAACAGACCCGACGCTATTGTGCGTGACTTGGACTGACAATGGAAGCTGTTATGAAGATCGTAAATACGTCGTGCCATAGTTGATTTCCATTGAGTACTACGTATGCTAAGTACGCTTACTTTAGCTAAATGAGGGAGCAACTCTAACTCTGTCACCTCGTATGAGCAAACGCGTGACCCTATGTTTATTTTCTTTTGGTTAGTATTTCACATTTGAGTCTCTTCGTTGCGAGCTCGGTCCACCATCGTTGCGAGCTCGGTCCACCATCGCGCTGTGCATCACTCTTAAGCCTTTCATTATATACGCAGTTATATGGAAGTAGATACCGTTTCAGTTATACAAGAAATTATTCCTGTTTCCGGGAAATTGGACACGAGCCCGCGGCTTTCTTATTTAAAAGCTTATTATTTTGGGGTTTTCCGCCGCCGGCGAGTTATCGGAGTTGGGAAAGTCATGTTACTTCTGTTATCATAACATCGCTTCAGTATTATCTTAAGGGTCGTATTGAAATACGATTCTTGTATTTTTTTACGGCCCGTTTCCTTGTAAGCGGACAGTCAATGGTAAGTTTGTTATCTAGAAAATTGCTTATTCAAGCGTATTTTCTATTTTTCTTTAACATTTTCTTTGGTTGTCTTTGAGTTTTTACTGACGATTTGATTGAATAACGCGGACTTTAAACTGTAACTTACCTACGACCTACATTAAGTTATGTCGCTTCTTCTATTTTTCTTTCAATGTCTTCCCCAAACACTGAATTATGAAGGATGGAAGAGATCATTCGTTTACGGCGTATCTGGGGCTTATTTTAGTCAAACACTAGGCAGGCACACATGTTCTTAGTTAAACCCAATAGGCTCAGTAATTGTTGCCCCCCTTAATTATTACCTCCGTAGATTTATCGCTGGGCGCTCGCGCAGGCAGATTTACGACCGCGTCAACATTTCACTCCTAAAGGTTAGTGGCGTTATGTCCCTGTCCAAAGGTTGCTTTGCTTGCGGCACTCCCTGAACTTTACGTGTAAGGCATTGATTAGGGCAATTAGTTTGGTATATGCAGAGTTAGTTAGGTGGCCCACATATCACTATTGTTTGCTAGTTTACTCTCTGTTTCGAATGCCAAGTTAAGGGTTAAGTTTAAATTTATCGTCTACATCAGGGAGTTCTGTTCTGTTATTAAAATAATTTATGGAGCAGAAAACTATCTCAGTCATAGAACATTGAACCGAATCGTAATTAAGTTGATCAACGAAGTTGATCATGAAACTGAAAGTTGTTCAAAGGTATTTTATACCATTTAATAAATAAAATCCTTAAAATGCCATACTACCTTTTTTACCTTAGATGATGAGGTGGGAGTGGGACGCAAGAACATACAATTTGACCCAATTCCCAGTTTCGTAGCTTATTTTATTAGAAGGGATTCTACAGCTCCAGGGTACGAATTCCTTTTAATTTCCAAGCAATCACACTCAAGTGACAGACACACGTCTCTCGTAAGTTCCCCCGACATATCTCATCTCACAACGAGATAACCTCCTCGCTTTCATCTCGAGAAAAAAGCCCTCTTTTCCTTCCTTATTAAATCAAAAGTTAGAGATAAAACTCAGTTACATTCGCATTGCGAGAGATGCCTGACTCGACACTTCCCTTTCACGACTATTTATTCTTTTGTTTGAAACTTACACCCGCTCTGCTGCTTTAGTCGTTTCCTTGATAGCTCTTTGAATTAGTAGTCGAGGCATCCTTAAAGAATGTAATCTCTTGAGTTAGGTTAAGTCGAGGGTAAATCGGGTGTAGGAAACGGCTAAACATACAGGTGTTTGAGTCAAAAACAGTGTGGATCACAAAGGGGTCAAATTGAGGTTATTTGGCATGTCATTTCTAAATAGTGAAACCGATTTTCACAATAAAATCTCTCTACCTATCTGCCAAACAACAACGTGGTAATACTGACAATATATTTCAAGCGGCGGCGGATAACGTAAAATCGCCTACATTTTCTTACGAGAAACAATGAAAATTGACTGGTTAGGTGGCACTAGGTATAGCTTACATTTACAGGATTATGTCGCAGCAAGAAGTAACCGTTCCTTATCTCGATACAGGAGGCGAGAAGCAAGAGATTTACTGCCGAACGAGGACACGAACGCAAACGGAATGAAATGATCCCGCACCTATTGTTCACGCACTCACAATCGGTAGCCATACAATGAGGTGTGAGCAAAACAACTTGCGGAGGAAGTCTTGGGGCATCACGCGAATTCACGTGATCAGGGGAGAGTCACAAAAGAAAACTGCTATTGTGTGTCTCTGATAACAATTCTCGCCGTTCGTTAGGTTGGTAGCCAAATGAGAAAGTAACACCCAAAAGAGGGCGAGAAACTATCATGGCTAACTAACTTAAGTATATCACTATCACCATCACAAACGCTGAGTTTGTGCGCTTAGCACCCTGGGCCACAGTTTGTGCGCTTAGCACCCTGGGCCACAGTTTGTGCGCTTAGCACCCTGGGCCACAGTTTGTGCGCTTAGCACCCTGGGCCACAGTTTGTGCGCTTAGCACCCTGGGCCACAGTTTGTGCGCTTAGCACCCTGGATGGGCCACAGTTTGTGCTCTTAGCACCCTGGGCCACAGTTTGTGCGCTTATCACCCTGGGCCACAGTTTGTGCGCTGCACCCTGGGCCACATTTTCTGCCGCTGTATTTGTTTTTTTTGAAGGACGGACTTTTGATCATAGGGAAAATTATATATGGGGTTAGTTTTGATCTATTTTCGCAATGATTTCTATACTTAGGGTAGTTATATTTCACGCTATCTATACGGAAGACCAATGTATGTAAATGTATGTAAATGTAACCGTAAATGCATTACATGAATGTTCTAGCTAGGTGTTGACCTAAACGTGGGCATAACTGTGCCCATGCCTGGGAAAAGGCGTGACGCTATGTTATGTTGCGTCATGTTGACTGGTTTTAGCCGGCAGTAAAAAACTTTTTGGCGGTTGGTGACCACTTCTGGTTTTGACCACTTCTTGTTTTGACCATTTCTGGATGTGACCCCTTCTAGTTTTGACCACTTCTGGATTTGACCACTTCTTGTTTTGACCACTTCTGGATGTGACTACTTCTCATTGCAATGGCCTACATTTCTACCAGCCACATGGCCGACAATGTTTGGAAAGTTCGTCAATCTAAAGATTTTCGCCCAATTCATTCTGTCATTATCTCTTGCAAACGATAACACGATAGTAAATTTAGCCCATTAGTGTCCCCACCGAGGGGCACAGACCTTTACTCGGATCCAAGTAAGATTGAGCCATACTCCACCAGTTTTTACGACTACTACATACTACGAATTAGTGATAGTAGCCGGGACCTACAGCTTAACGTGCCATCCGAAACACACTATAACATTGTATAAAATGTAAGCGGAACTTAGCTACTTAAAATATAAACAGCGTCTTTACTTTCGGGGTGTAGTCCCTGTTACCAGTAGTTATCAATTTCCAGAATACAAATGATTATTTACCGGCATACAGCAACAACTGACTGAACCTACATAAACGGTTTGGTTCAATAAATAACAAAGGCGCCTCGAATTAATTAGACATTCATTTGTAAATACCTTCTGAACTTAATGAAAACACGTAACAAAAGGTTCTGGGCGCGGAATGTCTTGATCTATAAATTCAATTCGGTAGGGTTTTGGTTTAATTAATCGATCTTTCGAGATGAGATTCGAGTCGATTTGTCAAATTGCTTAGAGTTATTTCGGAATTTCTCGGGTCTGACTCCCGAATTCGCAACTACTTAATTATTAATCAAGTAAGGCAAGAATATGTTATGTCCCAAACTCAAGGTAATATTTTCAAACTTAAATTAATATTTTATTCAAGATGTTTAGGACACTGAACATCTTACTGATAAAGATTTAAAATTAAAAGAAGATAGGATACCATTTTCAGATCTTACCGTGTTTGCTCACCGTCGTCGGATATTTTCTATAGGTGCAGTAAAGGTACCATCACATAGCAATTGTGATTTTGAAATATACCGCTGTATCTGTAAATATACCCATCTATTGAATGTTCAGTAAGGGTCTAAAAGCCTCATCTAATATTTATGATCACTGCTCAAATGCGTTACAGTGGTTGTATACAGAATGTTTCTCTTTGTTAGAAGTCCTTCTGCTTGACGAACTAAAAACCGATAGGTACCGTATTCAGTCGGTGAAAACATTGCATTGGTAAATTTATCGCGTACGAAAAACGAATGTAAGCTTGCCAGAAATAAAATAAAATAGAAAGGTTGTCTGAGTTGGGAATACTTTAGAACAATAATTGATATTTTTATTTTCTAATTACAGCAAAAAGTAGCACCATGTCAACCTTACCTTACTGCACCGCCACTTGATTTCCTAGTAGGTATCCCATTGAGTGCGTCGCATATTAGTTTTTGGTTTCAGCTCCATAAACCTACAATTTATGACTGTACTTAGCATCCCCCCCCTCCTCCCCTCCCCCACGCACACACACGCAAGCACACAATTTAATTTCTCAATTATTTATTTACAAGTATACAACACCAAATTACAAGCACACAACCTACACACACGGGACACACCTGACATAAGTAAGGCACTCGTGCTGTTTTTTTGGTGATTTTTCCTTATATTTCTTCTTTTCGATTGCATAGGTTGTTTACATAATGAAATCCTTAATTGGCCTCATTTTAAGATTATTTTTTAAGATTACTTGTTGATAAAATAAAATAAAATAAAAAAATAGATTTGGCTGAGCTGGGAATAACTTGATAAGACGGATTTGCACCTTTAGACACCGATAACTACATACACAAAGATGGACAACTAATTTCGATTTCGATGTAAGACTTCCATCCATATCTCGTTCTTCAATCGCAAAGCACTTCATGTTCCCTAGTTCCCTTGCCATCCACCCTGTAACATTTAATTAACCGGACACCGATAACAATACCTACAGAACACCAACTACCCCTGACACATTTCAAATTAGCCAAATACATTCAAAACACCGAGACAGCCGTCGAAGCATCTTCACAACACGGCTCACTTTCCTTGGCATCTTATTCATTCTATTGGCGAGGAATTCAATTTAGCAAACCCATTTCACTGAATGCTGAAGTGGGCCGGTGTCTTGGGTTCTCGTAATTGTCCCGTGTCTGTGAGCTGGGTTGAGGTATGACTGAGAAGCAGGCTAAGGATGAGCTGTTTGAATTTGTTATGACATCAGAATAGGGTCCTGTTTGATGTGTTTGCGTGAAAGATCGGTTACCTATTTGATCTCCATCAATGTCAAGCTTTTGAGGATTTATGTAATTCACTAAATGACTAGCTTTTGCAATTTTCGGAAGCTCTGAGATTTAGGGCGACTTGTCTGTTTCTTGGAGCAACACATTGGCCTCTTATCTCCCAGTAAGGGCCCGTACGCACAGCGATTTTTTTCCGCGCGAATCTAAAATTCGCGGAAAAAAAAGCTAAATTGTATACAGAAATCTGCGGGAAAAAATCGCCAGTGCGGCCACTCCCATAGTATATATGATAGTGGATTTTTGTTCAGTAAATAAAATAAATAAGAATAATTAAAAAATGTGAGATGAAATACAAACCACCACAGTCTCTGTATTGCACTGCTTATAGCTGTGCTTATAGCTTCGAGAATCGTTGCAGTTCTTTAGTGTTATTTGTATCAACCTCATTAACTGCAAAACTTCCGAAATTCCTTCACGAAATCCTGCAATTTATGTTTAAATATTTAGGGAACAAAAGCAGTACCGTGCGATACAAATCCATACAAAAGGCGGCTCGCGCGAAAAGTTGGTGAGAATGCTGCATGTAGATTTAGGGTTCCGTACCCAAGTGAGCAAAACAGGACCTTATTATGAAACCTCCGTTCTGTCCGTCCGTTCCGTCCGTCTGTCTATTCTTCTGTCCAAATTCAAAATTCTAAATTATTTATTGCTACATTGTGGTTGTAGAGTTCTTAAAGTAAGGAGGTCCCGACAATGGACCCTGTGAGGGCACTGCAATTTCTTAAACTAACGTCCGTCAGTGAGCTCTACCTCACAAACCGTCAAAGAATATGAACGTCACCGTGAAATTGTGAAACCCATTTAATGCGTTAGATTGTAATCTGTCGATTTTTTTTAACTGTACCGTACTTCTTACAATATAACGCGTATGATGATAAGCTGAAATGATGAATGTCTGGGCAAATTGACTTGTAAGTACCAAAATGCTAAACCCAGCGTCGATCTTGTTTTCAATTTATCGACAGAATATACTATATAGAATATGCTATCTAACGATTTTTTTCCGTTACATTATAATCTCGCGTTTTTTACAATTTAAAATAGTTAGTAAAAAGTGACCAAGTGCGCTCGCTCGTGAAGGGTTCCGTAGTAGCAAGTAATTAGGTACTCACTTCACATACAGTGTGTACCAATGAGATACCCAGTATAATTATATTTTTTATTTTACACTCTCTTACTGTAAACGTTTGAGGGGGATACACTATTTTTTCCACTTTGGAAGGGTTAGTCTCTTTAACGATTTATTTTGAGGAAAAATGGTTTCAAGAACCTCAATTTGAAAGACTTATAGGTTTAATGAAAAAAAAAGTATTCAGTTCCATGCAATGGAATTTAATTTTTGTATAAAAATCGTAAAGCGGCAACTGAGTCCTAATAGTTTCGGAATAAAGTTGCTGTGATATACGGACGGACAGACAGACTTGACGAAACTATAAAGGTTTCTTGATTCTCTACGGAACCCTAAAAAGTAAGGGTGTCCTCATACAAGAAAAGTGTTTTTGTGTACCTTTTATTATAGGTATGTTGCAGAACCATTCGTGTGGAGTGCAACTCGCACTTGACTGATTTCTTCCCCTTTTATCTCAAGGAATGTGCCCAGCGGGCGAGGAATTTCCGAAATGCACGGCAATTAGATGTAAGTACAGCAGAAAACCTGAGCTCGCATTATGGTAGAACCAGGGAGCACTTATCCAGTGGAGAGCGCATAGATACATTTTCCTTTGAAACACAACTCACCAATTTACGGGCGGCGGGGGACGAGGTAAGAGAGCTGTGATTGGTCAGCCGCTGCGAAACTGTCTGGCGGCCCGTCATCTTACATAGGTTCCGTTGAAATTGAATACAACAAACGTTTGGCGAGCCGCATTCCCCCGCAGGCGCAGTCAATTGTATATATAGTCTCTGGGTAGAACGCTTTAGTTGGACTGTTCAAGAGGAAAAGAACATCAAACGAGTGTAACGAAATACTATGTAGTAGGGCTTATCGGATTTATTGGAACGCCTGAGAATTTCCGAACAATTTATTTTACTTTTCTTTTTGGTCAGCCATACAAAGAACACAGTTATTTTGCACAAATCTCTCGTAATCCTCATCACATCGTCCATATGTAGCCAAGTGTCACATGCAGACACGTGACTCATGACGTCACGTCGGTGTGGCCATCAAACCGGCACGTGGCCCACCCCGGAAAATCCGCGTCGACGAAAATTAGACCCTTACACATAGGGATAAGTCTTGATAGCATCGAAAGTTTGGGGTAAGCTTCAGTGTTTACTGTGTTCTTCGGCCCCGGCAAAATAGATCTTTTGTGCATGCAAAAATACATAATTGAAACAAAAAGTAAACTTTAGAAAAAACCGACTTCCACAAACCCTATTTGATTAGATTGAGTTTAATACAAACTGTAACTCCTTATCCCCCCCCCCCCCCTGGGGACTTAATTTTGTCAAATCCCATCTCAATGTTACCCCACGCTACAAAGGAACCTCTGTACAAAGTTTCATGGCTCTAGGTCCACCGGTTTAGGCTATGCGTTGCCTGCCCGTCAGCCACACATTGTATTTGTACCTAGTATTGAGCAGTTCTGGTGGCCATGTGGTCTTCATCAGCAGTTCCGCATCACAATATTATGCTTACCATGTGCATTTGCACGAGTTATTATGAAAAACACAAAAATCACTATAGGTCTCCTATAATATTTGAAGAATTCCCTCGATTTCTCCAGGATCCCATCATCAGATCCTGACCTGGTGTCAATGGGACCAATGGGAAGGTAAACCCTTTCAAACAAAAAAATAATTTTCCAAATCGGTCCGTCCGTGTGCGCTATCGGGGCACATACATAAAAAAAAACAAACATCCTGACGAATTGTAAAGCTTTGGGAAGTCGATTAAAAATACAAAAGTCTTTATTTGCCAGTTGCAGATAATATACAAAGTACAAAGGAACATACTGTTGGATAGTATTTCCGTATGCAGTCTGTGAGGTATGAGATTAGGGGATATTCTTCATGGTTTCTCGCTGTAGCATCGTATCTCACCTTCTTAGTTGTGGTAATGTGTGATATATTGTGTACACGTGGAATAAAGCCATGGGGGTTGTTTTCATCCGGCTGCGCAAGAAGCTAGTTACAATATAGTACGAGCGTGTGTACATTATTATGTTTTGGTTGTAACATTTCTTTGGTATGCTCTCCGGCCCAAACGGCTTTAACATTATTTATTTAGAATGAAATGTACAACAGAATAACAAAGTACTATAGGCACAAGCGTTGCTCTCATACCCCAAGTTAGTTGCACCGGGTTCGAACCATTAGCCCTTGCAAATCTCTACACTGACAACGAAATAAGCGAATGAATGCAAGTGTTTTGTAAAATGCGAAAGGAAGAAAAATAGGGCACCGTCTTTTAAAAGATGGATAAGAAGCCCTTTTAAGTGGGGAAAGGTAAAGGAAAAGGGATATTCTAACATCATCCACCGGAGAAGGGCAATTTCCTTCGGGATATCTCTATTCGGCTTTGAACTTAAGAATTCATAAGAGCCGCCGCCGCCGCCGTCTCTATACTATGCGAGATTACATCTAAGATGTGTACGCAACGTAGCACATTTTACCCGGGATACTTTTAGGATCGTTTTCCGAAAATTGTTGATAAGGGAACGGTTGGTCAATGAACTTGAGCGGGAGTATTAAAAAGAACCTTGATTCGAGTCCCCGTGTTATTAAAAATATAACATCATGCCTTGCAAACCTTCATCAAAATGTGTAAACAAAATTCATAAAACACAACTAAAGCTTTACATTACCGTACCGAAGTATTCTTATATTTTCCAGCTGACTGGAACAAACACGTGTCTACTTCCACTTCCACAGAGCTCAAAGAATCTGTCCCAAAAATAATAATTTGGCCTGTCAGCAAATCCAAAGGGGTTTAAATTTGGGGGTCAGTTTGACCCTCCGTTGAAGGATCGGCTCAGGATATTATCCCTAATAATTGCTATGGACTCACTTTGTCTCGGCCCTTGGGTTGATCATAATTTGTATAAAGCAATGCTTAAACTGCACAAAAGGATCGCTGGCGGTTGGAGATAGGGCTGAAGCTAGGAGATGCAATTTGAAATACTTTCGGTCCCGGGGCCTTTCATGAAGGGAGAATGTGTGTGAGGATTATAAATATTATAATACTCACGAGGCGAGGGTCGGAATAGGAAAATATGCTTTGTTACATAAATTAAATGACAAGAACCTTAGAATGTTGGTTATCGAAACGTTTCAGCATTGAAGAATTAACTTGCATCATCGCGCGTGGTTTCGGTTTACGTCCGTGATGTTACACCGGATTTCCGAAATTTTCGAGCGAGCGTTCGACGCCGCCGCTCCGCAAGCGACGACGACACGTGACGTTTTATACGTTTTTTATGTGGAAATTATTATAATCTAGTTTGTTCGCATGGCGTATGCGCATAATCATGCAAATGCCGGCTTCATATCGACGACACCGACCGAGCCTCTTGCTGCGACAAACGGGAATTCCCTTTTATTGGAATATAATCACGCTCGCTCCGCCCTGGAGTAGGCAGGCAGGTAGGGATTGAAGAATACACTGGGGTGTATTTTACGATAAAAGTAAATATATTAATAGAGATAAGCTTGCATTTGTACATGATTTTTGTCTAAAGTTCCAAGCTCCAAATACCTAAAAAATACTTCTTTCTTAGTAAAAACGTTTCTGTCTCCCAAAACTCTGTCTGGTGTCTGCAAAGAGAGTCTGAATTACGGGTATATTTACAAATAAATAATACTAAGATGTACATAAATAATACTAAGATGTACATGATGATGCTTCGTTTTCATCGCCACAGTTTAGGCGCCGCCGGTCATAAAGATGTCTCCTACAAGGCAACCTGAATGTCACGATAGTCCAACAAAAAAAAGATATCTCATTGAACCTTAACTGAAAGGAATAAGAGCTTTTTTCAGTTCTGCAACAGTAAAAGTAAGACTGTATTACAAAGTAGTCTGAAGTGACCTTACCTCGGAGCGGCTATAAATTTCGTGAAAGCTTTTTGTGAAAAATACACCAACAACAAATTATAAACGCCAGTTTAATATGTTACGTGTGATCCCAAATATCTTGTTTGGCAAATATTTGTCGTACGTTTATTGTATTTTATGTGTTTATATTATAATAATGTTTTCAGTTCCTTGGCGCCACTTGGCGTGGAATTATACTGAAAGACGTGACTCACAGACTGCATTGCTTGGCGAAATCAGGATAATAATTTAGTGATCTTGGCTGTCGTGTCGCTCTTTTATAGTATTGAACCCAAATGGCTGAAACTGCGCTACTAAAATGGGATGGGCCAAGAGAGCGACTGTATAAAGGAACCAAAAATGGGAAGAAAAAGCATGGAAAGGAAAAGAGAGGAAGGATGACAGAATTGGTGGATTATCGCTTAGGAATCGTCAAGAGTGGAAAAAGGCTTCGCTCCCCTTTTCTACTCTTTCTTTTTCCATAAAACGATAAAGAAAGAATGGATGGTTTTATATGCTTATCTGATGCTTTTATGATGAAGATGATAAAGTGAAGATGCTAAGTGGACCAACATTGTACATTGTTCAGTCACTCTAACGGTTGTGGAAAACAACGTAAGGAAACCTGAAGGTTTGATATTGGGTACCATCAATGTACAGGGACGAGATTCCTACGCGTCTTTTGGAAACTCTCGCCACGAAGTATCTCATAGTCATAGAGGCTCGCACACTACGCTATCGGTAAGGATATGAAGTACATTTAATTGTAAGTACTTTGTGGCGACTTGTATTCGAGAATCATGTCGGCTATGCGAATCCTAATCGGAGACGGGCTTAACAGAACCCTGGAATTGACCCTAATCTACTGATGCAACTGTTCAACTGATGTCATCACACAACACATTATCATTTGTCATGGCTTAATGCCTTCTTCTTTGGCTGTTTGTAATTACCTACTTCGCTGAACTGTCGTTACATATAAGTATGCCAAGAGATTAGGAAAAGTTTTTTGGCCGGCTTATGCAACTGTTATGAGTGTCGACTTAAGATACGAACATCGACTCGAGCTGAGTTTAGGAAGTATAATTAGGAAGCGAGCATGTCAGGTGATTACTGGGATAGATAATTGGATAAACTCAAACTCAAACTCAAATGTTTATTGCGTTCTAAGTGTTGTACAGATGTTACATTATATGTAGGAACTTATGACTTAGAACCCTTTTCGGGTATTGCACAGGTAATAATCTTACATACATGGTGATATGGTGCATGTAGGCAAAATATAGAATCATATCAAATTGGAAAGTAGGTTTTGTGATCCCTCAAGGATAGCGGACTAACGAATACACGCTAGTTTAATAAACTTAAAATGATGTGATAATAAACACGAAGCACGAACACAAATTAATCTGAAGTAAAGTTTTGGCCTGAGCCAACTCGACAAAGATTGGCTGATAAATAAATAGGCTCCGTAAAATCCCAACCAAAATTTCGAACCGCAGACCCTTTTCAAGCATCGCTGGTGGTTATTCCAAAACTTGGTACCAAATTAGTGTACCCCAAACTATTGAAGTCCCAAGTGCCCTCGAAGGTACGAGCCCTTACAAGCGGCGCTATACAAAGTAGAACGTGTCAGTAATCAGCAATAATAACCAATAGCCCTACAAATACCTGTCCAACTCCCGTCATTATAGACGGAAACGCGGGGGAGTTTCCTGAAGGGATAACGAAGCGAAATAATAAGGCCCTACGCCCTTGGGTTGTGAGCGGGGTGGACCACGCAATATGGCCCTAAAATGATTTGTTTATGAAGTTATACATATAATAGTTTACAAGATGATTAGAAAACTTAATCTTACCTATGTATTTTTATTTGTTTTTTTATTTATCTACTCGTATACATTTAAGGCAATTGGAAAACTAATTATTTGTTTGCTAAATCTGGAGCGCTAGTTAGTGTGCGTTACGCCTCATGAGAAAAGACGTAACGCTTTGTTTTTTTTGTTTTTTTTAAAGATATTATATCATAGTACGAGTATAAAACAATATCATGCAAATGTTATCATTCATAACACAAATATTTAAAAAGAGATAATGAAAATAGGTACAGAAACACACTAGTTTAGGAACATCGCTTGTCTCCCCAGACTAGGTAATCAATTTTAATCTATAAGCTAAGATATTTCAATCGGTAGTTATTTCATCTTTAGGTCAAACTTCCGGTGTCCAATCGGCCGATCGGCGGAAGGTAAGCCGAAACGGTACATTTGGGAAGTTCTCTCGTTAAAATATCCCTATCTTGGGTCGTTTAACTTGGAAAGCTTTAATAATAATTAGTTATAATGTTTTGTTATCGATGGTTGTTATATAAATTGAATATCGTATCAGGCCTTCCGCCTATAGAGATAGAGGTACGCCGCATAAGTAGTAGCTACCTAATAATTACGCGATAGATATTCTATACCTAGATTTAGCTGAAGTGGTGATTGTGTAACCTCGCTTGTGTATAATGTACTGTGCTTAGTAAAAAAAACGGCCAAGTGCGAGTCGGACTCGCGCACCTGCGTGCTGCCTGGTTCCGTACCATATTATCTATAAAAACGACAAAAGTCATGTCGGTTGTATGGGAGCCCCCTTAAATATTTATTTTGTTCTGTTTTTTAGTATCTGCTGTTATAGCGGCAACAGAAATACATAATTTGTGAAAATTTTAACTGTATTAACTATCACGGTTCATGAGATACAGCCTGGTGACAGACGGACAGACAGACATACGGACGGACAGCGGAGTCTTAGTAACAGGGTCCCGTTTTACGGATAAGATACGGAACCCTAAAAATAAGTAATAAATACCGACTTCCAATACAGGGGTGGTACAGGCACAGTCCCGCCCATATTTAGTCAGATATTCAATACTCTAGATTGCGTGACAGAGGGCTAGCTTATCGCAGCTGCTATCGATCTAAAGAAAAAAAAAAAAAAAACGTCCTGCCTTAAGCTTAACGATGTCACATATTTGACGACTTCCGTGGTGCAGCGGCGCATATGCCTACGATGCGAGAAGTCCCGGGTTCGAATCCCGGCTGGGGATAGCAAAATACCCCTGCGGGGCAATTCTGGCGCTAGCAAGATCATGTCCATGGTCGAAATATCGATTTTGAGATACCGAAAACTCTATCAAAAACAAGAAACAGCTATTCTTATGACTAGCCTGTACTTGTATTTGTATTAGCCTTTTGACCAAACGAGATTTCTTGACCCGTTTTCGATCGAAATAAATATAAATCGATATCATTTTCGACGGATTTAAGCGGTATCAAAACCGATATCTCGACTGAGAGATGATCTCGATAGCGCGAGAATCGGGGGTTATTTACATGTTTCTGATGTCGCTGTTTCTGGTTCCCACGACACAGGGTATCCTAGTGTGGGGCCAGAAGCAATGTACTAAATGCCTGTATGTAAATATTTATGTAAAAAAATAGTTTATAATAAAGGTAAGTTTAATTAATATTAAGGATAATTCAGGGTTTATCCAAGCAGCAATTAAACCCTAATCCACGAATGAGCGATCCCATGAGCAAACATAATTGTTAACCGTATTATCCAGAGTCGGTTATAAGTTTTAATTAAATAGAACCTTTTAAGTTAACCGGATTTTGCTGCTGATTAAATGTTAAGGGCTTCGCAAAAAATTAATTTACTTTCTCCGTAAGTAAAAGTGATTATCCTTACCTCCTTCCTTCCCAGCGTTTCCCATGTTAGGGTGTGGTGTGGACGTCTTTGGTGCGGCTAAAAAATAATCAGAAAAGAGCATCGAAAACATCGCGAGGTAACTTTAGAATAGGATAGAATATGCATTTATTCAAGCGTCACAATATACAACACATAGCACAACATGAAAAATAGAAACACATGGACAACAACAACTTTCCTGTTGTCATGCCTGCGGCGCTGGCGACAATATGAAGTGCAAAGGATATCTGTAACTCCTTCAATCTTTGCTCGATTATTATTAAAAAATATATATATATATATATACCCGGCTCACGATTAGCAACTAAGCCTATTAAGTAAACTCAAAATTGGTCTGGACTCCACGAGACAGGTTATACCTAGTGTGGAGTCTGCAAGCATCTATGTATAATGAGAATTGTAATTTGTTAAACTAAATATTTGATTTGATTTGATTTGATTCAAGCCAGCATTCTCCATCTACCTGGACGGAGCCAGCGTGGTGGTGTTTGTCTCCAGGCAGCACTTATCCAGTGGAGAGCGCATAGATACATATTTCTTTGAAACACATCTCACCAATTTATACGAGCGGCGGGGGACGAGGTAAATGAGCTGGGTTTGGTCAGCCGCTGCGAAACTGTCTGGCGGCCCGTCATCGTCCATAGGTCGCATACGTTGAATACAACTTATGTTTGGCTATGCGCATTCCCCCCGCAAGCGCAGTCAATTGGGTTTAAAGTCTCTGGCTGTCAGCCAGGTACCCACTCAACATGTCTGCGTTGTATTTATATTGCACTTAAACTCCATTTAACGGCTATCAAAAGTCTGGTGCAAGTCGAACTAAAACAGTAGTAACTTTAATCAAAGCATTAAGCCAAAATTAACGGATTACAATATAATAAATTTGGTGCAAAGAATGAGTACAACTTATCTGATTCTACTCTCGGAGTTAAAAGTATCTTACTAGAGTAACAGTCTCAGAGTAAGGAAGTATTAACAACAGAGTAAAGTCTTTTTATTAATAAGGGGCGGGGCGGAGGTATAACCTTAACAGGAGGGCAATTCCTGTATTCAACATGCCACATGGAACATCTCCGCAGTAGACCATGCGTTAGGCAATCTACAATATGATATGCACATCATAACCCACGTCTTCGTCAGTTTTATCGTCTCCATTATTGCGTGAAATAAGGTAAAATATCCTCAAAAATATCCCCGAGAAATACCTCGATGTGGAGTCGGATGATGTTGGGAAGAGAAACCTTGCAAAGTAGCCCTGGATTTTTATATGCAAAACGATCGATCTTATCTTACATATTATGTTTCATTGGAAAAGTTGTTCACAATGATGGGTACTATCATTCCTCAAAATATGGTCAGCTAATTTAATTTCACCCTGTATAAGATCGACCGTTTTGCATATAAAAGTCCAGGGCTACTTTATGGTCGCAAATGAAAAAAAAACAGCTAATTTCAAGTTAATATAGAGAGACCCAGAATGTTTTTTCGTTTGCAACCATAATTATGTTCCATGGGGAAAATTCTTCATAATGATGGGTAAGTACTATCATTCCCCAAAATATGGTCAGCTAATTAGATGTCACCCTGTATATGAAAAGTGCGATCTTCTGCCCCCGAAGACAAGATGCAAAACGCTATTATCGTTCGCACGAAACGCTTAGAATATGTATGCGATTTGACGTTTAGTCACGCCACGCTGGCGTCACCAAATGTCAAACTGGCACTTGATTGACGGTCACAGGGGGCGTTAGTTCTTCGGGCTTCTTCGCAACTTTTAACGCAACGAACCTATCAAGCGTTAGTTTCACACGTCACTGCGTGTCAAAAGATCGTGTTGGGAAAGCTACAAAAATAGAAAATACAAAACTGTTACTTTAATTGACATTCGATCGGCACAACTTTATTTATAAACGAACCGCCCGGCGCATAATTTATGGAGATTATGTCATTAGAAGCACAGCAATTTGCAAATCTTCAGGTATACTATGTAGTATATGGTATAACTAATTACTATAGGTATACTCCAGTCAGTAGCATTATGCTAATACCTACAAGGTATCTTCGTACCCCCCCCCCCCCCAACCTTCCCGCCATATGCGCCCCGTCTGGAATATGCGCGCCACCCCTCATTCCGTGCGCTTTCCTACGCGCACATGCGGATGGCATGCGCCCGGGAAATTGACTTTTCCAGGGTCCCGCAGTCCTCAGGGAGGAACCTTTTCAGTGGAGGTGCGACTCATTTATTTTGCAAGAAATCATGGGGCTGTTTGTCAAAAGGCAGTTTATTTTAGCTGCTCTGCAGTTTGTTATTCATGAGCTTGTGGAGATATGTTGACGTTTCGTATATTTTAGTGAAGATGTTTTTCCTGGTTTTGTATCTTCTCTTTGTCAACAGTGTGGGAAGATGTTAGGCATAGTATCTTGAATATCATAATCATTGTAGTATCTTGAACGTAATATTAGTATATCTTCATACATACGCCATTAGTTTCCTTCTAATTATTGTTTTTAATAAAACTTCTGATATTACTGAATACCACGGAACCATTTATCATCTATAAACATAGGTTCTTGGCCGTTCTTTATGGGAAGTACGCTTCACTATTCGGGGAAGCTCCGTTATCATCATATATCTCGACTTTACATATTTTCTGTGCAACCGACGACGCGTGGAAAGGAAAATAAGGAACATTCTTTATGATACACATCTGCACACACACTCTCACGCACATAATACCTATACCTTTTCTCATACGGGATGGCAGAGACACAGTTGTACCCACGTTTAGCGAGTACAATGCTCAGGGAGCACTTATCCAGTGGAGAGCGCATAGATACATTTTCCTTTGAAACACAACTCACCAATTTACGGGTGGCGGGAGACGAGGTAAGAGAGCTGTGATTGGTCAGCCGCTGCGAAACTGTCTGGCGAACAGTCATCGTACATAGGTTGCGTATGCGAACGTTTGTTGAATACAACAAACGTTTGGCGAGCCGCATTCCCCGCAGGCGCAGTCAATTCGATATAGTCTCTGACAATGCTCTATTTTGCGCGACAGGGAACTAGCCCATCGCTGCAACTATGGAGATATGAAGGTTTCCTCTCATGTTTCCCGGTTAGCATCGGAAATTCGCGCAATAATTTACTTCGCCAAAATTAAGTTGATTTTCGTGTACATTTACTTTGCGTCTCAAAACAATAAATTATTAATAATCCAGCACGCGACTAAATCCATAAATCGCTTCCGGATATCCGCGCTGGCGCTGGCAGCCCCGCACTGTCACGTGGGCTGAAACACCCGCGCTTATCCCTTCGCGTGCCTCTTCCCAGTAATAAAAATATCCATGTGGATGTTTGTGAGTCTGTGTTTAAATGTTTGTGAGTTAATCACGCAAAAACGGCTCAACGGATTTGATGAAAAGCACGTCCAATGTCCATCCATTTCTTCATTGATGGCCCATAACTTCTTTTCCGTGAACTTACAGAATATTTAATCATTTACCGGGTCAAGTAACTATATCTAGCATCGAAAGTTATCAATTTAACAAGAAAACAGATCAGTCAATATTGAGACGATTCATTTATTGTGTCGCCGTGTTTTGAATTTTTTACTTTGTTCTATTCTCTGCTCTATCCTTCTAAAAATTGTCTCAAACGCGGCCCGTGTAGACTCTACTTACGCGATTTATTTGCTTGTACGTAAAAGTGTCTTTACATTGCGTTTCTTGCAGGTTTCATTTTGTCGGCTTGCGGGTTGGATAGGAAATGGTTACCGAACGGTGGGAGGGTGTGGTGTATCGTTTTCAAAAAGCCATAATGTCTTCGTCATTAGCAAAGTTGCGGCGGGCGAAGTCATAAAAGTTTACGCGCCATTAAGTTTAGCGTTTCCGTTTCCTCGGCGGTAGGTGGCGCGCAACTCAACTTTTTAATTATAGTCGGCGGCCATTACGCGCGTACGTTTGTTGTGAAGTTGAAAATGTATGTTTATTCTACTGTATTACTTCAGGGGCTCAGGTGCGCGAGGGTGAATGAGTGTGACATTGTGGCTACCTCTACTTGCTTGCGGTTAAAAATAGACGAAGCTATTACCGTAGAGTTACTTTTAGGTATTAACACAGTACCTCACTTTGTATTGATACGGCTTTGTGCATGTAAAAGTAAAGCTAATTATGTCTGTTTTCAATGAATTCAAGGATACAATGACTGACTGGCATAGGACTAGCTATTTGTCACGTAAAACGGAGCGAATACCTTGGATCTACCTATTGTTGATTTATTTCTCCTTTCCATCCTGGGTTTGCTGAAAGAAATCTCTTGATAGAGATAAGCTCGCCTTTGAACATGTTATTTCCATTTTTAATTGTCTTAATGTATTGATTTGTGTGCAAAAAAGTATATTGAAGTGTATTGAATACCTATCTGGATTTTGTTATACCTAACTTATTTATAACTGTACATCTCCACCTCGTACAGGAAAAGGCGTGACGCTATGGTTTTGACTGTTGTTATATAACTAAAGCTGTGGCGATGGTCTAGCACTAGCGTGACGCAAAATGGACTATTGCATTGCTAGATACACGTACGGTACAACTGTGGTGCCCCATATGAAAAATGGCGTGTCTTTATGAATATGTGTTTGTAAATTATTGCGGTTGGAATAATAAATGTCTTTCTGACTAGAGAATAGAATATGCATTTATTCTGGCGTCACAATACACAACACAAAGCACAACATAGAAAATACTTATATATAAAAAATAGAAAAACATGGACAACAACAAAAGTGAGTGTTATTTATTTAAAAAAAAATATGAAACTTAAGTATAGTGTGCTGGTTGTATACGGCGACGGTGAAACGGTTCCGAATCGCATCTAAAACACCCAAAATGGCGTAATTTGGTATGCTCCTAAAGAATCGCAAATAGATCGTAAATAGATTGCAAGCAAAGCGTATACGATTTGCTTGCAATCTATTTGCGATTCTTTAGGAGCATACCAAATGACGCCATTTTGGGTGTTTTAGATGCGATAGCGATCCAATATAAGTGCGTGTCTCAGAGCAGAATCGGGCCCCTGGTATTCTGTCGGAACCTGTGTAACTGAGCGTGTTGTTTTGACGGTGTTGATTAGACTACGTAATATGCATAGATAAAGAGATATAAATAATAGATAGCATATAATATAAATGAGTAGAGTTTATGGGGCGTGATGATATGCGAGATACTTGTATCATTGTGCGTGGCGACTATATGACGACGACGACAACTAGGACTACCTCTGTTGTGGGTCTGCCTACCATGCGAGAGGTCCCGGGTTCGATTCCCAGCAGGGGATGAAGAAAACAAAAAGAAAACCCCAGCTCTTGTATGTTTATGTTTGTGATGTCGCTGTTACTGGTTCCCATGACACAGTATCCTAGTGTGGGACCAGAAGCAATGTATGAGCCTGCATGTAAATGTTATGTGTCTCATGTTATACTCCTACGTATGAGAAAATCTTGATTAAATTGTAATACAATTTGTTTTATAATTTTACATAAAGCTTATACTCAATTACGCTACGAAAGTTCTATCAAAAACAAAAGAACGAGCCTCGGAGATACAACTTTTCGGAACCGCAAAACAAAATTTCATTAATTTATTCATATTATATGAAATTATGAAGAAAACTCTCCCGTGGAGTTTGATTTATAATCGAAATTGTTTTGTATTAATAAAGCGAGGAAGTGTCGAGTTTTATGTTGTTGCCTTTTACGGAAATAAATCCTTGGAAACTTGGCAGAGGGAAAAAGGGTTTCAGCGCAGAGTGATAAGGTCTATTATTTTCTAAGTAATAAAATGGAAATGACGCAAGCAATAAATTAATCGAGAGGTGCAGGCCTTTACCCGGATAATGATAAGATTAAGGGATATACCACCGAAATAATCCAAACTTTCATTACATAGAATCCCGATAAACTCCATGAATAGTGTAATAATTATTAAAAAAATAGAGTCCTGTTCGCCTTCACGGCAGAAAAGCACAGTTAGGTTATAATAATAATATTAAAATAGCACATTTTGTTGGGTCATACTACATACATCCATCTTATCCAAGTATACTTACCTACGACTTTACTCAGTCATCTAACGTTAGAACATCACGACTTTGAGTCACATAGATGCTGAAAAGATACCTCGAAAATTGAAAGAAAAGGACATGTCCCTGATTGTGATTACAGTGCAAGGTTTAAAATGGCCCAAAAAGTTGTCTAAATTCATTGGTAAAGTTGCTCACCCCCATGGAGTTACCTGTTTATTGGACCATCGATTCGACTCGAGCAAGTCCGCGGTAATGGATTAAGTTACCATACTTTGGAAATTAAGTGATTTTTGGAAATATAATCGCGTTGAATTGAAACGGTAAAGTTGGAGCTTAATTTTGGTTGGAACTTATAATTTATTAACAGGGTGAAGTGGACACGTCCACAATGAAGTAAAAGTTACCAATTGTCACCAAACTATAGCCCCCTTATTAATAAATACTTTTACTCTGGAAGTAAAGTTTATCTGGGATTAACTTCTTAATAAGGGGGTAAACGTATTTACTATCTTAGCCCCTTCATTCGCAGAAGCATACCGCTCGCTCGAACGACCGAATAATGGCGAACTATTGTTTATTTATTTATTTATTTATCTATCTATCCACAATTACATTACCTTTACAGGCTTAACCTAAAATGCGATAGTGTAGTATATTTCTATATTATTTAATATTTAATATTGTATAACATAATATAGCAAGTTATATAAGATGTGTCGGCGAACCAGTTAATATTGGTGTTCCTTCAGTCTCGATAGCTGCGCCGATGGGCTAGCCCCCTGTCACGCTAAATGTCACGTATATTTAATAACTGGCGAAACATGGGCACCAGCCGCTACCCACCGTATGGGAAAAGGCGTGACGCTATGTGTTTTATCCGGTAATGAAATGTTAAATGTTATGGAAACATCAACACTTGCCATCGACATTATACCTATTAGAACAGTCTGAATTGATTACGAAACAAATAAGAATGGCTAGGGGAGGGGGTAGCCGGGGTAGGGGAGGGGGTAGGCGCCTCAAGATTGCATACAACAATCACCATGTCAAAAGAGCTGGATAAAGTGAAAAAGTTAAAGTTTAATATCCCGAGGGCGATCCCCCCACCCCCGTCTCCCCTCATCCCTATTCATCCCAGGAAGGGAGCTTTTAATATACGCACTACGCGTTCCGGGAAAATGTAAGAAAGATGCTAAAAGATATGTCTTCAAAGAACTTTAAATGTAATAAGAATAAAAAGTACAAAATTTCATGGAGCAAGTATAATATGCAGCCCATTAATATCTAACCGAGGAGCACCGGCCTCTACTTGAATAAGAGAGATGAGCCATAGCCCACCGCGCTGGCTCAGTGGGGGTAGAGACGTCGGGCTAGTGGCCACCCCGACTGACATCATTATGGTATAACTTCTTTATGTAATCTTTGTAAATAGTTATTTGGCGCGGTGCCCCCGCCAAGTCAAGCATGTATTTTTCAATCAAACAATCTGAGGCCATTTACCTCCATATCGAAATCTGGTATAATGTCTTAGAAGGGCACCTAATTTATATTACGTTTTAATAAACATAACCGAGATAAACCAGGCTGGCTTGAGTAATATAATGGCTCTATAAAACCGACGAGGGAAAAGGAAAATTACATTATAATCTCATATTAATTATAACTAGATAACCAGCGGTTAAGTAACCGGTCTATTAAGTTCAGTTTCAAGTGAAAAGTTGCGTTAACTGGTACGATTTACTAAATGCCGATAAAGAGAATATAATTAACAGACATAAGAAGCATTTTTGAAAATAACGAAGAATAGGGTCCTTCAATATAATTCAGGCACAAAAGATAACAAGTTCAGTTAAAGCATTTTATTTTACTTACTGTTATGTCAAATACAGAAATTAAATAGACGCTCAATTGATCACAAATGTTTGGTAAACCGGAAGTATAAATCCGCCATCATTATTTCTATCCTTCCCCCCCACCTCCCTCTGCCCTCTCAGTCACCCGCGCTTCCGCCCGACCGTGTGCGCACTAATTTGTCTCCCGGCGGAAAAACTAAGAAAAGACTGTATTAATTTGTGAAGTGCGTTAGCCTGCGTTATTCCCATTATCCCTGGACCTGACTCGCACCCGTACAAGGTATTTATACTTTTCTTTTGCGAAACACTCACAACTTTACTTTTGTTTATCATGTACAGTCGGTAGAAAAGTACGATTTTGCATTTTAGCCTCTTGGGCGTAGATGCACTCCGAAAACTGAAAGTATGAAGGAACCATAAACCGCCCTTCATTTTCCGTGACCAGACGGTTTTAACCACACGCTTTATTTGTTACTGACTCTACAACGGTTCCGGGACGTCACAAATCGGAAATGGGGACCATTTGTAGGTGACACAAAAAATGGCGCCTGTCGGATCAAACACAATTATTTTATGCGCCAAGAAAACATGACAGACACCGAATATGTTCTATAATTATTGCTTGAAGACGATCGAATTCCCGATATTGGCGATACAAGGGGGACAAGGGGAAGGGGGAGGGGGGGGAGTGTTTGAGAAAGAATTGGGTAAGAATGAATCCCGAATAGATAACTATGAACTAATTAATTATTATCAGCGAAATCGGCGAAGTTTGTGTCAAATCAACGTTAATCTGTGGTAAAACCTGAGGGAAAAACTCACTTTTCCACCATTTGTGGTTGATTTTAGTAATTGGATAAAATGTTGTAGGTTCTTTACTAGACATACGTTATTCGATGGCATATTAATACAAAAATACAAAATCCTTTATTTACCAAAGCATTATTAGTACACAGCTTACTTTGGTCTCCACACTAGGTAAAAACTGTGTCGTGGAGGCCGTACTTTTGCATAATTATATTTTTGGTATCAGTACAGCCTGTTTCTGTAAAAATTAATATTCAAAAATAATCCCCGCTTTAACTTTTCATCATTGCTCTTTTTAATCATTTTTAGGGTTTCGATCCTTAAAAATAAAAAAAGGAACCCTTATAGTATCACTTTGTTGTCCGTCTGTCCGTATGTCAAGACCTTTATATCAAGAACGCGTGGACGTATCAAGCTGAAATTCATATCAATTGTTAAGGTCTGTGATCGCATAACACTGTGAAAAAAACAATCTTCTAGGTCAACGCAATCGAAAACGCTACGACTGTTTACTGTTTGTGCTGTATAAGTAAAATTGTTGGATTTTCATAGTAATCGCAATGGACCCAAAACCTATAGAGTACTTACATCCCGTAGGCCTACAATCATAACATTTGGTAAAATTCAAGGTCTTATAGCACAAATAACTGTAAAAAAATGAAAACTGCAAATTTCTGCCTTTCTATAAAAATATTCAAGTTGGTTTACATGGATGACATTATACTTAAGTTTTTTACGTGAAACCCAATTACACGTGTTACACGTGTTACACGTGTTAAGTGTGATCGGAACCCTTGGTGCGCGAGTCTTACCCGCACTTGACCGTTTATTTTTAATATCCTGCCTACATTAAAATGAGTAAAGTAATAGAATAACAGCATTCCCCTCGGGCGCGGGCGTTTCCTCAATAACACCATTCCCCTCGGGCGCGGGCGTTTCCTCAATTTTCCGAAACACCTGCTACTCCCAGGAGAAGGCAAACGAAGAAAAAACAGAAATAATTATTTTTTTAAAAGAATAAAATATTATAAGGGATGATAACTCGACGGAAAACGTTATTTTGATGTCTTGATCAAACGCATGTCATTAAAAAGTGTAATATAGAAATTTTCTCGACAAAAACAAAGAATATAATTTATTTTTATTTGAATAATGTTTTTTTTTTACGTTCTTTATGTTAAATAAAGTAGGTTAACGAGTTCAATGAACTCGCTAATAGGTTTCGTCAAAGCAGGAGGCACTCAATAAAGCTTATGTTTTTGATTAGGCATGATATTAAAACGACACGATCAAAGCTTTGCAGCTTCAGTCGTTCTAATTGACGATGTGGAAAAAAATCATTTCAGTTGGCGAAGAGGTACAGGAGTCTATGCGCAAATGGCGGAAATTGGAATTAAAATTATACAGAATGTTTAATTGCTGCTCAAATAAAGTACGACTAATATATCGTATTGACTGTCAATTATTTATTTAAAGAGACGGCGCTGCCGCTGTTAACTTCATTACTAAATAGTTAGGAAGAATGTATTGTGTAGAATTAGTTTGAGGTGGCATGGCAGAGGCACACTTTACCCACGAACGTATGTGAACGGATTTATGTGAGTTTTTCTGCAAATGGTAGTAATTTTTTTAGGGGTGGAGTTTTTGATGAAAGGGCTGATCCAGGGAGCACTTAACCAGTGGAGAGCGCATAGATACATTTTCCTTTGAAACACAACTCATCAATTTACGGGCGGCGGGGGACGAGGTAAGACAGCTGTGTGTGATTGGTCAGCCGCTGCGAAACTGTCTGGCAGCCCGTCATCGCACATAGGTTGCGTACCATGTGATCGTTTGTTACCTATCTAAATAATTTTTTTTTTGCCATTCTATGACTGGTGCACATGAATTCTGGCTGTAAGGACGTGAATTGTTAGATGTCATTCGCATTCCACGCGGACAGGACTTGTTGTGTAGTTACGAAACGTAACTACAGACTGTGTGTAATGATCTGATACACTATGCATATGTAGTAGTAGTCGATGGTTGGTACAGACGGCACGACGCGTCCAATGAATTGAGCAACAGTCGTTTTGTATCTTGTCATGTCTCTAGCTAGAACAGATTACATCATCATCCTACGCATGTATGTAATGGCTATCAAACTAAAATAATTTAATAAAATAAAGTGTGTTCCTCCAAAATATATGTTTTAATATTAACAAAACATGGCGCAGCCGACGGAGTAACCAGTGATGGGTGGAAATACCAAGGATTTGGAAAAATCTGAAACTGAAGGAACAAAATCAAATTACGAGATGGCGGCCGCGATGCCCGCGATTGAATACCGGATGCCGGCACCCCTGGACCTGGAAGTAGTGGACAATTTATATCCTCAGTGGCAGCGTTTCAAGCAAGGCTTCAAGATTTTCATTTCTGCAGCTGGACTTGGGCAAATCTCGGAAACCAGAAAAGCTTCAATTTTGTTGAACTGCATTGGGCAGGCAGCACAAGAGCTGTACTTTAACACATTAATAACAGGTGATGATGCGAACCCTAAATTGGAGGATGTGATTAAGTCATTTGAAGATTACTTCGCGCCGAAGTCCAATGAGGTGATAAATACGTTTCACTTTAATAAAAGGTGTCAAGAAGATGGTGAAACCTTCGATAGTTTCTACACACAAATAAGGAAAATAGCAGCGAATTGCAACTTCGATACGCAACTCGACAGAATGTTGCGGGATCGCATTATTGTAGGAATAAAGGAACACAGAACACAACAGAAGCTACTTGAAGTAAAGGATCTCAAACTGGAACGAGCAGTGGACATCTGTAGGTCAGCGGAGATGTCTAGAGAACATGTCAAGGTGTTAGCCAAGCAGCCGGACCCAGTGGTGGATGCAGTGCAAGCTCGCCGTCCCTATCAACACTCACAGCAGCGGCAACATCATGAGTACAAAGCTAAGTACAGTAATCAATCTAAAAATTACATGTCTAACAACTCGTACTTGTGTAAAAAATGTAATACTAGGCATGGGCCTCGTAGTTGTCCTGCTTATGGTGAAATTTGCTCTAATTGTAATAAACCAAATCATTTTAAAATAGGTTGTAAAAACAAAAAAGAGATGCATGTGATTTCCAAGGAGGACTGTGATGACAGCAGCAATAATGAGGACTTATGACTTGTTAGGGTGTGCCACTCTATAAACAATAAGAATAGGGAGTGGACTGAGTCTCTTCAAACTGAAGGAAAAATAATAACATATAAATGTGACACAGGAGCACAAGTAAATGTGCTATCTTTGTATGATTTGAAGAAAATTGTCAATGATGAGAATGTTAAAATGTCTGAGACAACAGTAATATTAGAAGCATTCGGGGGAACACAAATCAGACCGGTAGGGAAACGATCTATAACAATTTATCACAATGATGAAATTTTTGAGACCGAGTTCATAATAGTAAACCAAAAAGTACGACCCATATTAGGATTGAGCTCACTAATAGAATTAGAACTACTTAATAATAATGTAAACACAATTAAAAGTAACGACGATAAAAACTTAATTATTAATAGGAACATTGAACTGTTTCAGGGAGTAGGAGAGTTTGCCGAGCCATTGGAGCTACACACTCAGCCTGGAGCAAAGCCGGTGGTGAGACCCCCACGCCGGATCCCACACGCCATAAAGGAGCGTTTACGGGACAAGCTGGAGTCATTGGTGAATCTCCAAATTATTTCTAAAGTTGAGCATCCAAGCAGCTTTGTGAGTAATTTAGTAATAAGGGAAAAAAAAGACGGTGCATTAAGAATATGCCTAGATCCAAAAGACCTTAATGAAGTGTTGTTGCGAGAATATTACTTAATACCAACATTAGAAGAAATATTACCTAATTTATGTAATAAGAATATATTTTCAGTGCTAGATCTCTCAGAAGGGTTTTATAATATAAAATTAACTAAGGAATCCGGTGATCTCTGTACGTTTAATAGTCCTTTTGGATGTTACAAATTTAACAGGTTACCTTTTGGTTTATCTGTAGCACCAGAAATATTTCAAAAATACAATGAAAGAGCCTTCGGAGACATTCCGGGTGTAATAATATATTGCGATGACCTGCTTCTCTGTGCCGACAGCGAAGATGAGCATGATGCAATATTAGAGCAGGTTTTTGAACGGGCAAAATTACATAATGTAAAATTCAACAAAAGAAAATTTCAATATAAGCTAACTGAAGTCAAATATTTTGGTCATATATTTTCACATAAAGGCATGAAAATTGATCCTGAAAGAATAAAGGCAATTGCTAACATTAAAAGTCCAACTAAAGTAAAAGAGCTACAAATTTTTCTCGGGATGGTAAATTATTTACGCAGATTTGTACCCCAATTGGCTGACTTAGCGGCACCATTACAATTACTTTTAAAGAAAAATGTAGATTGGTTATGGAGTGATGTACATGAGGCTGTTTTTAACAAGCTTAAAGAAAAAATTAGTCAAGCCCCAGTTTTACAAAACTTTGATCCTAAGTTACCAATTGTTATACAATGCGATGCTTCCAAAGATGGCCTTGGTTGTTGTCTATTACAGAATGAAAAACCTGTGTGTTATGCTTCTAGAAGTTTAACATCTGCTGAACGTAACTTTTCTCAGATAGAAAAAGAATTATTGAGTGTAGTTTGGGCGACTAGAAAATTTCATTATTATATATATGGACAGAAATGTACAATACTAAATGACCATAAACCACTAGAATCATTACTTAAAAAACACATACATGATGTACCATCACCACGACTACAGCGATTACAACTAAAATTGTTGAGGTATGACCTTGAATTTAAATATTTAAAAGGGAAACTAATGTATATTGCTGATTTGCTATCACGAGCCTTCACTGAATGCGATGACACGGATGACTCCTATATGCATGAAGTTGTTCACTGTGTAGGCCTTGCTAATTATTTACAGTGCACTGAGGAACAAAAACAGGAATTAATAACAGAAACTAATAAAGACAGCGAGTTATCAAAGGTTATAGAATATACAAAATCTGGCTGGCCAGGGAAAATCAAACTGCAGCCAGATATAATACAACGATATTATAAATTAAGATCTGACCTAACCATTGATGAAAATCTGTTATTTTTTAATAATAGACTAATTATACCGAAGTCATTAAGAGTAGACATAATAAAAAAATTACATGAGGGGCATTTAGGTATGACAAAATTAAAACAACTTGCAAGGAAGTTATATTATTGGCCAAAAATAGATGAACAGTTAGAACGATATGTCAGAAATTGTTCGGTTTGCCAAATGTATCAGAATAACAATGTTAAAGAGCCACTACTGTCTCATGAAGTCCCGAGCTTGCCTTTTTCTAAATTAGGTGTTGATATTATGGAATTAAAAAATAAAAATTACTTAGTAATGTATGATTACTTCTCTAAATGGCTTGAAATAAAACTTATTAATAACAAAACTTCAAAATCGATTATAAATGCTTTAATAGAAGTGTTTTGTACTTTGGGTATTCCATTAGAGATAATATCAGACCATGTTCCCTTTGATTCAAGAGAGGTTAGAAATTTTGCTAGGGAATGGGGTTGTAAATTCACATTTTCAAGTCCTAGATATCCACAATCAAATGGCATGGCTGAACGTGCTGTACAAATAGCTAAAAAGATGTTAAAAAAATGTAACGATGACAAAACTGACTACAGATTAGCATTACTTCAATACAGGTCATCTCCAGTCTGTGGAACGAACTTTTCTCCTGCAGAATTGTTAATGAGTAGGAACTTAAGAACTAAGGTACCTGTTTCACATAACTATTTAAAACCAAAGTTAAATAAAAATGTTGAGACTGATTTTGATAAGATAAAGTCTAGGAGTAATAGAAATTATAATTGTAACACTAGGATAAAAGCATCATTTTTTGTTGGACAAAAAATATGGTATAAGAAAGATGTTAATATTAATAAATGGCTACCAGGTACCATTTCTAAATGTAATGATTTCAGATCATATGACTTGGTAGATTATAATGGAGTTAGGTATACTAGAACTTCGTATCATCTTCGTCCACAATGATTTGGGGATTCACCAATGTATAGTACTTATAACCGTTGGCTGAGTGTTTTGCTTGAATGGGTCTATTATATAAGTGTGTTACCATAGTTAGAAACGTAACTAATTAATTAACAGTACCTTAGGTAAAAGTATGTAAACTGTACACTTTGAATTTTGGTGTTTAGTTTTAGATTTAAGTTTTAAGTTTGTTACACAACATTGAATTGGAACTATACATTCATAAATATTTCTAGTTTATATTCATTTGTCAGGGAAGGGGGAAGAAAATGTAAAATAGACTTGTATTGAAATAATAATTGTAAAGGCCTTTGTTTTGTTTGAAAAAGGGATAGATGTTGTGTAGTTACGAAACGTAACTACAGACTGTGTGTAATGATCTGATACACTATGCATATGTAGTAGTAGTCGATGGTTGGTACAGACGGCACGACGCGTCCAATGAATTGAGCAACAGTCGTTTTGTATCTTGTCATGTCTCTAGCTAGAACAGATTACATCATCATCCTACGCATGTATGTAATGGCTATCAAACTAAAATAATTTAATAAAATAAAGTGTGTTCCTCCAAAATATATGTTTTAATATTAACAAAACAGGACTAACCCTCGATTTCTGAGATGCTGATCAAACGTGACGATTAGCTAACAGAGCGATTAAATGATTTCAGCCAATCACGTGCCGCCATCAGCCAATCGTGTGCCGCCATTTTGAATTAACCATCGATTAGTTAAACGTGACCTGTAATCAGCGGCTCAGAAACTGGGAGTAATTAAGATCATGAAGTAGTTTTTTTTTTTAGTTTTTAAGTTGGTGATTTAAATTAAATTCAGTTGACTGGTTCGAGAGCATAACAAGGAAACAAGTTAGCCAAAGTTGTGTCCTAGTCTAGGTCTAGTATTACAACGAACGGCCTGGCCAAACCTAACGGTGTGGCCTTAGCCCAGGTCATCATTATCATTACCATCTTTTCAGATTTTTATTACAGCTGCTGTGTATTCCGGGAGTCACATTTTATCTTATGACTGAACAGACCGATACGGGATCTGCACTGCTTGCCACAACACGGATACGGGATCTGCACTGCTTGCCACAACACGGATACGGGATCTGCACTGCTTGCCACAACACGGTCACAAGCAAATTTGTTAGGTGGTGGAGCCGTTTGTTTTTCGCCCAGATGGGTCACCTGAAGCCCTATGCCTAAGCAACAGTTAGATGAGGTACTTTCCTAACTTGCATCTATTGTTGTGCTCGCTACAGTCGCTACAAATTGCCGGTTCGTGCGTCTAAGCCCTTTCTAATGACCCGGCGGGCATCGCGAAGAAAGTGCGCGCTGAGAACGTAACTGCGCGTGATATGTTAATAAATAATTAAATAAGGGTAATATGAAGGGTAACCTTCCGCTGACCCTCAAGCGCAAGCGCATCGACATGTGTATCCTGCCTATCCTAACCTACGGCGCTCAGTCATGGTCTTTGACCGAACTTCAGAAGTCCAAACTCAAGGTTTGCCAGCGAGCAATGGAGCGCAGCATCCTAAGTGTTCGTAGGACGGACCACATTAGGAACACCACACTGCGCTCCATAACTGGCATCGCTGATGTGGGTGCACAGACCGCTAAGCTGAAGTGGAACTGGGCCGGCCACGTAAGTCGCATGCACCCAGACAGATGGGCGAAAATCGCCACTGACTGGGTGCCACAGGACGGATACCGGTGTAGGGGCAGGCCTAAACGGAGATGGCGGGACGACCTCGACAAGTTTTTGCCGGGGTGGCCGGAGGTGGCACAGACCAGGGAAGTGTGGACGAAAGAGGGGGAGGCCTTTGCCCAGCAGTGGGACACTTTATTGGCTAAATAAAAAAAAGAATGTTCAACAGGAATAAGGTTCTTGTTTGGAACCAGCTTAGCTACGTATATTGGACTTTTAACTTGGTTGTGATAGAAGATTGAAGGCGATTGAAGACTTCGGTGACACCAGACCAGCTTGATAGTTCAAATTTACCAAGTTTCGTAGCGATAGAAAAACTAGAAGTGGGCGAAACTCATCAGAGCAATGTTTAAAAGGTAAATTTTTAATGTTCAATTACTCATAGCCTTGCGAGGATTTTGCTAGGCGACCCACCCGAGATGTTTTTTCTAGCATACAAAATTTGATAAAAACCAAGTTTTACCGCCCGCCCGCCGTAACAGAAGGGTGAAAGTGTAGCTCTCTTCGTAACTTAGACGATATCGTTTTGTTTGCGCCATCCTTGTCAGAACACAAATAAGCCCTCCAAGATCCTTGAAGTTGGACTGAAGATAAAAGGGTTAAAAGCCCAACTCCTGACCAAAACGGCGCAAAATGTAAAGAATTAACATAATATGTCCAAGAGAGTTACTAGGATCAGCCTGTTTCCTTCGAAATCAAACAGAACAAAGAAATCGAAAGACGTGCTTAGAACGGCTAGGTTTTCATGAAATTATATCTATCTTTAAAGACCATTACTTACTCAGCACCAAGTGATGTTTTTAGGGTTCCGTACCGAACGGGTGCCAAACGGGACCCTATTAATAAGCCTCCGCTGCCTGTCTGTCCGTCTGTCACCAGGCTGTATCTCATGATCTGTGATAGCTAGACAGTTGAAATTTTCACCGATGATGTATTTCTGTTGCTGCTATAACAACAAATTGCTGCAATAACAAAAAAAGCTAAAAAACAGATTACAATAAATATTAAGACGATTGTCCAGCAAAATGCCCATCTTTAAAAAGTTATTCCAGCAGTCTGAGATACTTCCTGAATCCACAAAAAATATATGTTATAAAACCGTCCCTTGGCTAACAATTTAGTGTTTGTAAATATCATAATGCCATTGGAAACTATATGAAAAATAAATAAATCTAATTATTTATTATTATTTATTATGAGCCTGTAATATCCCACTGCTGGGCAAAGGCCATAAATAAATCTAATAGTTGTTTTTTTTTACCGAAAACGAGTTATTTCAGGAGTTCTATAAGAACGCTGGTATGGTTGTTATGTGTAAAAATCGGTAATCAAAATATAAAAAAAATGTGTTACTTTTAGAAATCATCAGCGGTTTTTGTGTAATTTGCAAATAACACGATTTTTTTGCACTTTTCGCACTTTTTGCGCGGACTTAAGTGTCGCGCTGCAGTTTACGCCATTATGTACTTTATTTTATAATTTTTCTTGTATGATTTGTGAAAATTTCCACCACCACAAACCCAGTTGCTGTTGTTGCATTTTAGCGTTACTAGGCGCCTTAAAGGGGGCTCCCATACAACAGACATGGTTTTTGCCGTTTTTATAGACAAGTATGGAATCCTTCGTGCGCGAGTCCGACTCCCACTTGGCCGGTTTTTTGTATCATACAAGTCGACTTTTTTTCCAAGACGCGACCCGCTACGAGTACTATTATCTCTTCTGTGCCGCTACCGTCTAGGTCGGCGACCTTTTAGGCGCCGCGCCGCGCCGCGGTGGGCGCCGCCGGCGGCGCGAGCCCACGGCGCGGTGAAATCTCGGCCCGCCACATGAGATCCGAAATCTGGATCGGGACTCTCGTGTGTGAGGCCCTTAACCGCCTTGTCGTGGAAGTCGTTCTCTAAAGAAATACGCACAAAGCTTAGAGAACGAGCTTCTTTACGTAGACAGTTAGTTTAGTTTGAATTAGTTTACCAGCAATTCTTCCTCAGAAACGACATTCTTCCTCATGAAACTTCAGGTTATACATACTTCCTCATAAACCGATTTACGTGAGACCAGAATATTTAGGTTTTCGTCAATAGGCACATGAAAACAGCAGTTTTATTCCAGAAATAAAGGCGGTTATAAACACACGGTGCGTGCGCCGGCGGCAGCGTCGGAGTCGGTACAAACATCTGCTACGCGTAAACAACAGTATCAAAGGAAACCTATTGATAAAGGCAAAGAAACAATTACTCTTTTAGGTTGCTATGTTTTTTGGAATAATACCGACATTTCTTTTTGGGAATAACCTACCTAGATTAAAAGAAACCGCTCTCAACACTGAAAGCTATCTCAGCTAATTAACTCATCTGATTGCATACTCTCTGGAAGAGGCGACCCGCGGGGGACTATTCTGGGACCGATACTATTTATCTTGTACAGTGCAGATATAATAGGTTGCATTAAGCGCATTAGGTGCCATTTGTATGCTGATGATATTCAGTTGTATATAGATTCCAACAAAGATACATAGAGGATAACATCGAGGAGGCCGTCAGGAATATACATGAGGACCTCGTTAAAGTGTCTCTCTGGTCTGCCAACAATGCATTAGTTTTAAACCCCTCGAAGTCAAATTATTGGCTCAGAAACTCGTGTAAAAACATTTAAATATTATTATATATTTGCGTGTATGTTTGTGCTGAATGAATGAAATCTCTTTTTAGAGATAAGCTTGCCTTTGTTCATGCCTTTTCTTTTAAGAGGCTGCCCCGGCTTCCGCAAGAATCGATGAAATCTGGACATCTAAGAAAAGAGTTAAGCTGTCAACTGACTGTTAGTGAAATCGGGCATTAGACTCGTAAAATTTTGTGTTTTTGGCCAGTTGAAATAACCACAGACCTAAGAGGCCACCCACAAACAAGACCGAAAAGTGACCATTACTGACATACGACTCACGGTTGACTACTGGAAGGATCTTCTATGATTCTTCCTACGTCAACTTAAGTTTGCACACGAAGATGATGATGATGATGACTCACGGTGCCAACATGAATCTGCCCATCACTATCATCATTATTCATATCGGCATGCGCAAGAGTGTGTGTAATGTGAAATGTGTATCACGACTCCGAATCTTCCGAGTCTGGATTATGTCATACTCACCTCAAACGCCACTTATGATATTTTATGTGCGTCGTGAATTATAAACAGATCCGGAATGGGTTTGTTTTGGCAAACCGAACTTACACAACACGATTTACAGCTTGGCAATTATACGTAGAAAATAAATTATGGCAACATTGCCATGTTTTTACTGAAATATTTGGTATGTTTATTAAAACGTAATTAAAACATATGTTGTTGTGTGATTTCACTTTTCTTGCTACTATTTTATTCATTCATTTCCAATATATTCCCTTCGACTTCGAATAAACTAGGCGTTGCGTGATCTACCTACTGAAAGGCATGCTTGTTTGCTTTGCACCCAAAATATTATTATAAATTGACATAAAAGTTATTAGAAATTGACCTAGTCTGTGATATTAGGCGCATTTATTGATGCTGCTTCAAGAAATCGAGTTTTATATGAATATCACAAAATTGGTTATCATAAAACCTAAAACGTCATACGAGGTGTCAGTTTCCACGTAATTTGACTCTAGCTGATACGATAGGGGAGTCACTATCATGTCTGTAGTTGCAGATCCTGTACAGTCTATTGTTATTATCATCCTGTGTGCATCTCTAAGTTTACACGTGGGACGCTAGCGGTCCTGTATCGCTTATTATCATCAGGCCAAGGCCGCACGTGGTAGCGTATTATGTAACACAATCATCGTACACATGTATCATTTGTTTGTGATGCGGCTCGCAAACGATGAGTAATGTATTGTTTGCAACAATACTGTAACACGACGCAGATAGTGGCCGTGTTGAATACGATCGTACGTGGTGTCTTAAAATTGATCACTTCATGATACCGTCATTGCCGTTAATTTTATCTAATTGGGAATTCAAAAAACAAATAGAAAGATTGAACATGATATTTTAGAGTGAAACACTGCAACAGCTTATGTGTTTATTAGGAAGGCGCAGTGAAGGCCATGCTGTGCTAGTTCGATGTGTAACACAAAATAATACGAAAAAAAAATTCTTCCATGGTCGGTCACATCATAAAAATTAGTACATTATGTTGATACAAGTGTGGAAAGTTGATTATGGCACACGAGGCGGTAAGATAGCCAAGGGTGTAATAATCAATGCACACGAGTACCTATCATACGACGTTTTTCAACACACTTGCAAAGAAAATAAACGGTCAATTGCGAGTAGACTCACGCATCAAGGGTTCCGATCACACTTGGAGAATTAGGTTTCCACATATTTTTTTTAATTTGAAACATGAAATAAGAAACCAAGAGAACCAAGAGTAAAAAGGGTCGTAAATATATATTTTTTTCAAGTTTATCTGTTATTTTATAGAACACATCATATAAATAGAAAGTCTTAATCAGCTATTAAATTGAAGCATGCAAATTTTTGAGATTGTTCTCATTGAGTTTACAATTCATTCATACATCATGTAAACCAAATCACATATTTTTGCAGAAAGACAGGAATTTGAAGTTTTCAAATTTTTTCTTGTGCTATTGTAAGACCTTGCTTTGTGCCAAATTTCATGATTGTAGGACAACGGGCAGTACCCTATATAGGTTTTGGGTCCATTGCGATTACTAATTTGAAAATCCAAAAAAAATACAACACAAACGGTCGTAGCGTTCGGTTGCGTTGACCTAGACCTTGTTTTTTTCACAACTATAGGCGACCACAGATTTGACATAAATTTCAACTTGATACGTCCACGCGTTCTTGATATAAATGGTCTTGACACACAGACGGACAGACGGACAGACGGACAGACGGACAGACGGACAGACGGACAGACGGACAGACGGACAGACGGACAGACGGACAGACGGACAGACGGACAGACGGACAGACGGACAGACGGACAGACGGACAGACGGACAGACGGACAGACGGACAGACGGACAGACGGACAGACGGACAGACGGACAGACGGACAGACGGACAGACGGACAGACGGACAGACGGACAGACGGACAGACGGACAGACGGACAGACGGACAGACGGACAGACGGACAGACGGACAGACGGACAGACGGACAGACGGACAGACGGACAGACGGACAGACGGACAGACGGACAGACGGACAGACGGACGGCCGGACAACAAAGTGTTTTTTTTTAAGGATCGGAACCCTAAAAACAGACTTGTATTGATATAACCACACAACAAAAACGTAAACAAATATGTTTTGATGATGAAAATAACGGGCGCGTTTTTTAATTTGTAAATATTTTTGCCCATAAATTAAAACATTCCCAGTGGCGCTTTTATTCAACATTTCCCTCAAAGTTCATAAACAATAACACTACAGGGAGCCACGGTAGCTGGTACATCACTGGTACCCGTGCTTGTTTACCCAAATATGAATATTTTATACTAACGCAGCAAAGTAATGTAGTTAGATGACTTCGGTCGAAACTCTACATAACATTGACTTTAAGGCTCTGACATTTTAAAAGAGGTACGGGGGAGTTTCTTGCCCTTCTTTGCTCCATCCCTAAGCCCACAACTTCCGAACGGGCGGTAGTATACAAAAATATTAATATTATATTGACGTTGACTAAGTAACCTGTATGATTTTATGGTCAAAAAAAATTGAACTTGAACTTGAGCTCCGGCTTGAAGCTTATGTGTGTTTCGTCCTGAAAGCTGGCCGAAACTTGGCCGAAAAATGTATGTCAATTGTTGATTGATACAGAAACATTTATGACTTATGAAGTGGTCGGACAAAGGAATAAAACTCTTGTAAAATTATAAGTGCCTACCTAGGTGCCATTCTTTAGTTACCAATAGTTTTTAGTAGTTTTTAGTACCAATAGTTACTATGACTTCTATTAGCTCCAACTTTATCTGGCTCTTGAAAGACTGGCACTAAAATGTCTTCATTTTCTAATTTCGCTGGCTGCTTTGAAGTCAATCCACTACCCTTTACCTTTGCTGAGCGTAACGGAAGACCAACAAACATTGAGAACACTGTGACTGATTTATTATGAACCGAGTGTTAGATAGATCGCGATCCCGTGATATTCAGGAACAAACCAGGGGATGAACGGGTTGACTCTGCCCAAAGGAACAGAAAACAAAGAGATTATATTATTTTCATTTAATATTCATTTATTCATATAATTTCTCCTTTTAAGCTCGCCTTTGTTCACTATTTTATACAATCCCGCAACTGAGTTCAGCAAAAAATTGTTGAGCTATGGAGCATACAATAGTATGGCAATACAATCAATAGTATGTCCTACTACTCAACTAGCTCAACTAGTTGAGCAAACGAGTTGAGCTATGGCGCTGTCAGGGTCTAAAACGCGTGGTCCGATCGGTGGGTCCACGTGGTCAAAGAAAATTATAGTTTCTATAGTCCAATTGGTTAATCGGACCAACAGGAAATCAAAAGTTTACATCGTCTGATCGGTGGGACTATGTCTTCTAAGCATAGCTGGGCAAATTACCGTTAATCAGTTAACAGTTAATGAAGTTAAGAAATTGCTTAACGATTTAACTTTTAAGTTTAAAAAATAATAAAAAAATAATGCTCTTCTTAATTTCCGTTACTTTTAACTTCTTTAACAAGTCCGTTAAATGTAGACATTTTTAATCTTAGTTTAAGTAAATTCAAAAAGAACATTGCAGCGGCTTTTGCCGAGTGATTTAGTTTTAATTTTTTTTTTTTTTTAATTTTGCAAATAATAGTTAAGTAACGGTAGATTCAGGTAGTTTGAACTGTTTCATTTTTTTAATGTAGATATGTTGTGTTCACCTATAATTGGGTCTACATATAGCAGGATGTAGTGTTTTTTCTATTTGTGTGTATTTGTGTAAGATCTGTTGGTAAACCATTCTATCTTTCTTAATATATTTAAGTTTACATTATTTATGTATTTTATATTGTAAACTTAAATATATTAAATATATTTCATTTTTTAAAATATTATGTATGGTTTTTATGTATGTATGTACTTATTAGTAAGTAGTCTATTAATTTAATATTTATCGTTGTGCACATATGTAGGTCTATCTTTTGTTAATTAATCCTGTCCATCCTAGGTTTGCTGGAAGAGATCTCTTATTAGAAATAAGCTCGCCTTTGTACATATTTTTTTCATTATTAAGTGTCTGTATTCTGTTTTTGTGCAATAAAGTATAAAGTATAAAAGTAAACCATAATAAATAAATAAAATGGCTTTTTGACGTTATTTTGTTGAATTTCCCGCCATGCCGAGTGGGATGCCAATGCTTGTATAATATGCTGATGTTTATGAAGGGAAACATGCACCTTATGTCTCAAATAAAAATAACTAAAAAAATAAGTTATGCGCTATAACTTACCGGTCGAGTATTAATTACGTTAAAATTGAGAACCTCTCTTGTATTCGGTTAATATAATAAAAAAATAATGTGTATTATCTGTGTTTTATTTTATATCAATTTTATATTACAATGCTAGAAGTGGCGTATTCTAAAAAGATCACGTCTGAAGTTGGGTTTTACTTTTTACGCGCAAAAAGCACCTTTATTCCGACTACATAATGCAAAACTCGCTCAAAGCTAACTTCAGACATGACCTTTTTAAAATACGCGAACTATACAGTTGTAAAACATCAGTACTTAAGTTACGTATAAACTTTTAAATGGAATCCGCGAAGAAATTGTTAGTTTGTTCGGCCTATTTCCTTATGAGACTATCGTCGGGTTAACTTTTAACTTACGTAATTTTTTTGAAATGTTAAAGTTTAACTTTTTGAGTAGCGGATTAACGATTAACGAAGTTAACTTTTGGATTAACTGTGCCCACCTATGGTTCTAAGATAATGATAGTTTCAATAGTCTGATTAGCTAACGGGAAAAAAAAGTACATGTCGTCCGACAGTAGGACAAAGTCAGTAGGACCAAGAGACCGTAGTAGGGCCTTTGCCAAAGTTTACTTCATATATCAGTATACTAGCAATTTATCCAACCACGAGTTAACAAAGAACTTTCGACCAATTGTTGTGACGTTTCTCAAAATCATTAAGAAAGCAATTTCTGTCTCTTAAAATACACGAGTACGTACTCAATATAAGTATGTATAATGTACAACAGACGTGATACAATCAAGCAGAGATGCCGAAGAAAAAATATACGGTCACGTGCGAGTAGGACTTGCGCAGAGTTGCGCACCAAGGCAGGGTTCCGATCCGGTCACACTTGGAGAGCGTAATACGTAGGTTTTCACATAAAAAAACTAAAGTATGATGTCATCCATGTAAACCAAATTGAATATTTTTGTGGAAAGACAGAAATTTACAGTTTTTAGATATTTCCCTTTACTTGACCTTGCTTTGTGCCAAATTTCGTGATTGTAGGCCAACGGGTAGTATACCCTGTAGGTTTTGGGTCCATTGCGATTTTCTATGAAAATCGAACAATTTTACTGCATAAACGGTCGTAGTGTTCGATTGCGTTGACCTAGCTATAAGGTTGATTTTTTCACATCTATACATATGCGACCCCAGACCCCAATTCATATTTATTAAACCTTGATACGTACACGCGTTCTTGATATAAATGGCCAAATAATATACTACGTAATGGAGTGATGAGTTGGCTCTATGGGATAAAGAGTGGAAGGAGACCGCTCAGGATCGCATGGAGTGGAAGAGGGGGAGAGAGGCCTTTGCCCAGCAGTGGGATATTACAGGCTCATAAAAAAAATGTAAATGGTCTTGATCACTGTGGTCTTGACCAACAGACGGACAGACGGAAGGAGGGACAGACGAACGGACAGCAAAATGATCCTGTAAAGGGTTCCTTTTTATTCCTTTTAATGCTGGCCTTCCCCTGCGAGTGGCACGGACTACGGAGTCCACTAAGCTCGCATTTGCGAACTGCATATAACTGCTTCCACTGAGAAAGAGCTTTTTTTTGTATACAGCCCGGTCCGCCCAGCTCGCTAGCTCCGCTTCCGCTCATTTCTATTTTTTAGTGGAAGTCCGGCTTAAGGATCAAAACCCTACAAGAAAAACCCACAAGAGACAAACTGTTCCATTTCCTATACCCATCGTCCACACAGCGCCGACGCGGCGTGTCACCAAAAACGCAATTTGCCATACTCAACGTCACAAATTATAGCAATTTTATAACAATAAAGTTTTACTGCCTCATTAGAGGTCATTTTCATCCCAAGGGCGTTGCCTCGCGAAATTCATGCAGCTCCAAATCTTGCTCCCTCCGGCCCTTGATGACATTGCGCGATTATACAAACTGTTGGACATACAATTTTACGATATGCCCCGAATGTCTTCATAAGAGATGTAGGGCTGGAATTGATGGGCTCCTGAAAGTGGAATGCAGTAATTATAGCAGGACAATGGAGAACGAAGTCTTTATGGAAAATAAATCGGTATTTCAGGCGGTACACTTACTTACACAACGATATTGTAGTAAAGAAATAGGTAGGTAAAAATAAACACACAGGTTCGCCAATCGAGTCTTTTTATTTGTGTCGCAGTAGAAACAAATTACTCCATTAACTTGTCCTGGTAAAGGAAAGTATTGTAGGGAAAGAGGGGGAAATATAACCTGCACAAGATAACTGAGAATATTAGTAAGTGGTACTGAACCTTTGGTAATGATTATATTTATCATTGAATGAGATTAGGTTTCGGGAAGAGAGGAACGTGATTTTTATTGTAACCTACTATGTAAATGTGGTGAATAGGCTTTGTGAAAACGCTACTTTGTGAAAAGAAAGGTTGATTAGTAAGAAAACATACCGAAATGATGATCCATTTCTCTCACACAAACAAATGACCAAGTTACACTTCGGATCGCAGAAGTTAAGTAAAAACAATAAATAGACACGGATCAAACAAACCGTGCCTCATGGCTCAGCCCGCTCCAACGGATTCTAACTTGGAAAATAAACGATACAT
Organism: Argyresthia albistria; assembly: GCA_963457715.1. Lineage (NCBI taxonomy): Eukaryota > Metazoa > Arthropoda > Insecta > Lepidoptera > Argyresthiidae > Argyresthia > Argyresthia albistria. The sequence continues at coordinate 420,981 of OY735268.1, read as the reverse complement.
AATTCATAAGATGAATGCACCAAAGAAATTCCCGACGCAAAATATCAAATAAAAGGGCGGAATTTATTCAAGCAACAGCGCTGGAAACAAGAGGATGAGCGAAAGTTTCACGCATAAAGAGAGAAATTCTGTCGGAATTTCGTCGAATTTTCGGAGCACATCCGTTATTATTATGTTTAGATAAGTTCTCTGATGCAGACCTCGAAGATAAGGAAGCGTCTATGGACATTGCCGACGCCAATTTTGAATCGGGTTAACAGTGATCTGTCAGACAGTCTGGAGATCTTGGGGTAAAATTGAGATTCTTCAACGAAATAGCTTTACTCTCATAAGAACATAGGCCGAACAAACTTACAATGGAGAACAATAGACGTCGGTGCGAGAGGGTTAACAATCCACATTATGTTACATTCCAAAGCCCTCCTGCACTTTATAGTTTTACTTCCCAAATACGACCAGTTGGATCCGAGACGAGCCTTAAACTAGAACAACTATTTAATCATAGTACAATGCCTGAAGAAATCTTTGAAGTTTTTGTCTGTTTCATGCCATTTCTGGTTCATACGCCGAAGTTTTAAAGGCAAATGACAAAGTATAATTTTGTAGTCTTACGGCGTGGATAGACGATGACACGCCCGCCCGCTCCGTCGCCGCTCCGCGCCCGCTCCGCGCCCGCCCCGCGCCCGCTAAGCCGCGCTCTCACCACCTTGCACCGATTTGTGTCTTATTGCTCATTAATAAGCCCGCGCCCGACGCCGCGCCGCGCCCGCTCCGACGCCGCGCCGCGCCCGCTCCATCCAATAACGATCATTAAGACACAAATCGTTGCAAGGCGGTGAGAGCGAGGCTTAGCGGCGTCGGAGCGGGTGCGGAGCGGCGACGGAGCGGGCGCGTCATCGCCTTGCACGCCCTTACAAGTGGACTGAAACGCTTCCCGCCCCGCTCCCCGCTTTCCGCCCGCTTCTCACCAACCACTCGTGAACGCCGCCGCCGCCGCGCCGCCGACGCGACGGAAGTTCGTGTCTCATTTGATACGTACGATACAACGCGATATTTCTGAACACATTTCAACTTTTATGCGCCTAAAATGAGAATGTACTGCTACAGGGCGGCTATGGGCTTTCTGTAGGTATGTGGCGAGAGCGCCAGAGTGTCAAGGATCAAGGCCAGATTGGTCTAAGCGGGTAGTACAGATGTGTTAATTATAATCTTTGACAATTTTATTTTTATTTTATTTATTTACAAAATCAGTGGCGATGTGCAGACGCGTTACTCGTATCTAAACGTGCCAATGTCAACCGTCCTTGGCCCTTCCCACGCGCCGCACCCGCTCCGCCCCCCGCTGAGCGCGCCGCCGGAAAACCATGTTTCTTCGTGAAAACGTCAATTTTCGAAAAAGATTTTTTCTTTCATTTTTTTTATGCCAGGTGATCTCACCGGTGACCTACATGGCGTTTAACGCATGTCAAATTACAAACATCATACCTACATAGGCAATTGAAAGTTTTTCTTTGTTTAAAATGTTTTGGATTGTGTCATCATTATATAGATGTCTTGAATTCAAGCAGAACTATCGTGGCACTGCTGCACCATGTGTAACTCAACCATTTTTAGAGGGAATTATTTTAAGACGAACGCATTTGTATCCACAGAGTACATTATTATATCTTGTTGTATCTTTGGTATTACTTCGGGTAAAGGGTAAAGTAAGTATTGGGTTAAGTTAAGATATAATTCAAAATCAAATTGGGCTGTTTCCCGTATTTAATGCTGATGAATCCGTGATATATACCTAGGTATGGTGGAATCTTTTTAATTGGATTGTTATTCCATCGAAGTTATTTTTACTATAATCATCCATCATTACATCAGGCTGTCAGGGAACCCTCTGTTGAATATAGCCTACACATTTACACGCCACACACCAATCAATTCGTAATCTAGTCAAAGTTGAGTAATTTAATTAACTTCAATTACTTATATTGTCAAAAATATCGTCTGTCGTATTATTCGGTTATGACATCAATAAGGTTGAGTGATGAATCGATGTGTTTTCTTTCCGGGCTCCTATAGAATAATTTAAAGGAAATATTTGTTTTACGTCAACACAAATAACACAAGAATAACCCATATTCAAATATGCCGGAAGACAAATCGTTGCCAATACAAATACAAAATATTTGATGGGTTATTCTACACCAATGGACGGGTATTGGATTTCTAAGGCCCAACAGGTAGAACGCGAGTTGGCATTAATGTCGGATTAACTTTGACAACTCGAGTTAATTAGAGTCTGTATCCTTCAGGCAGTCCCGATTAGCTATATGTGGCAGAATCGTGTATCATTCATTTCAAATAAATACATATCTACTATTTATCTGTTCAGTAGGGCTTATCCGCTCTCAGCTCTAAGAGTTATCTCAAGAGCGTGGAAATGGCAGATTTGAAATGACGAAGGCGTAATTATGGCACGAACGTTTTCATTATGCCGTGCCTAGCTCGCTCGACTTTTTGCCACCAAAAACCCCTACATTGCAAAGAATGAGGGCAGGATCATATCTCATCTTACTAACGCGTCTATGAACACCATTTAGATCAAAGAAAAACATTTATTTCAGTATTATTTTTCATACTACTAAGAAAGACATTACAATTCACATAAATTTAATTGTATTAATTGGAAATTCAAATGACTACTTTCCGTCGATGTATATAACAATGAGGTTGCGCCCTCCCGGACAAAACTTCCCACTGATTTCTGGCCAAAGAAAATAGCGCCTCTGTCACATTTTTACTATTGTAAGTCGGTACGAGAACTGTGACATTGGCGAAATTATTGTGGCAACACACGATAGAAGCCACAGATCTAAAACTTAACCTTAACCTTAACTTGTAATAGGCTGCCACATGTCACATGGCTGTCCCCGTTTGAGTTTAGGGGCATAAATAAGAAAAGTAAACATAACCTCAAAATACTTAAATAAACATTTATTAATTTTATAAAGTTGGCGATTAAAACAACAAAAACTAGAATAGAATAGAAATAGTTTATTTTGCCTTAAAAATTACATAAAAGTATAGTTACATGGGATACATTGGTTTAATAAGACAAAAAAGGGACGGTCTCAGCGTTTACTGTGAGTAGCACAAACATGTTCTAGCTCACAAAAATCTTACAGTACGACCTCATGAATAAAAAATCTATCAATATGACTATTCTTGTGAATAGACGTTACAAATTCGCTCGAGACATTCGTTAGTATGGGCAATAGCCCTAATTCTTCAAAAACTACAGCGCCTTCTTTCTAGAACTCAAAACATAATATTATATATCGTTACATACAAATATTCCTCGTATAAAGGTAAGGCTATCGCGCGGCTTCTCCTCGCGGTCACCAATAGACAATAGCAAGCTTGTGTTTGACCCGGATTTTATTGTGTTATTTATAAGGTGGCCTGAACTTCGGAGAGGAAACAAGAGTTTCAGGCAGAATCACTGAGCCTCCTCCATGGAGCCAGGCATGTACAAGACCATGCAGAGGGCAATGAAATTACCTTTAAAACGGACTGCGCCGCCATACTGGGTGCACTAAAGAAACCGTTAACAAAATCAAAAATTATACTAGAAAATGTCATGAAGCACTAAACAACTTAAGCAGCAAAAACAAAGTCATAGTCCAGTGGGTAAAAGGTCACCAAGGAGACCAAGGCAACCGCGAGGCAGACAAGCTAGCCAAAATAGGGGCTAAAAGGACGGCGATTGGCCCCCCACCCTTCACGCCTCTATCAGTCGAAGCATTAAGGAAGCGACTTAAATCAGCCACACTAATGCAACAGAATAAATTGTGAAACGGCAGAGAAGACTGTAAAAACACAAAACTATTCATAAACAAGTACAACCATAGGTTGACTAACTATCTACTTAATTAGACTGCCACGCAGCAAAATAAAAAAACTAACAGGTCTTATAATAACAGGCCATTGTACACTAAACAAACACCTGACAATTGGTGCAACCGACAGCCCCCTATGCAGGGGTTGCATGGAAGTGGAGGAGACGGTCGAGCACATGTTGCTGGCATGTCCACAATTGAAACCAGGATCGCTATTCTGAGAGAACCTAGAACGACCCATGAGCTCCTTGAACATCCAGGCCTCCTGCTCCAGCTTGTGCTGGAATTGGGCTGTCTGAACTAAATGAGCGGGAGAAGGGGAAATGCACAAAGGCCCCGCACATATGGGCCACGTGCAGGCGCTTTGACCCACTTACAGAAGATACAAGATACATGTTTTTTAGGTTTAGTTAATTTTATAATTTTCATTCGTGATTTTAATATTCCGTACATATTGACTTCAATTCTTGAATAAAACTACAATAGTGGTTATTTGTTTACTTTATGAGTTTAATAAACGTCATTCAAATCAGATTTCGACATATTATGTTTTTTTTATTTGTCTATGAAATCTTAGGCAAATGCTCCACAGCAAGTTATTTTTTATTTGAATGGTTGTCTATTGGGGATATTTAAATCAGATGCATAAGCGTGTGTTCACAAAAGCAACTAGAATCTCAAAATCTCTAGAATCTCAAAACTGACTGAGCAAAATGTTAAAATGTAATAGTAGTAATAGTATAATAACAGTGCTGTACATTTTTTATATTGTGCTGTGGGCTCAGTTCCCAAATAAACAAATAAAAAACGTTTTTTTTTTCACATTTCCTAAAATGTTTATCGACGGGGGTCCGTGGAATTGTTTAAATTGTAAAAGTGGTCCGTGACCAATACGCGGTACCAACAAACAGAGCACAATAATTTTCCGTATTGAAATATATCAGAACAGAAGTATAGCATAGTGCGGAAATCGAGCCAGGCGAGGCTCAGCCGTGTTGATATTAAATGTGGCATTTACAGAAATACTCACTGAAATTGCGTGACCCATATTCAGCTTGATAGCGATGCGAGAATCAAATGTTCTGGGGTTGGATGCGGCAGCAGTGGCGGCTCAAAGCTATAATAGATACCATGTACAAAGGCGAGCTTATCCATAACAAGAGGATATTCAGTAGCTTGATTCTGTATCTCTGGAGGACATTTCTTTGTCCCTTTTCAATGGATCTATGACGAACTGTGGTAGTAAACGTCTCTGTAATTTAATTGGTTTCATACTCCATTTGCATGTCCTTCATAATGTCGAAGGGCACATTAAAACCTAATTCCTGTGTATCTTCTCGGTTACAATTACAGCTAATGATTACTTGGACTTACTTAATATCATAGATTAGATAATTATTTTAATTATGATAATATCTACGATGCCTTTGTTAATAAAACATCGTAGAACTTACTCTATAGCTCCGGCGATGGGCTTGCCCCCATTCACGCAAAATTTAGTATTGACTAACTAGCTAAAACTGGCTAAAACTGATTTCCTAGTAGGTATCTCATTGAGTGCGTCGCATATTAGTTTTTGGTTTCAGCTCCATAAACCTACAATTTGTGACTGTACTTATCGAAACATCCCCTCCCCCCTCCCCCCCACGCACACACACGCAAGCACACATTCTCAATTATTTATTTACAAGTATACAACACCAAATTACAAGCACACAACCTACACACACGGGACACACCTGACATAAGTAAGGCACTCATGCTGTTTTGGTTATTTTTCTTTCTTTTCCTTCTTTTTGACAACATAGGTTGTTTATATAATTAAATCCCTAATTGATGAGGCCAATTTTCTTTAAGATCATTTTTTAATATTACATGGCATGGCTGTGGGTTTTTTTGATGTAATAAAATAAAAAATAAACTAAGATAAGATAAGATAAAGTTTATTTGTACTTTCTACAACTTTTTACTAAGTTACGATTAAGATTACAGTGAAATTGTTGTACACGGTGTACTCAATATAATTTCGACTTCAAACCCCTAAACTAGATGATGAACCTGTATCTTAGAGATTTTGGGTCTTCCGGTTGTCAGAATTTATTAACAACAATAACAATGTAGGTAATTAGGAAAATTGATTAGGTTTCTTTAATTTTGACTTACATATTTACATTTACAGATACTAGAATTAAACGATAATTTAAATATTTTAGAAATTAAGTTATAAGATATTGCTGGGCACATTATGCCTCTGCCACCCCGTATGGGAAACTATGTTGTCTATTTGCTGAATTTGAAAGCCTCCTCCATCGTTCCTACTCTACGGGCATGGTGTAAACTGAACTCAAACTAACAGATGTTGTGTTTAACAGGATTCTGAGCGCTATTGGTTGACTATACCTATATACCTACTAACTAACACATGTAAAAGTACGTAATGTAATAATATGTGGCACAATCATAAATGAGTGGGTTTGTATTTCTGAAGGGAACTTTAAACTGTTATATTATATGTCAGGATATCTTATATCTCAATGTCGATGAGTGGCGGGAGTCGGGACACAAGATATTACACGACATTATATTTTATTTAAACACTTTTATAATGATTCCTATTTTGTGATTGATAATAAAACAATGTCATACAATTCTAGTGAGACAGCAAATAACATTGCACAACAGCATTTCTGATGTTTGAGTTATTATGATACATGACGTCAATCCAATTTTTAATGAGGATTACAAATCTGTAACTGAAATTTCTGTATCAGCTCTAGTTAAAAAAATATGATGTATTTGAGGATTTTTCAGAGTAAAATAAAAATATTTTGAGATTATATTTTTTTTATTAATTTTTAGGGCTCAAAACACGGTGCCAACCGTATGGAATGATATTCCCATTTAGCTCGTTTTTTTTTCGGTTAATTCCAGTTATTTTCACCAAACAAAATTAAAAGTCGTTGGTTTTTCCGTTTTTTTCATGGGTTTTTTCCAGTTTTGTGCCTAAATCTGTTTTTTTTTATTTGTCTACAAACGTAGAAACTCAACGCATGTTTCGCATACCTTAGTTATGATGAATCTAAGGCTTGTATCTAAATTCCAGCGAGTGACCAAAGTATTTTTATAAAAGCCTCAATCACGAACGCAGCGCTGACACATTCAAACGGTTTCTACTCAAATGAAATTACGGTTCGTGCTCTAGGACCCGCTGACGGACGGACGGACAGACGGACAGCGGAGCCTAATACGGTCCCGTTTGGCACCCTTCGGGTACGGTACCCTGATAAAAATGATTTAGATCATTCACACAAACTTTTCTAAACGATGACATATATTTTTATTTCAGGAAACTTAATATATTTTTTAGGGTTCCGTACCCGAAGGGTGCCAAACGGGACCCTATTACTGAGACTTCGCTGTCCGTCCGTCCGTCCGTCCGTCCGTCCGTCTGTCACCGGGTCCGCCTGCACGAACCGTAATAGCTAGAAAGCTGAAATTTTCACAGAATGTGTATATCTGTTGCCGCACCAACCACAAATACTGAAATACGAGAGATATTACAAATTGAAAGTGGTCTCGGTACAAGATACGTCTTCACAACACGCTTGAAAAGTTTATACCAAGGCCATTTTGTTTTGGTAGGTAAGCCTTCTTTTAATGAAACTAAATTTAAATGATATGGCAATGTCGTCCCCGGACTTCTACAAAGACTTTAAATATTAATTGATGAATTACGACGTATCTATTTATTATGTAGAACTTTTAGAAAATAATTATAAAATTAATAGTTTTTAATTACTTTTGTTGTCATACAAATCTCAGAGCACAGAAATTATTTTTTTCCTTTTGGCCACTTCAAGTTTGGCTGCCAGTGATGTTTTAATTAAATACTCTTTGGTGCGTTGAAATGATGTTTTGCAGTCTGCATGACATTGACATAATGAGTGAGTGAACCTCATTGTACGGAAATTGTAGATGGGTGTCTCACGTTTTCCAGTAGGAGTAGGTTGCAGATAGTGCTGCTTACGGCGGCGTTTAGTAGGTACTAAAGGCCCTAAAAGCGCGGCAAGCTTTGAATCAATTCAAATGTTATTTTTCAACTAGCTACAAAGTTATTCTGACATAAGATGATAATTTGAACAAAACTTTTTGGGTATTTCATGAAAAATACAGTTACAGATCACACATATACAGGGTGGAACAAACGAATGGGCCCTGGAGGGAAAGTACCTTAAAATCTCAAGATATCCGTCCGTCCGTCTGTCTGTCACCAGGCCGTATCTCATGAACCGTGGTAGCTAGACAGTTGATATTTTCACAGATGACGTATTTCTGTTCCCGCTATAACAACAAATACTAAAAACAAAATAAATTTAATATAAAGGGGGCTCCCATACAATTAACGTGTTTTTTTGCGGTTTTTTTAACCGACTTCCCAAAGGAGGAGGTTTACAATTCGTCCGGATGTTTGTTTTTTTTTATTTATTTTTTATGTATGTGCCTAAACGGATGGACCGATTTGGAAAATTAGACCGATTAGACCTATAGTGATTTTTGTGTTTTTCATAATAACTCGTGCAAATGCACATGGTAAGCATAATATTGTGATGCGGAACTGCTGAAGAAGACCACATATGGCCACCAGATCTGCTCAATACTAGGTACAAATACAATGCGTGGCTGACGGGCAGGCAACGCATAGCCTAAACCGGTGGACCTAGAGCCATGAAACTTTGTACAGGGGTTCCTTAGTAGCGTGGGGTAGCACTGATATGGGATTTGACAAAATTAATTCCCCTGGGGGGGGGGGGATAAGGGGTTACAGTTTGTATTAAACTCAATCTAATCAAATAGGGTTTGTGGAAGTCGGTTTTTTCTAAAGTTTACTTTTTGTTCCAATTATTGACCGAGCGAGCGAAGCGTCTCCGTTTCAGGTTTGGGCAAAAATGCTTTCGTATGTCCGGTTGTTCTCCTCTACAGGTCGCATTTATGAACCGATTCTCGTGAAATTTTGTGAGCAGGTTGGAAAAATAAATAGAATTTTTTACTCGAGCCAGTTTTTTGATTTTTTTCAAAATGGCGGAGATATGGGGTTTTAAAATGTAAAAAAATCGCTACAACCCAAACGGCTCGATGGATATTAACAAATGAGGTGTCGTTGGATTCGTAAAGACCATGAGAGTGAAACAGATGAGCGAGCGAAGCGTCTCCGTTTCAGGTTTGGGCAAAAATGCTTTTGTATGTCCGGTTGTTCTCCTCTACAGGTCGCATTTATGAACCGATTCTCGTGAAATTTTGTGAGCAGGTTGAAAAAATAAATAGAATTTTTTTCTCGAGCCAGTTTTTTGTTTTTTTTCAAAATGGCGGAGATATGGGGTTTTAAAATGTAAAAACATCGCTACAACCCAAACGGCTCGATGGATATTAACAAATGAGGTGTCGTTGGATTTGTAAAGACTATGAGAGTGAAACAGATTATATAATTTTAGTAAAAAGGCAAAAGGTTGTATAAAAGATCGCGAAATGTAGTTTACAAAGTTATTGGTGCGGCTACTTTCATACTGCATGTACGTAACCAGGTACATTCATAAGTTTGTATGTGTTATTGAAAGAAAATTATTTGGGTTATTTTTTTTATGTGTGTTAGCAGTTCAGCTTTCCCACCGACATACTCGCGAGGTCTACAGCTCACAGAGCCACTAGTATAGACAATGGTACGGAACCCTTCGTGCGCGAGTCTGACTCGCACTTGGTCGGTTTTATTATTATCAGCATATTAACGTAACATAGCGATTTTTTAGTGAGAGCTCTTACTCGTTAACAAGAGTTGCTACATAAAAAATGAAGGTGTATTTAGAATCAGCAATGCCAAATTAGGTATATTGGCACCAAAAACTTAATTACGATTAGCGTCTTAATCCTATTTAGCTAATGTCAAAACGTATGAAATATGTGAAACTTAATTGCGATAACCGTGATAATTACAATTAGTGATGTTGGTGCAAATGACAACATCATGTGATACAGGTCATTCATCATCATCAGACAAGTGTCAATTTTGTTATACAGTGATAAATAAATAATCAATGAACCAAGTGACATAGATTTTCGTGACATATGTCCAATGGAAGTGTGGTCGGATGGTCGGATGGACAGCGCGACTGTGGTGTGCCAGAGCAATACTCAAAAGCTCTAGTGTATAACAATAATGTATAATGAAAATAATTGAAATTGTAAGAAAATTAAGTTTAACTTATGGCCAACGTTAGCAAAAAGTGTGTAAAATGTTGTACAGAGTTGTTAACCGTATTAGCAAACAAATAAAAGCGTTTTTTGAATTTAAACATTGTTGTTTACTTCGTTAAAAGCACATGTACGATTGGTTATGTAGGTACTTTTATATAATTGATCTACATTCGTGTTCGTTGAAAAGTGGACTCTATCTGATATGTTGTAAGGGTTTAACTGTTGTGGTGAAGCTGTAGCAAACAATTTAGATAAATGCAAGTAGATACTCACTGGCTCACTGTTGTAGCAAGGCCACCGTTTTTAGGGTTCCGTACTCCAAAATTCAAAGTCAAAGTCATTTCTTTAATGCTATAGACATATACGTAAGTAAGTTTTGCATTCTCCCTCTCTAAATTCAAACACTGCGAGAATCTTTTTCTATCTGTATTCCGTTGTACCGAACGGGGCCCCATTGTAATTGTCCGTCTGTCCGTCTGCGTACCCACCCATCTATCAGATAGATTCAGATTCTATCCATTCGTCTGTCTGTCAGCAGACTAATGTATCGCAAGAAGGTGTACAGTGGAATTGTTCACAGGGTGTGCTGTGCATTCATTTATTTGTATTGCCGCAATCATGAAATATGAAACATTTTATAATTTTGTCACCAGAGCAGTGAATTTTTGGAGTGTCCTTGTACGATGATGCGGAACCATTCGCGTGAGAGTCCGACACGCATTTCGCCGTTTTTATAATCTATTTATTTATTGAGATATATTCTTGAACATTTACGACAATAAACAGATGGCTCTGATAACATCTGTATCGTTACCTCGTGGTATTGTTTTTTTGTGTGTTTTATTTTCGGGAAATAATATTAGCGCTACATTACGCAAGTGAGCCTCAAGGTTACGTGCCTAGCCTAATGTGATGAATGATCGTTAATGTACGGTATGACAGATGAGTACTTTGCAACCATGACCATACATACGAATATTGGCACTGTAGCCTGCTCAAATTAAGGAATTCAGACCAAATAATTCGTGTAGTTTTGAAGATTGGCAGAAATATTCTTTGAGGTGTCTATATCTCTATTAGTTTTCGAGATACAAGTAAAATCGATCTGATCGTCGCTAATTGAGTTAATTTTCTTATACTATTGTGGAAAGCTGAACTACTATGATTGAAACAAAAAGTAAACTTTAAAAAAAACCGACTTCCACAAACCCTATTTGATTAGATTGAGTTTAATACAAACTGTAACCCCTTATCCCCCCCCCCTTGGGGAATTAATTTTGTCAAATCCCATATCAGTGCTACCCCACGCTACTAAGGAACCCCTGTACAAAGTTTCATGGCTCTAGGTCCACCGGTTTAGGCTATGCGTTGCCTGCCCGTCAGCCACGCATTGTATTTGTACCTAGTATTGAGCAGATCTGGTGGCCATATGTGGTCTTCATCAGCAGTTCCGCATCACAATATTATGCTTACCATGTGCATTTGCACGAGTTATTATGAAAAACACAAAAATCACTATAGGTCTGCCTATAATATTTGAAGAGTTCCCTCGATTTCTCCAGGATCCAATCATCAGATCCTGACCTGGTGTCAATGGGACCACCCTTGAGGTATTACCTATACGCCGAAAAAAGATTTGTTCAAATCGGTTCATAATTGGCGGAGTTATCGCGTAACAAACATAGAAAAAAAAAAAAAAAAACATACGGGTCGAATTGAGAACCTCCTCCTTTTTTTGAAGTCGGTTGAAAATACAGATTACAGACTTGAATGCACACGCACAGGTACGTTCATAAAGTTGTCTGGTTATCGAATTAGAGTTTAAAATTAGGCGTTCAAATACCCTCAGTATCTACATTTAGCCGTCTTTCAGGCCAATAATATTACTATCAAATAATTTTTACAATCACAGAGGTACATTTAAAAGAGATAATCTAAGAAATCTCTTATCGAAATATTAAACCGCTTCCGTGAGTAATTTGTATTTGTATTTGTATTTTATCTATTTATTTGCATCAGCGCACACACACACAATATAAAACATAGAAGTTATACTTAGCGCTAAACAAAATAATCATGATCCTCCTCCAACGCTTCACTCTACTGATTAATATTTTATTTGTACTGCGCCCTACTTTTGTTAAGGGCCCGCCACTTCCTGGCCCATACTTTAGTAAGTAAGCAAAGTTCTCTGGGATGGCACAAGTTGGGATGGAAGGGTGGGAAATGGGTTTTGATCCCAAGGTAATTTTCGCCCTTTTATTTTTCTTGCTTAGGATTTTAGGATGAAGAGTGGAGGTTACTTGGAGAGATTTGGTTGAAGGTTTGAGATATAGTTTATATTTTTGGGCACCGTAAAGAATCATCGTAGAAAAGTCTAGTAGCATTTATTTACAAACGCATATGCTTTAAAATCCGTCCACCCTTTTGACGGCTACGGTGCCACAGACAGTGGACAACACCCTTCTACTTCCGGATGTTATAGTATGGTTTGTTTGTGATACGGTGATATGATATTATATGTACTTACAAATGTTTACTTATGTTTACTTAAATATCAAAGAACGTAAGTATCCATTCACAAACTTCCGCTCGGATTTTTACAAGATGGATTAAATGTGAATTTGTGCCGTATCTCGATTTAGGCAGTGCGGCTATGAAAGGGCTGTGAGACGCATCGTCACTCCGCGTCATCCTTAAGCTTCTTAAAGCTGCTGTTACGGTTTATCTATCTACACCACAGACATATCTACACCAATGGATGGAGCGCGTTCGGAAGTTAACAATAGGATGTTAAAAAGCAGATTTTTGTTGAATCAAACATCACCGTTCGTTATACCCTATCCAATATAACAGGCAAATTGACAGCTAACCTAAAACTTCATAAAATCAAAATAATTATATTTTTAAGTGCTGATAGCAGTGATGGCGATGACAACTCTTCTGTTAGTTCAACTGAATAAACAACTTTGATTCTTTCCGATTGTTTTGGTAACATCCCAAGCAGCACATTAGCGCATTTAGCAGCCAACTAAACATGGTTGGTGGCAAAAATCACTATAATGGGTCGCATATCAGTGCAGATTATAACGACTAGTTTTTAACTCAGCTCTAAGTTCTACAGGAGAACAAAATATTACTGATAATGGCATATTGGTGAATTTTGCCACCATTTAACAACTTGTAGTGCTTAATTGTCTAAATTCGAACTAACAGTGGCAAATAGGCTTTTATATTCACTGATATGACACCCATAGTCGCAAATGGGTTGTTAAAATTACTGTTATGCCTATTTGGCACTTTGAGATCCAAAGAATGGCATATTAGTGTATTTAATGACTTATAGTGGCAGCTATAAGCTTAGGTTGTTATATGCACTAATATCCTACTTTGAGTTCTTTATGGGGGTCGCCAAGAAGCGAGAGTACCAATTTTCACTTATATAGAACGACAATGACACTTGAAGTTGTAAAACTAACTAAGATAGCTAAGTAGCCCCATAAATATTTACACAAAAACCGTTAAACATCAAACCGGCCAAGTGCGAGTCAGACTCGCGCACGAAGGGTTCCGTACCATTATCTATAAAAAATCGCAAAAAACACGTTAATTGTATGGGAGCCCCCTTTATATTAAATTTATTTTGTTTTTAGTATTTGTTGTTATAGCGGGAACAGAAATACGTCATCTGTGAAAATATCAACTGTCTAGCTACCACGGTTCATGAGATACGGCCTGGTGACAGACAGACGGACGGACGGACGGATATCTTGAGATTTTAAGGTACTTTCCCTCCAGGGCCCATTCGTTTGTTCCACCCTGTATATGTGTGAACTGTCACTGTATTTTCATGAAATACCCAAAAAGTTTTGTAATTGTAATTATTGTAATTTCTTTATTGTACTCACATGACAGTAAAAAAATCGGTTAAGTGCGGGTCGGTATCGCACACGAAGGGTACAGTACCATCGTACAACAAATCAAAAGCACTCAAAACAATAAAAAATAAACAAAAAGAAAATTCAAAAAGTTTATGCCTTCACGAGATTTGAACCGACGACCTCCGGATTGAGAGTCTACATCATACCGGCTGAGCTACCACAACCATGTGGGTTGACGCGAAATATGCTATCATATTTAAATGTGTAGTATATGTGTCTATGGCATGGTTGCTATGACAATAAATAAACAGTTTCAGTCAAGATCTCCATTTTGAAATGCGTAAGTGTATCTAAACACGTCTCTTGTATCGGGGCCCCCTTTAATTTGCAATATCTCTCGTATTTCAGTATTTGTGGTTGGTGCGGCAACAGATATACACATTCTGTGAAAATTTCAGCTTTCTAGCTATTACGGTTCGTGCAGACGGACCCGGTGACAGACAGGACGGACGGACGGACAGACGGACAGCGAAGTCTCAGTAATAGGGTCCCGTTTGGCACCCTTCGGGTACGGTACCCTAAAAATAGCTTAACTTAGAAAAAATATATTATCTCTAATAAGAGATTTCAGTTTTGTTCAAATTATCATCTTATGTCAGAATAACTTTGTAGCTAGTTGAAAAATAACATTTGAATTGATTCAAAGCTTGCCGCGCTTTTAGGGCCTTTAGTACCTACTAAACGCCGCCGTAAGCAGCACTGTCTACAACCTACTGGAAAACGTGAGACACCCATCTACAATTTCCGTACAATGAGGTTCACTCACTCATTATGTCAATGTCATGCAGACTGCAAAACATCATTTCAACGCACCAAAGAGTATTTAATTAAAACATCACTGGCAGCCAAACTTGAAGTGGCCAAAAGGAAAAAATGAATTTCTGAGCTCTGAGATTTGTATGAAAACAAAAGTAATTAAAAACTATTAATTTTATAATTTTTTTCTAAAAGTTCTACAGAATAAATAGAGACGTCGTAATTCATCAATGAATATTTAAAGTCTTTGTAGAAGTCCGGGGACGACATTGCCATATCATTTAAATTTAGTTTCATTAAAAGAAGGCTTACCTACCAAAACAAAATGGCCTTGGTATAAACTTTTCAAACGTGTTGTGAAGACGTATCTTGTACCGAGACCACTTTCAATTTGTAATATCTCTCGATCAAAGTTGAGCTATTTTAGGCTATTCACGCTGAAATTTTTTTGGTGACTGCTTTCAACAATAAATAACATAAAATAACATAACATTTACATACAGGCACTTACATTGCTTCTGGCCCCACACTAGGATACCCTGTGTCGTGGGAACCAGAAACAGCGACAACACAAACATGTTAACATCCAAGACTTGGGGTATTTTTTTTTGTCCCCAGCCGGGATTCGAACCCGGGACCTCTCGCATGGTAGGCAGACGTGCAACCGCTGCGCCACAGAGGTCGTCAATACCAATATCTTTTGTTGTAACGTTTTTCTCTAAAAGTAGGTACGTGAAATGTATTATTATTATTTAAAACAGTTCGAGTGTTTCTGCCATAGCGTAGAAAACTGTTTTAATGACTTACTCATCGTTCTTGGAATAATTTAAACAGTACCAGCAGCATTTAAAAAATACCGAAATTTAGGTATACCGGTATTTGAAATTTTCAATACAGCTAAGATGTATTACAGCGTAATTGTTCCTACCTTCGAAATCCATCATCAGGCCAGCTCGGTGGTACCATAAGAACATGCTCCAAGAAATCTACTTTCGAATAAAAACAACTACATTCAAATTGGTTCACCCGTTTACGCTCCGCGAGCTGAGAGACAGAGACACAGATACACAGATACCCAGAGTGACACACGCGTTAAATAAAATCATAACACCCCTTTTCGAGCAGAGCCCATTAACCCTTCGATCGCGATCTCGCTTAGTAGTACATGCGATTCGCTTACAGAATCTGGCCCCAAGTATTTTTTTGTTTTCTCACGGATCACCAATTGAAACCGAAAATAGTTACTACAGGGTCTAATATTCACTCATTTGATAAATTCGAAGGTGCATTTAGGTGATTTTTGGATGTATAGGTGCCATTATGGAGTAAACAAGCTGATATTGCAACTGCAAGTAATTGGTTTGATCGCCATGATTAAAAGATGGCGAACGCAAATTGCAAATATTTTGAGACGATTAAAACAATAACAAGTTTACAACGTAAATTTGACGCGTATCTGATACATTCTAGCAACAAAATAATCGCATTCTGACCACCAGATTCCAGATTTTCAACAGAAAATGTAAAAGTGAGGTTATGTTACAATTAATTATTATATTTTTTTTGAGGAAATTTTCATCAGAACGATGGCGCTTTAAAATCTTATAAGAAATATAATATGCACTTCACAATAAAATCAAAATTGCACCGGTTTTATCTGATCCTAAGACAGAACATGCGCATGTACCTAATTACGTAAATATGTTGTTGTTAGAGTGTAGAAGTCTAGCCATCACCATTCGTTAATAACGCACTTACCTTGTAGTTATATACGATGAAAATCTCTTCCAGTTCCAATAATCACTCAGTCTACTTACACAAACAAAACAAAGCAAAAACAATCCTGCTTGCCACTAATAGTACTACACTGATCTAATGAACGAACTGAATAGACTATCATTCGTTCAATCAGTCCAATTTGCACTTGAAGTTCCAATTTTCACCAACGGTAGCAATTTGAACGCGTTTAGACCTTATTAGATCTTTAAAATAGGCTGCTATTTTTCGCCTTTTGGTTGCATATAGGTGCTATATAGGTTCTAACCACCTATATAGCACCTACGTTAGATCCAAAAATCACCTTGCGTAGCAATTTGATATAATATGGAACTCCTATGCCACCAAATGTGCTGCTTGGGATCCCTAGTGTTTAAAGAATGGATTTTATGAAGTTTTAGGTTAGCTATCAAGGTTCCTGTTATATTGGATAGGGAGTTATTGTTCTGAGGTATAGGCCATCCGTAAACGTTAGGTGTAAGAAACGCGTGTAAAAAAATAATTATAATGCCAAAAAATGCAATATTTCTGTCAAAAAACGTAAAGATCCTTTAATGATGCTTATTTTTGTTTTCAGTGAAGGTAAATGTGAGGCAAAAGTCAACAGCCAAATAGAGTAACGACATCGACAAACCGGCTAAATATCGAGTTCATAAAAGCCCAGATGGGTCAACTGAAAGAACTTTCCGATGTACCTACCTATGTAAAGGGACAGGAAAAGGTCAATCCCAATTCGCGGAATTCATACTTTCTGAAGTAAATTCTTTTCCTCTTTATTCAATTCTTCCTGATGAGGTGAAGAGGCCTTACAAAATTTCAGTCGAGAAATAAGTTCGTGAACTCGCCATCCTTGGATATTTGATCAAATTGAGTTTCCCAACTGGCTAACGAACGCCCGGCTTCAAGAAGAGTGATCAAATGTACTGTTGATCATGTCGAACTCGTTTCAGCTAACGTCTTGCCACTATTATTACAGGCGACTAATCGATAATTAACTTAAAAAAAACGGTCCATGATTGTCTGAAATAAGTAATAGTTATCTCACTATAACAAGAGTAAAAAGTTTTCACGGCTGATTTTCCATCAAATAGTCGTGGTTTATGTCAAAATATTTTTTAGGCTGGTTACACAGCTGTCCGGGAGACCCGTACAGCCCGCAGGGTTCTGAAACGACGGAGTAGTAACAACAACAGCTTCTTCAAATAGAAATAAAACACGATAAAAAAATAAAAAGTACAAAACAATTACACAAACCGCCCCAAGAATCTCCCGGCAGCGTTCCCGCGCTGCACAGCGAGTGAGATTCTCTGGACCAAGAAAGCTCGAGCGGTTGTCATAGGTACCCTCGGTCCCTCAAGCGACGCCCAATGTCCCTGAAAAAGGCCCTAACCTGCGAACCCCATACCCCTGTAGTCTCGACGGCCGTGGAGTAGTTGCATACGTTGTACGGGCGGGCTCCACCCGGGGCTGGCCGCGTCCGGACCAGTCCGCGACGTTTTGCTCTAGCGCCTCACGACTCACGTGTCTCCTTACGTACACGGGCGGGGGCGGCCCGTACGGGTCTCCTGGACAGTTGCGAAACCAGCGTTAAAACCACATTCAGATAACTAAAGTTTGGTCGATTTCAGTAAATTAATTTAATTAATAAAGTTTAGTTAATTATCTGTTTACCGAATGTGCGGCAGGTGGAAACGAGTGTAAGCATAGGAAAGGAAAGACTAGACCTCGTTGAAGAAACAATTTTCCTAGGAATCACTATAGACTCGAAACTTCAATGGGGTCCTCATGTAACTAGTCTCTCACGAATACTTAGCTAGATAGATATAAATACAATATTTGTCCTACAAAAAAGGGCCATTCGGGCTATCTATCAACTAGATGCTAGGCTATCACTAAGGGACAAATTCAAAAATATCAATATACTTACTGTTACCTGTCAATACATTTATGAAAATATCATGTACACCAGAAAAAACATAGGTTTATCGTAGACGTAGACTTTAGATCATAATCATAGTATTAGCACTAGAAATAGAAATAAGATTGCTATGCCCGCGTTCAGACTCAGTAAGGTTGCTCACTCTTTTATGGGAGTATGTGTTAGTTTTTATAATAAAATGTAAAATACCTATGTAATTAAGCAACGGACCTACCAGAAAGGAGGTTCAAAAACTATGTCAAAAACGGCCTACTGAAGAAGTCTTATTACAGTGTAAAAGAATATTTAGATGACAAAACTGCATGGCGGGCCGGCCCTTAGTTGATACCTTAACTGCCCCCCCCCCCCCCCCCAACCGGCTTTCTAAACGCGCCTGCACAAAACCGAACCAAAAGTAACTCTGTTCACTAAACTCGCCGCCCAAGGATGATCGTTTGAATTCATTAGAGCTGAGCACTCTGCATCAGCATCACTCTGTCTTAAGCATTTTTGAGAATAAATTAAAAGAGGATGCTTTCATAATGGATGTATTTGCGTACAATCTGTCAGGATTCCGAGGAACAACAAATGTATCACAAACCAATAAACATTTACCCCTGGGATAAGGTTCTCATTCGTGCCTTCGTATTCATATTGAGATTTAAAATGTATCCTGTCGATCCTGGGCTTGCTGGGAGAAATCTCTTTTTAAAGATTAGCTTACCTTTGTTCATGCCTTTTCTGTATTGTTTGTGTTTTTTTCTGATATGTGCAATAAATATATACGAATATTGTGTATTAAAAAAAAAACGGTCAAGTGCGAGTCGGACTCGCCCATGATTGGTTCCGTAGTAGCATCATAAAACACCTGATACACCTAGCTCAAATATCGCTAATCTTCCTTCCAGCAAATATAACTTTGTTTTTCGTGTTTGTATGTAAAGTTATCTTTGCGGTTTTCAATAAATGTTCTATATCATAAAAACTGCTTATTTAATTTTGTTCCAACCAATTTTCGTTGAAGGTGTGTATTGAGATACACAGCATATTTTTGAAGTAAAACTTCTTGGGGCACGGGGGTAAAATTTATTTAACCTCTCAACTGTGGGTTATTCATATATTTGCTTTTCACTTGCTACTAGCCGGGTGCTATCACGAGTGGCTAAGAAATGTAACGGAAATTGGAATCGGTGACGTCAGGGTCGGCTGAAGACTTTTAAAACCGCAACTATTTTCAATACGGTTTTTAACTAATCAGATAAGATAATAATACATTCGTACAATAAAGAATGTTAATTAGTGAGAGAAAAACCTGATGAAACGTTAACAAATAAAAATTATTTTAAGCATTCTTCCACGAGTTCTTGATTTCCGGTATGGCCAAGATGGCGCCGCCGCCGCTGGCTGGGGCAAACAAAACCAGTGACGTGACCAAAAACTACTTCGTTCAACCTCTTTGTTGGAACCGGAACTTATGTTTGACAGCTGTGCGATGCGATCCATACAGTTTGTAAGAAAAGAGTTTCATCAATGTCACATACGGGTCGATATGGATTTCTAAAATGATGAACGAATCGTTTTGTGGCCGGTAACTATGGAATAGGTACCTAAAACGCGCTGCGTAGTCGCGCAACGGGCAGCTAGTAATCGCATAAAGTCACTTAGAATCATCCAAATGTGATATTTAGTTTTCAAGCAAATTCCGATGTGATGGATGGCTGCATTAAGACTTCTTGAAAACAATAAGTAGGTACCTAGAACTGTTCTAAAGCCACTTTTTATTATATAGTGCAGTTCAAGTCACAAATTAGCAGTTTAGCTACTAAGTACGTGTTATACCTACCTATTTAATGTTTATCTGTAGTAAACGGCCAAAGCGAGGTCTACAGTTTACAGAGCCATAAGTTTAATGGCTTATTGTTTCGCTTATTTGTTTGTATGTAATTTTTGTAATACATATTTTAAAGTTGAATTGTTGTTATAACTGTTGAAATTATACGATTTTGATTTTAATAAGCTTTTGTAATTTTAAAGTTCGCGATGAAGTAACCCTAAAAAATCCTAGCAAAGTAGCTATGTATAGGTTAGCGGGGGTAGCATAAGGCACGCCAGTCACCCCAGCCACGCATTTTGTCACAATTTAATGTCATATCATAATGAATGCGCGCTATTTTATGGAGAAACATCATTGAGACGCGAAAGGAGTTGGCAATTTGGCAAAATGACTGCCCCAGACATGTACAAAGACTTCTCAACAGCCAAAGCATTTAAATATTCTCTCATAAATTACTGCGTCTTTAGTTAGTTTGTAGAACTTGAAGGAAATGATTCTCTCATAAATTACTGCGTCTTTAGTTAGTTTGTAGAACTTGAAGGAAATGATTAAATAATTAAGAGTTGTCACTTCATACTCTATGATTCCGCCATTGATTAGTGACTTTTGCCATCGTTAAAAATAACATGCAACATAATTGCCAACTAGCAAAACTGTTGAAAACAGGAGGTTTCCAGAGGAGTGGCTAGATGGCGTTATGTTGCATGTTATTGCAAAATGGTGCTTATTTCTAGCGACGGCAAAGGTCACGGAATCATATTGGAATCACGGAGTATTGAGTAACAACTCTTATTTACCTATATTTAATTTTTTTTTTCTTCAAGTTCTACAAACTAAATACAGACGCAGTAAATTAAATTTATGAATGAATATTTAAATGCTATTGGCTGTTGAGAAGTCTTTGTACATGTCTGGGGCAGTCGTCCATATATTGATTTAGCCATCTTCTTTGTCATTTATCTGCGCGACTGAGGTGAGTGGCAAGCCTTATGGTAGCCCCGCAGGTACACATTAACTTGGAATAGTTGAAAATACGTACTCGATCAATTAAATAAAGGGACTGGGCACAGAGACAAGCAAAGCAATGCATACATTTGAGCGAGACGGCTTAAAGACGTGACGTCAGATGGTATATAATCTGAGCGAGATGCAAATAGTAGTGACACTATTGAATGAGTTAAGTATATCACCACGAGCGCGACAAATTGTAGATAAGGAATGGTGGGAAATAAATGAAATGACGTATTAAAAGTAAGTACAAGTATAAAATAATTTCAAATAATCGGACGTCTGAAACTTAAAAGTAACTTGAAGCAGAGATTGGATCTCAAAATTGGAAATTTAAATCTCTTTTAGTATAGGTAGGTATAGGTGTATAGTATAGGTACCACTTAATGATCTAGCTACAGAAGTTTTACTTCTAACACGTGTACGGTGCTACACGCGTATATTTTTTTTTTTTAGATTTTTCACTCTCTTACTTTAAAAGTTAGAGCAGGGGACTTTGGAGTTTGGACAGTCTGTCTCTTCAACGATTTACTTTGAGGAAAAATGGTTTGAAGAACCTTATTTTTAAAGACCTATCTATAGACACCCCACACATATAGGTTTGATGAAAAAATTTTTTTTTGGTTTCAGTGTCATGTATGTGTGCATATGTTAGAATACACTACATAGGTACCAAGTTTCAACCGTGTAGTCCTAATAGTTTCGGAATAAAGTTGCTGTGACAGACAGAATAAACAAAACTATAAGGGTTCCTTGTTCCCTAGGGAACCCTAAAAAGGCGTTCACAACATCTGTCACATTTACGAAGCCAATATGATAATCTCCAACAAATTTCTTACTTATATTCGGGCCAGTTTAGCAACTCGTGAGCCCATGAGGCCGAACTCGGTCAAACTGGGCTCTCCTAATTTTAGAACTCCGTATACTACTCAACCCTAAGAGTAATTAGGACTTGAAAGGACACCCGAAATCCCTTACTGAGGGACGAGAAATGTAATAACGCCATAACTTCTGCGGTTGGCTACCTACCTAGCTATTACGAAAAATGGATAACAGCCTAAACGTGAGTGCAATGATGCCTGCGCCATTCCGTGTGGGAAATGGCGTGACATAGCATCACGCCTTTTTCCATACGGAATGGCAGAGGCTATTTTGTATTGTTCGAGAAACGTATTTAGGTGGGTGATGTTGGCACAGTGGGTTGGCGCTATGTAGAAAATGCTTGTGCACCTCGGTGGGCCGACGTGGGCTCACGATGACGTTTATTTGAAGTACCTTCAAAAAACACAATATATTATTATATTATACACATTTCAGTTCAGTTCAGCACCTCGAACACTCCATAGAACGCTCCTAATATAATCACCTATTACTACTACATAGCCAAATGACGTTTGTACACGTGCAAATGTGTGCGTAAACTCGTTCGTTTGTGAATGTGTGCGTTCAGCGCCAATACAAAGAGCCCCCGACACGTGGCTTCTGAAGTCCCGGGTGAGGTGCGGCATGTGAACCAGCGCGGGGAAGGGAGTGGCCGTTCTGTACTTACTATTATCTCTTCTATGGTTCAGTTCAAGTTTTATAGCGGTAAATAAGTGGTATTAAAAGTTGAACACCGATATCTCGTCTAAGGAGATGATCTCGATAGCGTGAGAATCGGGGGCCTGCTTCGGCAGGCAAAGGCAAAGATGGCATCTCCATTCCAACACCTCCTTGTCTCAACCCGAAACGCATACATTGTTGGTGAAAGCCTTCTGCCTCGCATAGCAATATGCAACAAACTTTTCTAATCACATCCCCAAGCCGTAATACGTTCGCGGTAGAGTCGAGTCTGGTTCGGCGAGCGTGTGAATCGCGTGTGTTAGGGTATGTTTACATGGCGCGAGGTGACGTTGTGAATACACATAGGCGATAATCGGAGATCATTTCGGCAATTGGGAAGACGTGTGGCTAATGTGCCGTGGTAGGCCGGGGGTCATGGCGTAATCTGGCTGGAACTGAAAAGTGTAATAAAATAGCCAACGGTGGTTCAGGACCGGGGCTGGCTCAGACTAAACATAACCGGACTTAACATAACCGGACTAAACATAACCGGACTTAACATAACCGGACTAAACATAACCGGACTAAACATAACAGGACTTAACATAACCGGACTTAACATAACCGGACTAAACATAACCGGACTAAACATAACCGGACTTAACATAACCGGACTAAACATAACCGGACTAACATAACCGGACTAATCAAGAACTTGAAACCCCGCAGCCAAACAAAAGAGATCCGTGATCACTTCGTTTGGGACTGTTGTCAACGCTGTCGAATGTATGGGCAATCAATCAATTTCACAATTGATCGGTCGGTCTAACAGCTAGGTACAGTGCCACCAACTTAGGTGTTCAGTTGATAGCGGTCGCTAGTGTCATATTAGTCTTCATAATAGCGGACATAAGTATAGTATGTATTCTCTTTGATGGCGTATGACGTCCGTAATACCATTTATTCCCACCTGAACTGCTATGTTGGTGACTCTTTATTAACCTTAGCTGTGCCATCGGCAATGTCACGTGCTTTGAAGATGTCACTGTACATATTAGGACAGGAGCTGTTTCGAGATCCTGGAAA
This sequence comes from Argyresthia albistria, assembly GCA_963457715.1. NCBI lineage: Eukaryota > Metazoa > Arthropoda > Insecta > Lepidoptera > Argyresthiidae > Argyresthia > Argyresthia albistria. The sequence goes on along the minus strand of OY735268.1, from coordinate 396,981 downwards.
CGTTAGTGTTGATTTGTTGCTCCCTGACCAGAGACCATATATCCAATTGACTGCGCCTGCGGGGGAATGCGGCTCGCCAAACGTTTGTTATATTCAACAAATGTTCGCATACGCAACCTATGTACGATGACGGGCCGCCAGACAGTTTCGCAGCGGCTGACCAATCACAGCTCTCTACCTCGTCCTCCGCCGCCCGTAAATTGGTGAGTTGTGTTTCAAATGAAAATGTATCTATGCACTCTCCACTGGATAAGTGCTCCCTGTCCCTGACACTAACCGGGAATGCGTAAAGGGCTGTGCTGTAGGCTCCAAGTACTCCCTTCGGACGTAAGCCTGCCTCTCCCCTCCCAAAATGTATTTAGTCGAATGTTCATGTGACATGTGACAGTGACATGCTTCATAGAGTTTCTTGTATTCGATACATGGAGTAAGGAAAGAGTTTTATTGATCTGAGATTCGATACCCGCCTCTCTACTACCCACCATCGCCACACAATAGCTTCTGGCCCCACACTAGGATACCCTGTGAAAAAATCTAGAGCTGATTTTTGTTCTTCCTCTCCAGCCCTAAAAGTTTAAAGTAGGAAAAAATAGGCGGCTCCTGAACTAGCAACTTCTATATTTATGACGGTACACTCGTGTGGCGAATAGCAAATGTATTCAATACGAACAGTACTCGATTTGAATACATAAAAATCGAATAAATAATTGATAATAATGTGATTTGTATAGGTTCTCGTAATAGGTAACAATAATGGAAAACATCGAAGCGACTGATTCATATCTAAGGACTGATAAAAACATGTCTAAGCTAGCAAATATGAATATTCATTATACAAACAAGAGGCACAACACTAGATCACTGATCTCAAACAAAGAAAATAAACACAGAATCATGGCTAAGTTATGTCTAATCTTAAGTATTAATTTTATAACTGGACCAGTTATAATTTTACTTTACAACTATTCCAGTAATATGCTACAAAAACACGTAACATCACAACACAACAATGGCCAAAAAAAAGAATAAAACACAAATATAATTCAAGTGTTATGTCGCGAACGGAGTTGCCAGCAACAATACAAGTGTTATGTCGCGAACGGAGTTGCCAGCAACAATACAATTGTCGCGAACGGAGTTGCCAGCAACAATACCATCTGAATACGTAACAACAATACAATTTGAATACATTAACTGCGTTTAATTAGCGATTGTCGGCTAACAAATTATCCAACAAGATACCAGCCAGTTGACCCGTGTTGTCTTGATGTACTGTCGCTCACACAACTTTATTGTGTTAACATTTTAGAAAGAAGTGCTTACAGAGAGCCTCCCATCCTACTCGTAGCTGTTGAACGGCCAAAGCGGAAACTAGTAACGTCATCCTAGTTGTTGAACGGCCAAAGCGGAAACTAGTGACGCCATTTTTGACGCTATTTTATTCAACATTCCTGTCTTTCTGTCAAAAACTATTTCCTGATAGGTATTATCAAATAAACATTGATTAGGTATTTATTTTTAGCCTCTTCTTTGACCTTTTTGGGTATACTCGTGTATCATTAAAAATAGTTTTGTTTTTCATTACAATCACACTTTATGTAGGTAGGTACCTATTTCCAATGGCGTAAACAACGAATAGTTAATAAATCTTTATGGATATTTATTTACGTAACTCCAAGAATAGTTCACAACACGAGCGAAGTAGGTGATACGTGAATATCTTAAGAAATGAGTAATGATGACATTAATCCTGAACAAGAACTAATAAATTGAAAAATATGCAAAATAGCTGACTACTGGTTGACATCGTTTCGGTAATGGCCGACAACAAAGAAGCGTAAAATTTGAAACTGATTGTCTTTCAAACAATGCTTGAAAAATAAAACTTGTTTTCTCTACAACATTACGTCCAAGGCCTTGCGGTTCATTCTTGTCCAGCCAGTATTAACCTAAAGCCTAAACTCACGCTGTCTGAAAGTGATATTTGCGGTTATCTATGCTTTTAGATCTCAACTCAATACATTTCGTTATTGAATATAAATAATTTAATTGGTTTACCTAATAGCGACCCTCCCTGGCTTTGCACGGGCGCAATGCACGGTGCACTATATTATGCATGTATTATACATATAAAACTTCTTCTTCACTCTATCTATTAAAAAACCGCATCAAAATCCGTTGCGTAGTTTTAAAGATCTAAGCATACATACATAGGGACAGAAAGCGGGAAGCGACTTTGTTTAATACTATGTAGTGATGATGAAGTGATAGTGATGATAGCGATAGTGATGGTGATGTATTTAAACCAGACTCCTAAGTTGTCTAATGCAGAAGATTGCTATATTATTAGAGCATCTCATACACACTATTTGTGTAACATCGTCGCGAAAAAGATAAACGTAATACTATAAGTAGAAACATGGTTGCAATCATACTGCTGCCATCCCATATAGGAAAAGCTGTGTTGATTTTGTTGTCCCATTATTTCCAGTAGGTTTGTTGGTTGCTAGTGTATTGTATCGGGAAGGACGGAACCCAGTCGGGTTGATTAGCATAGGCACTAGTAATTAATCACACGACGATTGTTGCCCGACACGCGACTACTGACGCGGTAGAATGAAACACAGTAGATTTATCTAATGCACTTTAGTTAGGAGTATATATTATGATTATCAAATAACTGGCTCAAACTCGGCACAATCATGCTACTGCCATCCCGTTTGAAACAGCGTGACGTAATAGGTTGGGTAAAAAGTCTTTTCGTATTTTGTATGTGTATATTTGTAACTAAATACCTTTGGATGTATTAATTGTATCTGGCTGGTTTCAATGTCATTAAAAAGGTTAATATTTCAAAAAAAAAAGTATAAGAAAATGTTGTTTCCGACAATTTTTCATTTGTTTTTCTTTATTTTAAAATGAGTGAATCTAATAGAGAAATTCAGTACATTTTAAAGTTGTAGTAAAAAAAGGAAGACATTCTGCAACGATGGCCGTGATTTTTTTTATGATGTTTAGGAACCTAATACAGCGTCAGTAAAAGTAGCACAAAGTTGGCGTTTACAATCCGGAAATTTTTAAGTCAAAAAAGATGCACCTTTTTGTTCAAGCTGTTACGGTCTTCATACAAAATACGAAGAAACTTACTTATGCAAACTAAGAAAATATCAATTGTTGATGCAACTAGCTTGAACGTGAGTTGATGCAAAACTCAAATACATAATTCTACATCACGTGTAGAGTAATGTGGCACTCATGAGGTAGACAAAATGCGTGTTTGCTTCTCGTTTGCATAGGCTATTTAAAAACAGAGCAGCATATTGATTGATTGTTATGCAGTCTGATAAATATGAATTATAATATTTCATTGTATTTGTACCACCAACTGCCGAACAAAGCTCGGTCCCCGGATATTATACACATAAAAACAACAACTACATATATTTTTTTTCAGGTTAGCCACAGAAGAGATAATAGTACTACGTCGTACAGAATGGCCACTCCCTTCCCCGCGCTGATTTCCCGGACTTTGCAGAACCGTTCATTCGGCCTACTCTTTGTATAGAGCTGAATGCATACATTCACAAACGAATGAGTTAAAGCACACATTCGCACATTGTACAAACGCCATTTGGTTATATAGTAGTAATAGGTGATTATCTTACGAGCGTTCTATGGAGTGTCCGAGGTGTTTCTAGCAAGTGCCACTAGGCCTACTGTAATTCCCGCAGAATAATCTCGTAAAGTCAGGTTACTGTAGATTTCGTGTACTGCGTCGGATGACTCCACCGCTTGTGCGCGCGATTGTACCAGCTTAATCGTGTTGAGGCACTTTTTGCGATATTCGCCATTAATTGTTTTATGTTAATGAGTGATACAAATTGCTGCCCCTTGTTCGTCGTCAGAAAGTTTTGGCATTAGTCTTATCTATAGGTTTCTGGAGCGATGAAAAAGGGTCTGTTGAAGATGGAGCTTCAATAAAGTAATGCCCGATTTCACCAACAGTTAAAAGACATTTAGCTCTTTTTATTATCCGTCTTGCGATTGTTTCAGAGGCCGGCCTCATATACACACAGCGTCAAAAACATCGCACTTTTTGGAAATTTTACTCTGAAAGAAATTGTTCTTGTTGGGTACCCCTTATAGGTCATTGTTAGTTGTCATTGTCATAGAGAAGGTAATGATCACACCTTCCTAATGACAATGACAACTAACAATGACCTCTAAGGGGTACCCAACAAGAACAATTTCTTTCAGAGTAGAATTTCAAAAAGGTGCGATATTTTCGACGCTGAGTACATTTAGGGGGTCCTTTAGTAGCCTAGATAACCCTTAAATTAGGTCAGCGTGAAACATCCGCTAGGTGGCCCCTAAAAGGAAATAAACAGTCCCCTAATAGAGAGGGGTTGTTGGTGAAATCGGCCATTAGTGCAGCTAATGTTGGAGTCAATAACGTCGTAGCACTCAGTTTTGAGTTTGAACTTGAGCATCGCTATTTACCATTCGGGGTGGCAGAGGCACAATTTAGCCAATTTTTAGCCAGTTATTGATTTTCGTGTGATACGGAGCTAGCCCATTGCCGCAGCTATGGAGGACAAGCAAGACGTAAAAGTATTGGTTGTAAGTTATTTTATTTGTATTGCATTATCTAAGGACAAGGCTAGATTTCAGCCAGGAGGCAATCATGGTGAATATTGTTCACTTCTTTTAGAACTTTGACTATTAGTATAATGTGCTTTGACATACATTTTATTATGTAAGGCTAAATCTATTTGTTATTCATCAACATTGCATCGGCTCAATAGTACGTGTCAGTCATGGTAAACATTAACACAGTAAAACAAACAATTATGAAGGACTTGCTGTAAGTGAAATGAGATGCTGTAATCGGTATACTTGATGATTAAACGAACTTACTTGTACGTGAAGTTCTATCACAATTATAGAGCGATTCGATCAAAGAGATTAGTATCTGAAAATTAAATCTGTTAGATTTTACATATGTAGTACCACCTACAGTCTCACCACTTGCACTGAATTTAGGAGAAAAAAAGGTTTGAAACCTTTCTTATTTTTTTTCTTTTTTCTTTTGGTAGCGGTCCAAGCCCATGCTGTAATCGTTATACCCACTCCCATAAGGACATAGGCCGGACAAACTTACAACTTATGGAGAACAATAGACGTCGGAGCGAGAGGGTTAACCCTCATTGCTTAAAATGATATCCCGTCGGAGTACTATTATCTTTTCTGTGATCCCGTATCACTTCTAAAAGGCCAAATCACTTTGATCATTTACCGAATAGTATATACCTTCACATTGAATACCTCCATCCATACTATAGAATCTATTTGTATCCCTGTCCATACTGAACGAACGAACCTCTAATAAAATTCCATTATTACTATATCCATACAACCTTATGTCTACCGATGTGTACCTACATATAGCTGTACATGTGTACCTACATATACCTGCACATACCTCTATCCTTACTTTTAAGACTTATGTCTCCAATTAATACGAGTACTAACAAACGTACCTCCATCTATCTATACCAACCATACATACTTATGTGTCCATTCACTCTATTCATACTTAACCTACCTATGCCTCTATCCATAATAAACGAAGTTACATATATCGCCAACTCCATCCATACTAAATACACCTTTGCCTCTATACAGATAACAACACAGCTATACCTAAGTACGCTGTAGCACTCAGCTGTTGTTGTTCAGAGTATCGCGAGGCCTCGGTTTAGGTTCGATGACCCGCCAAAGACATGCTGACTTGTAGAAGCCACTCGGCGTTGAGAGAAGCGCGGAGAGCTTCTATTATACCTACGAGTACATCCCGGTCAACTGCCGGTGATGCGGGCGCTCGCTCTCTTCAATGATATTTCAGAGAGGACTGAGGTGGACTTGTTCCAGTGTTCTTTGACGGGATTCGCAAAGGTCGCCACTTTTTGTTTATGTTATAAATAAGTAACGTTTGTATTGTTATAACCTGTTTCTTTGTCCTTTAATTTATTGTCTGTTTGTGTCGATTTAGTTTTAACTGTTATGTCGCAAGCATGTATGTGTGTAATAAATAAAAAATAAAAATAAATAAATAACTTAACTTGAGACCTGGGGCCTAATGCTGCTCTGAGAATTTCACTTATATTTCATTACTATTCCATTGCAAGCACCCATGGCGTCATTTGGTATTCTCCTAAATTATTATCCTCCTTGATTGGGTGTTTGCAATGGAATAGTAATGAAATATAAGTGAAATTCTCAGAGCAGCATTAGGGCCCTGAATCGTGACGTGGCGCTTTTATGGCAATTGCCTATCTCAAGTTAACTCGATCGGGTAGTAAATTCGTTGCGCACATGGAAAATAAATATGAATCTATTAGTTTTTTTATTTTGTAATTGCATGTTTGATGAGTAATTTGAGTAGAGCATATCAGTTTTTCACTACACTGTATCGATTTAATTTATTTTAAGAATCAGAAAAAAACACAAATGCTGATTTGTTTCCGTCAGTCTGTTTGTTAAATCCATAACTTCTAAAACTCAGACCAGTCTTCTCGTAATCGTAAGTAAAACTTGATACTTATCAGTGCCTGCGATTTGGGAGGCGACACGAGCTATACTAACTAAACTAAATAAAATGGTGTATTTGAAAATGGAATCTGTGACCACCGCGCAATAGCTGTCGAATTTGAAGGTTGTCAGTCTAGTGCCTTTAGTTCCTCTAGTTTAGTGGTTTTGACACCTACCAAATTGTACTGTCTCTCAGAGACAACTCTACAGCCGCGTCCCATCTGCTCCGACGAAACTCTTTGCCCCCATAGCAACAGTATTAGGTGTAGCGCAGACAGCGCAGTAGTTGTTTGGCGGCCTATTGCACAACACCCCGGTTCAAGCCCCGCCAAGGCCCACCGTAAAGGTGCATTTACACTAAATGATTAAGGTAGGCGGTAGAGCTAGAACACCATTCTTTCTCAATCTTTTAGTGTAAATGAAAGCATAACATAGCATGGAATCAAAACGACAACGAAAGATGCTTTATGTCTGTTTACTCTAAACTTTATTAAAGTAGGGGATAGAATGAGCATTCTCTCGTTCAATGTAAATTGGCCTTTAGTAGAATATACCATTGCTGTATATGACTCCGATGGCCTATGAAATAGACGTCGGAGATCTTTTAATTGGGCGAATGGTAATATCGTAATACATATACACTTGGCTTATGCTATGAATAATTCATGATCTTATTGGTTCTGTAATTGGTTTGACATGAGGCGGCTCAAATATATGCTGAGTAACGAAATCGCGTTGGAAACTATTTTGAAGGTATAATTTAAGTAATAGAGTATCAACCAACACATTGATAAATATAACACTGAGAAGAGTACGAGCAGACATAGGGATATTATGATTCAAGCTATAATTAGGCAGGTACCTATACAATTAGAAGTAAACTGAATATATAACAGTTTAAAATAACCGGCCAAGTGCGAGTCGGACTCACGCACGAAGGGTTCCGTGCCATTATCTATAAAAAACCGCAAAAAAAATGTATGGGAGCCCCCCCTAAATATTAATTTAATTTTAATTTAATTATTTATTTTTTAAGTAAATAATATACTCAATATATTGTGAACATTTTAAGCGTCTACCTGCTACCATTAACAATATCGAGCAAAAACGAGCAAAAAAAAATCACGTTTCTTGTATGGGAGCCCCCCTTAATATTAAATTTCTTTTGATTTTTAGTATTTGTTGTTATAGCGGCAACAGAAATACATCATCTGTGAAAATTTCAACTGTCTAGCTACCACGGTTCATGAGATACAGCCTGGTGACAGACGGACGGACGGACGGACGGACGGACAGACGGACAGCGAAGTCTCAGTAATAGGGTCCCGTTTGGCACCCTTCGGGTACGGAACCCTAAAAATAACCGCATCAAAGCTTAATGAGAAATGCGGAAACGCATATTCTTCCAGCCAGTACGCTATAGTACTGGCTGGAAGTGACAATACAAATCTCAGTTATGAGAGCAGTTTCAGTGAGAATAAGAGGCACTCGAAAACATGTCAGAGGGCCTTCAATGTGAAGATGGAGCAGGAATACTTTAGTGACAGCCTGTTCACGTGAAAGATGTATTTTTAATATATGTGTGCAATATATTATTATGTAATTCTGTGTTAATGTAAAAGTTAGAAGTCAATATATTATAATGTTGTTGTTTGTTATCTTGTTAATGAAGAACTCAATCCGATGTTAGTACATCGGATTGAGTTCTTGATTTTTGTGCTAGCTCCCTGTGGCGCGGAAAAGTTCAGTTTCAGTTTCAGTTTCAGTAGATTTATTGTCATAAATGTCATGTTCCATACAAGGTCTTACAGATATAATAGTTAAGAATCAATGCCATTTTACCCTTGGGGCATAGCAATCACAAGAATATAATAGCAGTAATGGTATACACATGTTATTAACACTTTATTATCAAACACGAAGCTATTCATTTGGTGGGCCTAATATACACAACACAGAGCCTTTTAAAAGGTTAACAAAAAAGCTGTATAAACTTTTGTGCGTGTATTGCCTACTTACACACCATAACACCGGACCAATAATAATAACAATAAAATAGACCCTTTTATTAGGCAACATCCCTTAAAACCCATTAGGTATAACATTTATGATCAATAACGGTCTCAAAAGGGCCATTTACGGGTTTTTTATTCAACCATTTACACTGATACCGGTTACTTGGAGGCGATTTGATAAAGTTTTCTTTTGTTTTTTTGGGAATTAAAAGGACAAAAGTGTCGTTTGTGCTGTGCAGTCACGATTCTGGAGGAATCGGCGGTTTAATCGAGTAGATATTCGAAGACAAAGTTAGAAAACATTGAACTGACTGATCTGAAAATAGGGTCGTGAAGTATTTGGCGTAGATTTACTGATATAGAGGTCAGGTTTTCAGTTATTATGAGCTCGAAATAGGAAAGCCGTCGAATAAGTTAAATTTTATTGCGTGTTTTAATACAGTATTCCCCAGAAAACGTCTTTTATTAAAATAGTCATCGCACTATTATATTAAAGGACCTTCGAAGATATTGGATGATTTAGAAAAAGCAAAAAGTAGCTCGTCTGACTGCTTGATGATAACGCACAATTATGGATACACTAACATAATCTCGAACGAATTTGTAACGTCTATTCACAAGTCATACATATACAAGGTGTAAATGAATTAACGCAAAATGAGAAACTACTTTGTAACGGACATCATTCTGAGCAAATTTCACTATGAAACCGATTTGATCAAAGCAACTTTATTTTTCACTTCTCCATACAAATCAGCTGATCCAACTCAGGCCAAAATGTACTGGGTATGATAGATATTTATTCATAAAGTCGATACTGTAGGTTTTTTTTTATATAAACATTTCATAAAGATATCTGGAAATATTTCCAAAGAAAAAATGTGCAGGTAAAGGAAAACTCGAACGAAACAACCAAAGATTAATAAAGAAGAAAGATCATTTAAATTTCCAATTATATGTGGTGTGTAATGTCTTCGATAAAAATATGAAAAATTGTACTGAAATAAATGGTTTTCTTTAGTATAGGTGGTTTTCATAGACGCGTTAGTAAGATGAGATATTATCCTACCATCTGAGTACATTAAAACCCCGTAGATTTCTGAGAGTCAACCGTCAAGTCTCAAACACAGGCTTTCACAGCCTCACTCCAAAACCTCAAACGAATGGAAATAAAACAGCGAGACACAATCGCGGTTGTAAAGGTCAGAGGGCCGGCTGCATTGTCGCGGATCCAGCTTCGAAGCCAGCGGGGAGCAACTACAGTTTCCCCACAGACGAATAGGAAATAGTTTTATTTCAAAAAGTCTTTTATTCGTGCACGTGACAGTTGTAGATGAAATTGTGGTCACCGTTACCGTTTTATAACAATGTGATTTTGGATCCACACGAGTTAGAAGTTTCCAGGTACCCCAAATGAATTGAACCACAGACTATACCGGAAGTCGAAGATTAGTTCATTGGCCGTCCATACACACTCCAACCTTGCCAATACGAGCAAAATTGGCTATTTAGTTCCGTTCTAAAAAAAGTAAGGCATCGATGCCGTCTTAAAGGTAACCGCGGCGCAATTGTATAAATATCCAGTTACTCAGTTACTCCAATCTCTTACACCAGTAATTACCTAGTGCAAGTTTAGATTTTGTAATTTATTTTCTCTGTGTACCTCTTTTATAATACTTACCTATATGACAATGGGCTTGTGTTGTGTATAATAATTAATAACAGTAAATAAATGGTATTCTATTCTATTCTATTCTATTTTACCAAAACAGGACATTTTTTATTCGAAGAACTTTAACATAGAGGCACAAATTATTTCTGCCTTAGTGAAGTTTTATGCCTCCAATGTGAGCAAGTAATAATAATAATAAGTACTAACATTTATTTACCAAAAAAACAAGGTCAGAAAATGGTTACATTATTAGGTACTCAGCTAAAATTACTCCCGCATTTATTTCCCATATTCCCGCTTTTTCGGTTTTCTTTCACTATTCAATCTTGAAACTACCATAAACTAACTATTTACCTATTTAACTATTTATTATATGTAAAGTGTATGTAGTATATCAGTATGTATAAGTAGTAGTAGTTCTTCTGTATTTAGTATTTGTTCGTTTATATTTTATTTAAACTTGTTATTGTGCACTGCCTACCCTTTCATTATATAATTTTTCCTTTCACGCCTGGTTTGCTGGAAGAGATCTCTTTTTAGAGATAAGCACGCCTTTGTACATGTGTTTTCTTTTAATGTAACTGTTTAAATTATTGTGTGCAATAAAGAATTGTGAATTGTGAAAAAATTTACTGCTATAGATGTTTTTTACTCGTATCTGGCTTAATTGTGGCCCACAGAGCTCGACACGTCCGATGGGAGGTTAGAATACATCTCGGCGGGACAACAACTGGAGGGAGGCTGCTCAGGATCGGATAGAGTGGAAGAGGGGAAGAGAGACCTTTGCCCAGCAGTAGTATACTCGACGACCTCTGTGGCGCAGCGGTTATGGCGCTGCCTACCATGCGAGAGGTCCGGGATTAGATTCCCGGCTGGGCAATTAGAAAACAAAAAACTTAACTTTTCTGGTTCCCACGACACAGGGTATCCTAGTACGTGTAGTAGGCCAGAAGCAGAGACATATATATCCAATTGACTGCGCCTGCGGGGGAATGCGGCTCGCCAATCGTTTGTTGTATTCTACAAACGTTCGCATACGCAACCTATGTACGATGACGGGCCGCCAGACAGTTTCGCAGCGGCTGACCAATCCCAGATCTCTTACCTCGTTCCCCGCCGCCCGTAAATTGGTGAGTTGTGTTTCAAATGAAAATGTATCTATGCGCTCTCCACTGGATAAGTGCTCCCTGGCCAGAAGTAATGTATGTACCTGTATGTAAAAATATAATAAAAACTACCATAGCAACACAAGAGTAGGCCCCGTCTCTCGGCTCGTTTGTCTCCGGTCACTGGCGACCCCGCTGAACCCGAGTCGTGATGCACAATGAGCGGGTATCGGCGCGCGCGCACGCTCTGTCTCTGATGCTGATAAAAGACTCTGAGCGCAGATGCGCAAACGACAACTTATAGTTTGAGGTGCACTCACAGTCATATATCAAGTCATAACTTAGTTGTTTTGCATCTGAAATAATTAAATTACTTAAAAATATGCTGTTTTGTACAGCGCTTACCTATGACAAAAGTTAGTACATTCAGAGCGACCAGGGGTTACCATAACCTCTAAAGAAGATGAGTTTGGGATTATATAAACCGACAAAATTACCAACACCGGGCGAACAACAGAGAGGAGTATAAAGAACAGGGGCCTAATTCTGCTCTGGGCATTTCACTTATATTTCATTACTATTATATTGCAATCACCCAAAATGGCGTCATTTGGTATTCTCCTAAAGAATCGCAAATAGATTACATTGTCATTGCATTGTCATTCCATCTCGATTTCATTCTCATTTCATTTGCGCGTTACTCGGTATTCTCCTATTTTTTGACGTTTACAAAGATCGCGAAGCTGTCAAAATCTGACATCTGACTGCTTTTTGCATGGATTTGCAATAGGCGGGATTTTAGTAGATCTTTTTTCAAGATGTCCCGACGTCTTCGATTAGGATTAGAGTTACTGCGTGAAGCAGCCGAGGCAGACAGGAGAAGGGAGCAACAAGAGCGTCGGCGAATGCGCGCCGAGCTGAGGCGGACTGTCGATCCTTTCTTGGATATGTCAGACGCCGAGTTTGTGAAAACCTTCCGTCTGTCGAAGGTTGCCGTCAAGCAATTGGTGGACGAGATATCGTCCTTCATCCCCCAGGAGCGGAGAAGAGACGGCATTTCAGTGACACTGAAGGTAAGTTTGTGTGTCTTACCTAACCTCAAATCTTGTGACTTTCATCGTAGGTACGTACACTAAGGAATTCTCTTTCACTTTACAGACACTGATAGCACTGGCCTTTTATGCCACCGGCTCTTATCAAACGTTGATAGGACAGAGTGCCTTCCACCACGTGTCACAACCGACGGTGTCTAGAGCAATCCGCCAAGTGACCGAGGCACTCAACAGCCCTGCCACGTTCAGCCGGCATATTAAATGGCCAGTGGACCTTAATGACAGGGTTGCAGTAAAATCTGCGTAAGTTTAACAATAGTTACTTACACCTAACAACCAAAACTTTCAAAAGTGTTCATGTATTGATCGGTGTTTCAGATTTTACCAGAGATTTCATATCCCTGGGGTAGTAGGGGTCATTGATGGTACCCATGTGGCCATCCTGAGACCCACTGTACATGAGGAGAGATATTTCAACAGAAAGGGATATCATTCTCTTAATGTTATGGTTGTAAGTACCTATATTACCTTCAAATATTTAACACTTACCTGTATGAACACCTGCCTAATACAGTATTGTACAAAGTTAGTGGTTGATTGGTTAGTATAAATTAGAGTAAAACTAGTTAGTGAATAAAATAAATACATAGGCAGCGGTGAGGGTGCAAGGTTGTTTCAGAACTAACAGCACTGACAGCGATCCTGCCTACTCCGTCGTGGTAGGGAATACATACATAAAGATAGACATCTGTCTGTTTTTACAACCTTTACAAATAGCTACAATACTTATAAGCTATTTGTTTCCAGATATGCGATTCAACTGGCATTATTCAGTGTGTTGATGCCAGTACACCAGGGTCAGCACATGATTCATTTGTGTGGCAGAGCCATCCGCTTTGCCGTCACATGGAGGATGGGGCGAGACGAGGAACAAAGGAGTACCTATTGGGTGTGTGTGTGTTTCATAAATCCTATGTACCTACTTGTGTTTATTGATATTATCTTGTATTTAGGTAGACATAATTAAAACCAAGCTTTTCGTCAGGTGATAGTGGATACCCATTAAGGACTACAATGATGACCCCAATTTTGAATGCAGTGGAAGGCACCCCGGAGCATCATTATTATGAGCTCCAGGTCACTGCACGCAACTGCATTGAGCGCTGCATTGGAGTGCTGAAAGCACGCTTCAGGTACATATTGCATAGATTCAATCTGATAAATAAGCTTTGAAACTTTGAAACATTGTTAGCATCATAATAATTAGTATGGTGATGGAAAACATTGTGAGGAAACATCTCCATAGCTGTCACGCATAATGGAGTACCTACTGAAGAAGCACAATTATTTGTGCCTTTGCCGCCCCGTATGGAAAAAGACAAAGTAGAAACCGACCGAGTAGAAAGAAAGAGTATGTGGCATTGTAGGTATGTAATGTATGTCTATGAGGTCATCAATCAATCAGCCCACACCTACCCACTGCTGGGTACAGGCCTATGAGGTCATACTTAAGTAATATTGTATTTATTTTCAGGTGCTTGCTTGTGGCGCGTGCTCTTCATTACTGTCCCATAACAGCTGGGAAAATCGTCAACGCCTGCTGCGTGCTGCATAACATTGCGACTCGCTCAGGCGCCCCCATCCCAGTGTTGACCCCGGAGGATGCCGAGGCGGAATACAGCCGGCAAACACTAGTAAATATAAATTAAATATGGCTTTCGAACCTTAAGCTACGGCACATTTAATACGATGATAATATCATAGGGTTTCTATTTACATTAAGTAGGTACTTTATTATTATTTTCAGATTGGCAACGAACTTGCAGCTCAATCTGATGTGAATTTGACACACAGAGATGGGCGACGCAATTCTCGGGTCAATCCCGACCTTGCTCAAGGCCGAGCCCTTCAGCAAGCACTCGTTAGTAGACTATGGGAACACAGGCGACCGCGAAGGTACATTGATGGGCTATTTAACAACTTAAATTCCACTCACGCAGGAAGGCGGCAAACCCTGTTTTGTTAGTGAATATTATACAGGGTGTAACAGAAAGGTGTAGTCATATTTTAGGGGGATGTTAGGGACATAATTCTGAACATCTTTCACTATGAAACCGATTTGATCAGAGCAACTTTACTTCTCGATACAAATCAGCTTATCGCCCGGCACAAAATGTATAGAGAAATGTAAAATAAAGTTGCTCTGATCAAGTTGGCATCTTAGTGAAAGTTGTTCAGAATTATTTCCCTAACATCCCCCTAAAATATGACTACACCTTTCTGTTACACCCTGTATGCCACCGAATGAAATAATGTTCATACTGGGAAGGTTTATTGCAAGATCTAATTCATCCAATTGCATCCTGCAAGAAACCTTCCCAGAACGAATCTGATCAAAGATAATGTCATTCCGGCACTACTTTTATAAATATGGTCCACTTTATAAATAAAATCCATGTTTTAACAGATAGAGGACTCCGGACTCTGCAGCGGCGTTCGGCTTAGGTAGTTTGTAAGTTTTTTTTTTGTAAAAGGATGAAAGTTTTTGAATGCGTGATTGGATTATGATTGAAGATGGACAAGCAAATGAGCAGGTATGAGTATGAGTTCATGTTTTAGAAATGAGTGAAAGTGTAACCGAATGCGTGATTTGTAAGTTGTAAGTTTGTAACTATAATGTATTATTTATTAAGATGAAATTTTTAAGTTATTTTGTATAGTATATTAACAGGGTGAAGTTGGTAAGTTATTTTGTGAAGTATATTAATATTTAGGGTGAAATTCGTAAGTTACTTTGTAAAAGTAATATTTGTTTTAATATTTGGGTGAAATTTGTATTTTTTTAAACGAGTATAATCGATTGAAAGAGAAGGAAGAAACGGAATGCGTGATTAGATTATGATTGATGATGACTAAGTGAGTGAGTATGACAAAGGATATGATTTTATCGTAAGGTCGTTTGTGAAATGTTATTATTTAGGGTGAAATTCGTAAGTTATTTTGTGAAGTATATTAATATTAAGGGTTCAATTTGTAAGTCATTTTGTGAAGTATATTAATATTTAGGGTGAAATTCGTAAGTTATTTTGTGAAGTATACTAATATTTGTGGTGAAATTCGTAAGTTATTTTGTGAAGTATATTAATATTTAGGGTGCAATTCGTAAGTCATTTTGTGAAGTATATTAATATTTAGTGCGAAATTCGTAAGTTATTTTGTGAAGAATATTTAGGGTGAAATTCGTAAGTTAGTTTGTAAAAGTAATATTTTTTTTTTATATTTAGGGTGAAATTCGTAAGTTATTTTGTGAAGTATATTAATATTTAGGGTGCAATTCGTAAGGTATTTTGTGAAGTATATTAATATTTGTGGTGAAATTCGTAAGTTATTTTGTGAAGTATATTAATATTTAGGGTGCAATTCGTAAGTCATTTTGTAAAGTATATTAATATTTAGTGCGAAATTCGTAAGTTATTTTGTGAAGAATATTTAGGGTGAAATTCGTAAGTTAGTTTGTAAAAGTAATATTTTTTTTTTTATATTTAGGGTGAAATTCGTAAGTTATTTTGTGAAGTATTTTAATATTTAGGGTGAAATTCGTAAGTTAGTTTGTAAAAGTAATATTTGTTTTAATATTTAGGGTGCAATTCGTAAGTAAGTTTGTGAAGTATATTAATATTTAGGGTGAAATTCGGGAGTTATTTTGTGAAGTATATTAATATTTAGGGTGCAATTCGTAAGTCATTTTGTGAAGTATATTAATATTTAGTGCGAAATTAGTAAGTTATTTTGTGAAGTATTTTAATATTTAGGGTGAAATTCGTAAGTTAGTTTGTAAAAGTAATATTTGTTTTAATATTAAGGGCGAGTATAATCGATTGAAAGTTAAGGAAGAAACGGAATGCGTGATTAGATAATGATTGATGATGACAAAGTTAGTGAGTATGACAAAGGATATGATTTTATCGTAAGGTAATTTGTGAAATGTTATTATTTAGGGTGAAATTCGTAAGTTATTTTGTGAAGAATATCTATGTTTACGATGAAATTCGTAAGTTAGTTTGTAAATGTGTATAAGTAGTATTTGTATTTAGGGTGAAATTCGTAAGTATTTTTTTTAAGTTTTGAGCTAAAATTGTAAGGTCCATACTTAGGGTGCATTTTGTAGTAAACTAAGATTTTGTGCTAAATTTTCAAATTTCTAAAGTATATTGTTAAATACTTTGGGTGCATTTTGTAAGTACCTATATTCTTTAATAAAATTAGGATTTTGTGTATATTGTTAAAGTATTTAAAATATTTAGAGTGCAATATTATTTATTTTGTAAACATATTAATATCGATGAAATTTGTAAGCTACTTTGTAAAGCATATTAGTATCGATGAAATTTGTAAGTTATTTTGTAAAGTATATTAATAAGTACGGATGAAATTTGTTGGCTAGGTATTTTGTAAAAGTATTTGTAATATTTAGGGTGAAATTTGAAAGCCATATTTTAAGTGTATCAATACTTTAGCGTCGCGAATGATAGTGATTGACAGCTACGGCTAAGTTGTGATACTAATTCTGAACGCAATTTATTAATAAGACAGATAACACTTAGAAGCAGAAGGCAAGTATCGGCGGATTCAAGCGGAGTTGGTGCGAAGTAGCGGAAGGATAGGTACCTATCATCTGGTGAGTACTTGTAAAGCCTTTTATGTAAATATAGTTATATCGAGATGTAGACGAAAAGAACATAGTACTTATTTGGAGGTTTGGGTTGATCTAAGGGGAAGGAGGAGGATCACAATGGGGTCTTTATGGCCCCGTCTTCTGCTTCTCGCTCTCGGCAAGAGGTGTACCCGTCTAATGAGAGGATTCAACCACAATGTTGCTCTTGGGTATACTTGTGCTGCTGGTAGCGATACGCAGAAGGTTTGACGTTAACTGTAGTATGCATCAGCGCAATAATATAATTCGCTATATCTCTTTATTGTCAATCACGCATTAGACGCATTTTCAACTGGTGAGTATGAAAGCCTTTTAAGTAAATAGGTATATCGAGATATAGACGAAAAGAACATTGTACTTATTTGGAGGTTTGGGTTGATCTAAGGAGAAGGAGGAGGATCACAATGGGGTCTTTATGGCCCCGTCTTCTGCCTCTCGCTCTCGGCAAGAGGTGTACCCGTCTAATGAGAGGATCCAACCACAATGTGGCTCTTGGGTATACTTGTGCTGCTGGTAGCGATACGCAGAAGGTTTGACGTTAACTGTAGTATGCATCAGCGCAATAATATAATTCGCTATATCTCTTTATTGTCAATCACGCATTAGACACCTTTTCAACTGGTGAGTATGAAAGCCTTTTAAGTAGGTAAATATAGTTATATCGAGATATAGTTATATCGAGGGAAGGAGGAGGATCACAATGGAGTCTCTATATTTTATTTGTGGAAATAATTAAATAATCGATTTTTTATACAAATCTGATATTTTTATTTGTCTCATAAATAGGCTTATAAACAATGTAATGGCCCTGTAAGTGCTAATGGAGTGTCAGTTCCGTTTATTTAATAAAACGGCTCTTATTACCTACATAATATTCATGACAGTTTACGCCCATTAGAATTTAATAGGGCATACAAAGGGGTTTGAAACTTTTTGTATGGACGCTGGCATATCGACCCGCCGCCATTTTGTTTTTTTTTTCAAAATCGCGGCGCACGATGAAATAACATGGTGCCCTAAAGCGTCACATTACCGAGATATTTGGAGGTAAAGATCGACTTGGCGATTTTGAAAAAAAAAAACAAAATGGCGGCGGGTCGATATGCCAGAAAGTTTCAATGCCCTTTAAAGTTTGTTTATGCAACTGGACTGTTAGTACTTAGGTACACTAGTAAAAATACGCCCATTCATATAATTGCACTCCCTTTAATATACACATTAGTTTACTTAAAATATAGCACAATTTAACAAATCTCAATATAATATTATACAGGAATAACGACAAATATTTTTATATAAAACATAGACTTTACGACGATTTAACGAATGTAACAAAAATTATATCTCTCAGTCTCATAGTAACTTGAATAGGCAGCTAAAAATGATTAAAAGTACACAGCTAAAAATGATAATATGTCCAACAATAAAAGCCAACGGTTAAAAACTATAACATATTCAATATATAGGTACAGTATCCGGCGTTTGATTTGGCACGTCGGGTCTTGTCTCGCTCTCTCTCTCTCTATCTCTCTCTCCCTCTCAATAATTTTTATATAAAACATAGACTACGACGATTTAACGAATGTAAAAAAAAAACTCTCAGTCTCATAGTGACTTGAATAGGCAGCTAAAAATGATTAAAAGTAGGTACACAGCTAAAAATGATAATATGTCCAACAATAAAAGCCAACGGTAGGTACACAATTAAAAACTATAACATATTCAATATATAGGTACAGTATCCGGCGTTTGATTTGGCACGTCGGGTCTCGTCTCGCTCGCTCTCTCTCTCTATCTCTCTCTCTCCCTCTCAATAATTTTTATATAAAACATAGACTACGACGATTTAACGAATGTAAAAAAAATCTCTCAGTCTCATAGTGATTTGAATAGGCAGCTAAAAATGATTAAAAGTAGGTACACAGCTAAAAATGATAATATGTCCAAAAATAAAAGCCAACGGTAGGTACACAATTAAAAACTATAACATATTCAATATATAGGTATAGTATCCGGCGTTTGATTTGGCACGTCGGGTCTCGTCTCGCGCTCTCTCTCTATCTCTCTCTCTCCCTCTCAATATTTTTTATATAAAACAGACTATACGACGATTTAACGAATGTAACAAAAATTAGTCTCATAGTGAAGTAAATGATTAAAAGTAGGTACACAGCTTAGTTTGTAAAAATGTAATAAGTAGTATTAATATTTAGGATGAAATTTGTGTAGTATATTAATATTTAGGATGAAATTCGTAAGTTACATTGTGAAGTAAGTATAATAATATTTAGGGTTAAATTCGTAAGTTAGTTTGTAAAAGTGTAATAAGTAGTATTAATATTTAGGGTGAAATTTGTAAGTTATTTTGTGTACTATATTAATATTTAGGATGAAATTCGTAAGTTACATTGTGAAGTAAGTATAATAATATTTAGGGTTAAATTCGTAAGTTAGTTTGTAAAAGTGTAATAAGTAGTATTAATATTTAGGGTGAAATTTGTAAGTTATTTTGTGTACTATATTAATATTTAGGATGAAATTCGTAAGTTATATTGTGAAGTAAGTATAATAATATTTAGGGCTAAATTCGTAAGTTAGTTTGTAAAAGTGTAATAAGTAATATTCATATTAAGGGTGAAATTTGTAAGTTATTTTGTAAAGTACATTAATAGGTATTTGGGGTGCGATTTCTGAGTTATTTTGTGAAGTATATTAATATTTAGGGTGTACTTCGTAAGTCATTTTGTGAAGTATATTAATATTTAGGGTGAAATTCGTAAGTTATTTCGTGAAGTATATAATATTTAGGATGAAATTCGTAAGTTATATTGTGAAGTTAGTATAATAATATTTAGGGTTAAATTCGTAAGTTAGTTTTATTCGACTTTTTTTTTTACAAAATCTTAGTGTAGTTTGTTTTTGAAAACAACGCCATGGCCGCGCCGTTGAAACGGACACCATAAAACTACACACCATAAAACCTCCAGCGTTCTTTTTACGTGACGCGAAGTACCTATATCAATACTCGTCGCACTTCGGGTCACGTCCTCGACGTGCCAAATCAAACGCCGGTACTGTAAAAAATATCACATCACGATTTATATTCATTTATCGGCATCATAATCAATAATTAAGTGCGACTAGCTAAAGAACGGCCATCGAGCAGGAAGAAATTCGTACTATGATGATATTTCATTGTATGTCTTCCTGCTCGATGGCCGTGCTTTAGAAGGAAGTCAATTATTCGCTGTCCGGTGACGGAGGCGTGCGTTGTTGGGGCTGAAAAAGAGTTTAACATCACGTTTAGGTTTAGTAATGCATGGGTAATTTTTCGTATAAGACATTTTGTATTGACTTGTCAAAGTTAATCCGGAAATAATGCTAGGTCACATTTCATTTGTCAGGCCTTGGTTTTCATAGAATATTACCTTTGCCAATGAGCGTATAGCCTCCGACAGCTCTTTGAAGGAGGATTCAACGACGGACGCCAGCCCATTGATGGCGTTTGCAACAGCCATTCTTTCCTCATGGGACAGAGCATCCTCCTCCATCAAACGGCGCTCTGCGCTCTCCAGCCTGGACACTGGTTCTGAGGGACACAGAAAATAAGCATAACTCTCGATGAGAAAGAAGACATGAAGCCACAGACCAGAGATTCCAGCCCCCTTAATCAGTAACTCAAATAGATTAAAAACTGTGGAAATGCTCTAGTCCTTTGTCACGCAATATGGAGTATTGAAAAACTGGCTAAACGTGGGCTCAATAATAGGGAAATAAAGTGAGATAGAGTGAAAAGTAGCGCGGGACAGACAGGGACATATACATGTGTCAGGATCGCATTCTCTCAGCGGCCACTGTATATGACTCACCGTTTTGGCTTTGTTGCGGCTGACTTGAGAGACGTCGTCGCTGCGAAGGCCCAGGCTCGGGTCGGGTCGGGTCGGCGACAGATCGACGCCGCCGGGACGCTGGCGCTGGCGCTGGCGGCGGGGGTAGGCTTACAGCCGATGAAAATTCCCCTCTCTCTGGACTGAAGTCGTTCCAGGGATCGCTGAACAGATAAAATGTATAAATAATTTCCTAATGAGCTAAATTAATTTAACTAAAATACTTGTGAAAGATGAACTTACTGTTGCACCGATGACGGCGAGAGTACTCGTATTATCGGAATCTGTGGGAAGGACGCGTCATTGGACGGCCCAGCCAGCGGCTCCTGCGAAGCCTGGGACAACGACACGTCAGAGTCGAACCGCAATGTATCCATGCTGAAAAAATAATCAATACTTTAAATCTCTGTTTAATTAAATTTCTTAAATACAACTTTAATTAATTTTGTTCTGTCTTGAACAGCTGACCATGTATAAAGTGAAGTGAAGTGAAAGTATATGTACTTGCATTCCACACAGTAATATCCCAACATGACAATCCAATTAAACATGTATGGAGCCCAAGTAATTGCATAAGTAAGGCAACAGTTAATAGGAATTAATAAGAAAATAGAAGGACAGTAGGAGAACCATGTAAATGAAATAACAACAGCAAGCAACTTACCTGTCATCTGAATGATCTGTGTTGTGAATGTGATCGTTAACCTGGTTCGTTAAAAAAAGCGGAAATTAAAAAGTGCAGCAAAATGGCAAAGGAAGTTTTATTTATGTGTGTGTAACTACCTAATATTAGTCTAGACTCTAGGTAAGTTAGTCAAATTGGGGTAGAGTTGCTATAAAAAGTGCTTGGAGTTAGAAGCCTTAAATTGTGTCAAAGCCTTATACATGTGTTAGCAAACCATATGTGACCATGCCATGCATCACTTGCTCATAGGGAAAGGAATGATTGTTATGTAAATTTAATGATGTATTCATACAAGTAGGCAGAAAGAGGTACTTACCTACAAAACTAAACATTTATTCCTCTGAATAGCCAACCTCATACAGCAGGTGCCAAGAAAAAAGTCTGATGACTTTTGAACATATTGAATGATTATATGATACAATTCAATTAGCTTCATCAAACAAAAATAGACTAGAAAGGAAGATTTATCATTCTTCTTAAATGATGGTTAAACTCCCTAGTTTTATTAAAATCATCCAGTATATCCAAACATCATCAGACTTATTTCTTGACTAATGCGTAGTTACTTACTTTGATCACAAACCATTCTCATAATTCTTGTAACTTACACTGACAGGGTTGTGGCGGACGCCAGGTAGCTGGTCCCCAAAATCTCTACCGAGCACCGCATAGAGTCTGTCTTGAAGTGGCGTTAACTCTATGTGGGCATTGCCTCCTCCCCCTGAAACACGTATTATGTAAATTAGTTAGGTGCAATTTGGGATTTACAGTACTAGGTACTGATCTACGTTTCTGTGGAATGAAGGGAGCGTTAGTGATATTCTAGTATTGCCATATTTGCGGGTCAGTACCATGTCATACCATACAATGACACAAAATGGTGTTTCCAAAATGACAGCCATAATTTCCACTTTGGCCATTCTACCTATGGATAAGATGGTAGGACTGTAGATACATACCGGTTGCTGACAGCTCCATCTTCTGATTTTTTAATTTTTTTTGCAACTTGAATTTGAAGTTTGTAAAGTACTGAAAAAGAAAACAAACCAAATACATAATGTGCAAGAGGGTCATAGTCACAGATGAAGGTGATCATACAGTCTTCACAAAATAAAAGGCCCGTTTTGACAGTTCACGCCCATGAAGTTTTAACCCCTAACGCATAGGTAATAGAAGCGGTTTTCCTAGGTGCAAAGTTGGCTTTAATTACTTACCTATCCATTTGGGATTAAAACTTCATGGGCGTGAACTGTCAAAATGGGCCTTTTATTTTGTGAAGACTGTTGTAGTGACCTATTTTTTAAATGGAAAATTATCTACCTATTTAGAAATATTACTATTAATTTAATATAGAAAAAATAGTAACTTGTGTCGTGAGAATCGGAAACTGCGACGTCACAAACTTGGTATAGTTTGATTTGAGGCAAGCCAAGTACAGAAGCAGAAGAAAACAGAGAAGTATGAGAGGTACTCACATTTCGCCAGCCCATGGCGTCGCGCTGGTGGCAGTCCACCGATAGACCATTAAGAAGGGAGGCCAATCGCTGCCAGAGCCTCTGCATATGGGCCCTCCCTTCCTTGGAGCGATTGGCCCGCCCTAACGCCATCTCCTTATGGGCCTCAACGAAGGCGATCATCGCCTCAATTTGGGCAACTTCAACCTCAATTTTAGGGGCCATGATTTTTTGACAGTAACCACAGAGAAAGTAATCACAAATAAGATACCAAAGACAAGTCTTCAAATGTAGAAACCAGAGACAACTTTTTTTTTCCGAGCACGAGCTTTTCAGTCGATTCTTTGAAAGGGAATATCATTTTCGAGCGTAGACAGAAAGGAATAGACGGAGTGCATGCGTACACCTTTGAGATGGAGATAGAGTTGGTTCTCAATAAGCATAAGGTTCAAAATCAGAGATTTTCTGCCACTCATCTGTCAAAACAAGAGCAAACAAGCATTTGACAATGCTGTGGCCAACAACAAAAACAACGCATACGCGGGTAAGGGACAGGTGATCGTTATTGTTTCTCGCTTACACAAAAATGGTCGTATTATGTCATCTCTTTCTTTTCTTTTTTTTCTGACGATGTGCCATCTCTATACTATACTCCTAGGGACACGGTATCGAAACAAAAGTATCGATACTGTACTCATATGATGTATCGAAAAAAAAATACGCGTGTAGCACCGTACACGTGTTAGAAGTAAAACTTCTGTAACTAGATCATTAAGTGGTACCTATACTATACACCTATACCTACCTATACTAAAAGAGATTTAAATTTCCAATTTTGAGATCCAATCTCTGCTTCAAGTTACTTTTAAGTTTCAGACGTCCGATTATTTGAAATTATTTTATACTTGTACTTACTTTTAATACGTCATGTCATTTATTTCCCACCATTCCTTATCTACAATTTGTCGCGCTCGTGGTGATATACTTAACTCATTCAATAGTGTCACTACTATTTGCATCTCGCTCAGATTATATACCATCTGACGTCACGTCTTTAAGCCGTCTCGCTCAAATGTATGCATTGCTTTGCTTGTTTTAGAAATCCATATCGACCCGTGTGACATTGATGAAACTATTTTCTTACAAACTGTATGGATCGCATCGCACAGCTGTCAAACATAAGTTCCGGTTCCAACAAAGAGGTTGAACGAAGTAGTTTGAGTCATGCTAGTTGGTTTTGTATGTCCGGTTTGTCCCAGCCAGCGGCGGCGGCGGCGGCGGCGCCATCTTGGCCATACCGGAAATCAAGAACTCGTGGAAGAATGCTTAAAATAATTTTTATTTGTTAACGTTTCATCAGGTTTTTCTCTCACTAATTAACATTCTTTATTGTACGAATGTATTATTATTTTATCTGATTAGTTAAAAACCGTATTGAAAATAGTTGCGGTTTTAAAAGTCTTCAGCCGACCCTGACGTCACCGTTTCGAATTTCCGTTACATTTCTTAGCCACTCGTGATAGCACCCGGCTAGTAGCAATTGAAAAGCAAATATATGAATAACCCACAGTTGAGAGGTTAAATAAATTTTACCCCCGTGCCCTAAGAAGTTTTACTTCAAAAAGTATCGATACGGTATCGGTATCTGTATCAAAAGTATCGATACTTCTAGGTATCGAGTACTTTTACGTAGAAAAAAATAAACAGCTGAATGGTCTGGAAAATGACAAACTTTTACGTAAATCTTCATACTTTATATATTTTGAAATAAAACAAGACAAGAAATAAATCAATCATGCAATTAAATTTATTTTTTTAAATAACATTAACAATATATACACCGTGAATTTTAAGACACTCTGAAGCCGAAACCTGGTTGGTGTAGACCATCGAAACTTTCGAGTGGTTCCACAATTTTCCAAATCGGGTTAAAAAAAACTCGAAAATTGAGTCAACTTTTAGGTAAAAGTTTATTCAATTTTCTAGTTTTCTAAGAAAGAACTCGAGTTTTTGAGTTTTTTTCACCCGATTTGGAAAATTGTGCCACAACTCGATAGTGTCGACGGTCTACACCAAAAAGGTTTCGGCGAGTGTCTTAACATTCACTGTGTATAATTACACTTTTTCATAGAAATAATTTTAAATTCACAGCCAAGAACTTATCTATCACCCACCTATCAATTTATTGACATCAATTAAATATTTTTCTGGCAGGTTGTGGGGCGCGGTTGGATTGGATTTTAGTTCCGTCATGTTGTTAGTCATAGACTAGAATCGATACTAACTATAAAGTACTCATATCGGTAAAGAATCGAAAAAAAAGTATCGATGCCAAAAGTACCTGGCATCGGAAGAGAAGAATCGATTCCACCTAGGAATCGATCTTTTTTTCGTGTCCCTATATCTACTCGTTTTCGAGAACTAGTAACACTGCCGTATACTTGAACTTAAAAAAAAAAAAACTGACAGTGATACAATGGAAATGAAATCGAAAGGCAAAGGTTAGTTGAATAGAAATAGTAGAATACCGTTATCATTACTATCACATTTTGATTGATTGGGTGATTGCAATGTAATAGGAATGAAATAGAAATGAAATATAAGTGAAATGCTCAGTGCAGAATTAGGCCCCTGACAACATCCAGTAGTGGAGCGGCACTATAAAAAAAAGAAGAAGGTGTGTAAAGTAAAGGCACACCTCGGACACTCCATAGAACGCTCGTAAAATAATCACCTATTACTACTACATAACCAAATGATGTTTGTCGTGCATAAACTTTGTATGTGTGCGTAAACTTTGCTAGGGCTGGTGGCGCGGCAAATGCAGCGATATTAAAGTATACGCGTCGTCTCGTCACTCGTCCGGCGTTCAGCCCTGTCTATTGATCCTTTAACCAATCTTTTGACGCCAGGGTTGGGGTGCGGTATCTGAATCAGCGCGGGGAAGGGAGTGGCCGTTCTGAACGGAGTACTATTATCTCTTCTGTGGTAAAGGTCGTTTGCAATAACCTATCTATCCTCAATCTGCAGATAGGGGTCAAATTTGACATAAGTTCCATAGCGTAACTGTCAAATCTAACCCTAGTAATGTGAAAACCATGGATAGATAGATTATTGCAAATGTATGTAAGTAGTCTTGGCATTTGAATATGGAAATGGTAGCCATATATGTTGACGATCCTAAACTAAATCACTTTAAAGATTGTGGTAAGTTTCCAGTAAGGACAACCTCAGCATAGTTAAAGAAAGGTGAGAGAAGGATAGAGGAACACCGCATTACCCAGCAAAATGTGGAGTCCTATTCTACCTTGCAAACATGTAAAACAATGGAAAATTGAGAATACATTACATACAAACGAAGACGAGCTTGTCTCCATCAAGATATATTCAATATTTCAAGAGTATATTTTTGCTCACGTGTCGACGAACCTATCAGAACCGCCGAGGATTCTCTCTAGCGCCATGAATTCTGCCTTCTGGCACTCTATCAAATATTACAGTAAATATAGTACAGTCGGATAGCCCCGTTCCTGAACGTCGGAGTTTTCACTTCCTCGGACTATTTATTTTATCGTGACACGCGGAAGACTGACGACGGTTTCGGATATCTGGACCCTCGCTTTGGTTTTATACGTTGGCAATGGAAACACGCACGTAAGGAGGTGTTCACAGGAAATGTTGATGCATTTGGTAGAATAATTCGGTCTAAATTATTAGAAATAATTAAGTAATTAACGCGGTAGTAGACGCCTTTGTACACACAGACTGCAAATACGAAACACAAGCTGATATAATTTTTCACGTACTGACTGTTACATCTTTTCCCATATACAAAGGACAATTTTGTTCCTGCGTAAGGTACACCATTCTTAAGGTGTGTCTACAGCAATAAATGTGTTGTGCGCATCTCTAATTGATGCAAACACATGAACTCTGTGAATATTGTTTATTTTAATGAAAGTGTTTGCATTGTTGATGTGCCTTGTTATAAATAAATAAATAAATAAAGAGTAAACATAAGCAACTAAAAAAATAAAAAAGGGTGTTCCCATACAAGAGATGTGTTCTTGCGATTCCTATTCACACTTGACTGGACTCCGATATGCCTGCGCCCTTAGTGCCACCTTTTTATCGCCTCGCTCTATCATTCGCTTTTTATTGCTTAATCTCTAACCTCGTTCGCGTTCGTGTGGCTTCTAGCTCGGGCCCGAGATTGTGAAGCGTTTGACGGTGATCGGGTTAAACTGTACAGGGTTTGTCAATTATTCTGATGAGCAGATTGAGCAGCCAGACCAACAAAATAAGTGCGATTATTTCGAACGCGAGTTATCACTTGTCACTGAATACCTTTCACAACTCCATTTAAACAGATGCTTAACTCGCCTTCGATTTAGTGGCCCTAAGACTGCGTCCCATTTTTTCCTATAAGGCATATATAAGAGGCACAGTTTGGCCATTTATGATGCTCAATTTTTCGTGGCAGTAGTTAGACATCGCCGCCCGCCGACCAGTTTTCTAGAATTTCTATTCGGCGCGGTCGGTACATGAAATAAGCTGATATAATTTTATTTATAGTAGTTGGAAAGAAGAGGAGAAGAACTGGCTTTTTATTAAGAGTCAATATTATGCTTATTAGACAACCATACGTATATTATCTATCCACGTATTAAGAGTCAATATTATACCCGGACAACCAAGAGGGCGGCGTCGCGGATTGCACAGAACTGAATTGAATGGCGTGTGCGGTCTAATACAAATCCCTAACATGCAGTGGTGATAATGATGAAAATAAACTACACATCTTTATCTTTATCTTTACACCTAAGAACTAAATTTATGCCAATACCTAACCCACCCAGAACTATTAAACCCGAATTCAATCTACGATTTGGGAACGAGGTCGAAATTTCCTGATTTACCGCGCTCCGCTCCGCGTCCGTAAACTATCGGTTTTACTGCTCTCGCTGCGGGCACTAACTAATGGTTTATCATTAGTCTGAGCGCTGCACCAGTTCTCACAACTCATCGGGCGACTTTTGTGGCGCTATAAAAAGTGGTCAAACTAATCGCCTGATTGTTGTTAGTTGCGCTATAACTTTGGGCGGAATAATAACTCAATCAGTTCAATCAATCACTCATTTTTAGTACTATCTTAAATATACCATACACATGTACCCAATGCTTAAACATACCATACCCGTGTACCCAATGCTTAAACATACCATACCCGTGTACCCAATGCTTAAACATACCATACCCGTGTACCCAATGCTTAAACATACCATACCCGTGTACCCAATGCTTAAACATACCATACCCGTGTACCCAATGCTTAAACATACCATACCCGTGTACCCAATGCTATAATGAAGGCTTCCTTCCTGAGCACTACCGTTGTTGTCATCAACCATCGAGTAATATTTTTTTTAATAATCTCCGAGCATATACTTCTATGCTCACACATTTTCGAGGAATCTTTGGAAATTGCGCGTGCGCCACTAAGTATGGCTTTGCCATGGGCTATGGGAAAAGGTGTGATGCTATGGCTGGTTCTATAGAAGGATCGGAGAGAAAAAAAGACTGAGATTTTCGCTATAAATACAGTTAAAAATATGAGAATGATAATTGAAACAAAAAGTAAACTTTATTTTCATGGGTCTAGGTCCACCGGTTTAGTCTATGCGTTGCCTGCCCGTCAGCCACGCATTGCATTTGTACCTAGTATTGAGCAGTTCTGGTGGCCATATGTGGTCTTCATCAGCAGTCACATCACAATATTATGCTTACCGTGAGTAAATGCACGAGTTATTACTAAAAACACAAAAATCACTAGTCTGCCTATAATATTTGAAGAGTTCCCTCGATTTCTCCAGGATCCCATCATCAGTTCCTGTCCTGGTGGTCCATGGTACCAATGGGAAGGTAAACCCTTTCAAACAAAAAAAATAATTTTCCAAATCGGTCCATAATACATAAAAAAAACATCTGGACGAATTGTAAACCTCCTCCTTTGTGAAGTCGTTCAAAAATACCCCATCAGAATACCAGGGGACCGCAATTAATGGCGACCTTTGCGAGAGGTGCATACCAGCAAAGTATAATAATTAATAATTATATATAAGTAGGTCCCCTATATTATACGCACACGGATTACAAACAATTTGTTTTTACTTTACGCTTCATAAAACAACCTTATTTACGCTAATGTACTCAGACGCGTTGCAATACAAATATTATCATTTCCAAAGCTTGTTTGGTCAGGCTGGTTTTCGTCTTTGTGTAACCCAATTTGAACCTTACAGCTTTGAATTTACAGCCGGAAAGGAGTAAGGAGTACTCTAATGTACGGCCATGTTGAAGTGACCTCAGAAAGTACAGTCCGCTGGATGTATGTTGTTTATTATAAAAATTGGTTTAATTTACAGAATGCGACTGCTAACGGCACAAACATTGATTTTGGCCCCACACTAGGATACCATGTGTTGTGGGAATGAAAATTAGCGACTTTACAACCATATTAACATTCAAGATCAGACAATGTTTGTATGACTTTTCATCCCCTCAAAAAGACCACATCAACTTAGGGGTCGATTTCATGTCACACGAATGAGCCTCATTTGTGCGAGACGAATCTCATTCGTGTGACAAATATATTTGTGAATTTGCAACGCTATTTGCAGCAGCGCGTGCGTACACCGTTCATGGGTCGATTTCACGTCACACGAATCAGTCTCATTTGTGTGAGACGAATCTCATTCGTGTGACACAAAAAATCGTGAAATCGACCTTTAGGGAACGTACCTACTCATACTATGTGACCCATTTTTGCTATTTTAACCCCACTCACACCCTTGCCTGAACATTTTAGTATGAATTAAGACTGGTATTTTGTTCTAGCGTAGTATTTTAAGAACGCCCTCCCCCTAAAATGGTCCCGTAGTATAGGTAAGTTCCCTTAGGTTTTTAAAAACATATTGAATGATTTAGTTCTCGCTCTACATACACAATAACACGTTAATTCATATGGTGATAATGATAATTCATACAAATGTAGATTTTATTGTGCGAGTTAACGCCTTAATTATCGCATTAAGACTCAGGTGGGGAAGGAACCATTCGTTCACAACAGTTGCAAATGCAGTGCTACTGAAGTAACCACTGTACCACTTAAATGTAACACTGGCGCTGATATTGTGTCTGTTATACTTTGATTTGTCGGTATTTTTTTAGTGAAGCTACTCGTATAGTAAAGAAATGTAGGGGTATTTAAAATAATGTAAACAAAGATGCAGTTTGCCGATCCCGCAAACAAAAATTATTATGAAACAGAAATCTATAGTCTCGTATATTTCGTATAAATATTTATTGCACATAAAAGACAAAACACAGAAAATACAGAGAAGTAATTTACAAAGGCAAGCTTATTGCTGACGAATTTTGCCACCAACTTCATACATTTATTGGAATAGGTCCCTACCTACCTATACTTATATTCTTGTACCTACTTTGCACATCTAAAGTGATAGATAATAATTTCTTACTATTAAACACACACACATACACACACACAAACACAATTTGTTAGTACAATGCGATTTGAGAATAATTATGTAAGTTAAGTAGAGCTCGTCTAAGCTGAAATGACGCGCCCCACTCCTTGGTTTTGTATGACAAGTAAATACAAAACCAAGGAGTGGGGCGCGTCATTTCAGCTTAAACGAGCTCGAACTACTGTTGCTAAGCTAAGGTATCAGATTTTTAACTAGTTAGATAACTATATCCATATCCATATGTAGACTAAATTATTTCACGAACCAAATATATACTTGCACGTGACTGTACGTTGGCTCACGCAGCTATTGTGTAAGTTTCGGACGTGACCAAAGTGCCCAACAACCAAGTTGTACATTACATAGTTGACGGTACATGCTCTAAAAATACACCGCCAAGGCTGCTCTGGAAATAGGCAAATCCTGTACACTGTACCCTGGATAACAATGTGAGGGTCTGAGGGTATGTACGAGCCGAAACGTTACTGCAAACAATAACGAAGTATCTATACCTCTAGCTGGTAATAAACATCCTTTTGTAACAAATGTGTAGATAATGTTCCATTATGTATAAAAGCGGTGTCTGCTGAAAACCATATCACGTCGCAGCCATAGTCGCAATAAAAAACCCTTCGCATGAAAAACGTACCTATCAAAATCTGAATCACGTAGACAAACAACGTCACCTCAGGGAAATAAGGACATGTTTCGCCACAGCAGATATATCACCATGAATAATACAACTGTCTGAAAATGCGTTAAAATAAAACACAACTCGCGAAACACTTCACAAAAGAAAATCCACCAAAAAAAGCTGAAAGAGATTGTTTCAACAACTTTCATTATTCGACTTTATGTTATGAGGATACCGAAGCGAGTTTAGTGTTCATGATTCTTCTTAATGATATATTCTTAGGGCCATTGATTTAGGAGATTGAATTTTATTTAACTTCTTTATTTGCATAGCGAACACCTACTTGTGAAAGATTATATTCTAAAGGTTAGAACATACATGGCTTACGTTATTATGGTAACTGCGGTGGTGGGCCAGCCTCCTGTTACGCAAAATGGAGTATTGGATAAATGGCTACACGTGGGGCACGAAAAAAATATGGCACAAGACATTTTCTACCTTAGAAAAGTGGAAAGCCATTTTATGTGTAATTTATTTCTACTTCTAAATACAGCCAGTTGTAAGGGTAAAAAATAGAGTTAATACTGACCATGACCAGTCACGTAACTCTTTCGAATATGATTACGTCATAATGAATAACTTGTCCCATACCCAGTGTGCTCTCTGCCTTAGATGTTCAAAACAAAGTAATAAATGTCATAATGATAATCGCATAACGCATCATAAGACGGCGAGTTATATCTAATATATGCAATTTACCGTAAGGTTCGGCCCTGAGGTGCTTTGTATCAATAGCCCTTCACCTTATGGAGTGTAGTTTATAGTATACTCCGCATAGGAAGGAGTAAAGGTCATGTACCGACCTACTACCAGTGGTGTGTTGTATTTAGGGTTTGCGATCCGGATATCCGGATATCCGATTATCCGGATATCCG
The DNA here is from genome assembly GCA_963457715.1 of Argyresthia albistria. NCBI lineage: Eukaryota > Metazoa > Arthropoda > Insecta > Lepidoptera > Argyresthiidae > Argyresthia > Argyresthia albistria. The sequence continues at coordinate 364,686 of OY735268.1, read as the reverse complement.
TCCAGTTTTTGGATCCGGATAATTTCTGTCGTAAAATCCGGATATCCGGATCTTAAAGTTATGTCACATTGACATGAAAACACATTGTGTTACTATGAGGTAAGTTTCTAAAAATCATCGTTTATTTTTCCTACATGTAAATTATATATTTTATTTATTGACATAAAAAATAACATTTGTGAAAAACAGTTGTAGTTTGAATAAATGAACTGCAATGTGCAATCAAAAATACCACGTGAGTTTGTGTTGTAGTTGTATTCGCATACTGAAGAAGGTACTGCTAATTTGAACACAACCTTCTCAATAAAGGAACAGTTGCAGAAAAGAATAAATGAAGCCATTTCAGCAACACCGTCAACTTCATCAGCACATAGTGATTCTTCTAGTCAACTAGACATGGAAACGAAGGTCCGAGTTGAGATGGCTCTATATGACATGACAGTGGCGGCGAACGGGGTCTACATTTGTCGCGAGTGTACAAGAGAGAGTATTCTCCGCCGCAGGCTACATGCATAGTTTAATGCATGATAATACTCTCGATGCTTTAAGTTTTTTAAGATCATACTACCAAAAGAGTCGGGTGAATAAATAATAGTGTTCAATAATTTTACAAAAATAATTTATATTTACGTGCCTTCTCCTCATTCCACAAAGAAACATCTTTGTATCGTTTTAGTTTAATTTTAATTATTTCAAATAATAAAAGTTTAACGTTTGTTGATTTTGCATGTTATTCTATTTAAATTTTAAAAAATGTTTCTTTTTTTTATCGTAGTATTATAGCGCATTAGTTAATAGGTCTTTCTAATTAAGTATGAGAATATTATTATAAGACTTTAATATTGTTGATTTTGCAAATCTTTAATAATGATAAGAAAATCATTGTTATTTCGTTAAGATTTAACTTTCCAAATTACTTATGAAGCTGTTATTATTGTTACATACGATCACATCAGTCCATTCAGTTCAATAAACAACAATTACCATGCATTTTATTTTGTTTTTTATTTTTTTTAAATATCCGCAGTCCATTTAGTTAAATAAACAACTATTTCCATACATTTTACTCTGTATTTTTATTTTTTTTAAATATCCGGATATTATCCGGATATCCGGATAATCAAATTTCAAAACGGATAATATCCGGATAGTAAAAAGTTCCGGATCTTGCAAACCCTAGTTGTATTGTACCAGCAGTAAGTTTGTACAGTCGACGGCACCAAGAATTTAACGTTTTATACTCTGCCTGCTATTCGGGAGGCGACACCAGCACAGCACGACTAAAAAACTGAGCAAACAAATTAAATTGTGTGATTGAAAATGGAATTTGTGGCCACCGCGCAGAGCTGTCGCATTTATGGTAGTCAGTTTGGTTTAGTGCCTTAGTTTAGTGGTTTTGACACCTTCCAAATCACTGCCCCTGTTCTTTTTACAAAATTTTGACAGTTGCGTAAATATAAGCAATATTTTTATTGCGGATCTCAAAAATTTATGGGTTTTGAGCTGTTAAAGTTAAGTCGAATTTTGTTGGATAACGCCTAAAATTAGAAAATGTGTTTACATTATGCGTTACATTACATTTGTATTATTTCCCTCATTGAACTGGTTTTGCTGGAAGAGATCTTGCTCACTTAGAGATTAGCTAATTTTAGAGGAACACAATTTTTATGTTATATGTACTTTTTGTTTTCTCAATTAATTAGAGCAATGTGCAATAAATACCAACTTTTCATAAACCCGGCTGCAAGGGGCTGAACCATTGCCAGAATTTAAAACTCAACTGACTTATTTATTCAAAGACGCAAATCAACACCCCAGAAAAAATAAATCGCTTTAACAAAAACTGCCTCCCCGTAAATTACTGACGTCAACGACTCGGGAAAGTTCCCCCCCCTCTCCACTTAGGAAGCGGACGATCCCCTCTTCCTTAGAAGTAACGTGTTTTTTAATTAGAAAAATATGCAAACATAGCAAAGTTGTACTTGTCTACGATGTTTTATCCGGGTAAGCCGGAAAAAACAAAGGTATTTTCCGTTTCGTAAAAGGGGGTTTGTTTTTGCGGGAAAGGGTTTTTTTTCGCCGAAAATAAATGTTTTAGACCTCTAATTAAATATTTGGTAAGCGTTAGAAGAAGCCACAATTTCTTAATGTTACCTTTGGCAGATGAAAGTAGCAACAATAACCTAATGTAAGGGGCTGGGCCTGGTATTCCTTAATACAGATTATTACATAATCTAGCTAGGATACCAGCTCGTCTCTCATCCTAAATGTACTTCATAATGTTTCATATTCTTGTACACCCTTAAAATATTTACTTAGTTTCCTTTGTGAATTCGCTGTAAGTACATTTCCTGTTTTGAAATAAATATATTTTGATTTGATTTGATTTGAACAACTTTCATATTATTTAGACGGTACCGGAAAACATTGATCTAGGAATTCAAGGCAACACTTATTTTTTTTTTATAAAGGCAAAGTAAAACATTTTAAATCCCTTTTCCTCTTTATCTCCAAGCTACTAAGGGCATTACGAATCATAACAAAAACCCTGAATCAAGGCCGAGCCATCAAAACAAACGTGAGACCTTGTGTATATTGAACTCTATAGTTATTGTTGGTCGAGAGTCAAGTCGCAAGCGGGGCCCTTCGTTTGTAGGGCGGTACCTACAACTAGCAACGTACCTAGCCTGTACACTATCGGCCACGCATCAGGCTTGTAATAAACCGATCTTATTTACTCCCAAGTAACGACCGTAACCGTAGATGCTGGGCAAATGCTGGGTTAGTAACTGGTTGGTATTGCCCGAGGTCCCATTGGCGTCGACATATATTTGATGGTAACTTTAGGGTTTAATTTACTATTAGTTTCAGTTTCAGTTTTTTATTTCTTTATTACGTACAGACGTCAGTAGATTTTGGCCTTCTGGATCTGCGGGTCGATTCTCGCGCCTTCGATATACGATATCTACACCTATATCGAGTGATTTTTATAGGTCTCGATATCCGAAGGCGCGAGAATCGACCCGCTGAACTCTATGAGTTAGACTTGAGTAACTGTGAGGTGACTGTGCATTTGTCTTCTAGTATGGAAAATGAGGTGACGTTTGCACCATTCAGTGGTAAATGGAGAGCTACTTTATTGGAGTTAGTTTGTAAATGTCGATTAAAAACTAACTTCGCAGGTCGTGTAATCTTGACTACAATATGTTTGGTCTTGATCACTCTTTGTTTTTTATCTTACAACAAGTAAAGTAAACGTGGTGCTGTGGGCATATGAGTCCTGCTTAATCCGACATACACCCAGCGCAATGGCTATGGCCCCAGCAACACAGTATGAATTCGTAATGTGGTGTTGTTATGCTGAGGCCCGCCGGCTGTATGCAATGGGTTTTAGAACACTCTGTGAATAACTGTTATTTATCCACTTCCCCTGCACCTGCCACTAGTATTTGATTTCTATCTAGAATCCCAACTAGAGTAATCAATCATACTAGACTATAGCAGTCCTTTGGTAGGCTTCTGAAGTCCTTATCAATGGTTAATTATTGTCTGTTTGTCCTAAAAGCTTCAATCAGATATGGAGTGAATGTCAAATCAAAAATATTTTACTTTGTGAATTTCACTTTAGAATGCCAGAATGTGCTGTATGATTGCCAGTGCCCCTGTGGTTGGTCTGGTAATCTACATTATATAATTGTCACGTAAGGTAGCTTGCAATTAACTCTGCATGTTAATTTAACATAGCGTTCGTTCGGTTGGCGGTTTTTAATAGTATACTGCGTCTTCAAACTTTCTACACAGTTGGTACTTGCATACAAACTTTGTAAAACCACCTGACCTGTCCCTACGGGCGCGCGGGGCTGAACCCTCGTTTGCCTAGTAGTTGTACCGTTGTACACAGAGACTATATATATATATATCCAATTGACTGAGCATGCGGGGGACTGCGGTTCGCCAAACGTTTGTTGTATTCAACAAACGTTCGCATACGCAACCTATGTACGATGACGGGCCGCCAGACAGTTTCGCAGCGGCTGACCAATCACAGCTCTCTTACCTCACCCCCGTCGCCTGTTAAGGGTTAGTCAGTAAAACCCCATTTCTATTGTTCTCCAAACTGCAAATGTTCATGAGAGTTCAGAGTTCAAAATTTTTATTGACCATAAAATCATACATATTACTTAGTCAACGTCAATATAATATTAATATTTTTGTATACTACCGCCCGTTCGGAAGTTGTGGGCTTAGGGATGGAGCAAAGAAGGGCAAGAAACCTCCCCCGTACCTCTTTTAAAATATCAGAGCCTTAAAAATACAATGTTATGTATTTCTACTTAAGTCTAAGGAAATACACCGAGGAGAGACGTACTGACTCAGTCCATCGCCCCTCTTTGGATTTCTGTGCGCTGAGATGGTAAAGACCATGCAGTTTTGTCATCTAAATATTCTTTTACACTGTAATATGACTTCTTCAATAGGCCGTTTTTGACATAGTTTTTGAACCTCCTTTCTGGTAGGTCCGTTGCTTCATTAGGTATTTTATTATAAAAACTAACACATACTCCCATAAAAGAGTGAGCAACCTTACTGAGTCTGAACGCGGGCATAGCAATCTTATTTCTATTTCTAGTGCCAATACTATGATTATGACCTAAAGTCTTAAATAAACCTATGTTTTTTCTGGTATACATGATATTTTCATAAATGTATTGACAGGTAACAGTAAGTATATTGATATTTTTGAATTTGTCCCTTAGTGATTGCCTAGCATCTAGTTGATAGATAGCCCGAATGGCCCTTTTTTGTAAGACAAATATTGTGTTTATATCTGCCGCTCTCCCCCAAAGAAGTATTCCGTAAGACATAATACTATGGAAATAACTAAAGTAAACCAATCTGGCAGTTCCTACATCTGTGATGTGTCTGATTTGCCTGACCGCATAAGCAGCTGAGCTAAGTCTTCGTGAGAGACTAGTTACATGAGGACCCCATTGAAGTTTCGAGTCTATAGTGATTCCAAGGAAAATTGTTTCTTCAACGAGGTCTAGTCTTTCCGTTCCTATGCTTACACTCGTGTCCACCTGCCGCACATTCGGTAAACAGAATTTGATACATTTTGTCTTCTTCGAGTTTAATAAAAGGTTGTTTACATTAAACCAACTTAACACATGAGAGAGCGTACTATTTGCATCGTCTAGAATTTCTTGTTGTCTTTTCACCTTAAAGATAATGGATGTGTCATCAGCAAATAGTACAATCTGAGTCATTTTCTCCACCATATACGGCAGGTCATTCACGTAAACTAAGAAAAGGAACGGACCCAGAATAGAGCCTTGGGGGACACCAATATTCATATGCGTTCCGGTAGACTTATTTCTATTTATATCTACTTTTAGTACTCTGTCTCCAAGATATGATTCCATTAATTTTAAAGCATTGTCTTTAATACCATAGTGTTGCAGTTTGAGCAGAAGGGTTTGATGATCCACACAGTCAAAGGCCTTGGAAAGATCACAGAATACACCAACAGCATCCTGTGATCCCTCCCACGCACTATAGATGTGTTGTACTAGTGCTACTCCGGCGTCAGTTGTTGATCTGCCTTTAGTGAAACCAAATTGTTTTTTGTGGAGTAGCCCTGATGCGTTAAAGTGAGATTGTAGTTGATTTAGTATCACCTTTTCAAACACTTTGCTCAACACTGGCAAAACAGATACAGGTCTGAAGTTCGCAGGGTCTTCCTGGCTACCGGATTTGAAAAGTGGTATTAATCTGCTCATTTTCATGAGGTCAGGAAAAATACCTTCTGCTATACAACTATTGAACATGATTGCCATGTACGGAGCAATCACATCAATTACAGATTTAACTACTTTAACCGACATGCCCCATAGATCTTCAGTCTTTTTAACGTTTAGAAGTTTGAATGTTTTAAATATAGTTAGAGAGTCTATTGGTTTGAAGTTGAAGCCACTCTTGTGTTGGGGAACATTTTCAACCAAGTAATCTAGAGACTTTTCAGAAGAGGATGGTAGTGCTTCTGTTGTTATTATGGGTATAGTACTGAAGAACTTTTCAAATGCGTTAGCAACGTCCTCGTTAGATGAGAGTAATTTACCATTAACTTTTAAATTAAAACTAGATTCACTACACCTGACCTTGCCTGTCTCTTTTTTAATAATGTTCCATATAGTTTTAATTTTGTCACCCGAAACTGTAATTTGATTATTTAAATATAAGCATTTGGCTTTATGACATTCTTTCCTAAAATTATTAGAACAATTTTTGACAAGGGTGACAAATTCCGGACTGTGGTCATAAGATTTTTGTTCATACAATTCATATAGTTTGGACCTACTCTGTCTTAATTCCTCTGAAGCCCATTCAGAGAACTTTATTTTATTATTATTTCTCACTTCGGTCAGATTAAACACATTTTCGAATTCCGTAGATATAACTTGGAAGAAGTTGGAATATAGTGTGTTCGGATCTTCACAGTAAGGTGTTGAAGGCAGACTTGACACAAGTCTATTTCGAAATTTTTCCATCTTCTTCAAAGTCACTGGTCTACATAAAATTTTAACGGGTTTTTCCGCATTAATTTCCTCAAAAACTACCATCTGACCCGTGTGGTCTGAACTTAATGCGTTAACTATTTGTTTATCGTAGATACTACATTCACAGAAGACGTTATCTATACAGGTAGCGGAGGTAGCCGATATTCGTGTAGGCTCCAGAAAGACATTGCACATATTGAAAGACTTAAATACTGCTAAGGTCCTAGTGCGTATAGAGCGGTTTGCTTGGTCTAATAGATCTACGTTAAAGTCGCCACAAACTATGATGCGTTTGGACTTGTTTCTTGATGCCAGTTGAAGTACTTGTTCCATGACTGTCTCAAAGATTTCAAACTCTCCTTCGCCCCGCCTATACACACTAACAATTATATATTTTTCCATCTCAACACACGAGACTTCAGCATTCATCTCACTAGAGAGACTAACAACATCCTTTCGTTCTTTACACTTAAAACCATCTTTTACTAGTATTAAGGAACCACCTCGAGTTCTAGTCTGTCTATTGAAACAGCTGATTATTTTATAATTTGGTATACTGAACTGCATAGCACACTCTTGCAGCCAGTGTTCTGTCATACATAGTACGTCTATATTACTCTGTTCTAGAAACATTTCTAGTTCTAATTGTTTGCCAGAAAAGCCTTGCATATTTTGGTGCATCAATTTTAAGCCGTGCTTTCCTGTTGTCGGTTGCGGCAGTTTAAATTTGATACAAAAGTATCGTGTGTACATAGTGCCTTGTCAGTGGTGTCATGCATTTTATTAGTACGAGTACTAATCGTTACGGTGTCAATACATACATTGTATTCTAAAAACCCCAAAAGAAATATTAATAATGCTAATACTGAATCATGATATTTTCATACTTCATGTCCGGTTAACCCCAAAGATAGATAAGTACAGTCGGCCACATGTTTGTTTTGGCATGGTTATAGAAGAAGGTTTTATAATAAAAGATGAAATTAGTACAACTGTATCTGCATTTGTATCACCACTTTTAGGCATAATATCACACACATATTTTAATCAGTCTTAGAATAAAATAATATAAAATCGACTTTAAAGGAGCAGAAAATATACAAATTAAAACAAAACATATAAAAACAAAATAATCAAATAAAAAAACTCTCAAATATAAAACTTTATTTTTTATATAACCCTGGTCTCAATCTGTAAAATGAAAGGGATGCAGGTAATCAAAGTTATCATCACGTTGAGGTATCAAATGTATGTGTGTAATTTTTTTTAAAACTGTTAGGTACTGTAGTTTTTTATAATCCTCTATGGCCAAGTGCGAGTAGCATTACCATTAAATAATAATAACTAAAAACAGGTTTTGGGGTTTATAGGAAATATTTTTGGGGTTCTACGGACTAAACCCCTATTGGTGAGTTGTGTTTCAAAGGAAAATGTATCTATGCGCTCTCCACTGGATAAGTGCTCCCTGGTTGTACCTAACTACTCGTCTATATTACGAATAGAAACGCTTTCATCAAGACAAACCTCCGACCGATGAGCGAGTTTTGTTGGACTCCAGAATTGCAGTAAAGTTAGAAGCACACAAAGCAACATGGTTTCTGGGGTTTGGATTTAATTCTTAATAAGATGCTTCGCAGAATAAAACTGTCTGTGTTGGACGCCGTACGTGACTAGAACCTATAAAAAATATTGACTTGGGCACCAAACTTTATCAAATTATAATAAAAATGTTGTTGAAGGTTACCAAGAAATATTTAGAATTCTTTAATTAGGCTGGACTCAGAAACTTGTTAATTACGCGATCGCACACTTTGGCTAAACACAGCGCGACCAAGGGCGTGAGTGGGCGTGAGTGGCCCACAAGGGACTCCAAAGGGCCGGCCCTGTTTGTTTGTTGTTTAAGTTTCGTGTTTAAGTCTCCTTCACCGTTCGCCAGAGGGCCCGGAGTACCCATTTCCGCTTCCGGTCCCTTCCTCACTGTTTAATTTGAATTAGGAATTTTCTAGTATTTTTTCCGGCGGAGCCTTTCGCTTTCACTTCAGATTGAATAAAGGAGGAGTAGGTAATGAATCTCGAGAAGTTGGTAAGAGAGATTAAAAGGCAAAGAAAGGTTCTTTCTTGTTCTCGGCACAAGTTTATCCGGCCTACCCACCCTCCCTTACTCGCACCTTAACACTTAGCAAATTCAGTGAAAGGATTACAAATCACATAAATTAAACCTTCCTCGAGTCATTGTACGAGACATTTCTCGTAAAAATCGGACGATAAATGAATAACGAAGTTTTACCACTATACATTTTATCGGAATAGATTTGAAGAAAGTTACGAGTACCTTATTATTATTACACTCTTGGGTTATAGAGATTTCGTTATTGAGATTCTAGTATTTCGTTAAACAGACCGATGTATTGTCAAAACATGTTATTTGTAACTTTTCAGCGAATGCACTTCCGTATGTGTTGCTATGTGTTGATTGAAATATTATTATTGTCCGGCCTATCGCAATTTACAATGCAAATCTCTAGAATTTCTGCAGAAGTGCTACTAGACTTTATAGGAACAGTTTTAGCGTACACCTCGTAACTAAACTACTGTTCGCAACTATAACGGATAGCTTTTCAAATATTGGAACGCGGGCATTAGAAAATAACCAGCCAAGTGCGAGTAGGACTCGCGCACCAAGGGTTCCGATCACACTTGGAGAGCGTAACACGTGTAATTAGGTTTCCACATAAAAAACTAAAGTATAATGTCATCCATATAAACCAAATTGAATATTTTTTAGAAAGACAGAAATTTGCAGTTTTCAGATTTTTCCCTTTACTTGTGCCAGAAGACCTTGCTTCGTGCGGTCGCCGGGCCGGGTAAAGTAGTAATGTATGAGCTCCAATGACAGCTTTCACATGCACAACCGGCCGGTCGCGACCGGCCGGCGACCGGGTGTCAGCCGGGCTTATCGACTATAAAGCCGGTTTTGACCCGGCAGCCGGCTTTGCAGTAAATTATTGATTTGTATAGACGCGTTCACATGAAGCGGCCGGCGAGTGCAGGGAGGATCATTCGACCGCTAGCTTCACTTCACATGAACACGGACGCAAGCCGGCCGGCGAGTGCAGGGAGGATCATTCGACCGCTAGCTTCACTTCACATGAACACGGACGCAAGCCGGCCGGCGAGTGCAGGGAGGATCATTCGACCGCTAGCTTCACTTCACATGAACACGGACGCAAGCCGGCCGGCGAGTGCAGGGAGGATCATTCGACCGCTAGCTTCACTTCACATGAACACGGACGCAAGCCGGCCGGCGAGTGCAGGGAGGATCATTCGACCGCTAGCTTCACTTCACATGAACACGGACGCAAACCGGCCGGCGAGTGCAGGGAGGATCATTCGACCGCTAGCTTCACTTCACATGAACACGGACGCAAGCCGGCCGGCGAGTGCAGGGAGGATCATTCGACCGCTAGCTTCACTTCACATGAACACGGACGCAAGCCGGCCGGCGAGTGCAGGGAGGATCATTCGACCGCTAGCTTCACTTCACATGAACACGGACGCAAGCCGGCCGGCGAGTGCAGGGAGGATCATTCGACCGCTAGCTTCACTTCACATGAACACGGACGCAAGCCGGCCGGCGAGTGCAGGGAGGATCATTCGACCGCTAGCTTCACTTCGAGTAGGCAGTACATTCCTTGCTTCGCAGAATGAACGGAAACGAAATTGACGTGGAGGTCTTGATGACACTCGTAGAAGAGCGGCCTGTCCTATGGGATAAGACTCTCCCTGCTTATAGAAACAGGAATGAGACAAAAGAAGCTTGGAATCCGATATATTCTCTCATGTTTGAATCGGCGCAGACGTCGTCGATACAATAGGAGTAGGGCTATTTGCTTTTTTCGTTCCATTAGAAACAAACTACGACGTGTTCAGTCTAGTACCTCGATAATACTGAGATCGCTCCTCCGGCGACCGTGTTCAAACCGCGGCGACCGGGTGCATGTGAAAAGGCACTAATCGTTGTTTGCACCAACTTTGCGTTTTTTTTTTTAAGATCAATAAATAAATAAATAAAATAAATAAATAAATAAACCTTAGGACACGCCTAAATCAGATGCGCTTAAAGTTCAATTGTTTCTTCTATTACTTACCTACTTTTAATTCTACATAATATATTGGAGACATATTCTGTGGCCAGTATGTGTGTGTAGTATGTGTTCCACTGTTGGGAAAAGGCAGAATTGAAACAACATAACATCACACCTTTTCCCATACGGGGTGGCAGATGCAGAGACGTTTATCGAATTCGCTATCGTCTTCGCGATTCCGACCGAATTGACCGATGAGATTATTTTCGTTTGACCCACTTGAGTTTCAGTTTAGAAATATTCTAACGATTGAGCGAAGTATTTTAATGGCCGCACTTAAGTCTGTGTAGACATCTGAGATTGGCATTAGCTGGGTGGTCTATTTACGCGTGAATCATACATAGAAAATAGCATTCGATAACTATCGTCTCGAGTGCAAACAAACCAATAACAATAAAGTTTTAGTATCCATGTTTCAGCATAAACCATAGTGTTTTCTCACTGACGTCTTAATTATCTAGCCGTTATTAACTGCAGAACATTTTATGACTGAAATAATTTATTTTGTCAAGATTTCATTATAATGCATTCAAAAAGCCTAGTTATTTAGTGCTATTCAGTTGATTTATTTATTAAAGGTGGGGTACGGTGGGTACGAGTCGCAATAAACCATAAAATGAATGTTTGATTGATAAATAAAAATCATCTTGCCTTTTTCATAACTTGGTGGCAGAAGTATAAACCAAAAAATTACCCTATTTAGCTTTATAAGAGGCTATATCACCGCCGTAGAATACCCGCAACCAGATAGTTCGCAACTCTGGATAAGGAAGGGTTTGGCGTAACTTTTTAATTAATGCCTGTAAACCCTCCCGCAGCTCAGAAGTTGGGTCCTCTGAATACTGGAAGGGTTTCCATAAACGCATCGCCGTATCATGAAATCATTGATGATAACCAAATAATGCAGTAGGGTATGTTTTCCGCGCGGGGCGGCAGCAATAGTGACCATGTTTGGCCAGTTCAATACTCCATTTTGCGTGGCTAGCTCATCGTTGCAGCTTTAAAGCGAAGGAAGATATTATAGAAAAATATTCTGTTAGAATTTAAATTTCGATAAAACATAACCAAAGGTTTACTTATCATTTATTTTGCACGGATATTTATGGCGCTAACAGAAAAGATTCTATATAATATAGAATAGTCCCTATAAAACGTCACAAGACGTTAAAATAACCCACGAATAATCTCGACAAGTCTCATTGACCGACCAATAAATATTACCCGTTGATAATAAGCAGTCCATCGTCGTCGTTCCGGAGTAGGTCACTCACACCCACGCCACGCTGTTGATATCAAATAGTAAATCTTATAAATACTAATGGATATTCTCTATGAATATAGGTTTTTATCTCTGAATTATCGCGGAAAAGACTTGGAAGTTGAAATTTATGAGCGAACAACGCCTTTACGGCTTGATAAGATATTTGTTGCGTCAAAGTGTGCCTTTGATGCATGCAATCCTTCACGTACCCACGGAATAATTAATAGACGTAGCTGTGGAGAACTATATTGTTCTTTGAATTGAAAGCTAGAAAAGAGGTCCAGTCGTCACTTAAGAAATTAGCCAAATACTCAAACTTCTGCTTAAACAACGCTGTCATGTCACTAATGGGGCGGAGATTGCGACTGAGACTAAACAGAGCAAAGAGAAATAGAAATAGAAATAGAAATAGAAATTGTTTATTTTGCCTAAAAAAAAGAGGTTAAATGAATGTAATTTTTTGCAACTGTAAAATCTGAGTCAAGTGGAGTTAGTTGAAATTAAATTCGGCTCATAAATTAGTATTTCTTGAGTAAACAGGAAGCCGTTGAAATAGAGATAATAAAAAACTTAATTAGTATTATTCGCCGCCGGATATTATTCTTGGGAGCCAGTATTTAGAAATCTATCGTCAGGTTGTAAATTATAACTGATTCTACATACATGTAATTAATTTTGAAAGAACATCCGTTTTTTTTTACAAAAAATCGCATGTCATGTCAGGCAGTAAAGGTCCTACTCACGATGCAATCTGACCAGCAATCTGTTGCTGCAATTAATTGTCTTGCAACAGATTGCATTGTAAAAAGCCCTACTCACGATGCAATCTGCAACATGCCTACTCACGAAACAACAAATTGCTAGTCAGATTGCATCGTGAGTAGACGCAAGATGGAATCTGTGATGAACAACCAGTGAGCTGGGCAATGGACGCAAGATGGAATCTGTGATGAACAACCAGTGAGCTGGGCAATGGACGCAAGATGGAATCTGTGATGAACAACCAGTGAGCTGGGCAATGGACGCAAGATGGAATCGGTTATGAACTACCAGTGAGCTGGGCAATGGACGCAAGATGGAATCGGTGATGAACTACCAGTGAGCTGGGCAATGGACGCAAGATGGAATCGGTGATGAACTACCAGTGAGCTGGGCAATGGACGCAAGATGGAATCGGTGATGAACTACCAGTGAGCTGGGTAATGGACGCATAGTTGAGGAATGCCTGCCGCAATAATTCTATACTAGTTACAAATCACGTTTCTTTTAGTAAGCAATTATATTTAATTTTCTAGTGTCACCGACCGCTTAATATCAATTTAGAAGCAATATCCACCCACACACTAGAATTCGGGACTCAGAACTGGCGTCGGAATTAAAACTATTTGGTTTATATCGAATGCTCGAGAAAATACTGGATATCCCTTGTCTTCGGAATGTTTCTGACCTAAGGAATGGTCAAAGCAATTTGTTAAAACGCACTTGTTCGTAAAGACAATTGGATAATTAAATTCACCTCAAATTATTCGTTAATTAAGATCACTTCATATGATAATAATAATTTAAACAAAAAGTAAACTTTAGAAAAAACCGACTTCCACAAACCCTATTTGATTAGATTGAGTTTAATACAAACTGTAACCCCTTAACCCCCCCCCCTGGGGAATTAATTTTGTCAAATCCCATCTCAGTGCTACCCCACGCTACTAAGGAACCCCTGTACAAAGTTTCATGGCTCTAGGTCTACCGGTTTAGGCTATGCGTTGCCTGCCCGTCAGCCACGCATTGTATTTGTACTTATTATTGATCAGTTCTGGTGGCCATATGTGGTCTTCATCAGCAGTTCCGCATCACAATATCATGCTTACCATGTGCATTTGCACGAGTTATTATGAAAAACACAAAAATCACTATAGGTCTGTCTATAATATTTGAAGAGTTCCCTCGATTTCTCCAGGATCCCATAATCAGATCCTGACTGGTCAATGGGACCAATGGGAAGGTAAACGGTCGGTCCAAATCGGTCCATCCGTCTAGGCGCTATCGGGGCACATACATAAAAAAAAACATCCGGATGAATTGTAAACCTCCTCCTTTGGGAAGTCGGTTAAAAACATCGTGAAAAATATTTGGTACATAATATGGTCATAAAGGTGCCTATGCAGGTGCCATGGTTTGTCTAGTGCTAGATGCCATGGCAGAATACCAGCGTCACAGATTCGTCTGTGACATTGCTGAGTCAGGGCCATTTCATTGTCGCGGTACATTCACAATACCACATAGTGAAAACGATTATTTATTTGTAAATTGTTTTGTGTTATGTTCTTCCAGGTTTTATTCTATTTTGTATTTCTTTTTATTATGTGTCTGTGTGTGTACCTTTTCAGTGAATAAATGAATTTATCTATCTATCTATCTATCTAGTGGGGCTTTATAATCATTACCTACGCCTACGTGGCAATACAGAAGTGTTGTAAATTAGCACATCTGGATCGAATGATCTAGCTAACCGGATTGCTTCTGATCGAAGTGGGATTCACGAGACGAAAATAATTCTCTGGCATACCTAACATCCACAAGATTTGGTACGTCCGTATGTTACTACGAGTGAAATAGAGAATTGTAATCGAATAAAATAGTTATACATAGAATATAATAATAGTTATTGCGGGCGTTTCCGTGTTTCGGATGACACGTGTCGGTCCCGGCTACTATCGCTACTCGGTGGTAGTAGTCGTAAAGCTGTGTCCGTGGTCTCTCAGTGAAATCAGTGGTAAATCAGCTGTACTCTTGCAATATTGCGGACTAAGCTATGATCTCGAAAACTCTCCTATCTAGATCTCCCTGTATCTGTATCTGCAACAAAATATTTTATTAGGTGTCGATTCTGTAAAAATATTCATGAAAACAATGTTGATTTCAATAATTCTTCTGCAGATACGAAAAACGTGCTGAGTGTTGTTCCAGCACTTTAGTCTCCTAATTGGGTTATATAATATTCCATTAAGGTAGGATGGGATGGGACACACGTTGCAAAAGTTAAATATATGACTTTCGGAGCAAGTGCGGTGCACGGGATACCTATGGGTCGGATCTAAAGGGTGACTCAGAATGACAAAGTTATCTTTGCAGTTTTTAATAAATGTTTTATATCTTAAAAACTGCTTATTATATTTTGTTCCAACCAATTTTCATTGAAAGTTTATATTAAGATACAAGCATATATTTTTTATAGATTTATCACTTTCTTACTTTAAAAGTTAGAGGGGGATGGGTCTGTCTCTTTAAAGATTGACTTTAAGGAAAAATGGTTTTAGAAACCTCCACTTCGTTTTTGAAGACCTATCTATAGACACCCCACACATGTAGGTTTGATGGAAAAAAAAATGGTTTCAGTTTCATGTATGGGGAGCCCCCTTAAATTTTTATTTTTTTCATATTTTGTATAAAAATCGTAAAGCGGTTCATAGAATACATCTACGTATACCAAGTTTCAACTGTGTAGTCCTAATAGTTTTGGAATAAAGTTGCTGTGACATACGGACGGACGGACGGACGGACAGACAGACTTGACGAAACTATAAGGGTTCCTTGTTTCTCTACGGAACCCTAAAAACCTTTGCACATGTTAGTATGACGATTAAGATGGTGATTGACCTGTCCTATCTCTTGTTCTAAATGGTTCCCGCTACGAAATTGCGTGTTTAATTGAAGTTTCACATGATTTATCATGTAACCTAATGAGAGATGGATGTCGCGTCATCCTTGCAAATTATTAACTCATTTATTTCATAAACTTCGCTAAGCTATATCTCGGCTATCTGATTCAGATTTACTTCCATGCAAAGAAAGATCTGGATGCTGTCTGTTATTATTATAAGAAGGTCCCTGGTCCCTGGTTCGTTTGAGGAGCGTCATCCGGTACCCTCATATCATTATAAGAAGGTCCCTGGTCCCTGGTTCGTTTGAGGAGCGTCATCCGGTACCCTCATATTATTATAAGAAGGTCCCTGGTCCCTGGTTCGTTTGAGGAGCGTCATCCGGTACCCTCATATTATTATAAGAAGGTCCCTGGTCCCTGATTCGTTTGAGGAGCGTCATCCGGTACCCTCATATCATTATAAGAAGGTCCCTGGTCCCTGGTTCGTTTGAGGAGCGTCATCCGGTACCCTCATATTATTATAAGAAGGTCCCTGGTCCCTGGTTCGTTTGAGGAGCGTCATCCGGTACCCTCATATTATTACAAGAAGGTCCCTGGTCCCTGGTTCGTTTGAGGAGCGTCATCCGGTACCCTCATATCATTATAAGAAGGTCCCTGGTCCCTGGTTCGTTTGAGGAGCGTCATCCGGTACCCTCATATCATTATAAGAAGGTCCCTGGTCCCTGGTTCGTTTGAGGAGCGTCATCCGGTACCCTCATATTATTATAAGAAGGTCCCTGGTCCCTGGTTCGTTTGAGGAGCGTCATCCGGTACCCTCATATTATTATAAGAAGGTCCCTGGTCCCTGGTTCGTTTGAGGAGCGTCATCCGGTACCCTCATATTATTATAAGAAGGTCCCTGGTCCCTGGTTCGTTTGAGGAGCGTCATCCGGTACCCTCATATCATTATAAGAAGGTCCCTGGTCCCTGGTTCGTTTGAGGAGCGTCATCCGGTACCCTCATATCATTATAAGAAGGTCCCTGGTCCCTGGTTCGTTTGAGGAGCGTCATCCGGTACCCTCATATTATTATAAGAAGGTCCCTGGTCCCTGGTTCGTTTGAGGAGCGTCATCCGGTACCCTCATATTATTACAAGAAGGTCCCTGGTCCCTGGTTCGTTTGAGGAGCGTCATCCGGTACCCTCATATCATTATAAGAAGGTCCCTGGTCCCTGGTTCGTTTGAGGAGCGTCATCCGGTACCCTCATATCATTATAAGAAGGTCCCTGGTCCCTGGTTCGTTTGAGGAGCGTCATCCGGTACCCTCATATTATTAATGTTATGAATGACGTATGTAGCCAATTTTGGCAGTAAAAGTACGTGCTGCACGTTAATACTCCATTAACGTAATACTTATTTGGTTGCCGATGTATTAATAAACATTATGCCTAAAAAATCTATACGCTTGCCAAACCTTGTGGATAGAGAGTTTGGTTCGATGTGCGTTGGACTTGTAGAATATACATTTTACGTTTGTAAAGATGAGGAGTATGCGGCAAGCGGCAAACGTCTGGATCCAGGACTAAATATCTCTTGCTGCAAATGTGATGCTGTTACTAATTCATCGCAGCATAGCAACCGCTGGTGTTGCGCAACGACTTGTTTACAAGGAATTGGGCAGATTAAGCGCACGGCTGCCTGCCCACCCGGCTGTGTCTGCCAGGGGCCAGGGCAGACCGGAGCGAGGTATGGTCATTCACTAATATGATAGGATTCTACTTTTCCATCGTCAATCCATAGGGAAATAGACGCAGATTATGCCAAATTGACGATGACGTGAGAAAAGTTACTTCGCTGTAGTTTATTTCGATTTAGGGTCGATCTTTCACTCCTGAGATAGTGTTGTCACGGGGGAGTTTCTTGCCCTTCATCGCTCCATCCCTAAGCCCACAACTTCAGAACGGGCGGTAGTATACAAAAATATTAATATTATATTGACGTTGACTAAGTAATATGTATGATTTTATGGTCAATAAATATTTTGAACTTTGAACTTTGTGTTTACCTGTCTGTTTATCTGGGGAATTTGACGTCTCACAGGTAATTGAAATGTCAAATAAAGATATCTGAATGGGCCTTAAATCATCGCACCTTAAATAAACTGCTATAAAAGCTATCGTTTTTGTGTTACTCATTGTATTCTACATCTTTCTAATGATATTTCACAGTTCCGTACCATATTCCATAATGCTACACCAAGCACATGAATAACGCCTTTCCTAATGACCGTATTCGTTCGTACCTTCATTATATTCACATTATTACTGTGCTCAGTAAAACCTGTATTGTATAATATGCATATAATATGTATATCTGTTACTGAATGCTCCCTTATATTTAATGACGGTACCTAATCTGATTATGCCATGCGATGACGGTTAGCAGAAGCAGCGGGTGGTATCAAGTCTGAGAGGGGTATGGGGGGCAAGTGCGGAGAGGGGGATGATCGTGATCTTCTAGAGGTCTCCACGAAGACTGAGTAAGGAGTTCACTATGAGCATAGCTATGAGGGGAGGTACGCTGGCTTTTGTCCACCTCCAACGGTTAAGTAAAGAGAGTTCAGAATATGATGGTTGGTTACAGTTATAAGGTTTAAAGTTCTGGAAAGTTGTTCTTTCGGACTGACATGCGAAAGAAATATGTGGTGTTAGAATGGAAGATATTTTATGTGACGATAATGACTATTTGGTAGGCGTAAGTATTTACGCCTCAAATGTCCGTCCACACCACTGTACTTACATCCATAAATTTTAGAATAGTCGTAAAAACGGACGGACAGCACCTTATTCGTCCTTGGCGTGACTCACCAAGTCACCACGCCCAGAGGTTCACTGTCAAAATGTCAACATTAATGTGAATGATTTTGATTGAATAACATGGCTGAAGAATAAGATATTATCGCTGGTTGTAAAAAGGGTAAGATGTTAAATTAAAAGCGAGTGCTACTGTTACAATTACGGATCGGAACGAAGGTGTGAATTTACCTAAAGTTTGTAGTCGGACATAACAAGGGGCAATTACAACCACTTGAGTTGAACCGGTTTGAATTTAACGCAGATTTGAAAGCGCAGACGCAGATTGTCTACGACATGTCATACGAAGATAACAATATGGTCCGCTGTACCTAGAGTTGCTATGGATGGTACACTCAAAAGGGTAAAAGTATAAAAATAGCAGTAAAATGGGCGCAACCTCACCGGTTGAAAATACCGAGCCTCGGAAATTGTCGAGGCCATTTTTTGGATACAGAAACCCTCGTTTTTTTCCGTCGAACAACAAAACTTTTAACGAGATGCGCGATGCTCTCCCGACGGGTTCCGTAGCTCCAACAAATACAATCAAACTTTTAGTCGTCGGTATATTTATTTAGGGTTCTGCATTCTAAAAATACTTACCACGTTTCGAAAGGCTCTCCTGGTGACTTTTGAATTAATGTTGTGACGAATGATACAAGGACAAGGAGGGAATAGTAATTTCTAAAGTAAGAGCACAGGGTCATGCAGCTGCCGATATGGCTTCTAAGATGACAGTTATTTAACTCCATTTTGCGTAACAGGGGTATAGCCCATCGCTGCAGTTACATACAGGGGCCTATTCCACCACACTATTACCTATTTGCCAACTAAGTGCAGGTGTATACGTAAACGTAACATAAACATAACCATTTACATACAGGCACATACCTATATTACTTCTGGCCCCACACTAAGATACCCTGTGTCGTGGGAACCAGAAACATCGATAACACAAACATGTAAATACCTGGGGGGTTTTTTGGCCCCAGCCGGTATTCGAACCCGGGACCTCTCGCATGATACGTAGATGCGCAACCGCTGCGTCACAGAGGTCGTCATAAAAAAAACAGGAAGTAATTTTGAATTAAAGGATACCCCACATAGATCCGTAATAGCTTTCAGGTCACTCACCCCCCAATGGATGCGCCGTTTTTACATAACCTCGCAACTGCAGTGCAATATTCAAATACAGAGCATTGATATGTAGCACGTTCGTCGAGTGCAGTGATACAGCAGGCGGTGGTCCGATGTGATGTGAATAGTGAAATGGTGCAATGGCCAGGGCCGGTCTGTTTTGATTTATGTCATGGGTGCGAGAGGCTAGGGTTAGGTTTGGAATCTATAATTTAATCTGGGGGTTGCCGACGACGCTGCGTTTGAGTAACAGATAGACAGGACCATGACATATACTACGTAAGATACAGACCAACTAAGTTGAGATATTCGTGTTTCCCTACAAGTAGAGATACTTAACAATCCAAGAAACCACGATAAATCCGAATCTAAACTACCAAAACCATCTACGACCGAGATAACGATCTCGCCGTAAATGGACAAAAACCAATTCTCCCATTTTCCGTGCATAGAGATTAGAGATACGCAATCGTCTGAATAAAATTACTATTGCGATAGGCGGGCGCAAGACTAGATTGGGCATAATCGGCAAAGTTCGGCCGCGTTCGGGGAACTTCGGGAGGTTGTTGAACCGCCCTAGATCCGCGATCGGGAATCGCTGTTGCTAACGGACCTAGAAGTTGCCAGCTCTATGAAGGTGATGTTGTGTCATTCTTGCTTGGCATAAACTATAAGCTTGGAGTTTGGATAATGTGACGATGGTCTCCAAATCTAAAATAAGCAATGAAAAGTTGTCATGAAAATATATTCTTGGAAAGATACAACACTAGGGAAGTGAAATATTATTATTGCTTTTTTATTTGTCACAATTATTACCACAAACTTTTATTCTTATTTAGACTGAATAGTTGTAGAGTACTATAGCTGGATTTTACCAACAAAAAGTTATGCGAAAATAACTAATAATTCGCTCTAAGAGCGAGTTTTACCAACTATGAGTAACTTTTTACTCGAGAGCATCTTCTACTATTCCTAAGGATGACCTCAATTTGAACTGTCATGTCATACAGATTATCCCCGGCATAGTTATTCTCGTATAGGTAACTTGTGTTGGTCAAATCCACCCTAAGTAGTTGATTAGCTTCAAACATGGTTACTAAAGTAATCAAAGGCAAAGATAATAAATACATAGTAACGACCAGAAACAATTGCAAACATCAGTTTATGTTGGACTGTCAGACGGACAGACAGACGGACAGGCAACATGTTTGTGCTGCTTGTACGTACATTTGTACGTACGTACATACAAGCAGCACAAATAATAATACATCTGTTAACCTAGATTGTCGTGGTAAGGTTTATTGTTATCGAGTTTTTAGGTGCATACTAATGAGTTGGAACTGTTAAAATAATGTAAGCAAATAGGTAATAGATTCGTTATTCGTAATTTCTTTAACGTACTAAAAATAACCGGCCAAGTGCGAGTCGGACTAGGGCACGAAGGGTTCCGTAACATCTATAAAAAACCGCAAAAAAATAAAATTGTATGGGAGCCCCCCCTAAATATTAATTTAATTTTAAACTCCTCAAGAAAAGATAATCCCCAACTTGTTAGAGAGACTATTATGCCTTTGGTCTTTTATCAATAAACAACATTATTAAATTTGCTTCTGTTTAAATAGTAACAGTTATAAAATTAAATACTCTTAAACGGTTAAATGCAAATTCTAGTCGGAACACTTCAATTCAGTAGAAAATGCCTTTCCGGCCGCACACCACATTGAGACAAACAACTTTCAAATATATTGTTATTCGGAGTTGTCGATTCTGCAGTGTAAGTAAATTACAGTAACGCTTTTTAAGGATTATGGTATATCACCGGGTTTCAGCACTACGTGTTTTTAAGGTTTCGTATCTCAGAAAGAGAAACCCATTTAGGATAACTCTTGCGTCTGTCTGTCTGTCCGACCGTCACAGTCAATTTCCTATGGACCGATGAAGTTGAAAATTAGTACAATATATCAATATCTGCGACCCAAATACAGAGGTGCAATGTAAATATGCATATAAATACGGAATATGGGGGCCACTTTTGGGGGCCAAATGAGAGAAATTAAATTTAAAAAAAAATATGCCGTGTGTGTGTGACATATCAAATGAAAGCGCATGGCGTAAGGATCAAAAATGTTTTTATATAATATTTTTAAGGCCAATTTTGTTAAAGTTGTGCTCAATAAAATGACTGAATTGCATGTCATCAAAACCTCTAGGTTCCTTACCGAAGTCCTAAAAATCTGAAATTTGGTATGCAAGCACATGTTAGCATTGCACTCATGTCCCAAAACTCTGAAATTTTAAATTTTAACCCCTTAAGCCACTAAATTTGGGGTGCAATTTTATTTAAGGGGTTATTTTTGTTGGTGTTAGTCCTATTATGTTGTTGCACGAAATTTCTCACTTGGCAGCTTATTTTTGTGTTATACATGACAAACTAGCACGGGTCTATCAGGAGCTTCGCTGCGCTCGCGCTCGCCCCCTTTTAGTCTTAACCTAAACTGCCGCATTGTTTGCCCCAAAAGATACATCGTTTTATGATACTTTACGGCTCGCTATTTTAATTTTATGATAATTTTATGTCCAATTCTATGATATGCCGCCGAAATAAAAACAGAAATAAAGTCGCTTGATTGCGATTTGCTATGTCTTTTTCCTTTATGTTTGAGTACATGATGCATTCTCCCAAAAAGTGCTGGCTAGTCTCCTCCAAGCCAACGTGCAATTGTCAAGCAAGACACTTCTAGAAACGTCTACAAGTCTCTACACTAACATTTTCTTCGTCTAGCCGATTGGTATAATTATTGTTGAGAGCCGACGGCGCAGGCGCCGCGAAGCTTTCTAATGTGATCGATGTACCGTCAGCAACACAAGTGTGGAGCAAAGGGCAATGCACTTACTCAGCTTTGAAGTTCTGGACAGCTTTTGATTTATGGTCAGTGTTGCTGAGAGATAGCTCTGCAGACCGTATGTGCATGCTTGGAAAAAAGGGCAAAGGTTAGTTCGATACGTTCCTTTTTAGGTTTCCTTTGTGCTTGGTCTTTTGTGTGTTGGTTAAAATAAGACGTCATTGTGTACATACAATTATATATTTTTATCAGTGTTTCTAACAGTAATTGAGTCGTAAGTGTTGGTTAGGAGAAGAAGCATCCTCGAATCTAATTTTGTAGGTTCAATTTATTTCACAGATATTCATCAATCTTCTTCGATTCGTTTTCGATGCTTATATCATGCTTCCTGTCATACTCTAACACTGATGAACAAACGCAATAGGTACTTTGTGAGATTGGGTTGACGAATAAGCAGACCGATATTGGTAAGATTTTAGTGGCAAACTGTATGAAACGAAATGACCTGAAATTATACAGGGCAACATTCCTATGACATGTGATAGATTTATTATTCATTTAGCCGATTAGTTTTCTAGAGGCCTGAAAAAACAGTCACTTTAGTATCACAACTTGAAAAACTTTAATAAAATATCTGATGGCGCTATCAATATTTTTCTCGCCGCTTGTACCGGCTACCGTTGGACAAGTGTTCGCCTGACAACACACCGGTTTCAGAATACACGTACAGTCGAGTTCATACCAAACTTCATCATTCCTAAACGATTTACGTCTCTATGACTATAGCAATAAGATTACATGAAGTTGAAATAGGTTGATGTGTATGACTGTACACACGAAAACAAATTACTAACTCGAGTCAACCTGCAATCTGGTTGCGTCATTATTTATGTGCTTCGCCTCTGGTCACCCCCTCTGTGGATATGGCGTGATGATATTATGTTGCGTGTGTGTCGGTCTATTT
The DNA here is from genome assembly GCA_963457715.1 of Argyresthia albistria. Classification (NCBI taxonomy): domain Eukaryota; kingdom Metazoa; phylum Arthropoda; class Insecta; order Lepidoptera; family Argyresthiidae; genus Argyresthia; species Argyresthia albistria. Next base: position 341,288 of record OY735268.1, on the reverse strand, counting down.
GATACTGAAGCGGAAAAGTGATTTTCAATGGAATTAACATCCTTGGTGGAAGACATTTGGGGTGTTATTACAAAAAAATAAACTCCCGTTCAACGCCTGTTATTATAAAGGAAATTTTATGGGATTTGACGTTTGTTTTGAGGTTAAACTGCGTTTAATATTTTTTGTAATAACACGGTTGGTTTTTAATGTAGAGTTTAGGGTTCGAATACAGAAGTGGACTCTGTACAAAGCAAATTTTATATGAAAACCGCAAATCGATGTACAGGATAGCCGTTTGGCACACGGGTACTGTAGGTTTAAAACAGTAATTTTAATTGGTAGTTCTCAAAAATATTCCCAGGGGAGGGGCAGTAATGACCTCATAAATTTTTTGTATGGTTTTTTTTTCAGAAAACTGTCGTGGTATCAAATGAAAGGGCTTTAGAAGCTGGTTCTAATAATAAACTACAACGTTACCTACCGGCTACCTGTTTTCTAAAAATAAAAGAAATAATTTCGCTCGCTTCGCTCGCTTGGGCAAATATAGATCGAGGGTGAAATAGCTACTTACGACCCAAGGTAAGCATTCTACTTTATATCATTCAAGCAAGGTAAATAAAACATTTAGACAGATTTTTAACGATATTTATTTTTATTTTCTCTAAGGATATAAAATATTATCCAATTGTTTTTTCTTCTTCAAATTATAGTGAATTTTGTCAATACCCGTATTTTGACACCCTAAAAATAGAAATAGCCCAAAAACTCACAACAATTAGGCGAATTTAAGTAATTAATATTATTATACTTATCAGATTTCAATACATAATCGAAAATTAAAAATTAAAGTTGCTAGTTTTAGGACAACGGGAAAATTAAGGGTATTGAAACACGCGTATTGAATTTATTTTGGATAATTTGAACAAAATAATTGTAAAGTTTAAATAAATTTTAGAGAAAATCGTTTTTTTTGCGATTTTTATTTTATTGAAATATATAAAATATTTTTTTTTCTTTTTTCTAAAAAGTAAAAATATAAGAGATGTTTTTTTTGGAAGCATTTCACGCTTGGCCGATTGAAAAAACCTTATAAAACCTGCATTTGAACTTGCATAACTATGCTTGATAGTGGATGGAATATGATATTGTCCAGTTTCTTATGTAATGTAAATGAAGTCGTCACATATAAACATGTGATTTGAAAATGGAACGTTTTCAACGTGGAACCTCTATAATATTTTACTGCATGTTTGTTTTAGCTTTATTTTTATTTTAACTTTTTAAAATTTCAAAATTTCAAATCTCCCACCTTGTAACCATACAGTAGTGCACTACTTTACTTTTCACCTCGGAAGAGGAACGGGCCTGCGTGCCATAACCACAGGTTTATTTTTAACCTACCTATGGAAGCAGACACCTCCCTTAAGCTTTATGTTTATAATTATATTATACATTATTTTTTCTTGAATGAAGATTTTTATTATTTTATTTATTTATTTAACCATGCCTTGTGATGGAAAGCTCAACAGCTCAACTTACGCGGACTCCGTGGACAGCAGCAGCAGACTCTTTACTGAGCTTGAATGATGAAAAAGTACGTACAGGCTTATGAGGGCCTGTGACAGGCTGTTGTCATTTTGCTTCAACTATACATACATAGTGTTTATGTGTCAAGTAACATAATCGTAAAGTTAGACATAAAATCAATGAATGAATTTATTAACGCCATAAATACGCCGTAACGGTTTTCTTTAGCTACGCGTTGTAATTTAATAAAATAACTGCATCGATATATACTAGTATTGAAGTCTGTGAATAACTGTATTATTTTAAAGGTAATAATGAATAGTAAAAACAAAACATAGAAGGATATTGCAAAAACAGATAAAAGCAAAGAAATGACCCTCTGATTGCGAGATTTACTGCAAAACAATCGAATCATTAACAATCATAGAAAGTCTATATGGGGGTCTATAGTTACTGCCTACCACTCTCCTACGAAAAGCACGTGAGCATAGGTGACGTTTGTATGTGTGCAATTATTGCCCTTTGTAGGTATGTACCTGTACATTACTATTAGTACCGTCAAGGTCTGATTGCTATAGTTACTTTGCATGCTTTAAAGTTGAGCAAAAACTGTAAAATTACCGAAAATTTCATGGTTTAATAACACCGCCGCGCCGCTCGCACAGCACTTGGGAAATTGCAAATCTAGCATTTTAATCAACATATAAAAATTCAGAACGACCTGACCATATGCAAGCACGACCCCTTCCTTTCTCATGTATGCGAAAGAAAATTAAAGAGTTATTTAAATTTAATCAACGTTTTTAAACGACTTCACAAAAGGAGGAGGTTTACAATTCGTCGGGATAATTTTTATCATGTCTCTAAAAAAAATCTTTTTTTTTTACGATTTTCATTTTTAAAAGGTGCAGCACCAACCCTACATGTACTACATAGATAGTCATTATCAGCCTCAGAGGTTTCTAGTTCACAGCTCTACCATCGTATACTGTAGTTGGGTAGGTAGGTACCTAGGTAGGTAGGTAGGTGCCTATGTTGAGGTAGGTTCGTCGGGTCATCGCACCGCTACATTGGTGTGCATTCACAAAGTGAGCACTTTTGTGGCGCGTTTATAGCGCGAGTGTTGGTGATTGTCGAGTATGTTTACTATTTTTTTTATTGTGGCAGATGGAGTCACGCCTTTTCCCGTACTGGATAGCAGGGACATGATAGTGCCCAATTTTTGTTAGTTATCTAAATATTAAAATTTGCGTGACAGGGGACAAGCCATTTTATTTCTTCCCCTGATTTCTGATCCACTTGCATCTTAGTCGTCTGCTGCTGTCATCTAAAAACACCAGGCCATATTTTTATCTGCTACGGGACAAATGAATAGACTATCGTCACTTTATTACTCTATCTCTAGCAAATCCCTAACTTTTTCAATATAAAGTCGTCTAGTCTAGGCTTACGCATGCAATAATAAGGCATTGCTTGTCAAATTATTTATTTTCAGCATTCGCGAGCGGTTCGCGGAGAGTCGTTCGCTCGGTGTAAAAGCGACTGTTGCATCGAACGATAGTTATTCCGATGTGTGAGTGCCGCTCAAAACAACGACTAGTGTTGGGAAGCGGCTCTTACGTAAATTTTACGTTTTAACATTAAATATGCATAATTATAAAATATTGCGTCCAGATGAAATAAAACTAAGTTTAAGCAATAGTTAACAGGTTTTCAACACATCATTATCATAGGCAGCTTGTTCCCGCCCACTAACTTCTGGGTATAAGCTCCTCCTTTTTGTACCAACTTATCCGTTATTTATGTATATTATTATCCGTGATCAAACAAAATAACAAAACACTCGAAACAGAAGAATTGGAAAATCATAATGGCAAAACGTCAAAATTTGGGTCTTCACGTGGTTTCCAACAGAAAAAAAAAACAAATATAAGTCGCTATAATTATAATTGAAAACGTTTTATACTGAATAAAGCTGCATAAGATGATCCTATCAAGTACGCTCAACTGCGGCTCCTAATGAATTATATGTATGGTAATAAATATAAAATAATTTTATATCACCCATTGTACAGCGGAATGATGTCTAACGGTTTTACTGGATAGTGGAATTTCATACATTACGTACGCAATACGATGCTCGTGAAGACATGTGGAGAATTCTATCGTCTATGTCAGCTAATGGAGATAAATGGATGACCTTGATTCAGCATTAATATATTTGGAGGCTGAGCCAATATTAAGGCGCATATAATAACTGGATTTGTGGTGGTTGAAATTTTCACAAATTATAAAAGAAAGTGATAAAATAAAGTTTACATGGCATTAACTGCAGCGCGACACTTACGTCCGCGCAAAAAATGCGAAAAGTGCAAAAAAGTGTGTTTTTTGCAAATTAAACAAAAACCGCTGATGATTTCTAAAATGATAACACTATTTTTTTCATATTTTGATTAACAATTTTTAGACATATGAACCGTACCGGCGTTCCTTGTAGAACTCCTGGAATAACTCATTTTAGGTAAAAACAACTATTAGATTATTTTTTTCATATAAATTCCAATGGAAATATGATAAAATGAAATGAAATTCGTTATTTTTTTCTTACTTCCTAGATATAGAAAAAGCCCCTAACTCCCAAACTAGGATAACCTGTGTGTCAGGACAGGAGCCAGAAGCCTTACGGAACATAGGTTTCTGTTTATAGATACCTAGGAACATTTTATATTTACTTACAAAAATGTATTTCTTAGTTAGGATTCAATAGATTTTTTTATGTAGGTATTTACTTTCAGTTATTATGAGGTTTTCAAACACTTAGTTTAGTCAAGGGACGGTTGTATACCATTTTTTTTTATTGCTGGAATAACTTTTTAAAGATGGGCTTTGAGGTATACATAATCGTCTTAACAGCATTGCTATCCTAGGAAACCATCAGAGCTGTAGGTAAGTATCGATACTCGTTTTATTCAGTGACCCTCCCTCGTCACATCACTAGAGCCTCGGGCACTGTACTCACGCACACGCGCACACTTCTCGCCTAGCAACTAAAGTGAAGGCAAAAGATCTACTACATTCAGCCTGTGCCACTATCTCTACATTCTATTTGTCACATCTAACACTATCGCTGAGTTTTCACTACATTACTGGATCTATTAGGCAGGGTTATCAAAGATTTGGAAGGAATGCATCGATGTATGGGTGTTTTTGAGTTTTCTTGGCACGCAAGGTAGCGTGGTGTGGTGTTTTCTAGAATCGCATCAATGTTCTAGGTTATTTAGCTGTACCCAAGACTAGCGAAGTAAAAACTCGTTGGCACATGGAATTATAGTTTAAATGGCGGATGCTGTTGCCTTCTAGGACGGGGCTAGGTTTCCACGGCAGACTAGAAATGTTTTCTAGGTAAAAAGTTGTTGAACGGTGTCGCAAGGCATGCGAATACAGGTGAAAAAGTGGCCGGCAGGGCGCTGTTGACGCTTTTCACATCATTATAGGAATCGTTAGTTACCTATAAATTACTTTATATAAATTTCCGCAAAGGCTGCTCCCCTACATAATTGTTTAAGTCCCATTTCTTCCAAGTTCCTTATAATTTTTGTGATTTTATATTCCGATTGCAATATTCTCTTAATTTCATAAATATATGTAAGTATATTGCGATTTTATGGCGTGTAGGATTGCCACATTTTGTCACATTTACGATTTTCAAGATACGAGCAAAATAAAACGGACACCTGAAAGTATATTTGTACCCATTTTCAAAATTACACGAATTATTTAGTCTGATTTCCTTAATCTATGTATTTAACTGCCTCTATATACATCATGTAGGTAGTGAAACACATGCTTAATGTACGTAATGAAGAATTACCGATGTTCGATGTCGAGGTTTCACCTAAAACCACCTGATTGTGATAATTTATTCATACTTTCCGAAAACTGAAAGTCAGAAAATCTGCGCGACGATTATGTAAAAATTTACACACAGTTGTTTGTTGAACGTGGCATCGCTCATTCATTATACTATCATGCAGATCTGCCTACCCCTTATTGAAAATACAGCCGTGAGAATATGTATGTGCCGTCGAAAAAACAATGTTTTATTAAAGACCATGATCAAATTGCGCAATGTTATGCTCTCCCTGTTTAATACCCTGACATCACACTTGCTTGTTTAATACTGTTTGCAGTTACAGATTTCAATAAACGTACGAAGACAGAATTACAGACGAGGAAGACCTACACATCAGTAGTATAGTACTGCTGCGTTCCCTAACCCCCAGCTTCTGAAAGAGCAATTAAATGTGACAGGCGATTGACCGAAGATTAATTCAAAATAGCTGCATTTGACTGGCTGAACGAGTTTACCATTTAAACGGTTCGCTCGCGTTAAGACACACGCGGGCCAAACTAACAATAGAGAAGCGTATAGCGAGTCCCACAGCCCCAGCTAATTTTCCTTTCGGAGACCGGGCGAAGACTGCCATCGCTGGGGCACGTACGAAGACAAGATGTTGAAAGATTAGCCCATAGAGTAATGCTCGGCCTAATAGCTGACACATAAAGACTTGTCGGGCGACCAATGCTCAGGGGGACTCATGGAAGCGCGACATAAAGACTAGGAACTTCTGGAACGTAAAATTTAACACGTACTCTGTGGTCTAGTGGGTTTCATGTTTGCCTCTCACGCAGGAGCAGTGCTGACCATGTACCAATGAGATAAGTCATTTATCTAATGGACGGTCTGACGGTGATGGAAAACACCGTGAGGAAACCTTCATCACTCCATAGCTGTGGCGATGGGCTAGCAAAAATGGAGTATTGAAAAGTGCTAAAAGTCGGCACAGTGGTGCCTCTGCCACCCCGTATGGGAAAAGGCGTGACGCTATGTTATGTTGAAAAGTGTTTAGGAGAAAGCGCCTAGAGATAAAATAACTGGCGGCCCCACGACCTAACGCCGAATTTGCTTGCAACCATTGTAGAGTCCACTTAAGATAGATATTGGTTGAGTCACAAGAAAAAAATTGGCTCTCAGAATAAAATAGAATAGAATATACTTTTATTCAAGCGTCACAATTCACAACACCTAGCACAACATAGAACATATATATAAAATTTAAAAACATGGACAACAACAAAAGATTTTGTGATGTTAAAAAATTATGAAACTTTAGTATAGTGTGCTGGTTGTATACGGCGACGGTAAAACGGCTCCGGCTCAGCATTATGCTACAGGAGGACCTGAAGCGCTGGTATTCTGTCGGAACCTGTGTAACTGAGTGTGTTGTATAATACAGCTGTAATTAACATCTGAAAATCGATAAGCTTAATGATGATGATAATACTGTTTACATCATCCGAGCTCAGAAATGAGGTTTTGCTGCTGTCTTAGGAGTCCTAGAAAGTTCGCGTTTCCGAAGCCGGGCAATGGAAACTAGAAATCGTTCCATTTTCAAACTTATTACTATTCTATTCTATTTTAGTTTATGGCACTTTGTTGCCTATCGACAAATTCTGCCAGTGTCAGGTGTAAGGCTACACACCCATAGGTTTAAATGGTTCATGTCATGACGAAGAACCTACCACAGACTACCACTCACTATGCTTGACAGTGTGGGGATACGTACGACTCAGTTTTTTTTTCATAAAACCGCGTTTAGCCGTTTTTTAACTAGACGTGCGCAAATCCTGTCCGGGATCTTTCCATACTCCGGCGATCATTCCATACTCCGACGATCGTTCCATATTCTGACCATATCCGGGAGTTCAAAGAAAAAATCATAACTTTTTTTATTTTTTAGTAAAAAAATAAATAAATGAGTATAAAAATTTTATGTATTCTATAAAATAAAATTATATAAATCGCAAAAAAAAAACGTGGCATTTTTTTAGTTTTCTCCAAAAGTATTTAACTTTTTTTTTATTATCCAAAAAAATTATTAATACGCGTGTTTTGACACCCTAAACTTTCCCGTAGTCCTAAAACGTACAACGTAATTGAAGATTATGTATTCAAATCTAATAAGTATATACGTAGATAAATTCGACTAAGTGTTGTGAGTTTTTGGGTTATATGTTTATGGTTCTGCGGTCCTGCAGTGTCCTGCACTGCATCGTTCCGTACTCAGTCTTTCCGTTTATTTTACCTCGCTCGAATCATGTAAAGTATTATGCTTACCTCGGGGTGTAAGTAGCTATTTTTCCCTCGAACTATATTCGTCCTCGCTCGCTTCGCTCGCTCTGGCGTCTAAATATCTCGGGTACACTCGGCCCTTAGCGCCCTTTGCGAGCTGCGCTCGCACGGGCTCCAAATTGAACCTTCGTCCGAAATAGCTCTCTTTCACTCCTTGTGTAACAAACTACTATTAAACGTAATCATATCTGTGCTCCGGCCATCCCTCGCACGAAAAGGCGCTACACTATGTTTTTCTGCAATAACAATACGATAACCATCCATGTTAGTAAGAAATATCCTTGACAGAAATGTAATCAGAAAATTAGCAACGCTATGTCGTAATGTTTGTAACAGAAGTACCTAATGATTAAAAAAAGGTATATAGCAGGCCTATAGGTAACAAGAGGCTGTTCACAACATTATTACATAAGATGTAAAGGTGGTATCACACATGACTTGTGTAATAGTAATTATGGTACCATTTATTAACAATAAATGAATTTTAACGGATATAATTAAAAGCTAGAGAGGCTGTGCGATTTTATAACGGATTGCTAAATTGCAGACGACCAATATTACATGTTCAGTCCTATCTGTAAGTCTTTAAATATGTCAAAAGTGTCTCTGGTAATACTCATGAAATATCTTCATCATCATACTCAGCGCACATCAACCCACTACTTTTCTATAAAGCGCCAATCCGCATGATCTTGCGCCAACCGTAGATATCCATCCTGTCAACTGGATGTTTTTGTTGGTCTGCCTACTGTAGTTCTAGTTCTAGGTTCTGGGAAATATAATAAAGTATTAAATATGCAAAATAGCGTATTCAAACCAGGGTATAATTATATCGATCATTTGTTTGAATTGTTGGTTCCGCCGACACACTCAAGTAAAATGTGTCATTACGTCGCAAACGATACAAATAATTGTCGCCCTGTCTAAAAGCACCCTACGATTTACGACCGCATGAAAAATTATTACTTGGAGATGTATTGAAATACTCGTAGGCAATACGTTTCTCATTGTGTAGGTCACGGCGCACAATGCCTAGGGAGTCACGTTTCAAAATCCGTGCCGATAAGAACGCATACAATCTCGCGGTTTCATGGGGATAACGCCCATATTCCCCGAACAATAGGCGTCGGAGTCGCTTACAGCGTTTGAGTAAACAAAGCTGTAAAATTCAGCTGACTCATTTTCTGATAGTGGAAGTAATAGGATTTGCTGTTGCTTGTTCATAAATTTGTTCTAGAATGTTCTTGTTACTATATGGTTGCCCTTGTATTCGATGACATTTGTAATTACATTGCTATTATGGAAGTCATTAACCAAAATATCATCGATCTATGCATTAGCGCATGCAGGGCGGGCGATTGATATTATTGCGTGATAGCCGTCGCACAGAGCTATGGATATAATTATTGGAGTTTTCCTCACGATAGTTAGGAAAGGTACCTACTGAAAGTGGTACTATTCATCTTCATAAAAGGACTTTGAAGATAATGAAATAAATGGTCAAGTGCGAGTAGGACTTTACACACGGACAGACAGACGGACGGACGGACAACAAAGTGATCCTTTAAGGGTTTTTTTTCCTTTTAAGGATCGGAACCCTAAAACCAATTATAAAGCTTTACATAATCGCCATAAAAATCCCCCATTTTTCTAGCGACGCTCACACATGCATACTAAAGTACTTTTTTATGAATCCACTTGAATTCAGGAAATTTACGTTTTTTTCTTTCCCGTCCTATTCTATTGAAAGAAAGCTTAACAATGGTGATTCAAAGGGAGCCCTCGCAAGAAAGGAAGTTATTTTCTACCTCACAAATCTGGAATTGGATACGAAACCATACGAGGTTTAATATAGAATGACTTTCCTTGGTAACGAGCGGTTATTATTGCCGCTGGCGCACACAAGACTCTTTGTGTGGTGGAAACTCGTGGAAATATCGGATAAGAAAAACAGGGTTACACTCGGACGGATTCTTCAAACGTGTTTCCGTGAGAAATTATTATTATTTATTGTTATATTGACCCAATTATATGATGGGAGGATACAAATAAATACAAATACAAATAATTTATTTCGCAAAGCTTACAATACTAATTACAGTAGTTGATGGGGCATCATTTTAAGTTTAAAATACCTGTGCGAGGATACCCCGCTCTTCCATATAATATATATTAAATAGTTTGCGACAATTTTAGACTATCTAGGTAACTAAGTGGCTATACTTAGTTAGCATAAATAACATACAGGAAAATATCACACAGAGGTACATGTTCGTTCACCATATTACTATAGTTGTCATGTGTCAATTGTACGCTTGAAACTGTACATGTACAATGTAACATTCACTTTCAGAGGTGTTATTGTTTCACTGTCACGAACAACAAATGATTTTAGATATGAACACAGACTTGTGATATGAAAGATATCGATGTAAATATTAAGAATTATTTAGAAATATGTGAACGCGACGTGAAGTGTATTATGAAAATATATTTTGGAAATTCGACGCCTTGTGGCCGCTGTATACTCTTTGGACTATACATTCAGCTGATGTTGGTCGTCTGGAAAACACATTTTACGTTTTGTCACAGAAGAGATAATAGTACTCCGTACAGAACGGCCACTCCCTTCCCCGCGCTGATTCAGATACCGCACCCCACCCCTGGCGTCAAAGGATTGGTTAAAGGATCAATAGACAGGGCTGAACGCCTGACGAGTGACGACGCGTTACTAAATATCGCCGCATTTGCCGCGCCACCAGCAGCAAAGTTTACGCACACATTTGCACGTATACAAACATCATTTGGTTATCTAGTAGTAATAGGTGATTATATTACGAGCGTTGTATGGAGTGTCCGAGGTGTGGTTTTGTTTTATTTCACGCGAAAATGTACAGCCCTGCTAAAAATGGAACGATATAAAGTTGTTTTTTTTTTCCTTGGCAATAGCGAGCGTTGATCTTACCTTTACCACAAACTACCATTTCTAAACGATAATTGTCGCTTTCCCTACAAACTGTGGCTAAACATCACATCGCTGGCGTATCATAATATCAGGGCGTAAAACAGTTGCAAGTAAACACACGTAACTCCAAAATTTTCAAAACTGGTTATTGTTTCTGCCAAAATTGGTAAGCTGTAATCTTGAAAATAGGTACTTGGACTCCCCCCGCATCCTCGGATATCGCTTTTGAAGCAAAACAGGCCAGTAACTAAAAAGTTTAAAATGGCGACCATATATTGTCATCTTGATCATTAATTTATTTTAATTAATTAAAGTGATCCATCGCTATCCAAAATATGAGTACGGTGCTAGTTAAGGTCAACGCTCGCTATTGCCAAGTAAAAAAATAGAACTATAAAACTTTGTCGTTTTAGAAAGAAAGTTGGCATAATAATCACAATGCATTCTTAGTTCCATCTCAACTATACCTAGTAAGAAAGAATTAGTTAGGAGTCGTTACCACCGAGATAAAAATGGTTAGTATTAAAGATAAATAGGGAAACAAAAACGGAATTTTTGGATCGCAATGTGTTTCAAATAATGATAGACGCTTCGACTTCAAATCCAGCAGACAAATTCCGGAAACCATTTCCTTAGCAGATAAATGGGGAGTTGGCATTTTTTCTCCTCCGTTGAGGGTAGGTAGTAATTTTCATCGAGCTACCGAGTAGGGGTGGGCTTATGCCGTATCGAGTCAATATTGTCACTTAGCGACTCAGGGTTGTCAGATGAGGGATTTTATGTGTTTTGTAAAAGTCCTCTCAATTTTTCTGTCCCTTGGGACGAAATTGGGAATTGGGTGGATTGGGTCTACGCGTTTCTTCACTTTGAAATGATCGGCCCATGATCGATTTTGATTAAGGAATGGATCAAAATGCTTTGTTTAGTTTTGGATCAGCTAAGAATATAGAGATACAAATAGTTATGAAGACATGTGGTTTTATTATTTGATAGATTGTGTGAAGTCTCATTTGTGTTTGCTCAAAGTTTTTGCTCAGCTTTTTTCTAAGCATTATTTTTCGTCACACAGGCAAGCTCACAAACACTCCTTTCTCCTAATATGGGAGAAGACATGACGCTACTTGGTTTAAAAAAAAGGCTCCAACAACCCTGGAGCGCATAGGTATTCATACGCAATCTATCACTCGGGCACGCACATCAATAACGTTCATTCCTTAACCGCTGTCTACCCCCGAGCGAGCGAGCGTAATGTTATAGAGACGTTGACAGCTGAGAGGTGCTCTGTGAGATACAGAGGGACAAAAAGGGGTGCTTGGTGACACTTGATGACGAGTTTATACGGGTCAAACACGGGTCAAATAGTCCGTGGTTTGGTGGTGTACCGTTTGTTACGCAGAAGATGCGGATTGCAAATCTCGGTGACGGTCGAACGTTCTAACAGTGATGGACAACATAATAAGAAACCTTATCTTTATATCAGATACGAGAACGTCACGCAAAACGGAGTGCTGTATGAACAAATAATGAATAACCGGCCAAGTGCGAGTCGGACTCGCGCACGAAGGGTTCCGTACCATTATCTATAAAAACCGCAAAAAAAAAAGAAAGAAATTTGTATGGGAGCCCCCCCCTAAATGCTAATTTAATATTAATATAATTATTTATTTTTAACGAAATAAATATACTCAATATATTGTGAACATTTTAAGCGTCTACCTGCTACCATTATCAATATCGAGCAAAAATGAGCAAAAAAAAAACACGTTTGTTGTATGGGAGCCCCCTTAATATTAAATTTCTTTTAATTTTTAGTATTTGTTGTTATAGCAGGAACAGAAATACATCATCTGTAAAAATTTCAACTGTCTAGCTACCACGGTTCATGAGATATAGCCTGGTGACAGACAGACGGACGGACGGACGGACGGACGGACGGACGGACGGACGGACGGACGGACAGACAGCGAAGTCTCAGTAATAGGGTCCCGTTTGGCACCCTTCGGGTACGGAACCCTAGAAAGGTGTAATATCTATACGTATGTCCGTAAATCGCGTTTTTGATTGAAATAAACTGGTTTCACCAGAGATGCAATCCAGATCACTGATTTGCCGAAAAACTGAGCGCGACTAGAAATACCTACTGGTTTTAACTGAAAAAATATGTAGCCCGTCCCCACCGAGGGGCACGGGCCTGGCACGCAGGCTCAGTGCAGGTTGATGGAGGGGTGTCGGATAGTGCCAACCGAACCGAAAAAAGTTATCAAACTGCCCTATTAGGATCTCTGACACAGCTTTACGACTACTACCACTGAGTAGTGATAGTAGCCGGGACCTACAGCTTAGCGGTCATCCGAAACACGGAAGCGCACAAAACAAATGCCGCATAGAAACGGGTCACCCATCCGATACCTGTCTCGGCCAGTTGCCTTATCATATCCGATCGGATACCTAAATCATATCCGATGTGCGGATACTGCCGGCCGCTTCAGGATCGTGGTAAATCAGAAAAATTCGTCAAGTGCGGGTCGGAATCGCACACGAAGGGTACCGTATCATGCACTCAAAACAATAAAACAAAATGAAAAAGAAAATTAGAAAAAGATTATGCCCTCACGGTGATTTGAACTCACGACCTACGGATTGAGGGCCTACAACATACCGGGCTGAGCTACCACAACGATGTGGGTTAACGCGAAATATACCATCATATTGAAATGCGTGGGTGTATCAAAACAAGTCTCAGGTATAATTCCCTTTAATTGGTAGTATCTCTCCTATTTAAGTATTTTTTGTTTTTGCGGCAACAGATATACACATTCTGTGAAAATTTCAACTTTCTAGCTATTACGGTTCGTGCTCTAGGACCCGCTGACGGACGGACGAACGGACGGAACGGACGGACAGACGGACAGCGGAGGCTTAGTAATAGGGTCCCGTGTGCCACCGTTCGGGTACGATACCCTAAAAAGAGCTTCACACCTTTTCCCAAACCGGATAGCAGAGGCACAACTGTGCCTACTTATAGCCGTTCAATACTCCATTTTACGTGATAGGGGCCTAGCCCATAGCCACAGATATGGAGTAAGGAAGGTTTCTTCACGATGTTTTCCTTCGCCGTCAGAACATCCGATAACTTATCTCATTGAATGTACGTACATGGTTAATAGGAGTAAAATATTAAAGAAAATATATTTAAAACTATTTTTTGCTTAACGTCTATTGTTATTTTTCAGCTATATATCATAGAAACTAATGTTTTCGTATGTAACAAATATTTACCATTGCGTCAGTCTATTCTGTAGGTACAAGCTGAGTTATACAAAAACTATACTTACTGACTAACGTCACGGATTGTAATTTATTTAAGTTTATAATTGTAATGGTCCAATCACGTGTGAGCGATATATTATAATGTATTCATTATTACTCGCTGGAACAGGTTTCTGTTTTTTAAAAGTAATTCATTTGATTTTACTACACTCTGGTACTAAAGGTTGTATGCGTGAGTTTTGTATGTAAAAAGATGTTAGAATATAAACGATAAAATTAACAAAAGTGTACAAAGTTTCATTGCCTTCAACTGCATACTTATATAAATAATACGCTTTTGTGTGCGAGCTAGCGGGCTGACTATAGTTTTTTTGGGTTCCGTACTCGAAGTGTGCCAAACGGGACCCTATTACTGAGACTTCGCTGTCTGTCCGTCCGTCCGTCCGTCCGTCTGTCCGTCTGTCTGTCACCAGGCTGTATCTCATAAACCGTGGTAGCTAGACAGTTGAAATTTTCACAGATGATGTATTTCTGTTGCCGCTATAACAAAAAATACTAAAAAACAAAAGAAATTTAATATTAAGGGGGGCTCCCATACAACAAACGTGATTTTTTTGCTAATTTTTGCTCAATATTGATAATGGTAGCAGGTAGACGCTTAAAATGTTCACAATATATTGAGTTGATTATTTACTTAAAAAATAAGTAATTAAAATAAAATAAAATAAATATTTAGGGGGGCTCCCATACAACATGTTTTTTTTTGCGTTTTTTTTTTATAGATAATGGTACGGAACCCTTCGTGCGCGAGTCCGACTCGCACTTGGCCGGTTATTTTAACTTTTGTTTCACAATTTAGTGCTAGGTACACGTTTAGGACTCGAGTAGGTATAGCTTAAAATATATCGCGCATGGTGTTTGCTCATGCCAAGGACATGTAAATAGTGTTGTCATGACTCGGTTTTGACTGTGTCGTAATCTAAAATATACTTATTTTTTTGCTGCTTGAAACATAAACTTCTAAAAGCAACCTTCGTAAAAGAGTAAATTCTCTCATTCTATACTAATTTAAACTGTTCTGCTAACACTAAAATACATTTCTTCAATCTCACACACTAGAGGTTATTATAGTTACACAATTATTTAGTACTTCATATAAATAAAACATGACTAGCCATATTTCGAAATCCTATTTTAATACTCCTGCTTGAAGACTTTATACATAAAAACATTTTGTCTTTGTTAATACAACATGCATGAGAATTCAACGTCGACCCACTTTGCTGATTTAAAATCAACAATGATTTTGGTTTTATGATGAAAGTGTTTTTAAGTCCAAACGTTCGGAAAATTATACTTCCAACACCAGCAGATTCATGAAGTCAACACTTTATAGTAACGATCTTATCTGTCTGCCGTCTGAATAAATGCTTAAAAAAATATAGATTTTCTTTCGTATCGGCTGCAACTTTGCTACAAATATTTTTTTTATTTTATATTTCACAATTTTTGTATGACTAGCAAACAAATCACACAAAAACACTGTCCACTAATAATAATGTTTTTCAGGCTGAAAGGCACCTTTATGAAAACTTGTACATAAATAAAAAGAAAGTATAATATGGATAAACAGACATAAACCCATAAACGGTGGTATGATTTTTTAGGGTTCCGTACCCGAAGGGTGCCAAGCGGGACCCTATTACTGAGACTTCGCTATCCGTCTGTCTGTCTGTCTGTCTGTCTGTCTGTCACCAGGCTGTATCCTATGAACCGTGGTAGCTAGAGAGTTGATTTTTTTACAGATGATGTATTTCTGTTGCCGCTATAACAACAAATACTAAAAAACAAAATAAATTTAATATTAAGTGGGGCTCCCATACAACTAACGTGATTTTTTTGCGGTTTTTTATAGATAATGGTACGGAGCCCTTCGTGCGCGAGTCCGACTCGCACTTGGCCGGTTTTTTATGATTAACTAGCATTTATGGCAATCGTTACAACTAAAACTAAATAATGTTTTAATCAATGCCGAACTTTGGTACATTGTGACTTCTCCAAACCATATGAGAAAACACACGTGTCGTAAGCATCGACTGCTGCAGGAGTTCAATGCTTAATATTGCGAAATTACCCCTTTCAGACTAGAGATTCTCATTCTCCTGGCCGAAAATGAAACAAAAATGACATTAAAATTAGGGGAAATTAAGTTCTCATCCCTTGCAATAGACATTAAACGTCTTGGTAGTCACTATCAAAGTCAAACACTACATAGTGCTTCTGCGCGTCGTTGAGTGAAATACATTTTGCTACACTAATAGTTGACGACTGTACTTTAAGTACCTATGAGATGATATGAATAAAAAGAAAGATAAAAGTGTTTAGAATAGTAAAAAAATACCATGAAATACACATGATTTCACAGGAGGATAAAAACAGCGAAAGGCGATGAAATGCTAATAAATCTCAATTTCAATTTAGATCATAGGTAGGTATGTATATGTAGGAGTTTCACAGCCAAAACAACATTCAACATTTTCGGATTCAATATGCTGCAAATTCAACTTTTTACACACTCAACGTTTAGGGAATTCAACTCTTTGCATGTTCTAAATTATTAGATCCAACATGCTGCCAATTATTAGATCCAACATGCTGCCAATTATTAGATCCAACATGCTGCCAATTATTAGATCCAACATGCTGCCAATTATTAGATCCAACATGCTGCCAATTATTAGATCCAACATGCTGCCAATTATTAGATCCAACATGCTGCCAATTATTAGATCCAACATGCTGCCAATTATTAGATCCAACATGCTGCCAATTATTAGATCCAACATGCTGCCAATTATTAGATCCAACATGCTGCCAATTATTAGATCCAACATGCTGCCAATTATTAGATCCAACATGCTGCCAATTATTAGATCCAACTTGCTGCAAATTCAACATTTTGGGATTTCAGCTTTATGATAATTCAATATTCTGTACTGAAAGGGCAAGTATTTACTAGCTGGTGCTCGCAACTTTGTCTGTCTGTACTAGGAAATATCATTAACCGAGAAAACATTGTCCTCCTTCTGATGTAGTCAGATAAAAGTATCCTTTAAGTTAATCTATCTCAAAAACTATATGTACTAACCGGTCAAATTAACTTGAGACCTCGCTGACCTGCAATTGCCCTAAAAGCGCCGTAATGACATCAACATTCAGGTCGAAGTTAACTTGACAAGGATATAATTATGTATTATATATATTTATTAACTTAAAAGGGGAGTCCCACGACCTGTGCTGCTGTACTTACTGAAATAAACTAATTTTTGAAACAAACTAATTTTGAAATATGTTAAATTCAACCACATCCGTCCAGCTGTTTCAGTGAAATAGTAGGAAACACATAAAACACTTCCACATTAATTTATAATATCAGTGGGATTTACTAACTTTAGTATTATTGCAGTCTCCGTGCATTTAGGTGGAAAATAGGTCAATTTACAGTCATTTCGTGGTGCAGCACAGCGCAGGCCAAGTGAAAACATTGTGACCGTTTCCAAAGGTGTCACACACATGACATCACAACTAAACTTATTAAAAAAATACCTATAGCAACCGGATAATAGCGGTCTAAATCCAGGCTTCAGTTTATTTTGGTTTTGATGCCTCAAGAAACGGTCTAATCTTCAACTACTACCACGAGCCCGCACTTGGCAGGACGCCCACACGAGACCGGGATTCTCATCCGATCCACACTACATCATCACGCATTTTGCCCACGGCAGAGGTACAGATTTGCACCCGCGGCCGACCGCGACACTTTGCACCCGCGGCCAACCGCGACACTTTGCACCCGCGGCCAACCGCGACACTTTGCTAGAGCTCGTCTAAGCTGAAATGACGCGCCCCACTCCTTGGTTTCATATTTGCTTGTCATACAAAACCAAGGAGTGGATGAAAAACATCATGATGTTCCAGACGTCATTACTTTGCCGATGATGATTACTTATCGAAACTGCCTAAACCTGGGCGCCCACTGTGCCCGTTCCACCCCACATGGGAAAAAGCGTGACACTATTATATTTTTTGTCACATAGGAAGAGACCATGTCAACTGTCAGAATTCGATGCTTTTGGCTACTTTTAGAGTTTCGACTTTGTAGATGTGGACTGTGGAGCCACGCGCGTGGCAATAGTACTATCATGTACTATCGCATCGGCCAAATCACCGCTCCGACTGCGGTAATAAACTTGATCGTTATTTTGTAACTGACTGGGGGAGTCTTTCAGGACAAACAAATAATTTTAAAATATGAGACGATGTGGGAGTCTTCGATGGTCAGCAAAACGGGAAGTAGCAACCGAGTAAATAAAGAAAAGTATTACAATTTATTTACCCCTCATTAATAAAACACTGTGCAAGGTAATGTAGCCAGGCCAGGGGCACAGGCCTTTACAGGGAAACGAGTAAGATTGAGCCATAGTCCACCACGCTGGCTCAGTGCGGGTTGGTGGAGAGGTGACGGGCTACGCCAGAGGCCTTAATGGCAGCTTGGTAACTTCTGACAGTCAGATTGGTCTTTCACGTATAATAAAATTATAATTTTTCATTACCTAATGTTAGATGCTCGGATAAGGTAGGTACCTGTTAGATATGCGTACCGAGTGCGCACGACCGATATTTATAGCCAGGGTTCCCTGTACGCGCGTTGCACTCCGAAAATTGGACCCATATCAATTTCCACCCGTGTTAGCCGTGTCAGTCGTGTCAGTCGTGTCAATTACGTTGTTAATATGTCGAGTGTGGCGTGCACGCTTGGCGGCCGAGGATGGAACTATCCATCAAAATACGCGGATGAGGTGTAGAGGGGGAAACTCAGGGGGAATATTCAGAACAATTTACCCCCCTTCTGGTGCAGTCGGGTGAAAAGTTGATAGGACCATTATTAGTTGTAGCTTAACCTCTCAACTGTTGAGCCATCTTTTGATGATTTCCATTTCATAGTTTTTGATCCAGTTGAGAGGTTAATCTTGTTAAGGTTAAAACAAGAATTATTATGTGAACGTCTTAACGATTAGGTATACATATTTGAAGTGAATGATGCGGCCGAAATTTTGGGAAGTACACTATTATTCTATTATCGTGTGTGCGTGTTCTGCTATAAGGTTTTTAATTTGGTGTAGGACAGATCATTGATATACCTGATTTATCAAAAAATATATGTAAAACCGATGTACAAATCTTGTTATCCAACGAGTTATTAATCCATTAGTGGTGTTAACCCACGATTTGTAGCCGAAAACTGGAGGCCGGAAATAGTCGGTGAAAATAACGCGAACGTTCGCCGATGGACGCAAAACAGAACGCTGGCGGGCTGCCAGCGCCAGCAGGGCCGAACAACATGCACCCGTGTGTACAGAACTTTATCATAGTCACTATTACAATGTATCTACACACACCTGTGCCCTGTCTGTTCGTTTGATCAGAATAGCCTAATTGATGCGTTTCCAGCGGCAAAAGTTGTTTTTGATTCGGAGTCGGCGGATGTTTTGTTATAATTAATTAGATTTTGTGGTTCAAGAACAGAGTAAATAAAACGTGCTTTCTATCCTCGAGATGGATTTGGGCTCAATCTTACTCATATGCGGGTAAGGGTCCGTGCCCCTCGGTGGGGAAATAAATGGGCAACAATTATTTATCTCCTATCTACGCAGGCGCCTGAAGTAGGCTAACTGAAATATAATAAATTAAAAAGTGCCGTTAAATGGGGATGGCGGGGTGCAGGCATTTAACCGGGTAGGAACCATCCTGGAAAAGAGCGGATTGGTTTCTGAATACTTTACTTTATTCATTAAACCGTGTTTTTCTTCTGAAATTGCCAAAAATGTTTTCCATTTTGCATTTCTGCCGAAATCCGCACTTTTCTGTTGTTGCAGCGCATCTGGCACTCCAATTATAATTTTTGTCGCATAATGAAATGGCGTGAGAGACGCGGATGAT
Organism: Argyresthia albistria; assembly: GCA_963457715.1. Taxonomy (NCBI): domain Eukaryota; kingdom Metazoa; phylum Arthropoda; class Insecta; order Lepidoptera; family Argyresthiidae; genus Argyresthia; species Argyresthia albistria. The sequence continues at coordinate 321,351 of OY735268.1, read as the reverse complement.
ATTTTTTTCTGTTTAAAAATAACTGACGCTGTTGTACTGATGGAAGATAGAGCACGGCTGGCCCTTGTGAGAGTGGAGGGGAGAGTGGAGGGGTTGTAACGTGTAATGGTGGAAATTTTCGTGTATTTTTTTGTGGGCGATTAGGATCTGCTTACCCCCCGTTTGTTTTGGTGGATTTTGGACTTGTTTTGAAGAAAGTTATCGTTTTTTTTAACAATATTTTGATTTTCTTTTGTCATTAAGTTAACCGCTATCGCAGTAAACCTGCCTTTTAGTTTTTTCTTACCTGCTAAATAGTAAAGGTTTGTTGCAAAATGATATTAAGTATTGATTCATTCGTGATTCTTTTCCGGTATTGACACACAAAAATCTGAATCAACGCTATTTTCATACCTCATAAAATACCTATTCTCTTCTCTCTCTAAAAGAACAACTTATAAACCAACCAATATTTACGACTCTGAGATACCAGAAACACATTTACTAGATCCAAGAATTGGGTCAGATTAAAAAAACTCCGCGCGTTTTAAGTAGTTCCGAGTCGGTATAAATTATACATTTGGCACCATGCGTACGCGCACGCTAGTGGACGAGCTACGATAAATAAAGCCGCAAATCGATGTACAAGATAGTCATTTGACACACGGTGCTGTAGGTAAAAAAATATTTGAGCTGTAGTTCTCAAAAATATTCCTATGGGGGGCGGTAATGACGTCATCAATTTTATTTATGGGATTTTAATTTTAATTTTGCAGAAACTATCACGTGTGTTATCAAATTTACAACACCATAACCTTTCGGCCACCTGTTTCCTGAGGAGTGAGGGGGGCATGGGAATATTTTTGGGAACTATCGCATAAAATTATTGTTATAACTTAAAGTACCTATGTGTGCCAAACGGCTATCCTGTACATCGGTTTGCGGTTTTCTAGCATAATTTGCTTTGTACAGCGTCCACTACGCCGCGAGCCAGATTTTTTACTTTGGCCCAGCTGAGATCGCGCGGTAGGGAATAGCCAACACGTTCCTTGTGGGTTGACAGAAGCATAGCACACGTGTAAGCGACCATAATTAATAAAATAAAAAAACAACAAACACAGGATTACCTACATTTTATAACGATACATGGCAGGTGGTGATCAGGTTGGAGAATCCGTTAATGTCTTAACATTTTGGCCACATACATAAAACTTACATATATATATGTATATATCTGAGAAGTTCCTGAAAATTTTGTAAAATGAAATAGTGATATTTAGCCATCCAGGAATGTGTATTGTGTAGTTGCTTTTTCTGTACTCTGCTGGGATTGTGCCCATACAGTATTTAGCCACGTACTTCGTTTTTAGGGTTCCGTACCCGAAGGGTGCCAAACGGAACCCTATTACTGAGACTTCGCTGTCCGTCTGTCCGTCCGTCCGTCCGTCTGTCACCAGGCTGTATCACATGACCCTTGGTAGCTAGACAGTTGAAATTTTCACATATGATGTATTTCTGTTGCCGCTATAACAACAAATACAAATCAAAAGAAATTTAATATTAAGGGGGGTTCCCATACAACAAACGTGATTTTTTTGCTCATTTTTGCTCGATATTGATAATGGTAGCAGGTAGACGCTTGAAATGTTCACAATATATTAACTTAACTTACTATACTAAAAACAATTAAATTAAATAAAAAAATATCCTTGAGGCTGTTTAATTTCACTTTCAAAAAGAAGCCCAAAATAAATTCACGACATGGCTTAGAAACCGGTGCTTCCTTAGTTTGTAAAATTTGTAAATTACAAGAAATAAAAATATAAATTTCCTTGTCACACGCCTAGAATTTTATGTACGGTCGCCTACGCCCAAAAGTATACCAGTTTAAGCGGGATTCAATCGCTAATATGACATGCCCGTATACTTTTAGACGCAGGCGACCGCACATAATAATCACAATTTAGCTAACTTTAGCCCATTGCTGGCATAAATGTGGACGCCTTTCTCAATATCACTATTGTACTGTTCTCAGTTCCTATAGCTGTATTGTACTGTTCTCAGTTCCTATAGCTGTATTGTACTGTTCTCAGTTCCTATAGCTGTATTGTACTGTTCTCAGTTCCTATAGCTGTATTGTACTGTTCTCAGTTCCTATAGCTGTATTGTACTGTTCTCAGTTCCTATAGCTGTATTGTACTGTTCTCAGTTCCTATAGCTGTATTGTACTGTTCTCAGTTCCTATAGCTGTATTGTACTGTTCTCAGTTCCTATAGCTGTATTGTACTGTTCTCAGTTCCTATAGCTGTATTGTACTGTTCTCAGTTCCTATAGCTGTATTGTACTGTTCTCAGTTCCTACAGCTGTATTCTGAGCTACAGGCTTCAAAACAGCCCGCTGTGAAACTTCAGCACCCTTAGTTAACCGAAAAATATACAGGGTGACATTTAATTAGCCGACCATATTTTGGGGAATGATAGTACCCATCATTTTGAAGAACTTTCCCTAAGGAACATAGGGTCGCAAACGAACTTAGTAACTTGAAATTAGCTGATCGGGGCAATGTACTGCGGTGCGAAATTTTTCTTTCATTTGCGACTGTATGTTTCATGGGGAAAGTTGTTCATAATGAGGGGTACTATCATTCCCCAAAATATGGTCAGCTAATTAAAAGTCACCCTGTATACAATTAAAATTACTCTTGGTATGCCTGTATAGAATAACAACATAATTAATATCCCTTTCGTCGACACATCTTAATTTAATTTATGAGTAGATATCTAATTTATTCATACTTGTCATTTTATTCATTTGTCACTGACTTCCCTCTATTTATCTGTTTTTTTTTTCCTGTCATAACTAGATCTGCTTAGAAATCTCTTTTTGGAGATAAGCTTACCTTTGTACATATCTTTTTGTAAATGTTACGTGTTTTATATGTTTTTGTGCAATAAAGTATAAATGAAAATGAAAAAATCTCATTTAGCTATGTTCTACATTGTTCGTTTGTTCGACCTGTGTGCTTCTGCGAATGAACCAGTTACAAGCACCCAGCAGTCTATTCAAGGTTATCGACTTCAGTCACCACCACGGAAGAATGAAAAACACTGACTGAAAGTATTTGCATGATAATAGCATGAAATTCAACCGGGAAATTGGTTGGAATGCAATATAGAGTTGTTTTCGTGTTTCGGTGCCGGTCTATTTAAAGATATCAGAATGTTTTTCTGCAATATTTACTACGTGGGCAAATCCTTTGTACGAAATGTTTCGTATAAAATATATTGGTCATATTTATTGCAAAATCGGTTGACGAGAAAATCCCGACAAATAGACTCCCAATTCATCGGATTGAAAATACTCGATCTCGTATACGTAGTTCCGTTGTTAATGGCGTGTTTTTATGTCCAATCGCCATATACAATAAACACACGTAATTAGCACGGTTTGGCACGGTCCCGGCTGATCGCCCGTGTTGTGGCCGCGCGCGTGTCTACTCCACGTGTCAGTACTACAGTGACCTCAGAGTAATCAGGTCAGGAGGCGCCTAATTGAAGTTCACTACAGAAATATACTGGAATTTATCGCGGTGGACGAGGTAACGCTCTAGAAATATGTACAACTTTATAAAGAAATCAATTCATACACGATTAAGAAATACACGACTAGACAACATGCACGCAAAAGAACTGGACTCACATTCCGGGACTGAGAACACCTGTTGGCTTTTACCCCAACCTATTTACCCTAGACTGAGCCTATAACTACATAGAGAAATTGCTGTCAAAAATTGCATTAAAATTTTGGCCTTGTCAAGGTGATGTTAAGCACACAACTAATCATACGGGTGTTAGTGCCACTAGATAGAAAGAGACCTATATTTTTGGGATAACTTAGATATTTTCTAGATTCTAGATGCTTTGTACTTTAGACAATGTTCTGTCGTTCCAAAGTCCTCATTCCAGGTTTTTTCATGAAACACTATAGCTGGTCATCTGCGTACAGGTCCGCAATAGTAATATTTATGTTCGCGATATCATTTACGAACAGAGTAGGACCCAAAATACTGCCCTGTGATACGCCAAAACAGTCTTTGACCTTTGTTTTAATTAAATCCTTAACTTCTAAAACATTTACATCTCTAGCAGAGGGGTAACATGGCATCTGCATAGTAAATCTTTGGTATACCAACTCACTATAGTGAAGGACATACACAGACATCAGGGATAACGTTAACTGTACCGGATAGATTGGACGGTAGGAATTAAACGCGCAAGGTCAATGGTTCTATATTAGTCCGGCACGGGAGAGTAGTGTAGAACTATTTACACGTGTTTTTCGTTCTAGAATGTTGTGCGTCTTTCGGGAAGGTGTAGGAAAAACAAGTCGAGAGGAAGATTACGGTCGTTGCTGCGTCATATGCGTGATTTGGTCGGATACTTTCTTGGGGTAACAATCTCGCTGGTTGGTAGACAGTGGAAAGCATGGCGGGGGACAGATGCGAGTGGCGTGCTTTGGGATAGGCCTATGCCCAACCGTGGGATGATACGGGCTGATACCAGCTGATACCAGCGTCACAGATTCGTCTGTGACATTGCTGAGTCAGGGCCATTTCACTGCCGTGGTACAGTCACATAACCACACAGCTGTAGGTACCTACTGATTTTTGTTGTTATTAATTATGTGTGTGTACCATGTCCAATGAATAAATGAGTTATCTATCTATCTGATATGATGATGATGAAAAGTTCAAAGTTATTTTTTTATTAACCTTAAAATCCCATACCCAGCAGTGGATAGATGTGGGCTAATTGATGATGATGATGATGAACCATAAAATCATACAGATTGCTTAGTCAACGTCAATATTAACATTTTTGTATACTAGCGCCCGTTCGGAAGTTGTAGGCTTAGGGATGGAGCAAAGAAAGGCGAGAAACTCCCCCGTACCTCTTTTAAAATCTGTAAGGTCCTTAAAAATACAATTTTATGTATTTCTACTTAAGTCTAAGGAAATGCACCGAAGAGAGAAGTATTGGCTCAGTCCCATCTTTGGATTTCTGTGCACTGAGATGGTAAAGACCACGCAGTTTTTTCATCTAAATGTTCTTTTACACTGTAACTAATAAGACTTCTTTCATAGACCGTTGTTGACAAAGTTTTTGAACCTCCTTTCCGCTTCATTAGGTATTTTATTATAATGATTGAAACAAAAAGTAAATAAAACTTAAAAAAACCGACATCCACAAACACTGTTTGATTAGAAACCAATATCAAGTGCTTTTTGAGTTTAACACAAACTGTAACCCGCTATTCCCAAATAATAAGGAATGAATTTTGTCAAATCCCATCTCAGTGCTAATCTACGCTACTAAAAATATCCCGACGAATTGTAAACCTCCTCCTTTTGTAAAGTCGGTTAAAAACTAACACACACTCCCATAAAATAATCAGCAACCTACTGAGTCTGAATCTGAACGCGGGCATAGCAATCTTGATGATTCGATAATAATACACGGATATCGACACCTGTATCGTGTGATTTTGTATGGGAATAACTCGATAAATGTGTCGATATCCATATATTGAATGCGCGAGAATCATACCCCAGGGGTTGAAAAATATAAAAATACGATAAATGACCCTATTAAAATTATATTATCGGTTACTGCATCTGATCCCTGAATTGTCAATTACTTCATTAAAAAAAATATCTAAGTTTCGATATTTATTTGAGAGATTTCCAATAACTATACTTGAAACAATCTTCATTTTCCTGGTGTGATTTTTGACGTGATAACAACATTTTCACATTAAAAGAAAATAAAGCTTATCCGTATTACGTCAATTATATCTTCACTGGTTCAATATAATATTCACTAGGTACCTATTTATTTATTTATACGCTCATCACCGAAAGTGTTTTGACAGACTGACAGCTCGACAGACATACTGGCAGCGGCATTATATATTAATGTTGAGTGACGTTGTTTGAACATGCCTTTTTATAAGACGGGTGTGTAGTATGTAAATATTTTGTTTGCATGTTTCTTTTTATTTGAACGATCGGCTTAATAATTTATAAGTTTTAGTGATATGTGATGTTATGTTACGCAAAAGAAATGCTCGAGATTGTACATAACTGAACAATAAAATAATAGTTTGTTATAATTTTAGAAGTCCTCACAATAGGTATATTTATTATATACATTATTTCTACGGTCACTGAAACTAATCTACGTCGAAACCAAATAGGGCTTTTAAGCATAGGTATACGAAATGGCCAGGAAATGTGACTCACTGAAAATGGCACGAACGATAGAAAAAGAAGTAGTTACATTAACTCCAACACATTTTCCCGCCCAAAATATTTTCGCACAAGACAAAGTTCGCTTATTCATTTCGCACAATCTGCTGTCTATCCCCCCCCCCCCCCCCCCTACAGGAAGAGGCGCCATAATTGAAGCCTTATTTATGACCGGAACCGGAAGTTATACTAAAAGCTCATTAGTCTAGTTTCCTTTCCCTTAGTTTGTTATTTGTTTTCGTCGACTTCAAAAACAAGCTTTTTCCGAAGAAGTGATAAGGAAAATAGCGATAAAATACATCTTGCAAGTCTCTGAACTGAAAAAAACTTATTTAATTGGACGGCAAACAAACCGTTAATAGTAATAGTATATATATATTTTTTAATTTTCAATTTAATTTTATTTATATACAACTAACTTACTACTAAAAACAATTAAATTAAATAAAAAAAAATAACGCGTGTAGCACCGTACACGTGTTAGAAGTAAAACTTCTGTAGCTAGATCATTAAGTGGTACCTATACTATACACCTATACCTACCTATACTAAAAGAGATTTAAATTTCCAATTTTGAGATCCAATCTCTGCTTCAAGTTACTTTTAAGTTTCAGACGTCCGATTATTTGAAATTATTTTATACTTGTACTTACTTTTAATACGTCATGTCATTTATTTCCCACCATTCCTTATCTACAATTTGTCGCGCTCGTGATGATATACTTAACTCATTCAATAGTGTCACTACTATTTGCATCTCGCTCAGATTATATACCATCTGACGTTACGTCTTTAAGCCGTCTCGCTCAAATGTATGCATTGCTTTGCTTGTTTTAGAAATCCATATCGACCCGTGTGACATTGATGAAACTCTTTTCTTACAAACTGTATGGATCGCATCGCACAGCTGTCAAACATAAGTTCCGGTTCCAACAAAGAGGTTTTTTGTTTGTCCCAGCCAGCGGCGGCGGCGGCGGCGGCGCCATCTTGGCCATACCGGAAATCAAGAACTCGTGGAAGAATGCTTAATATAATTTTTATTTGTTAACGTTTCATCAGGTTTTTCTCTCACTAATTAACATTCTTTATTGTACGAATGTATTATTATCTTATCTGATTAGTTAAAAACCGTATTGAAAATAGTTGCGGTTTTAAAAGTCTTCAGCCGACCCTGACGTCACCGATTCCAATTTCCGTTACATTTCTTAGCCACTCGTGATAGCACCCGGCTAGTATCAATTGAAAAGCAAATATATGAATAACCCACAGTTGAGAGGTTAAATAAATTTTACCCCCGTGCCCCAAGAAGTTTTACTTCAACGCCGCCGTCGAGTGGCAGGGTGCCCAACATGCTGGCAACATTACCTCATAATAAATAATATCAGGAACTACCACTAATAACAATAATAATAAAAATATGTATTGCAATGTGTCGTAGCCATATCGTCGCATAGGCCATATCACGAAATGGCCAAACGTGAAATATCATAAAACAATGAAATCGCCTAGGGCAAACACTGTGGTAGCTTAGGTGAAGTCTCTTTAGTAGAGGCGAGCGCAGCAAAGCCCTCAATGGTCTTCGTGTTAGTTTGACATGTATAACAAAAAAAAAAAACATACGTAGTGCTGAATAACAATGCTTTTAAAAAAGACATCTTTTCATTAAAACCAGCCATATCAATGGCCAGTAATGGCTTGGCCATATCATGATTTGGCCAAATTTGACGATATGGCTCAAGAAACTCACGAAGAAGAAATGTTGGTTTTACATTATCAATTGGCTATTCAGGGTACCACATGTGGCAAGAGTCCTGATGCATAGTTTTCCTGTGTGGACTGGGCAGGGCTCTCTGTCCATATCTCCCGAGTCCTGAGTCCTACCGGCCCTGGCCGCCATGCATCACAACAATGAACTTAAGCAACGGAAATGAAAAACAGTAAATCCTCGTGCGAACCTAGTTACGATTATTACTTCGTAGGGAGCCGAGGTAATAAAATGAAAGAATCACGGAAAATACTTTCAGTTTGATAGAGCTTTGGGTGACGGTAAAAGTTTTTGGAATTGTAAATAGAATCATATAAAAAGATTAGACTGGTAAAAAGCTACTCTATATAAGCTCAACAGTTGTATCAAACATCCCTAAATACCAGACACTCGTATATATATTTCGTATATATTTATTGCACCTAAAAGACAAAACACAAAAAGATACAGAGAAGGAATGTACAAAGACAAGCTTATCTCTAAAAAGAGATCTCTTCACACACTCACAGCTCAAAATTGAAAAAATAAATAAGCATAATGGTTAGTTTTGAACTCGCCGCCGCAGCTATGGAGTAAATAAAGTATTCCTCACGCTGTTTTCCATCACTGAAATTCAATAATGAGAGTAACACACCACTACGACTAGAGTAACACACCACTACGACTAGAGTAACACACCACTACAACTAGAAGCATGAAAGAGGGCATGTGTTTTCAACCAATGATGTCCCATTTACAAAAACCCCGGAAAATATTTGTCCCGTAAAATTAAATTTCAGATACTAACGCTGTAGCTTCGCACGTAACGTAACATGTTGCTAAGAGTTTTGATATGTCGCCCTATTTATCAGTAACACGACAGGACAGTGTTTATCAATTTATATGTAACAATTTATTTAGTGTTCGGCCTCGCCGTTGTTTTTTGTCGGGAAATGGGAAATCTCGTAATCGTTAGTTCCACGTGACAGGGTCAGGGTAGGTAAAAGTCAGAGGACGCAAACTAATTTCAGAGTAGAAATTATATTGATATTAATTGATATGGCTGGTTTTAATGAAAACATTATAATAATATAGTGAAAATTAACAAAGTAATCTTACATATCAGGCGAGCTTTATCTGTAAAGAGATTTCTTAGCCATAATAGCCAACGTTAAAATAAAGCTTTTTCTTCCAGTGCCAGGTAACACTTTTCTGAATTCGTTTGTGCTCATTGGCTTTCAGCGATTATTCGAGAAATCATTGTCCGGCAACTGTAATACCAACAATTGCGTATTATTTCAGTTATATTGCTTCTAATTGCTCCGCGTGTAGTGGCGGTATCTGTGGCTTCAATTGACATTACCGTAAATTGCCTCGCAGCACAACCTATCCTGTCCAGCCTTGGTTTGCTGGAAGAAATCTCTTTAGAGATAAAGCTCGCCTATGCGCATTGTGATTTGTAAGATTACTTTGTTAATTTCCACTGCAATAAAGAATATGAATAATTTATGTGATGATTACACGATGAATTCAGCTGATAAACTTACACTCAATTTCTATTTATTTATTATTAGACACGTCAACAGAATACATATTTTACACTTAATCGAGATTTTCACTGACAAATTCTGATATATATTCGTTTGACAGACATGCACAACATTAAAAGTTTGATCACGCAACAACGTTAAATAATTAAAAAATAACAAATATTAAATTTAATTAATACACAATACATTATTTTTTATTTAAAAGGTAGAGTGTCGTGGAAGATATCTAAATCGTCCTGAGCAGCGCACAACATAATAAATGAAGGAAACATTCGTGGTAGTGGCGAGTGCCCCGTGCCTAATTTCTAATGGACTACACGTGGTATTCCATCATATTTATTTATTATATAACTATTCTTCTAAGCATTTGATTGCTAGCGTCGCGTATTTTATTTAGCGTTTGGTCGCTGTCGTCAACGTCACAACTCATAAAGGTGGCAGTTTGAGCAGCCATTTGATAGCCTCTTCGTCAGCGGAGTAGACTTTTTGCAGTCCTCCCTCGATCGACCATAGAGGACAATCATCCGTCAGGTGGGCCATGCTCTGAATAGCTGCTCCGCAAGAGCAGAAAGGGTTGTCTCTGTACCCCCACTTAAACATTTGTTTGGCGCAGCGGCCCTGACCAGGCCAGTCCGGAGTCGGTTCAGCTTGGTCCAGCAGTTGCGTGGAAGGTTGAAACCGTGTGGCCGATCATTTGGGTTTTTGACCAGGTGCGCGGGATGGAGTGGGGGTGGAGATCCATCTCTCCGCCCATGTCTCGGCTGCTGACATGGTTCCCTCGGAGATTTGGGACGCGATCAATCCGAAGGGTCTCCGAGATTTGAGGCGGAGGTTAGAGCTTGTTGCTTGGAGGTCCTCGTTGATGGGGAGGCGAGGCCGCACTTTTATTTTATCGAACTGATACTTGACGACGTCGAGCGTCGCGTAGTAAAGTAGCTTGAGAAGCATTATACTAATAATAGATAATAATTAATAATAGTTGAGTAAACTAAATGTAGCTCATTAATGTCCCCACCGAGCCTTTACCCGGATACGATCATGATTGAGCCGTCTCCACCACACTGGCTCTGTTCGGGTTGGTGGAGGGGTTGTACGACTACTATATGCAATGATAATAGTGCTAAACAAAAAAGGTTTTAATACTCTGTGACGACATAGGTGACGGACGTCGCTCACCCATCACGTCACCTAGAGGGGAAGTGACGGGGGGAAGGGGGGGGAAGGACAAATGTGGAGGGAGGTGGGGGGAGGTAGTGGGAAAAACATTCGTCCTCTTGATTAATTGAACGAAAGGAAAAACGAAAACACCGCTGTTTTCCCGAAAACTTCCCCGAAACTCAATCGTACGGCGATAAATCAGAAACAGAATAAAAACTAATATTTCAGCGGTTTTCTACCTTTTACCGGAAAACTACCTAGTTTTGGGTTTTATTAGGGTCTTGTCAAAGTTAGTGAAGCGAAGAAGTTGGATAGCGAAGGCGACATATTTTTAGGAAGGGACAATGCGGTACTGCCACCTAGAAAAGCTATTCATATAACTTTGGCTAAAACACTGAAAGAATGGATTTGAACTGAAAATACTGAGACTTAGTAGTAACGAGAGACGTAGTAGTATATTAATATCAATTTATATTAATATCAATTTAAACTTAACTTAAATAAACAAAAAAAAATTGTAATTAATTAACTAAATAACTATTTTACTCAATATTTGTTATATAATGAAATGTAGTTTGATATGTTATGAACTGTAATTTAATGCATGCTGTGTTTGCCTATAAGTGGACAAACATCTACAATGAGTACAAAATGTAACAATTAAGTAAACATGTATTGTCCGTTGGCGGACCTGAACCAATAAAATAAAATAACAAGTATTTTTCAGGACTATAGACTAATTCTATACCCTTGACCACCAATCGTAAAGCCCCTGAGTTTGTCCTGCACCTATGTGCAAATAAAAGTTACTCTATGATAATATTTATGTAAAAGCAAAAGTAAATGTAGCCTAATAATATTCCACCCTAAGGGTAGATTTTACCAACAAAAAGTTATGCGAGAATAAGCCGAGGATAATATAAATATGACAATGACAGTTCAAAATGAGGTTACCTTAGAAAAAGTAGAAGATACTCTCGACTAAAAAGTTACTCTTCGTTGGTCAAACTCGCCCTAAGGGGCACAGGTCATTACCCGGATACGAGTAGATTGAGTGATACCATAAACTTTATTGATTTTCCATGTTATAGGTATTATCTTTGATAGGCTACTGCAGATGACAGGATTGCATAGTCCATCCAGGTAACGTTGTCTGTCCGACTGTACCAACCTAGAGAAACGTCGAGCCCACACCGCAACCCTGGACCTTCCCTATCGGGAGGTAATCGCTATTGTGAGCCGCCGCGCACAAAGGTTGAGGCATCCGGGACATCCTGAAATGAGACACGTTTGCTGGCGATCATATAGATTGGGGTATAGGTTACAAACAAATTATACATAGGTACTCTATACAGATGGGTAATGCCGGGTAATAACCCCCAGTTTTAATTAATTACCCAGTAATTCCCCATGAATTGCTAGGTAATTAATTACCCACAGTCCAGTCTTTTGAAATTTTGATGAATTTCTAAACATTTTATGTTTAGTCAAAAAAAGCAAACTAGTGATCACGAGAATTGCCACCAACCAGACTATAAAGGTAGGTACAACGTATTACAATAACACAATCATGAGCCACACGATTGAGCCCAGAATCGAATTATAATTAGCTTTTAATGTTATTATTGTTATGATGGAACAGATCCAACTGTTGCATCACCTAAGTAATTTAATTTTCTATTTCTCACTCGCGCGGCAATAAATACATATATTTATTTTCTATACTTCTCATACATATGGAGCTTGCATACAATTTATCACGAACGTTTTGTTGATGCGAATATATTTGTATGATTTATTTTGCCGGTATTGGCGTTTCTTCGTCTTACAAAAATAAGTCTTCTTCCAATGCGGAGTGACAGAGGTACCGTCATGTTTCCAGTGGCCTGAAATGCAATACCGGTCTGCATAAAACTATCGAAAATATTGGGATAATTTTATCGATGACTGGACGATATCTATTCGACGCGACAGAAACTGTCCTCTGTCCATTTTGGCCGACCCATCTGCAAACGTTGTTATGATGAAGATTACAGGTGTCGTGTCGAGCATTTTGCTATTTCCTTTGCTTTCTTGATAATTATTTTGTTGCAGAAAAGGTGTCTAATTTGTGTTGGCTTTCGCAACAAACTTAACCTAGAATCAAGAAAAGTAGGTGTTCAAAAGAACAAATGAATCCCACAAAAAAACTCTACAAGCCCTTCACAAGTTCACAAACATTACACCTTAGTCAAAAATTTGGCTTGGCCGTTTCGTTCGTTACTGCAAGAATTGACAGAAAAGTAATAAACTGTGATACATTTTTCATCTACATTATAACGCGTTACCTAGTAGATAAACCGAACTGACGAATCACTGGGCAAAGTGTCGGGGTGGGTCACGGTAGGTGAATTCGCTTCGTTCACCCCCTTTATCCTTCGTATTAGGTTGACATGTAAGTACCAAAAAAAGGATAAATATCTGTCGATTGTGAACAAGATCGACAAGGTGTAGACCTTGTCGAACTTGTTCACAATAAATCGACAGATTACAATCTAAGGGTTTTTTCCGTTAGATTGTAATCTCGCGGTTTTAACAATATTACGGTGACATGCCCATGTTGTATAATAAGTTGCCTATGTGATGGTAGCGAAATAGCTAAACCGCATATTTTGATCAGGGGTAGAGTTTGTGAAATTAGGGCTTGTAGAGATAGGGTTAGGTTAGTAAGGCTCGACTCGATGGTGAAAAGGGTACAAGACCAAACAAAAAGATAAACCTTTACTTATTCCTAAACGTTACCCTTTTGTTAATTCATGTAAAATATCGATTGGAATCGCACAGCTCGCCCAGAGCCAAAAAAAATTGGCGAGGTCTGTACATCACACTGAAACGAGGGTTCCAGGGTCGGGACAACGATATTCCAATTCCCAACGATTGCTATTTCTGCCCAATGAGTCATTTATATGCACAATATTGTACTCTCCATGCCATTCGTACCCTTGCCCTTAGTTTATCAGATTCCCCGGTTTTCTTGACCCTGTTTGATCCGGCGAGTGTTGTACGGAAAGCAATACAGAGTAATAATTTAGTCAAAGTCAAACTTACTAGAGTCTTGGAAAGGTTCTTAAGGAGACCAAAAAAAAATAAAAACGTATTTTGGTTTGAAACGAAACGGATATGCATTTCCTTAAACTTCGGATCGTAGTTCAAAAATTCAGGATCCTCTTGCTAAAGCCACTGAATATAAAAAATATGTCTCCTCTTCCGGTGAAAAAGGCTCTTAATATTCATACCGAATCGTCGTCGCCTTAAAAACGAAATAGGCTCGCGAATAATTCAGATTAAGCATTTTCTAATGCTGTAATTTGTATTCGAATGCGCCGCTCTGTTGCGTCCATCCATCAGAAGGAAATGGACCAATTAAAAGGACTGTCTTATCTTGAACTTAAATTAAATGCGAATCAGACGAAAATATGGCACACGGACGACATAACGAACCCATTGGTCAACCTTCAAGAAATTCGAAAAAGTTTCCAGTTTACATACGCCTTTTAAAGATGCCTAAAGATCACCTTATATTTTGATGATTTCTTCTTATTACATTAATGGATTCAAGTTTTCAAAGTGTATTTCCACCAAAAGACTATTTTTAAAGAGGGAAAACATTACAAACGTTCGGGATAGTTGCCCTCAAGTCCGCAGGGCTACAATTTTACAAACAGGGTACTTAAATGTAAGTTATTTCATCCCCAGTGAGTCCCTCGGTAGCATCGATAAAAGCGATTCTGCCTTCCGGGCACAAACATTTTCGCCCCGCCGCGTGCAAAATAAAATTTGATCGAAATCGGGTTTTCCGAAAACGCTAGACTGCATCGTGTCATGGAGTAATTAAACGGTAGAACAGGAAGGCATTGGTTTCAGCGTAGTTGGGAATGTTTGTTTTGTTTTGGCGAATGGGGGCTTGATTCCGGTTACAGGCGCACTGTTTATTCCTGCCAGACAGTTGGAGGCAGGGAAATTAGTTCTCGTTTGGTAAAGAAAAATAATAGCTGTAAGTTGATTTTAGCTCTTGAATGGACCCATCGGTATGTATAATGCCAATGGTTTTATTTATTCTCCTCAGTCCGAAGAAGGTTTAAGTAAACAGAAAAAAAACGAAACTACTGTTGCATCTAGGCTACACAAAGAGGAGGTAATAGAAGCAAAAATATCTGATCAGCGGCGTGTCTTAAATGTGCCACTTGGGTGTTTGAGAAATTATGGTTTAACAGTTTTTTGACCGGGATAAAAACACCTAAAACGCGATGCGTAGCCCCGCTACGGGCAGTTAATTTTAAAACAAAATACGTATGTAGTTTCCGGTAATACCTCGCTCTATAAGTAAATGCACTTGAGTTTAATGTTGCAACTCGCTTAAATGCCTCAAGCACGACTGGCCATAACCCTATCTTGATCAATCATCAGGCTTTTCTTCTGTGATGCCATTGAGATGACAATCTTTCACGTATCTCCTCAGACATTTACACGTTCGGTTGAAATGTCTCCGTGACTATTTCTACTACTCGTAGCTGTCGTGCTCCTGCAGCGACCACTATGGATGTCATTTAATTTTATCGAGCACTTAGTAAAACAACTGCCCACGAAGACATATTTTTGAAAGGCCAGAAAAACAGTCCCGTGGGGCACCGAAAAAAATCCAATTTCGTTCGGCGTGTCTTTATCGTGATTGCTGCGTAATATAATAATTCACCCCACTTTTCTTGTCCGGAAGTGTAGCGGGAGCTTTATGGTAACTTTCGTTGAGCATGCGAGCGGAGCTTTACTGCGTAGTAATTATTTCGGAAAAGCATTTTGTTTCGCGGTTCATTTTGTTTTAACAATTTAGCCCAAATTACAAAGCGCTAAACATGAAATTTAAACGTTTTTGGATTTGAAACATTTTGATATTTGAAAGTAAGGTTGATCTCTTAATGTTGCTGATATATAGATACTCTGTAGGTACTTGGTTCTATAAAACAGGATTCTACAGCCAAAGTTCCCCAGTTACCACGCAGTAAGTATAACTCATACCTCATACCCGACTCATTCATAATACAGTCCGGCACGAACCTTTATTAATATTAAATATTTGAACGTCAAAACACGAGCGGAGCATACGTGAAAATGCCGCCTTCGTAACATTTCTGGCCACCTAGCATTTACCATACCGTTCGACGGTTTACCATTGTAATAAGATCGGTTTTCCATAAAATAGATTTCATCACGAGTTTGTCATCTAGAAAACAATGAACCTACAGTTTTATGAAGCAAGTCACGTGCGAAGCTTTTTGCCTTTTCACCGATATCTCCTATTGTATTGTATCAGCTAAACAGGCCCTGTGTAAGGTCGTGTTGTTAGGCCGTTTTTTTAATTTGGTGGATAACACCTACGCTGGACTGCAGGCCTAGACAAAGTTAATAACGAAACGAAAACTCAAAATGTATGCAATTTGACATTTGGTGACGCTAGCGTAGCGTCGCATACATATTCTTAGCGTTTCGTGCAAACGATAATAGCATTTTGCATCTTGTCTACGGGGGCTGAACGTGTTTGGTATAACACTGTCATGACTGTGCGCCCTGGCATTCGTAGCTTCTCACTGCAGCACTCAGGCCCAGACTCAAAAGTTCTTGATGGCTACTTACTGAACAGATAAATTATTATGACATTCATTTTGAAAGTGACAGATGTTTCTGTTACATAGATCTTGTCAAGAACCTTTGAGACTCACAAATAATGTGGTCGAGTTGTACCTCTACTACTCACACACGCACACAACTCTTTTACCAATAGAGCCATGAATATTTAAGTTTGTGTGCGTAATTTTTGTGTATTTTTTTTTTGTGTAGGTATGAAAATATTAATTTATAGTCGCTTCGTACCTGACATAACAAAACATTATGTTCGCTCTTTTGGAGCATCAGCACATCGTGTTTTGATTGTTGTTTTGTTTTTGTGTTTGTCGTCTGAATAATTTGGCAATGGCGACGTTGCTTTTCTGATGTGGTTCACATATTGAGATTTCTTTAAATGTGTTTATTCAATACAAATCGACTCGCGTAACATTATGTCAGTAAAAAGCGGAAAGTAAAAAGGAACTTTCATTGGAAATCTACGAAGAAGGAATAGTTACTTTTATAGGAATAGGCACTGAGACTTGTATTAATTATTAATGACTCCGAATTCAGTTTCGTTGTTTTCGTAGCACAAAATATTTTTTCTTCATAACTTTCGGAGCTCAAAAGTTCGACCGATTTCAAGTATACACTTATCTACCTACACAAAGAACGACTATAACTATCCGTGACAAGTTTTATTTTTCAATTCAGGAACTAAAGAGACCTTCCCAATTCCGGTAACATTAAAAAACTTATATGTAAAAAAACATCGCGTGTAAATTGATCGTACATCAGGCTGTTGACTTTTAAGCTCCATTTTATTTATGGGGCTCTAAAGCTGTGTGCTTTATGACGACCTAGTGTTATTGTTACTTCATTTAGTTCAGTTTGTTATATTTCGACGAATGTGCCTTCGATTTCTCTGAAGATGTTACAACTCGAAGCATAAGGAGTCAACACCAAGAAACTTTTGAGCATTAAAAGGAACTGATTCATCTGGTACGTTTATATTTATATCATAGCCTAACTTTTATGATCCTATGATAAGATTGTGGCGGAAAACAGTATTATGATATTTTCATTGGTCAGAAAGAACTGAGAACTGATGAATGAAAATATAACTACCTACAAAACTATGTACTTTAGATGCTTGTATATTTTGTAGGCTCAATAATTACGCTCCAATTAAGAAGGATATAAAAAAATAATGTAACGATTTTATAATGTCGCACAAAAAATATATTAGTATAAGATTTATTAATTAGTAAAACACTGTTGCTCCATAATTCGGTTTTATGGATATCGATCTACATTATGCGGTAATTATTAGCAATACTGCTGCCCCGCCCCGACAACCAACAGATCCTGAAATCATGAAAAATGATACTTAGCACATCGTTCAATTAGCCGATGAACAATAGTAATCAGCGCGGACGCAACTCATGCAATTGATGAATACCTACATGTTTGCAATTGTATTGACTGTTAAACGATTGTTCAATGCGCGGAATGGTTTGTTTGTGGATGCGGTATGTTGGTATATGAAGAAAATAATGGTATTTTAAAATGTCTGGTTCATATGTGTCAATATAGCAGGATTCATACCAGACGATCCATCCAGGATCGTGGAACATGGATCGTGAATCTTACATGTCCGATCCAACTGCAACTTATTGTGATCCTGATGGCGGCTCCAACACGCTCCTGCCGATCCACACGGATCCTGTGGAGCGCGCTCCAGCCGCGCACGATCGACACGGATCCTGTGGAGCGCGCTCCAGCCGCGCACGATCGACACGGATCCTGTGGAGCGCGCTCCAGCCGCGCACGATCCACACGGATCCTGTGGAGCGCGCTCCAGCCGCGCACGATCGACACGGATCCTGTGGAGCGCGCTCCAGCCGCGCCGCGCACGATCTGAGCGCGTTGGATCATTTGGTATAGATTCGGCTAATAACATCCCTCATAGGGATCGTTAGCAACTCCAATTTTACTAAATTTTCAGGTAACGCTAAACAGCTTTTAGACTGCCAATAAATGCCTGTTTAATGGTATTTACAAGGATGTTAACCGAATTAGATCTTCGAAAAGTGTTATACTTTTAGGTACGAGTGAAGATGTAAGTAGATTTATGATAATAATCTTCTAAGATCTGAGTGAAGTGAACAAACAGAACCCTTAGCAACAGCGATTGTAAAAATAGGCTTGATTGCACCAACAACGAACCTACTATCGGTTGTTTACAACGATTTGCATAAAATCGCATGCTAACCAGTCGTTAACTGATAACAATTAGAAGGCTATTAATTCGGCGTGTTCGAGTTTTTATGAAAAGTCAATTCTATTGCAGAGGCGAAGGAAATAGATGAGTAATTAAACCACAGTTTAACTGAAGGAGGTTTGCAAATTATTGGCCGTTTATAGACTGACCCTACGCCCTAAGTGGTCAGCCATGTTCTTAAGGTAATAGATATTATAGTCTATAGGCTGGAGCCTACCTTGGGCAACGGCTGAGTCTTGCTATACAATACCAGCGAGGCAACGCCGCGCCGCCGCCGCCAGCAGCCTTCTGGGCACCTTGCCCAGCGACGGCGGCAGTGATCTGGCTCTTTTCTATTTAAATTAACATTTTGATTTAATTATTATTATTTAAATCAAATGTATATAAACTGTAAATATGTAAGTAAATGTAGCCCATTAATGTCCCCACCGAGGGGCACAGGCCTTTACCCGGATCCGAGTAAGATTGAGCCATACTCCACCACGCTGGCTCAGTGCGGGTTGGTGGAGGGGTTTTACGACTACTACATACTACGAAGTAGTGATAGAAGCCGGGACCTACAGCCACACCTCGGACACTCCATAGAACGCTCGTAAAATAAGCACCTGTTACTACTACATGACCAAATGATGTTTGTATACGTGCAAATGTGTGCGTAAATATTGCTAGGGCTGGTAGCGCGGAAAATGCAGCGATTTGCGTCGGGCGAACCGAAAGACGACGGCGCGACCCGAACACAAGCGTTTGCATTATTATGAAGTGACTTTGTAGGGGCGCTGCCGTTTAAACAGGTACCTAGTCGGGTTCTCATTGAAATCCTAAAAAATGTTAATGTTCACTTTGATCCTTCATACAGTTACAAAAATGGAGTAGGTAGGTATCGAATAACTGTCTAAAAGTGGGCACAGTGCCTTTGCCACCTCTTATGGGAAAAGGCGTAAAGCTATGTTATGTTGTTGTTACCTGCTATTACTTATTCTGAAGTAGGTAAGAGACACTTGGCGTGAACTGTTGTAGGTAGGTACCTACCTATGTAAAAACATCGTTAGGATTGTACAATATTCGAATTTTATGTTAAGTAGGTACCTAGTCTCTGAGGGATTCAAAACAACCAAACCACTACAGGACAGGGTTCGAGCGAGACCCGGCCGAAGCTCGCTGTATGTGGACCCAGCTAATGGCGGCGCGCCGCCGCTGCGACAAAGTTAGTGCGTGCGTACTTGGGTCAATCAACTTTTCTGTCAACGCACGCACTCTCGCACACTGAAAGTTCTTCAAGGACTAGCAGCTCAACGGCACTATCAAAGGACACCATACCACGCCATGCGAGCAAAAAAAACACAAACGAAGATCTTCGAGAACGTAATCAAGTTCCCCGTAGTGCCTGCTAGCTTAGATACTATTGTTATATTCGTCAAATGTGTAAATTTAACCATTTAGCGTAGGTATTTTAATAATAAATGGTCTGGGACAGCGAAGTGTGGGTAAAATAGTTGATTGACCCACCTAGGTACTACCTACTTTTCAACTCGAAGTGCTTCGTTCGCGTTGTTGAATCGCACCAACAACGAATAGCACGAAATGAATACCTATTTAATAAATGTACTTAATTAATTGATAATTTTTACGGAAGGTTTAGTACTAGGTATCTTAGAAAATAAAATATGAAAGAGAACCTTTAGAGAACCTCTCCTTTTTTGAAGTCGGTTAAAAATAAAATATTACGACACTGACTTATTTATTATCAATTATCGTAGTCAGTAGCTAGTAAGTACTACAAGCATATAACTCTGTCTCTGTCTCGCACAAAGTCTGTCCTTGTGAGAGAGCGAGACACACACAGCAAACGCTGACCAAGTTACATTCCGGGAGTTAAGGTATTAGAATTTTCATTTCTCAAAAGAACAACAATAGAGTTGCTGTTTCTTACCTTCTTTCATCAGTCGGGAATTTCGGGAACCGAAAGAATCTCCTGTCTTTGCTGTTTCTAGTTGACGACAGACACACAAATAATGCACAAAACTTCACCATATTATATTACCGGTTATTATTCACCGTATACGCGCGGTCACTCGTCAGGCGTTCAACCGCGTCTATTGATATTTCAACCAGTCCCTAGACGCCAGGGGCGGGGTGCGGTATCTGAATCAGCGCGGGGAAGGGAGTGGCCGTTCTGTACGGAGTACTATTATCTCTTCTGTGCTACAGCTTAACGTGCCATCCGAAACACGGAGTGTCCGATAATGTACTTAAGACAAATTAATCATCTCATTGGTACATGGTCAGCACCGGGATTCGAACCTGCATCTCCTGCGTGAGGAGCAAGGTGAAACCCACTAGACCACGGAGTAATTATGTAAATAAATAAAATTGTTACAATTATAGCCTATATTATGTGGCATAATTAGATCGTCCTTTGTATTATAGAAACAACTGACTGATTTGAATTGAGTTGCCATTTAAATATGCTAGTATAATTGATTTTATTCTTATGTACTTAATAATTGGAATATAACTGACACTGAACTTATTACAGCTTCGTACATAGGCGTTTATTATGATTTCTTGATAGGTATTTCGAAGAACCCCATAGTACATTCTATTCTATTCCACATTATAATGACGTTTGAACGATGATTGAAAACATGGAGAGAAAACTTTTATAGATTGCTGCCCATGGAACCCCTAGCATGCTCTAGATCAGTTCTCATATGCATTGAATACGACGTTCAAGTTTTTAAATTACCAAAGACGATACAAAAATCGAAATACACTAACGTGCTCCGTGTAGACTCGACGTAAGCGTAGTTTTTAAAGTCCCGTCTAGATTCTCAGCAGGCCGGAGTGGACAGCAGCATAGACAATTACTTATTCGTCTATGACAGCAGCATCGATGGACTTCGAGTCACGCAAAATGGTGTATTGAACTACTGGCTACGTCGTGCCAATATAAGACAATCCGTGACGCTATGTCGTAAGTCGGAATTGATTTCGTAATCTGTTTTTTGTGCACACACGCGTGGTGCAGTATGGGTCAATCTTACTTGTATCCGGGTAAAGGCCTGTGCTTCACAGTGGGGACATCAATCGGCTATGTACATTTTCTTACTATTACTCACACGACATTGTATACAGATTACTTATGATGAAGTATAACATAGTAGTAGTACTACGTCCTTCACATTTCCCAACCTCATAGTAAACTCGGCAGTTTAGTATAACTATCTCTAAACATGAAAGCCGTTTCCCCGTGCGTGTTGGAGACGTGTCGGTCTCGTGTCGAGGGACAATCTGCGAGTGACCTCCCCTGGCACCGCGCTGGGGCTGAGGCGAGTACAAAGGTTTAGGAATGACTTAGGGTAAATGCGTTTTAATTTAACTTTCTTTACCTTTGGGATGGCAGAGAAAGAATTATAATTTTGACAGCGGAGGTAGCCTATCGCCGCAATTCAGTTAAGAATAGGTTTGCTCTATGCGTTGCCATAAAGATTGGGTAGATAAGCCACATGCGAGCCCACGAGAGCGGCGTCTACAGACGACAAATTGAAGCGGACGCCGTGACCGAAATCGGTCGGACGGACCACATCCTCATCATTATCACCCTTTATTTATCGTGCATTAAAGATTGACTGATTGTTGCTTAAATGAAAGGGTGTCCTTTTCGTCTCATGGATGA
Source organism: Argyresthia albistria (assembly GCA_963457715.1). NCBI lineage: Eukaryota > Metazoa > Arthropoda > Insecta > Lepidoptera > Argyresthiidae > Argyresthia > Argyresthia albistria. The sequence continues at coordinate 299,016 of OY735268.1, read as the reverse complement.
TTGTCAGTGCTTCTAAAATAGAAATAGGGTTTATCGACATTGAAAGGGGAATTCCTTAATACGAACTTTGTGTGGCGCGCACCCCTATGAGTCTTGTAGGCCACTGTTTAAAATATTAAATCTTCTTACACTGACTAGTATTTACATATTTAAAATTAGCACTTTTGTTAGACTTAATATTAACTTATTCACAAAAAAATCCATCTCATGTACATTCAAAACCCGATTCCCAAACCGCCTAGTGGTTCCTCGAGCCAAAACAGAACTATTAAAAAGGAACTGTTATGCCATGGCGGTAAAGATATTTAATTGTCTACCGGCAGATCTACAATATTTACCTTTACCTATTTTTAAGTCTAAGTTAAGAAAATGGCTGGTTAATAATTGCTTTTATGACTTAACGGAGTTTTATAAAACGACAGAAAAAGTTAACAAATTTAGGTTATAATATTATGGTTATAATGAATTTAATGTGTATTATGTTATGTTTCTATTATGAATAATTATGAATTAATTCAATAAGATTCAGGGTTAGTATACTAACCTAACGCACCTACGGATTTTAATATTAGAGAACGTATGTCGTATGTACATATAAATACAATTTGCATGCCACAAATTGGCTGAATGTGCCACTCTATAATTATACTTACTAATAAGACCTATGACTGTACCACATCAACGCAAATAAATTATTTCATTTCAAATTATTTGATTATTTCATAATAATCAATTCCACGATAAAGCCATTAAGACTTCACTAGAGAAGAAAATACGTAAATAAATAATGAAACTCATGAAGTTTCATGTACCTGTCTTATCTGTCGTATCTGCAAAAGTTTCTAAAAGCCGCCGCAAACGCAGATTATTTTCATTAAACCCTAACTCACGGCTGAAGTTACCCGCAACCTTCAGAGCGGCGTAACACCTGAAATTTTAAACTGACATTAAACTTAACGGCCCATTAAACCCTAAAGTGCCTCCTGAGTGCCCCGCCGTAAATTACAAAGCTTAAAATTATTCCCGACTGCACTAAAAACTTTTTCAATAGACACATTTATCAAGATGGACAGGTAAACAAACGTATGAACAACGGGGCCCTCCTATTACTGCAGTGCTCCAGTGAACCCTAAAAACAATAGGGCGAACTTGAAGCTCGTAAATCTGTCCTCAGCCATTGTTTGGTACAAATGCTGTTGACCTCTCGTTCGTTCACGTTGTTGCGGTATGGCGCTGTCTCGTTTCTTTGTAATCAAAATCAGAAACAATTGAAGACTTCCGCGCTCAAGTTCAGGAACCAGGTGTTAATTTTAAAAGTTTTCGTATTAAATCGTTCTAGGCGATATCGCGGGCGCAATCCACCTGAATGGAAGCGAAACAGTTGATAAGTGGGGTGGCGTATTTAGGTTCCGTAGAAGGTATTTTGTCTCGCAGAAGGTGTAAGTAAACATCTAAAAAATGATGATGATGGCCAATGATCATGATGAGTAAGGTTTAGTCAAGGGTATCATCCTATCCTGATCAATTTTTTACTTGACCTATATTTGCAGCATTCTGTAGTTCAGCAGCAAAGTAGTTAGTTTAGTAGGAAGCAAAGCTTTGTAGGCACTTGTAGGTATATTGTTGTGCACAAAGGTCTACCCTGGCTGATATATCAAACTCTCTCATCGGAACTTGGTTTGCTGGAAGAGATCTCTTTTTAGAGATAAGCTCGCTTTTGTAAACTGTTTTTATTTGTCATTGCAATTAATTGTGTGCAATATAGAAATTATGAATTATGAAGCAAGAGGTGAAAACTCTGTCGACTTAAGTTCTCTTAAGATAATTATTTAAAACATTGCCTGGAATCTTTACTGTCTTTATGTATTAGTAGGTCTCGTAGCAAAGTTTCTGCGATGGGATTTCTCGCAATGTGTAATACTAATAACCGTGACTCCCTTGGTTTATGAGTATCTACGCATTTTACTCCGGCTGTGTTATTTTATAAACCTTTAAAGATTGCCCACGGAGCCCTAAAAAGGTAATTGAGAATAGCATAATATTCTATTATCTGGGCCTTTTATCGAAAAATGCTATGAATACGCTAGTGTTTTTTTCTAGTGTGAGATAGCTATCGACTAGTGCGTAGGATAAGGTTGTAAATGTGTTGCATTAAACCTCAAGCCTTTTGGGAAAAGTTCGTTTAAACAACTTTAATTTGAATTCGGCCTCTTTCAGCCGTACACCAAGTTTTACCCAACGCTGGGTTACACTAGGTTCACCCGGGTAAACTAAGGGTAAACTTTACTTCGCCTTCTAACTTTACCCGTAACATTGTTTGTGTGTCCTCCGTCTCCCACTAATTACGCGCGCCCTGCGCCCGCGCCGGCCGGCATACACATTATACGAAAGGGAGGAGAGGAGACACACTCTGCTGGCCGCTTTCCATTGCGTTTCGTGGGTTGCACCAGTGCGATGCTTTTATGTCGACACGTTTTCAATTTCAATTTAGCTGAGAGCGCCGCCGAATATTTGGTATTCAGCCAAATCACTATTCGTTGCATCTCTAATCCTAACTGATCACTTCATCTCTTCCTGGGTCAGCCACTCATTCTCTTTGTACATTTTGGACTCAGTCTGTGGCTCTAAAATTCTGTCAGAAGAGGTGAAAGCAGTGGCTTATGACTTCCACTTGCTATCTTAGCATACATCTGTAATGGTAGATATTTATAGATAAATAAATCTCCCACATACAAGGTAAATCAATCATACAAGCTTGCTGTTACGAATACTACTCTTACCCGTTCACCAGTAAACAAACACTACAACGTTGTCCACGTTGAGCTAATTAAATTCTTTTTTCGCCAAATCTATGGAGATCGAAGATTTGAAAGTTACCTCACGATGTAATGCCGGCTCTACATGATCGGCGGTGATCGTTGAACGTGTGATCGTGTAATCGGCGATTATGAAGAGGGGCCAATCGTGCAAGCGTCCACACAATCGTCCCTAGCAGTTTGTCAATGGCAAGAGATCAAGATGGACGTGGAGTGTGTTGCTGCTGCAACAATTTATTTAATAGCTGTATACAACCACTATGTCAATGTGGTTCAACGAAAAGTTCTGAAAAAATCTGGAAAGGTCTGATAAAGTTCTATGAACTTGAATGTCTCTTCATTTGACCATCCACGACCCATTTTAAGTACGTACTGAGTATATTTAAGTAGAATACACGCACGTGTGCAACGCTTCACTGTCCGACCGACGGCGCGAATGAATGACCGGCATCGGCGATCGTGTGTACACCTCAACGCAACCACTCGGCGATTCCCTTTGATGCGTGCCTGAAAAACCGACAATTCACGGATCGTGGCGATCATAGGGCGATCATGGACGATGATCGGCGAGTAGAGCCGAGTATCCCCTCTACATGATCGTGATCGCGCGTAATCGTCTGTAATCGCCGATCGTGTAGAGGAGCCATAAAGTGGTTACATAGCTACGGCGATGGATGGGGGCTACCCCTCCTGTCTCGGAGTATTGAATCATTGGGTAAAAGTAATCACAGTTGTAACTTTGCCACCCCGTGTGGGAAAGGAAAAGACGTGAAGCTATGTTATGTAATATAGAGTGGTTAACTTAATTAACATCGCTAAGAGCCTAAAGGTCGGTTGAGCACAGCCCGGCTCCACAGGCCGCTCGCGCCAACTGGATTGGTAAATTTAATTTACTCGAACTATCTACTGTTGATGCTTTCAACGGGAAATGACTCTGTTACAGGTAATTCAACAGAGAATATTCATTAGGGTAACGCATTTCGTATGCGTCGCTTATTCTGTTCACAGGTGTTGGGAATGTTTAGTTGGACGGAGTGCGAAAGGTCATAGGATTCTACATTCTAAGGCTTTGTTCTCGCCGAGGCTTGCTCCGAGTATCGTCAGCCATAATGAGAACAAAGTCTGATAGGTCTACTTACCCAAAAAAAAAAGAAAATACAATAGGTAAGTACTATTTTGAATATGCTCACTCTTACGCCTTTTCCCGGGCTCCAATTTTCTCCAAAGCCCAAAACTTAAAAAAAAAAACAGAGTCGACGAAATTACTTTCATGGTGGCTTAATTACATAGCTAGTCGTATATGGAAATGCTAGTACACATCTGATAGCATCAATAACTGCCTGTGAAACTGACCCATAATAACATAACTATATGTGCGTACCTACTAAGTGTTCTGTAAATGTAAATGGCCTGAGGTGTAAATAAATACATAGTTAAAGAGGCTCGTTTAATTTTATGAGCCGAATCTTACATTGCGTTAATTATCTTGCAGGAATTTTCTTAGGGTGATCGTATGACTGTAAATGACTGGGAGAATTGGAGTTATACACGGTGTAGTAAGGTGTTATAAATGTATAAGAGATTCGTTTTTGGAGTTCCGTAGAGAAACTAGGAACCCTTATAATTTTGTCAAGTCTGTCTGTCTGGTTGTCTGTCCGTCTCTGTCCGGCTGTCCGTCCGTATGTATTTGCTGGTGAAGAATGATACTGATATCTGGGCTAGGTGTATCAGGTGTATTATGATGCTACTACGGAACCCGGCGAGTCCGACTCGCACTTGGCCACTTTTTCTCTGCAAAACCGATTCGATCAGAGCGACGTAATTTTTTACTTCTCAATAAAAATCAGCGGATCGTCGGCAAATACGTGTGAAGAAGTGATATTATTAAAGGTTGTCCTGCTCAAATAGGTTTCATAGTGAAAGTTGTTAAATAATTTTGAGTCATTTGCGAGGACTAAATCGCACATACCAACAATGGTATAGATCTAAAGCTATAATAAACATTGAAATTCTACATATTTTCATACAGACACACACATACACCCTCACCCTCTCTTACACCATACACGCACACAAATATATAATAATACTGCATTTATAAATGTTGCTGAAATTAAAAATATTCGGATATAATATAATGTAATAAATAAAGTAAAGAAAAAAATCTGTAGCCAACCTTATTGTTATGTTAAGATAACTTTATTTTCAAGTAACTGTACTTGTGAACAACAATACCCTACTTCTCCATTATATTTAAATGAATTACCTTTAAAAATAAATATAATGATCTCAGATACCTTTATCACAGGAAACATTCATTTTTATTAGATTTATATTCATAGGTGCGTAGCCCAGTATAATACAATGTGATGGTTGGTGACTTACGAAAAATGTGTGTTATGTTAAATGGCCCTTGAAATAGGTTGTGTTGAAATGAAATAACTACTCACACTATCATGTTATCATGAATTATGGCTCTGCTACAGAAAGGGTCACGGAGTATGGTGATGGAATCAAACGACTTATTCAGACAGAATTTTACCAACGAAGAGTTACTTTTTACTCGAGAGTATCTTCTACCTTTTCATAGAATGATCTTATTTTGAACTGTCATTGTCATACAAATTATCCCCAGGATAGTTATTTTCGACTACTGGAAGGATCTTCTATGATTCTTCCTACGTCAACTTAAGTTTCCACACGAAGAAGATGAAGAAGTTATTTTCGCATAACTTTTTGTTGGTAAAATCCAGCCTAAGAATGACCTCATTTTGAACTGTCATTTTCATACGAATTATCCCATTCTCGCATAACTTTTTGTTGGTAAAATCCAGCCTCAGGGCAATACCGCGTCTCGTAGAAAAAATATGTGAATTATAGACCAGTGAATAACGAACTTAACATATTCCTAAGCAACTTATAACTATTTTAAATGTTTATTGTTTACTGACCATGTTAGATCTGTACACCCGTTTGACCGACCGGTAGGATGCTACAGACAGACAAAAAGACAGCAAACAAACAAATCAAATCAAACTTATTGACCGAGCGAGCGAAGCGAGCGAAGCGTCTCCGTTTCAGGTTTGGGCAAAAATGCTTTCGTATGTCCGGTTGTTCTCCTCTACAGGTCGCATTTATGAACCGATTCTCGTGAAATTTTGTGAGCAGGTTGGAAAAATAAATAGAATTTTTTACTCGAGCCAGTTTTTTGATTTTTTTCAAAATGGCGGAGATAAAATCGCTACAACCCAAACGGCTCGATGGATATTAACAAATGAGGTGTCGTTGGATTCGTAAAGACCATGAGAGTGAAACAGATGAGCGAGCGAAGCGTCTCCGTTTCAGGTTTGGGCAAAAATGCTTTTGTATGTCCGGTTGTTCTCCTCTACAGGTCGCATTTATGAACCGATTCTCGTGAAATTTTGTGAGCAGGTTGAAAAAATAAATAGAAATTTTTACTCGAGCCAGTTTTTTGATTTTTTTCAAAATGGCGGAGATATGGGGTTTTAAAATGTAAAAAAATCGCTACAACCCAAACGGCTCGATGGATATTAACAAATGAGGTGTCGTTGGATTATGACTATGAGAGTGAAACAGATTATATAATTTTAGTAAAAAGTCAATATGGTTGTATAAAAGATCGCGAAATGTAGTTTACAAAGTTATTGGTGCGGCTACTTTCATACTGCATGTACGTAACCAGGTACATTCATAAGTTTGTATGTGTTATTGAAAGAAAATTATTTGGGTTATTTTTTTTATGTGTGTTAGCAGTTCAGCTTTCCCACCGACATACTCGCGAGATCTACAGCTCACAGAGCCACTAGTCACATCCTGTTTTTTCAACGGGGGTAAAAAGAGACAAGCTCTCCTTTGCAAACAATAACAAGGCAAGAAGAGCCTCCATGCGAAATTGACTTTCCCGTAAGTGATTGTTTAGGACAAACTCCAGAAGTTATTCCTTAACTTTGTTTTTAACGTACATTTTCGGACAAAGTTATCCGAAAGCCCTGTCTGTTAAATTTAATTGATATTAATTGATTCATCGGAGTTTGAAGGGTTAATGTAGGGAGGTACCCACTGCTTAATCGAGTTCCTTCTTTGGCGGAAAGTTTCCTCTTTCTGTTACCTAGGCCCGTAAAAATAAACCGATCTCAGCTCTGACAGTTGTCTCAGCTTAGGCGGTTTCGTCATAAAAAATCTGTTATTTTCGGGCGCCTGAGAGAGCTCTCATAGTTAAGTGCAGTATAGATGATAGGGGCCCCTTTGATGTCAAATTCGTTACGCTGGTTATTTCATCAATTTAAAACTGCTGATAGTACAGAACTGAAGCTAATTGGTAAATGCAGGATTCGCAGTTCAAATACACTCGTGAATTTGGCGCTAGATTAAACAAAAGTGTACTGTTAAGAGAGTTTTAAAGGCCTGAAACTCAGTTGATATTTTGCATTGGACCCTGGAATATTGCAGCCGATAGTTAATATTTTGTACTTTGTGTCATTGCCTTCTTATTCTATTCGTAATTACACGAAGTAACTGATTTTAGACCTTATGGCGTATCATCCTTGTCCGCTATCGCATATCCTACTTGTCATAATTGTTGCTGTGATGGTACTTTTTAGTATCTCGACCATGTACATTAAATGTAAGCATGGTCACAACCTGAATAATCAAAGATGATATCTAAAGATAATGGTCATTTAGAAGCCCAGTCAAAGAAAGAAGTTCAACAGTTTACCCATGAATAACTAAAGTTGTCATAGAAATAATAGGTTTCAGCCTCGTGGGGCTAGCTGGGACAAACTCACAAAACATTTCCTAAACTGTTTCTTTGATCAGTTTTCAATGAAGGGAGGTCTTCAGAAATCTTTTGTTTATTCTGCTCTGGACGAAATTGGATCCTCGTTTGAGACGCTAATTGGGGATGAAGTCGGAATTGTTATTATAAAGTAGCTTTATTGTAGAGTAGTGGTTTGCGTAATTTACTTTTGAAACACATTAGCGAACCCATTGGTTTTATTATTGCATGCAATGATTGACTCGGCTTTAGTACTTATTATGTCTTTATAACGATCATACAGACTCTGGATGGATTTAATTTTCATTTTAGTTTTTTCACAATTCACGATTTTATTGCTAGGTTCCTGCGATAAATTAATGATATCGCAATGTTTAATATGACCGAGTGGGGGATCATATTCGCGGGAAGGCATCGCACCACTACCACCACTACCACCACTACCACCACTACCACCACTACCACCACTACCACCACTACCACCACTACCACCACTACCACCACTACCACCACTACCACCACTACCACCACTACCACCACTACCACCACTACCACCACTACCACCACTACCACCACTATCACCACTACCACCACTACCACCACTACCACCACTACCGCTGGTTTTATTTTGTTTTTAAACAAATAAAAAGACTACACTCAATGAGAACAATCTCAAAAATTTGCATGCTACAATTTAATAGCTGATTAAGGCGTTCTATTTATTTGTTATTTACGAACCTTTTTACCCTTGTCTTTGCAAATAAATTTCTTATTTCTTATATAATTGAGGAAATTTTAATGTTACTACTAAGGCTTTACTACCTAACTTGATAATTAACACGTTTCTCTGCATAACTTTAACAACTTTATATTTAAGAGTGGTGGCCGTGTATTATAAAAACTTAGGAAACTACGAAAAGTGACTCCCACAAAATCGACTTTCCATAGAGCAAGGACGCACGGATGTACAGTCGAGTACACAGATAGTCATCTCGTTAATTACGGTTCGGTCCCGGTGGAGATTAACTTGCGTATAAATTGAGTGCTAGCTACCCGCCCTTCCGATGTTGCCGCTGATTGTACAGCCGAGTACAAAAGTGCTAGCTGCTGTGTTTTAAGCAAGATGGTCTGCTCGGGTTAGTCCGTAAAACCCCATTTCTATTGTTCTCCAAACTGCAAATTTTCATGCATTGTATCCTAAAAACCCCAATTGAAATAATAATAATACTAATATTGAATCACGATATTTTCATACTTCATATCCGGTTAACCCCAAACTTCCGAACGGGCGGTAGTATACAAAAATATTAATATTATATTGACGTTGACTAAGTAATATTATTATGAATGATTTTATGGTCAATAAAAATTTTGAATTGAATTGAATTGAACCCCAAAGATGGATAAGTACAGTCGGCCACATGTTTGTTTTGGTATGGTTATACAAGAAGGTTTTATAATAAAAGGTTATTATGAAATATTTTTATTAAGTTTTCTGTAATGAAAAGAAAACAACACTCCATCTCCACATTTTGGCTCCATCCTTCAAACTGTGGTGAAGTTAGTATTTATTGCATCTTCTTACGAGTAAAGTTTAGTACCTGTAATTAATTGTGTACGTGAAAATCTGGAAAACGTCCCAAAAAATTGCGGGGCCAAAAAGAGTAATTGGCTGCTTTAGGTCCCTAATATATTTTTCAGTGTCGTGAAACTACATGGGGTCACCTTGCTCCGCTCTGCTTCGCTCGGCTCCGGGTGGTTCATAAAATTGTGACCTAACACAACCTATCTTTGGTATTGGCACAGAAAGTGACCTAAAGCAACCAATTACTCTTTTTGAAACTCGGTACAACGAACTTCGTCATTGTGTACTTTCGGTATTTCGCACTTTCGGGATTTTGAACATTCGGGATATAGATCATTAGGTATTTCGATCTTCGATATTTCGAACGTCGTCGGGGTTTCGAACGTAGGTCATATTTAAATGTTGCGTACCAACTAACTTAAATTTTAAAGATGATATTTTCTGTTCAATAGGTATTTTTGCTTAGATTGGAAATTATTTTTTTCATTATATAACAAACTGTATTGCTGCATAATGAATGACTATCAGTCAAATGCAAATACACAAGTACTTAATGTTATACTTAGGTGTTTAAACGCAATACAAAAATTTAAAGTAGTATTTGAGTATTTATTGTCGATAGTACGTAACGTACAGAAAAGGTTGCCTCATCCTGTTTGATATTTGATAATAATCTAATACGATCTCGTACTTTCGCTTCCTGAATTAATTATTACTTAACATAGATTACAAGAGCCTCTTTAATCCGCACTTTCAAGTCCTAAGTTAAATTTACATAAAAGACAAAAAAGAACGCAGAGCTTCCGGTGAAAGTTGAAATTACAACAAACGCATTTCCATCGCGACAGTACCGTAACACCATATCGCATGTATTAACTACAGTCAGTTAAAAAGGGAGATTTTAATCAAAATGACAGTTTTATTGCTCTCAGCTTTTGTTCCGAATTGAACAATAGTGTACAAAGAGTACAACATTATCTTAACTCAGTGGAAGTGCCGAGTTTGTGGCAATCATTAACAGTTTTTAAGGTCAATGTGTATATTTTGTAATCAGATTATCATTATGTGGAGCGTTAATCGGAAAAGTAGCAATTTGATATCAGTGAGCCTGTATGGACTAATCTTCACGCTTGTGTGCGTGTTGTGTGGGTAGACACAGACAGTGAGTAGGTAAATGCCTATATTTGCATATCGATAGACTCATCCGCCTTGGAAATAATTATCATCTGATTGTTTATCATCTATTATCATGGTAATTATGTTGTTTCATGTTGTGGAGGTGATTTCGTTGCTCAATGTCGGAGGGTCGGACATAATAATTAAAACACGCATTGTTACTTCACACACATATGAACTTTTAAATGAGTTTAAAAAAATAATCACTTTATTTTGAATATTGGTTCATTATTCCTTGAATTTAATCACTATTTGTTCTGTGTTGTGGCCACTTCACACCAATTCAATTCAATTCAATTCAAAAAAAGTATTGACCATAAAATCATACATATTACTTAGTCAACGTCATCATAATATTAATATTTTTGTATACTACCGCCCGTTCGGAAGTTATGGGCTTAGGGATGGAGCAAAGAAGGGCAAGAAACCTCCCCCGTACCTCTTTTAAAATATCAGAGCCTTAAAAATACAATGTTATGTATTTCTACTTAAGTCTAAGGAAATACACCGAGGAGAGACGTACTGACTCAGTCCATCGCCCCTCTTTGGATTTCTGTGCGCTGAGATGGTAAAGACCATGCAGTTTTGTCATCTAAATATTCTTTTACACTGTAATAAGACTTCTTCAATAGGCCGTTTTTGACATAGTTTTTGAACCTCCATTCTGGTAGGTCCGTTGCTTCATTAGGTATTTTATTATAAAAACTAACACATAATCCTCTAGATACAATAAACCTTCATATAGTTCCATCCTTTATGTTTAGATAATTTAAATTAAACTCGTGTATTATTTCATTGCTACATGGATATTCAAATATAACAAAAGCAATACCTACTGTAGAAAATCATCGGAAGTAAACAACACATAACATAAAAGGTTTTGCTAAACGTGGATCCGCCACATTCTTGTGGTGGCATAATATTCCCAACTAAAATAAATAAATAAATAAATAAATAAATAAATAAATAAATAAATAAATAAATAAATAAATAAATTAAATAAATATTCCCAACTGATTTAGGTAATACTACGTGAATCGTCTTGCGCAGACCATTGTGCCCAAGGTCTTTGAAGAACCAGAATTAAATCAGATGGCTAACTTCCGTCGCGTGGGGAAATAACTTAAAGGATTTCGGGTAAAATTCTGACTGAAAGACTGACTAAGTGTTGGAATGACCTCCCTCCGCACTTAGACAGCTGGATAGTAAAGTAGCCTTCAAGAACTCATTAAAAAAAACTCTTCTGGACCCGCAAAAGATGCTCCCCTAGTCCCGCCTGTATTATAAATCCATAATAAAAAATTGTCATTAATTTATTATAAATTCAAACTATAAACTCAACTATAAATCTATTAGCATTCTATTCTTAATATCTACATAACATTAATCCCATTGGTACCAATTAATTAATACTAACTTAACCTACTGATATTAACAATCTGTACAGTAGAAACTTATACCTTTTAAACAAAGAGAATACATTAGTTTTTAGTTCAGCACGCCGTCTCCCTTGTTCCGGTACTGACGGAAGATCAGCGTCTGAGGAGTCTACTTCTCAGGCGCATGCTGAGTCAGAACCCATTTGCAGATGCCACACCACCCCCAGTTCTAGTGCGATATGGGTACTTTGGTACCTATATCCTATCTATCTTAGTGCAAATTAAATTTAACTGTATTTTCTATCTGTGTCTGTATGTTTATATGTTATTTTGTTTAGCGCTAAGTATCTTCATTTTTTATGTGTGCGTGTGTGTGTGCGCTTATGCAAATAAATAAATAAATACGAATAAGAAATGACATATGCCTGACACCAAACTATTGACCGATCAAAAAGTTTCTGATCTGCGGGGCCTCTAAAAAAGCAATTTTGATTTCGGCCATTCAGCAGCTATAGGATTGCTCCAAATAACTATTTAATAAGCAATAATTTTAACGTAAGCATGAGTTAGCGACTTTAATAATTTAGTGGGTCGTATGACCAGAAATTACCAACACGAAAAGGGCGGGTCGAATGTGTTAATCTGCTACTAAATATTCGACGAAACGGATTTATTATGTTGGGCAATAATTAAATATAGAGTAAGAGCCCGATCAGAATATCTCCGAATAAAATCAAATAAGATTGTATTTAGTGGTAGAAAATAGGGTAGGTACCTATCGCCTTTTCATTTCAGAACGAAGAACATTATACAAACATACACCACGGGGCGCGTAACACATCTGTTTGTATTAAGGAATACCCAATAGATGCAGTCGTATACTTATAGAATGAAGCGTGTGTGCATCGGGGCTTCGAAAAAGTTTGCAACGTACGTACGTACATATATATGTACGCGTACTATGATTTTAATAATGTTGTTCTGAATACAGCAAACAAGAATCCACTGTCCGACCGAACTAAAGTAAAATAAGTAACAAGTTAAATCCTCTCAGTTTGGACATTGGTATTTGCTCTATGGTTTGGAGGACGCATTATCGTGTCGAATGGGACGCGAATGGGTAGGACAAATAGTTTTTCAACATACCTGCTCGTAAAGTGTTAGAATCATAATGCTGCCTATTATACACGCGTGCGGTAATAATATTACCACAGTAGGTGTGGTAATAGCTATAGTTTTTGAACAAGTAATGACAGCAAAGAGTTTTCATGCTGGAAAAATATTAGGTACTTTAATTGACTTATGGAGTATGGCTCAATCTTACCCGTGTCCGGCGGGTAAAGGCCTGTGCCCCTCGGTGGGGACATTAATGGGCAACACTAACTAATTGACTTTTATTATTAATTAATACATGTTATTGTCAAAATAAGATGACTAAACAAAAAAATATAGATGTATTTCGTTTTTCGCTGATTGTTTGGCTTTTGATTTGCCTTTGGCAGTCAGAGACAACGAGCTAAAACAAAAAAATAGTGCGTGCCGTTTTCAGTTTTCTACAAATAAAACTTTTCATTCTGTTTTTATTGTAAAAATGTCGAATACCGATGAAGTAAATTAGATTTTTCCTCGAAAGGGTGTTGAAATTTGAAATTACGTCTGTTGTTTCATGAATTTCATAATGTACTAACTTCGTAATGGCCTAGAGAAGAGGCCTATCTATGCACAGCCGTGGTCGATGTGGGCCGAGCGAGGATGAGGATGAGGATGAGGATGAATGGCTTTACTTTTTAACTGAGAGTGTGTGGTTATGATGTATTTTAAAAGTTTGTAAGATAAATTTTTGGTTTTTGTTTAGTTTATAAGCATTTTGAAGAATGTGAACTTTAATAAAGTTCAAATCTTGTATCTGCGCGCATCGCAATGTGCGAATGTGCGCTGTATCATCGCAATGTGCGAATGTGCGCTGTATCATCGCAATGTGCGAATGTGCGCTGTATCATCGCAATGTGCGAATGTGCGCTGTATCATCGCAATGTGCGAATGTGCGCTGTATCATCGCAATGTGCGAATGTGCGCTGTATCATCGCAATGTGCGAATGTGCGCTGGATCATCGCAATGTCCTTGATCACTCAATACATGACTAATTAAAAACAAGGAAAGAATATTGATGTGTTTGTCTTATGACCTAAATCCTTATCCAATGTTTACCTGTGTTATTTTATTACATATTTACCTCGTGTGTGTATTGTTTGATCTTTGTATGGCTTGTTTGATCTTTGTATGGCTTGTTTTATTACATATTTACCTCGTGTGTGTATTGTTTGATCTTTGTATGGCTTGTTTGATCTTTGTATGGCTTGTTTGATCTTTGTATGGCTTGTTTGATCTTTGTATGGCTTGTTTTATTACATATTTACCTCGTGTGTGTATTGTTTGATCTTTGTATGGCTTGTTTGATCTTTGTATGGCTTGTTTGATCTTTGTATGGCTTGTTTGATCTTTGTATGGCTTGTTTCGGGCCGTGTTTATTTATTTATATCCTAACTCCATGATTTTTGGTATTCAGGCACGCAATAGCATTTTGAAATGAAAATGTATCGTAAGGACTACGGCCTGGATTAATAAACCACTCTCATTTCTGAGAGTTATCTCAACTATTTCACAATTCGAAGTTGAAAGCGGTTTGTTGATCTTGATACGGGTCTATACTTTGTCAAAAATTGCTAGACATTAAATGACGCCAACATCTGAAGACGTTTTCAGGGTTCAAGTACAAAGTTATTTTTTTATTGACCATAAAATCATACAGATTGCTTAGTCAACGTCAATATAATATTAATATTTTTGTATACTACCGCCCGTTCGGAAGTTGTGGCATGCATAAAATATACAAACAACACACACATAGTTTTTCATTCAGTTTTTTCCTTCCCCTGTAAAGTTCACTTTTTTGACTTATGCACTTTAGTCTGCCGACCCTTCACTTGTGAGTGAGTTTACAAGTTAGTGTTTACTTTGGGCAGATAAATAAAACCGTAATAATTCCAGCTCATTCCATGACATTTGTTCACAGTAATTTATGTACGCGGGTTCAGAAACCGAGGCGTTTGCGCAAATTGCAAAGTTCATTGTAACCTTTACTCAAATGTCAGGCGGGTTCCCCGTTGCATCTGACCTGAATGCTAAACCTCGAGTTAACACTGTTATTGGCCCTGACGATGCACTTTTTGGCTTCTTCGCATTCTGTACCGTTGGCTTGTTGTTGGTGGAGAAATATTAGTTTTCCAACGTTCTCCCCACCGAATGGCCGGAAAATTAAAAGGATGTAACAACTAACCAGAGTGTGCCGTACCTACCCAGAGTCATTTAATGATTGTTAAGGGTTGTTAAGTAAAGGATTTTGTATTTTAAGGTTGAACTGTCAAATAACTTTATTTGTCTCTACAATGTACGTGTGAAATGTCAAATGCGTCAGATAAACGCTATCTGAGGATGAAAAGATCAGACTAATTCAAATTTGGAATCCGTTTAATGGTTCGTTAAATGAATTTGAGTAGGTACGGCGGTAAGTGGTGGACAGTTTTAGTCTATGATATGGTATGTTATAGACTGGGAATTCATATTTATATTTTCATTTTGGCAACGTGACTTTTCCGAAGTAAAAAAAGCCGGCTGAATTCGATTCTGAATGTTGCCGAGCCGAATTTTGGTTCCTGCCCCCCTTTCCCCCCTTTTCCTGGAAATATGTCCCTAACCACGGTTTTTACTATTTTTAACAAAAAGTAAGTAGTGTTCTGTACTAAAATAAAATCGTGCGTATAACAAGAAATATTGATATGGAATCAACAACACTGTACGTAAAGGACAATCCTTCTCCACACCAGGTCGTCCATAAACCAGGTGATGATTCGTGTCTGTTCCATTCTTTATACTCTATGTATGGCGATATTGAATCGTCATATGAAATTTACCCAAAGATATGGATAACTACTAAGCAATACAAAAAGGAATGATGTCTAATCAAAAATTAATTAATTTTGAACAGTACAGACTTGGCAATAGCATTCAGCTAAGCACTCAGAATGCTTAAATGAGGTAATATACGCCCGCAGAAGGTTTTCTAATGTTGTCTACACAGCATAAAATAAATAAAAGATAAGAAAACTATAATATATTGCGAAGTGATGAGATCTAAGATAGCTATCTAGAGTCGTGAAAATTATGTATTTGGTATGGCGAAACGTTCATTGTTACCTAGCTGAGACAAACCTTAGAGCTGAGATTTTGTCACGATTGCGATTGCCAAGTTTGTACTGTTAAAATTAACGGACTTGGTTTTACATAATATCTCACAACTTTTTACGATAGAGTCATCTTCCCTGCGAGACATTTGGCTGCTTTTTATAAGCAAGTATATTTTTGATTTGATTCATACATTTCATCATCATGTTCACTTTGATTCACGCGAACCATTATCATCACTATGCCCAGCTCACATTTGTATTTATTATTAAGTCACATGTATTCATATATCTACTATTTACGCTAAGACCTAGGGTACTATAAATATCGACACACTTCTTGGCGTTCGTTGGCAGAATTGGGTTCGCTGTAGCGTCAATCCTCATTGTCCCTTGCCATCGGGGAGCACTTATCCAGTAAAGAGCGCATATATACATTTTCCTACACAACTCACCAATTCACGGGCGGCGGGGGACGAGGTAAGAGAGCTGTGATTGGTCAGCTGCTGCGAAACTGTCTGTACATAGGTTGCGTATGCGAACGTTTGTTGAAAACAACTAACGTTTGGCGAGCCGCATCCCCCCGCAGGCGCAGTCAATTGGATATATAGTCTCTGCTTGCCATCTACACATCCAGCGAGTTCGTCGGGTTCGACTCGACAACATCGTCAGACCACAGCTAGCCAGGCATACTGACCTTGGCGCCCAAAATATTATCGTAGGTACATCTAATTATTTTATCGCCAAGCAGTTAACATATATTAAAACTTAAAAAAAAACGAACAATATAAAGTAATTGGGGCAACCGGATGTTACCTACTTGTACAAATTACATGTTATGTGATTGAAGTAAACAGATGATTAAATAATTTTTACGTACTGGTCAGTACAGTCAGTTTGTGTTGTTTCGAATCAGCAAATCACGTTGTGTGGTTTTGTGGATATTGTGGGCCCATTTACTTAGGCCGTGTTTTACCTCATATTGTGGGCCCATTTACTTAGGTCGTGTTTTACCTCATATTGTGGGCCCATTTACTTAGGCCGTGTTTTACCTCATATTGTGGGCTCATTTACTTAGGTCGTGTTTTACCTCATATTGTGGGCCCATTTACTTAGGCCGTGTTTTACCTCATATTGTGGGCTCATTTACTTAGGTCGTGTTTTACCTCATATTGTGGGCCCATTTACTTAGGCCGTGTTTTACCTCATATTGTGGGCTCATTTACTTAGGTCGTGTTTTACCTCATATTGTGGGCCCATTTACTTAGGCCGTGTTTTACCTCATATTGTGGGCTCATTTACTTAGGTCGTGTTTTACCTCATATTGTGGGCCCATTTACTTAGGCCGTGTTTTACCTCATATTGTGGGCTCATTTACTTAGGTCGTGTTTTACCTCATATTGTGGGCCCATTTACTTAGGCCGTGTTTTACCTCATATTGTGGGCTCATTTACTTAGGTCGTGTTTTACCTCATATTGTGGGCTCATTTACTTAGGTCGTGTTTTACCTCATATTGTGGGCCCATTTACTTAGGCCGTGTTTTACCTCATATTGTGGGCCCATTTACTTAGGCCGTGTTTTACCTCATATTGTGGGCCCATTTACTTAGGCCGTGTTTTACCTCATATTTTTCAGACCTTTAAAAATGATACTTGAAATTGCTCTTTGATCATTTACTCGGTATGACATGTTGATGTTGGCATAATCTTCCTTTCAATCTACAAGTTTGGGATAGATATGGTTTAGTAATCATATTTTTTTATTTAGGGACCAAGATTCAACACATGTGTATAAATACCTGAAAGCATACATAATATATTTATATGAAGAAAATATACCTAAATATTTCCTTTCCTGTGACTTTGTATATAATCTAAGCCTGTGACATGTAATGAATTTGTTCCTTCCTATGCGGAATTGTTTGCCGTTCTGATGATATTATGTATGTCGCAGTTGGTTGGTTAAAACAGACACTTTACTAACATCCTAGACCGTTAATTAAAGACCGACATCTAACCAAGTCACTAGCATTTTTATTTAAATAAAGCATCGTCGAAAACGTCAATCTGTCTTACCGAAAGCCAGTGTATTGGTTTTAAAAAAGATGGCTTCACGACAACAGCTGATTACTTTCAGAGTCTATCTTTTTGACAAACGTTGTGCAACGCAGGTTTGTTGAGTTCAGTGGTTTTTTTTTTCAAATTTGGTCTTTGGTGTTGTCGACTCCGCCGATCGATCAGTAGTTTTACAAAACCGAATTGGTTGCTTTAGGTCACTTTCTGTGCCAATAATGAAGATAGGTTGGGTTAGGTCACCACATTATGAACCACCCGGAGCCGAGCGAAGCGGAGCGGAGCGAGGTGACCCCATGTAGTTTCACAAAACTGAATTTGTTGCTTATTACCCTACCAAAGTTGAAATGCTTCTTGTTGCCTAGGAACATTCAGACAAATCGTATAAGACGTTTCGTTCACTCACTTGTCTGACGGAACCTTAGCGACTTGGTTAAATGTAGATCTTTAATTAACGGTCTAGTGTGTTAGTTAAGTGTCTGATCTAACCAACTAACTGCAACAGGTATACCTACGATTGTGTTATTGTGGTAGGCAATCATTTGTCATCATAATTAATGTTATGTGCTCATCTGTTCCAGCTAGCAGATAGGTTTGTTGGTATTGTGTTGATGTAGGTCATGTCATGTGAGCATTAGTGAGTATTATTATTAAGCGAAGCCACTTTGTGGTTTATTATATAACAAACAAGCTGCCCGTTACGCGACTACGCAGCGCGTTTCAGGTATTCTCATAGTTCCCGGCCACAAAACTATTCGGTCATCATTTTGAAAATCCATAGCGAGCCGTGCTGGGCATAATACGAAGATAATACGAAGAAAATACGCATCAATTGACAACCTTTCATTTTGATAAGGTACTAAAATTAGAAAACCATTTCGAGATTTAAGTGTTCTGAGCTCTTAGATATTTTTTTCAGAATTTTTAGATCAGTAATTTAAGAGTTAAATAATAAAAACAGAAATATTGTCCAAATTATCAATGTCAGGATTTATGGCATGTGTTCCATAGGCTAGATATAAATAAAAAAGCAACTGTCAGTCATCATCTGTTATCTAAATTTTGTCACTGCTGGTTGTCAACTTGTCACGAAGTTGCACAACAACAAAAGAGTATTTACACATATTGACAATGCGTTCCGCGACATCGCCGTCAGCGCCATAATCGAATACAGCGTCTAAGATGCCATCGTTTTGTATCGCCAAAAGCCCAAAACTGACTCGGACTGTAATCGATTTTGGCGTGACTCGGAACAGGGGGTGATATTATGACAGAATAATGACATTTTAATTTTTTATTGATGCAATGACGGGCAAAAGTTCAACGTTTTATAATCCTGACATTGTACTTACGCCCTTTTAGAATGAGTAACTCTAAAAATCTTGAATTATAACTTAAAAATAAGAATAAACACTAAAATAAAAAATACGGGTCCCATTGTTTCCCATCTATTTTCGTATGAGATAATAAAAACCGCTCCTATTTTGTTTTGAAATATTATCAATTACGCTCAGACTTACGAAACTCTTTGCTTACAAACTGTATGGGTCGCAACAACGCACAGCTGTCAAACATAAGTTCCGGTTCCGCGACGAGTTCCATTTCCAACAAAGAGGTTGTACGAAGTAATTTGAGTGATGCTAGATGACTATATGACTACCAACGCCATCTTGCGAAAGAGAATGAACTTTCCATACAAAAGTTAATTAGATTTTTTGGCTTTTTCTGTGCGTTTTTTCTTATTTCCATTTACCTAAACCTCCTCCGGACTGACACAAATAAAACCCAACAGGCATTATTCACATCGGTTGAGCTACTTCACAGGAAAAGAAAGACTAACGCACAACATTTCATTTTCAGGGTACCGTACCCGAAGGGTGCCAAACGGGACCCTATTACTGAGACTTCGCTGTCCGTCTGTCCGTCCGTCCGTCCGTCCGTCCGTCCGTCCTGTCTGTCACCGGGTCCGTCTGCACGAACCGTAATAGCTAGAAAGCTGAAATTTTCACAGAATGTGTATATCTGTTGCCGCACCAACCACAAATACTGAAATACGAGAGATATTGCAAATTAAAGGGGGCCCCGATACAAGAGACGTGTTTAGATACACTTACGCATTTCAAAATGGAGATCTTGACTGAAACTGTTTATTTATTGTCATAGCAACCATGTCATAGACACATATACTACACATTTAAATATGATAGCATATTTCGCGTCAACCCACATGGTTGTGGTTAGCCGGTGCGGTATGATGTAGACTCTCAATCCGGAGGTCGTCGGTTCAAATCTCGTGAAGGCATAAACTTTTTAAATTTTCTTTTTGTTTATTTTTTTATTGTTTTGAGTGCTTTTGATTTGTTGTACGATGGTACGGTACCCTTCGTGTGCGATACCGACCCGCACTTAACCGATTTTTTCACAGTGATATGCAACCACTTGATATAATGTTAAGCTTGAAACGTCCACGCGTTCTTGATATTCTCCTGGCCGAAAAGGGAAAAATATTGACATTAAAATTAGTTTGACAGTGGGTACCAACGTCAAAAATTAGACATTCATTGACGTCTTGGTACCCACTGTCAAAATAATTTTAATGTCAATTTTTTTTTATAATATTAATGTCAATATTGTTCCAAGGACTCTTTTGTCCTTACGTGCCAATGGGTGTTAACCAGTTAATCATGTGCAATACACTCATTTAGTTAGTTTAATAATAACATAACATAGCGTCACGCCTTTTTCCATACGGGGTGGCAGAGGCACCACTCTCAGCCAGTGATTCAATACTCCATTTTACGTAACAGGGAGCTAGCCTATCGCCGCAGCTATGAAGGTTTCCTCACAATGTTTCCTCACAATGTTGTACAACCTTCGGAAGGCAAGCGGGGTGATGCGTCACCCCACGGCTCCATAAATCCTATTATTTTTGTGTTTATTTATTTGCCGTACTTTTTTGATACTCCGTATATTCTTTAATTAGAGTGAATGTAATCGATTACGCTAGTAATCCTGTGGCGACAATTTGTGGTTTCCTGCATCCTGCTTTTGGGGTTACAGCCACACCCCACCTTGCATTTTACGTATAGCCCAATTTAATCAATTATTATAAATTATAACCTATTTTGTGGTGTTCTTTGCAGTTAATAAGAAACCTAATACTCCAATCAACAAATATCGAAATAAATATTTAAATTATTTGGCCATAAAACTTGCAGAACCTCACATGAAAAGACGTTATCATAAAAGTACAAATATTTATGAGAATCGTAGACAACTTTGCATGATATTTATAAGTCAAAGAAGAAGCTCAGACTATAGTTAACCTACTGCAAAGCCGTCAAAGCAGTCTCGATGATCAGACCTTAAGCCCAAGAAAAAAGGACCAACATGTCAAAACGGTTTGTGGACAACGCCATTTTCCGACACGCTGAGAGTACCGTAAGAAACTTTGCCTCAATTGTTTTTAAAATAATTTCAGATAAGTGAAAAGTTTTAAATTATTTCGTTAAATCTTTTAAAAAATAGTATGTACAAATCAAATAACATCAAACATTCTGAGATTCTCTATTGTTTTATATCAATCCATAAATCGTGGGAAGGATAAGCCACCCCACTTGCCTTACGTGTATGTGTTAAAAAGTGCCTTGCCTGCCGAATTTTAAGATAAATGACTTATCTCATCGGTCAGCACCGGGATTTTAACCTGCACCTCCTGCGTGAGAGGCAAGCATGAAACCCACTAGACCACGGAGCTCTCGGAGTTAGTTAAATAGTAATGATTTATCTAGGTTTATCAAAGTGACAAAGTAAAACCAATTCTAATTAAGTAAGTTTGTATTTGTAAACCACTTCGAAGATGATATCATTTAACTAGGTTTACATAATGTACGAGTCTTATTATAATCTGTACCATGTGTTTCAAACATACTGGTTTTAACCAGTTATCTATTTATCTAGAGCAGCCATATCAAACAATGAACCAAGCTCTTAATCATGTACTGTAACCGAGTAATCGACGTAAACTATTTGTGTTGCTTATCGTTTAAAACAGATAATGAACTTACGTTTACCTAAATAGAGATACCTATCAATAATGTTGAGGTATTTGTGTTGTACTTTCTAATTACAAGTGTGTTGAGCTTGCCAGAATTATGAATAGAAAAACAGTAATGTCGGAAAAATTACGTAGCATACATTTGCAAAAAGGCAACCATAATATTAGAACTTACAAAACTGATGAGCGTTAGTCATTATAGGAAATAAGAACATAATTAATCAAACAATTTTGGCAAAGCCATGACCAGTTGAATTGCAGGGACTCAAACCTTTTTGAGGAACGAAAGCTCAACTAACTGTCCACGGAGGTCGGCGAACACCCGTCGTGACTTAGCACCATTTTGCTACCCTTGAAAGTATACCGAGACTACAAGCAAAACGTGTTTTGTCACAAATAGTAAAAAAAGTAAAGTATAATAAAGTATATTGAGAAAAAGTAAAGAAATAAAACTATGATTGCCATTCCCTCCATTTTCTAAATAGCAACGTTTCTGTGTTTTAGATTTTTCATTTGTCAAAACGTGTACAACTCTTGGCTCAAAAACGACCTTTCAAGCAAATAACGTTTTGTCCATCAGTTTCCGATGGACGAAACACTTTTTGAACGAATCTGAACGACTGTCACTCAATATCACTCTTTAATTAAAATAATACCTAATAATAATAAAGTTTTTATTCCAGAAATCCAGAGCATTTCCTTATAAAGTATAAAATACATAAAACATTAAAAACATTAAAAAACGAATCCATTACGTATGAAGAATCCCTTCAAAAGGTGATTTGTCCCCTGAAGTTCATGCAAAAAAAGTTTTGTCCAATTTTATTTTCTATATTCTAGCTAAATCAGGTTGAATCTAAAAGTAAACGGAACAGTTTTATGCTCCATAAGATAATATCTTTCATAAAAAAGTAACATCCAATTGTTTTTGTAAGTTAGGAGATAATTAGAAGTTTTCTCTGTTTTCCCAACATTTGGAGGCGACGGACAAAACACGTTTTGCTTTTTATCTCCTCTAATTTTGCAGCTAATCGAGAATCTTCTGAAAATTTCATGTAAGTAATTCAAATCAAACACAATATCAAAATCTCTACTTTTTACTGTACCTAAAATAATAGATTACAGACTGAATAATTGAAACAAAAAGTAAACTTTAGAAAAAACCGACTTCCACAAACCCTATTTCATTAGATTGAGTATAATACTAACTGTAACCCCTTATCCCCCCCCCCCCCCCCTTGGGCAATTAATTTTGTCAAATCCTATATCAGTGCTACCCCACGCGACTAAGGAACCCCTGTACAAAGTTTCATGGCTCTAGGTCCAGCGGTTTAGGCTATGCGTTGCCTGCCCGTCAGCCACGCATTGTATTTGTACCTAGTATTGAGCAGATCTGGTGGCCATATGTGGTCTTCATCAGCAGTTCCGCATCACAATATTATGCTATGTGCATTTGCACGAGTTATTATGAAAAACACAAAAATCACTATAGGTCTGCCTATAATATTTGAAGAGTTCTCTCGATTTCTCCAGGATCCCATCATCAGATCCTGACCTGGTGTCAATGGGACCACCCTTGAGGTATTACCTATACGCCGAAAAAAGATTTGTTCAAATCGGTTCATAATTGGCGGAGTTATCGCGTAACAAACATAGAAAAAAAAAAAAACATACGGGTCGAATTGAGAACCTCCTCCTTTTTTTGAAGTCGGTTGAAAATGGATAATACTATTAGTATAATAGTATTGTATCAAAAAGAGAGGTGAATTTTTGAATTTCGTTTCTACGTAGGTACATTCTATTTTTGTATTAAAAAGTTTTTATATCGATACTCATGCGTCCCCGGCTTAATGTTGTAATTTTCAGCCATTTTGAAATATTCGTTTGTTTTTCACAGATAATAAAGGTAAGACGTGTTTTGGCGGTAAGAACCTTCGCATGAGCATATCGCTCAGGAGCTGTTGAATGATGTCAAGGACGATCTAGATTTGCTCAAAAGGGTCATAACTGGTGACGAAACATGGGTATATGGTTATGACGTTGCCAAAACTGAAAAGACTCGTGAAAGGACGATGCAACAATTGAGGATATAAAGACAGCATCGCTGAAAGAGCTCACGGCCATACCAAAAACCACGTATCAGATGTGCTTCGAAGATTGGAAAAGTGCTGGCGCAAATGTATTATATCTGAAGGGGATTACTTTGAAGGGGACAAAATAAATAGATATTAATGAGTAATGAAAAAAAATTTGAGAAAAAATAAAATTCACTTTATTTTTTTAACAAACTGTCTACAAAGGCGTAGGTACCTAGTAGTTCTTTCTTTCTTTGTTATTAATTTTTCGATTAACCACCAGCAAAAGGTTTGTAGCAGTGCTGTACTTTTGAAGGTAGGTCAACGATCCTAATGCAATCCATTGCACGAACTTCACTGCGCCTAGAGTAGGAAAACCGGCCAAGTGCGAATCTATCACGGATCATTATGGTTCTGTTACAATATACAATAAATTCATGCTTTTCTACACGGGATGGCAGAGCTAAACTCAGTGTGTTTTTGGGTCTGTTACTTGATAATGAAATCCCATAGTATCTCATAGAAGGAAGAGGAAGATAGTTTCAGTAATTAGACGAAGTCGTCTAAGCAAAGTGCTACCACCCCTGTTGAGTCGGCTTTATCCTCAGGCAGTATTTTTTCTTGACCAAGCAAGGAGGGTAGAAGGGGGCGTGGCGACGTTCTACGACCAAGGAGATTCTTGTATCCACATCTCTAAATTCCTAATTGGTGTTGGCGAGGCAAGAACGAGCGGCAGCCACTATCTAATACGAGGAATATTTTGTATGTATGTAACGGGGTAACGTAATATGTTTTAAGTTCTGGAAAAGGCGCTGTAGTTTTCTATAAAATTTGCAATATAGGGATTTTTGGGGGTAAAAAATCGATCGAGCTAGGTCTCATAACCGAAAAATCGCGTATTTCCGAGTTTTCATGCTTTTCTAATATGCGTGCATGGGATTAGGATTGACAATTTCACTTTAGTACTATGAAAATAAGGCATGAATTCCAATCAATATCAAAAAGTTAGTTAACTCATTGCGACCTCAGATCATGTGACACTTTTTTGCGCGTCTGCAGCTGTTTAAAAACAGTTAAGCATATTAATTGATGTTAATGCAGTCTGATGACATGAATATAATGTTTTATTGTGTTTGTACCACCAACTGCCGAGCTAAGCTCGGCAACCAGGTGTTGGAGTATTAACTGGCCAAATGTGTGCACAAGTGTCCTGTGCCACCCCGTACGGGAAGAGGCGTGAAGTTTGAATGAGAGATGATGACCTCTGTGGTTGTAGCTGTGCCTACCATGAGGAAGGCCCCGGGTTCGATTCCCGGCAGGGGATACAGAACACAAAAAAGTCTGGTCTTTCTGATGTTTATACGCCATTTGTCGCTGTTTCTGGTTCCAATGACACAAGGTATTCTAGTGTAGGGCCAGAATCAATGTATGTGCCTGTATGTAATTGTCTAAAATGTAGGTACCTAATATTTATATGTAGGTATTTGTATTACAGAACTTCATTTGCTAGGTAAACAGCTTATGTACGTAAAAGATTACATAAACTGAGTAAGTTTGAGCAGACAACTGCTTGAGAGCGCTGACCGGAATGTAGATCTTGGTCCCCTTACAACAAGAGTACATTATATTCAGCTGCTATTCACGGCAAGACGTGTCTTGGATCGCTATTTATTAACGAGAAGAAGAAATCAGTCATTTATTACGAGCAAACATATTGTAGGGAATTAAATTTTGAGTTGTTTAATTTCAACAAAGGATGAACAAATTGTCGAACTGTTTGTAGCTTAAAAACCCTTGAAATATCCACATATAAATATAATATTGGACAAAGAAGTATAGGAGCCGCCATCCACGATGACGCGTGACGTAGCTATTTGCATCTTTGTCTTTCAGCAGAGTGCCCCCATGAAAGAGAAAGATGCAAACAGCTACGTCACGCGTCTTTGTGGATGGCGGCACCTATACCGAAGAGCCAATTAATGGCAGAAGTCTGGCTGATTTCAGCTTTCAGCTCACCCCTGTCCTAAACCCGAACTTGAGACGCTCTATGCTTTGGCAAGGATTGCTAGACATTAAATAATGGCAATGGTAACATATGTGACATATTAGGGCACCACTGCGTATTGTGATTGACAAGCCAAATATGTCGTGAAAGAAATCATGCAGTCTGCAAATGTAAATTAATGTCTAGCATTTCATTTGCTTAAAATGATTATTTATTTTCGAATTGTTTTATTTAAATGTTTTTTTTTCCTATGTTAATCCAGGTTTTATTCTGTTTTTTTTTTTATTATGTGTCTGTGTGTGTACCTTTCAATGAATAAATGAATTTATCTATCTTACCTATCTCTACCACGCCAGCCGCAGCCTGTGACGCTCGCGGGGCAACACCTGGCACTGACTGAAAATCAGCGCTGAAGGCCTGGCCTTCAGCATATCGCTGAGTCAGTTGCCATTTATAATGACAGTGACACACCACGACCGTCATTTCATGTGTTTTCAACTATTGATGATAATGTGTGTGTCTTACTTTCTGTTTTTGGTTTCTTTTGTCTAAATGTAATGTGTTCACTGTCCTTGTAATAAACGTTTCTTTCTTTCTTTCTATCTTTCTTGCCAAAGTAGTTACGTAAAGTGTGTGTGTGACATGACAACTCTCGGAGCTCCGCCTGAGGGAGTTTGTGCACTACAATGAGGTTTAGTACGGCGCCGAATTTTTTACCGAAAATGTCGGACCGTAAAACGTATAGTGCACAAACTTATAGATAGATAAGATAGATAGATAAATTCATTTATTCACTGAAAAGGTACACACACAGACACATAATAAAAAGAAATACAAAATAGAATAAAACCTGGAAGAACATAACACAAAACAATTTACAAATAAATAATCATTTTCACTATGTGGTATTGTGAATGTACCGCGACAATGAAATGGCCCTGACTCAGCAATGTCACAGACGAATCTGTGACGCTGGTATTCTGCCAGGGCTGCAACTTGTGTATGGCGTGCAATATCGGACCGTGAAACATCTGACTGCCGGACAGTAAAATTCCTTGTAGTCCACAAACGCCCTTACAGTTGGTCGGTGAATAGCCAACCCTTTGCAAAAGTACATAATGTTGTTTGTTTGTCCCTCGGCCATGTTGTGTACTTCAATATTAACATTTAGCTCGGCAAACTGGTTCCACAGTTTATATTATACGGCCTGTTCACGCGAGATCTCAACAAATAGCATTAATAAAATTGTATTGTTTTGATAGTTTTTAGGGTTGCGATCTTTAAAAGGAAAAAAAGGAACCCTTATAGCAGGCCTCCGTCACTCGCTCAAGGTCGCGCTATAAGTGCCTACCGCACAGTAGGTCGGTACCGACCCAAGCGGCAGTTGGTTGGCACACGCGAGAGCGCACACGCGTCACGTTTCCCACGCTCGCTACCAAGACACAACCAAGATGCCCGGTTATTGCGATGTGGACGGGTGTCGGAGTTCAAGAGTGAATAACAAGGAATTGTCTTTTTTTCAATTGCCTAAAGAGGAACACAGGTAAAGTACTTTCTCGCCATTTGAATTGTAAAAAGACAAAACTATAAAGGGTTCGACCTGTTGTTTACTACGGACCCGGGACTCCCGACCGACTGCACTGCAACCAATTCTGATCTTTATTTTATTCTTAGTATCTATTATTCCTTTTATGGGTGGATCCAAGCACATTTCACACACCTGGGCCCTATTTAATAAACGTTACAATTACAATTTACAATTACATTTCAGTACCTATACAATGCTGACTTGGTTAGCTGAGAATAGTTCTTTCTTGGCAACAAATGAACAGAGCCAGCATTGTATACTGAATTGTAATTGTAACGTTTATTAAATAGGGCCCTGGCTATTTAAGGTGTATAGGTTTCCTCACGATGTTTTCCATCACCGTAAGAACTAACAACATCGGTTACAAATTGTAAATGCACCTATACCTAAGTACTTAAGTTTTTAGAAAAAAACACACTAAAACACAAGGTCCCGGGTGCGACCATGTGGGTCTGGCAGGATTCGAACCCGAGACGTTTCGATCACAATTTACCTACTAGTTTATTGTATTTGCGAGGACGGCATGAAAAAACCGGCCAAGTGCGAGTCGGAATCGCGCACCGAGTGTTCCATACAAGTATTTGATGTTAATTTCAATTTGATACCTTTACGCGTTCCTGAGATAAATGGTCTTGGTAGATGGACGGACAGACGGACGGATAAGTGTTACTCGCACTTGGCCGGTTTTTTTTTCTTTTTGGGGTACGGAAGACGGAACCCTTTTAGCATCTTATTGCTTTTTTCAGACGAAAGAAATGGCTTGAAGTCATCGGTAGACCGGATTTACTTACTGCAAAGCATACTACTCATTTTGTTTGCTCGCTTCATTTTGATGAAACCCAGATAAAATGCAAACCACAGTTGTTGACTGATGCTGTACCCATGAAACTACTTCCGAACCAACCTAATACCTCCAAAACCAATACTAAAGGAGATCGCCGTGATGTTTCTACTCAAACAAAGGAATCGTATGTTAATATCCTATCAGCAGTAACGCTCAAAGGTCCAGACAAAAAGTCTTCATGTGCACAAACTGCTTCAGAAAACAAGAACGAACCCACACAAACTTCACTCGCCCTATCTACTGATACACCAAGAAAACGAAAACTTCGCGATTCACTTAAAAGTGAAAATCAGAAAAGACGAAAGCTTGAAAGGGAATAAAATAAAATAAAGAAAGAGGTTCAGTCAAAAGACTCGGAATGTTTACAGGGCATTGGAATAGAGATACAGGCAATAGTTTCAGATCAAGGCTCGAATTTCGATAAATACGCAAAGGAAGTGAAAAAGGTCACACCAGAACAACCGTTCTTTACAGTGAATGGTAAAAAAAAAATACTACGTTTTTGACGTTCCCCACCTGATCAAATGTATTAGAAACAATCTACTCACCAATAATTTTGTGATCGACGGCAAACAAATATCATGGAAATATATAGAAGACATGTTTGATAAACAAAAAGAGAAAGATTTGAAAATGATTCCAAAAGTGACGGAAAAACATATCCATCCCAATAATTTTCAAAAAATGAGAGTTAAATACGCAGCTCAAATTTTTAGCCGATCTGTTTTCGCTGCTATTAACGTTCTCGTTAAGTTTAATGATTTACCCGAAGAAGCAAAACACACTGCAGATTTTATAGAAAAAATGAATAATATTTTTGATGTGCTAAACTCCAGTCAAGTTGCATCCACCAACAAGTATAAAAAAGCGTTCTCTTCGAAACCATATCAAGTTGACACCTTAGAAGAAGCAGCGAAGATGTTTGAAAACATAAAAGCTATAGATAAAACTAAAGGAGTTAATACTACAAAAAGAATCAAGACATTCAAAAATATACTGATCACCATAAGATCAATACTCATGTTGAGCCAAGATTTAGAATCAAAGGGAATCAAGTTCTTATTCACGCGAAGACTCAATCAAGACCCTCTTGAGAACTTTTTCGGAGCTGTCAGGCAACAGGGTGGAAACTGTAAAAACCCTACACCAATACAATTCATGAGAGCATTTTCTAAACTTTTTCTCAGCAATATGATGCAAACTTCCCGCTTTAGTAACTGCCAAGAGGACGTTTGCGAACTACTTCAGAAAGCAGAGACATTTTTTGAGACACCGAAACCATCGGAATGTCACTCCAGAAAACCTTCTGCAGTAGCGCTAAACGGTGATGTTGATTACCGTTTTGACTTGCCGGATAAAAACGCGTTAACATACGTAGCAGGATATTTACTACACAAATGTGGTAAAAAACATAACTGCGACTATTTCAATGCTCAATTAAAAGATTCACCTAATATGGATGATACCAAACTGTATATCCATTTTAAGGCGTATAACAAAAATTCTTCTTTTTACGGAGGGTTGAAAGTCCCATCGGAGTCATTTAATCAGTACGTCGAAGAATTGGAAAAAACATTTTTACTTAATTTTGACAAAGTTTTGATGAACCGGCCGGGAAGTACTTTGCTGAATGAGTTACAAAAAAATAATTTCATTCCGCCTTGCCCTTGCTTTCCAAAACATTATTTATTAAAATTATTCATAAGATTCAGAATTTTTACAACAGTTAAATTAAATAACCGTAAGTTCAGGGATGGTAAAAAAAACATTGAACATTTCATAAAATTAAAGCACATATAATTTTTATCTGTATTGGTCTTGTGGCCGCAGATTCACCCGAATGAACCCTCTACCCGTGAACCCGTAAATCTCAGCCATATAGTCAGCAGCCCCCGAGCCACGCAGTAACAAAGAAACTCACAAACCTACCAGGCTACTTTTTATCCAGGGGACACATATAGCGGGTCCACGCGGGTGAAACCGAAGGAAACAACTACTATCAATAAGATTTCATTTTTTTTTATTGTATAATGTAACAAATATAATTAACAATAAAGGAAAAAACATACTTGATCATTTTATAAAAAGTAAAACTCAAACATATTTAATTGATTAATAAATAATTATGGTTATTTCGCAACATTCATTTTATTACAGTAATAAATAATATTCATCATAAGTACAACCCTAGCGCATTCGTGCGATGACGCGCTTGCACGTGACTCGCACGGCGGGCAACACAATCTCGACTCTTTATGCGGGTACTTATGGTACATTTCTTCTCGCTGTGAACAGTAATTATTATTAATAAGATTTTGTAGGCTATTATAGCGTAGGTATTTTCGCATTTCTATGGGAGTGATGTATCTGTTACGTAGTAACTAGTAGTAACTATTATCTAATCTGTGCTTATAGGATCACTTTGTTGTCCGTCCGTCAATCCGTCTGTCCGTGTGTCAAAACCATTATATCAAGAACGCGTGGACGTTTCAAGCTGAACATTATATCAAGTGGTTGCATATCACTGTGAAAAAATCGGTTAAGTGCGGGTCGGTATCGCACACGAAGGGTACCGTACCATCGTACAACAAATCAAAAGCACTCAAAACAATAAAAAAATAAACAAAAAGGAAATTTAAAAAGTTTATGCCTTCACGAGATTTGAACCGACGACCTCCGGATTGAGAGTATACATCATACCGCACCGGCTAACCACAACCATGTGGGTTGACGCGAAATATGCTATCATATTTAAATGTGTAGTATATGTGTCTATGACATGGTTGCTATGACAATAAATAAACAGTTTCAGTCAAGATCTCCATTTTGAAATGCGTAAGTGTATCTAAACACGTCTCTTGTATCGGGGCCCCCTTTAATTTGCAATATCTCTCGTATTTCAGTATTTGTGGTTGGTGCGGCAACAGATATACACATTCTGTGAAAATTTCAGCTTTCTAGCTATTACGGTTCGTGCAGACGGATCCGGTGACAGACAGGACGGACGGACGGACGGACGGACGGACAGACGGACAGCGAAGTCTCAGTAATAGGGTCCCGTTTGGCACCCTTCGGGTACGGTACCCTAAAAATCAACCTTATAGGTCAACGCTACGACTGTTTATGCTGTAAAATTGTTGGATTTTCATAGTAATCGCATGGACCAATCCACCTGTCTCATCCCTATTTGGTTTGCTGAAAGAGATCTCTTATTAGAGATAAGCTCGCCTTTGTACACGTCTTGTATGTTTTTTATTGTCCTATGTAACTGTTTGTGTGCAATAAAGTAATTATGAATTATGACCCCAAAACCTATAGTTGTTAATGACGTCATACTTTAGTTTGTATGTGGAAACCTTTTTGCTCGTGTTAAGCTCTCCAAGTATGATCGGATGTATCAGAAGTATCGGAACCCTTGATGCGCGAGTCCTACTCGTACTTGACCGTTTATTGTTAGCAGGATAACAACTTGTTATCTATTGCTATTTGATCTATTTTTACAATAAAAACAAGTCGCATTTATCTGCTAAAGGTTATCAATAGCAACACCTGTATACTATAGTGCATAGACTTGATAGTAAAAGAAAAACTCTATGAGGGGTCTATGTACAATAATTGTACATGTACATTAAGTTTATGTTATGTGTATTATATGGCTATGAAATGAGATTTTAACCCATAAGGAGGCTGCATGTTTCCTACATTATTTAAAACCTTAAGCTGGGGCTGATAAAGGTTAAAAGGAGCGATAAATGCGAAAACTAATGAAAACTCTGCAGGATGATTGGATAAGATAACTGAAGCGATGTTCAGACGTTGCTTTGATGACCAGGGAGTACCAGCGCAGCCTGCCGAAAGTACGCCGCATGGACGCTCTTATCTTGACTCACTGTGTGAGGGATGACACGTGTGTGTGCGATCAGCCAGAACCCGAATTCTACTGTTCACAAGCATACAAGCCTGGCACAAACTTCAATTTGGTATTCTACTAAAACCGGAACCCAATTCACAAGCGCCAGCGAGAAGCCAGCGAACTTCGTAATTTCTTTATTGTATTCACATGATGACAAACAGATATCTTATAGAAAAATCGTGTACAAAGGCGAGCTTATCTCTAATAAGAGATTTCTTCCAGCAAACCATGTTGGTTAGGAGACGAAGATGATAGGAGGTAAGGGGAAGAACTGCGCGTACAAAAAAATTATACACTAATATTATACGTATTACACTACACATGCATAAAACCCTATTGCTAAGAAATAGACTGCATACACAATTACATAAATACAACATATCAATAAATATCGTATAAATACACTAATATATACCGATATATGTATATCTAAGTTGACAAGGAAAGATATTGCTTCTTTAATCGATTTTTGAATATATTTAGTAATTCGTACTTTATATTCTACTGTCCAAAACGTACTTACGCTGGCGCCGCCAGTTTGACGCCAGCATAAGTACGTTTTAGACAGTAGAATACGAAGCACGCTGGCTTCACGCTGGGGCGCTTGTGAATTGGATTCCGGTTTTAGTAGAATACCAAATACCTCGTATTGAAGTTTGTGCCAGGCTTGTCGTATGCTTGTGAACAGTAGAATTCGGGCCCTGGAAGTACCTGGTGGACCAAACGACAGGACCCGGAGATCAGTGGGCTTAAGTCGCTGAAGATGATTATTTTTCTTTCGATCATCCATAACATTTATTACATCTATTTAAATCCGTGACGAGAATTATAGAAATAGGTACCTACAGAAAAGAAAGTCAGAAATCACTTTATCAGCCCCGGATATTTGCCAGTTACAATAATAACATAACCACTTGTCTCCTCTCGGGGCGAAATCAGCGTTCATTTCGCAAATTGTTGCCACTATTATTAGTGTTTGTGAGTGTATGTGTGTGGGGTCGTTGACCTGCCCCAACCAACTAGCGAGCGGCGCACGCGCAGATAGTGCGCGCGAGAGTGATTTATTGCATGTTGCAGGGAATCTGGGCTGATATAGCGTTTTGCGGAGTGGCTGGTTTAAATGATTTTTGCCAACAAGCAGATGATTGGGCAGCTGTGGTTGTAAATGATGTTATTTAGGTTGTATGTAGGCTATTTCCAAATACCGCGATCACAAAGGTTTATCCCATTGATTACGTCCAAAGAAAGAAAGTTTCAAGAGAGAATCAGCACATTTGTCTTGAAGAAGGTCATCTCTAAAAGACTTTAGCTATTCCCCATACCCATACCCATCTAATCTATCAAATTGTGTCGCAGTAAAGTAGCTATGTCTGACTATTGATATAATTTTAATATCTAGAATATTGTTGAATCGCCAAATTAATTACTAATCTCGCTTTGGCACTACATTGGGTCTACGAGCGATATGAAACCATTTCAGCCTGCCAATTGAGGCGCACTTAAACACGTAATGAAAAACCACTCTCAGTTGTAAAAGCTATCCCAAGCACGTCAAAATGACAGTTGACTGAGCTGAGATTTATTTATTACTGGTCCAAGCATACAATTTAAAACTTTTCATATTGCCGGTAACATGCGTTATGCGTTACACGCTTTTAGCACAGTAGCCGATAACAATCGCTCCACATACGCATAAATGCTCAATATCGCAATACTGCTGCAAATTAATTGAAATAAATCAGTTGATCCATGCCGAACGAATTACCCCAATATAACATGGCCGGCCATTTGCGTGTACTAGTATTTTGCTGTCTGTGCCCACAACTACGTATCTACAGACTCTTTTTTTACAGGAAAACAAGGTAATAAAAATAAAATAAAAAATAAAACAGCCTTTATATTAATTCCTAAATTACATTATAAATATTTCAATTAATTTTAAGAAATAATTAAATTACATAAAATTCGATTTATTGAAGCACCGTAAAAATAAAATTTTATATTGTCATTTAAATATGATTTTTATTTAATTTAGGACCCCTCTACGGGTGAAGGTCTCCTCCAATGATTTCCAGTTTTCTCTATCTTGGGCTACATCTAGCCATTCGTTGTTTTTAGTCGCTTTTATCTCGTCTGCGCAGGGAAACAAGGTAGGTACCGTGTATCTGATCTAGCAGAAACAAGGTAGGAACCGTATATCTGATCTAGCAGAAACAAGGTAGGTACCGTATATCTGATCTAGCAGAATCAAGGTAGGTACCGTATATCTGATCTAGCAGAATCAAGGTAGGTACCGTATATCTGATCTAGCAGAAAAATACACAAATCTGCAAAATTATACCCGTTCAGCAGTTTTTGCGTGATTAATAACAAACTTTCACATTTCTAATTTATTTATTTAGCGTTTGGTCGCTGTCGTCAACGTCACAACTCATAAAGGTGCCAGTTTGAGCAGCCATTTATTTATTTAGCGTTTGGTCGCTGTCGTCAACGTCACAACTCATAAAGGTGCCAGTTTGAGCAGCCATTTATTTATTTAGCGTTTGGTCGCTGTCGTCAACGTCACAACTCATAAAGGTGCCAGTTTGAGCAGCCATTTGATAGCCTCTTCGACATTTCTAATAATAGTGTGATTCTCGCGTAAACGCTATCGGTATAGTATGTTGCGTCTCTCTCGAACATACGACGTGACGAGAGATGCGTGAATTGTAAATTAATCCTTTAGACTGAAATACGAAACAATACTGTGATGCGATCGAACAGATACATTCAGGCAACGAACGATATCAAATCTATATTTTCTACGCCGTAATTAAAAGGTTCAATCACCTTCATCCATACTACAATAAATTCTGCGTTTGCAATCATTGACCACAATTTGTATAGTACTGCCTATAGATGGAAATCACAGCAACACATTAGCCAGTTTTTCATTATGTTTATGTAATAGGAAACTAGCTCATCGACTCAGGCTTACAACAATACCTGCTGACTGCCTGTCTGAAGTTCAGCTTACTCATGCCTCTACTCATGCATACCTCGCAACTTGGTCCTTCGAGTCCTGAGCCATAAACAGGAATACTTACCAGATCGAAAAAGTGATCAAGTTCACAGATGAAATGAACCTTATGATATTTTACTTATGATTCCGCCATTTAAATTCGAAATCTTTTTCGTGCTGCATTCTCAGGTCTTTGCCTGTCTCTTTTTCGGAAGACAGGATTCACTTTTGTTATTTATTTTTATTATGTTTGTAGGTCAATGTCATTTTTGCCACAAACCACAAACAAAACTTGGGTGTTTTGTTCAACTTATCACCTTTGAAACAATAGGGACCATTCTTAAAATAACGTGGCATGCATGACATTGTAAGTTGGATTTGTCACACTAAACGAACGAGTAAAATAAAACGTTTTAAATCTAATGCTAAGTTAATTTCAACCGAATGGGTGAGCCGAACGAACCAAAGTGAGTTGTGGTTTTGTGTCAAAAAATTGTTGGCTCGTATTTTGCAGGACGCCGCCCGCCGTAAAGATTTTTAAAAAAATAACAAAACTAGTACAGAATTCCAACGCTCGGGGATCGAGGCTATACGCGGAATTTGATCGCTTTTACTACTCTGGATCGCTCATTGTTGAAGTCCAATTCTCGATTGCTGCAGTAAAATTAGTAATTACCGATGTGACAGTCACCAATCTTACAATATCGGCGTGAATACGCGGAAAAATTCGTTTTCTCATGCTGGTTGCTTAATTTAATTAATATCACTTACAGCACTAAACCTGCATGACAACACCCTCACTTCAAGCCTCCGTCAAAGAAGAATATTTCTCTATTTTTCCGTAAAAGCCGCAACTAGACCGCCCAACCTGTTTTCGAAACCAAACATCTGTACAAAGAGCTGAAAGTAAAACAAAGACCATTACTCACCGCCATTTCTTGGAAACGTATGTATTAATCATTCCTTTATGATTTTCAGCTTTCAGGCTTCAGCGGAGGGCGGTAGGAGGGGAGGGTCTTGAGCGGAGGGGGGCGGGAAGACAAGTGTGAAGTGAAGGCCGATAGAGCCAAGGAGATCATTTATTGACTTTAAAAGGCTAATGCAATTAGTTTGGTGGATTGTTGGTATTTTGACTGAAGAAATAATAGGCTTAACCGACATTAACAGTACAGTAATTCTATGCAATTAATGTATGGGAAAATAAAAAAAAACTAATAATGTTTTGAAACTTATGTGGTAAGATACCTTTGGGTGTAGTGTTCAAAACATATAACTCCCCCCCCCCCCCTCCACCTGACGCTAAACCCCCCCTGAAGTTTGTCCCCATTAACAGTTCTTCACCTTTTATTCGAAAACCGTACATAATTGTTAAAATATGTGTATGAGTAAATCAAAGAAGACAAAATTTTGTTGTGAGTTTGTATGGTGCTCAACCCGAAGGTATCATACCACATAAGTTTCAAAACTTTATTAATTTGTTTGTCTGAAAAACACAGAATTACTGTACTAATACTCGTCTTATTGATATCTGCTGGCCTAATTCTACGACACTGTCTAAAATTTTATGACACTATTTAGATAAAGATACAAATATATACATACACACGATACCTACATACACTTATGCGGCTGTGTTCCCTAATAAACGGCTACAATGATGATGACAATTTGTCAGTTTTGCGGACTATAGCAAACTCACGTAGCCACACAATATTTGTACAGATGATGAGTATTAACAACACCTAACAATAAAACGACCTTGTTGACAATGTGATACATTCATGTTTGTGCGAAAAGCGAATATAAATTATTTTACAATTTTCAGGAAGGTCATTTCTATTTATCGGAGCTTTAAATTCTGGTGGTGGCTGCGGGAGTCTCAGGACGGGAGTGGATGGCGTGGTAAAGAGGAGACCCGAGGCCTATACCCAGCAGTGGGTCAATATGGAATGTGGGGTGACATGATGATGATGATGATGATGGTGGCAAATTAAATACAGGGTTACTTTTGGACTCCTAGCCAAAAATTATTATTATTTTAGGGACATCATTCTAAGCAACTTTTACTAAGAAACCGATTTGATCAGAGGCACTTTATTTTTCACTTCTACATACAAATCAGCTGGCCCACTCAGGACAAAATGTACTGGGAAGTGAAAAATAAAGTTGCTCTGATCAAATCGGTTTCTTAGTCTGTTTATCTGCACTTGAACTACCACTCGGGTACCTTTACAATTTAGCCCTAAAAACTGCAGTCTACCCAAGGCACTGGAAAACGTCGCGAGTCACTCCTGTGCTCAAAGACGGCTCCAGGTCGGAAGTAGAAAATTACAGACCTATAGCCGTCCTCTCGATATTCGGGAAGGTGTTTGAATCTATCGTCAATCATCATATAACGGAACAAATACGCGGGCTACTATCCGACTGCCAACATGGTTTCCGCCCTAGACGTTCAACATTAACTAACCACATGAACTTTGTAAACTATGTGACGCCAGCTCTCGATAAGCACACACAGGTTGATGCGACTTTTTTCGACTTTAAGAAAGCTTTCGATAGAGTCGACAATGACGTCCTGTTGGAAAAGTTTGCATCCATAGGGTTTACACCGAACTTAATTCGCCTATTTGCGAACTACTTCTCAAATAGAGTTCAGTACGTGAGGTTGGACGGTAATAGTTCTGAGCCCTATGAGACCTGCTCGGGTGTCAGTCAGGGTAGTACTCTGGGCCCCACTCAGTTTCTGATAATGATTAACGACCTTCCCGATGTCGTTGGGACGGCTGAGTGTTTGATGTTCGCGGATGACCTGAAGCTGTTCATGCGCATAGGCTGTGAGGATGATATTGGGCGTCTGCAAAGTGACGTTGATAGAGTGGTGGAGTGGAGTGAATGTAACCACTTGGCGTTTAATAGCGCCAAGTGTAAAACCATGACATTTACTCGATCTCAGGCACCGCTCCATCATGACTACACTATTGCTGGGGCTGGGTTTGTGAGGGTTACCCAAATACGTGACTTAGGACTTTTACTTGACTCGGAGCTTACCTTCAAAGACCACATCCGGGAGACTTGTAGGAGAGCCTTCAGATCTCTTGGATTCGTAATGCGACAGGTGACTCGGTTTAAGGACATATCTACATTAACCTCTTTGTATAATGCATTTGTTCGGAGTAAATTAGAGTACAACGCAATCATCTGGGACCCACATGAGGCTAAATATACACTCATGCTGGAAAAAGTCCAAAGAAAATTTGCTAGACTTCTTTACAAAATTAAATATGGGTATTATCCCTACTTATTCCCGTCTCTATTTGTGGCAGGGATGGTGGGGGTAGACACCCTAGAGCTGAGGCGGAAGATGTCCCTGTTGGTGCACTTCTATCTCCTCCTCCACGGCAAGGTAGATAATCCGGTGGCACTGCGAAGTGTTGCCCTTAACGCGCCGCCTCGGTACGCGATGTTACGATCGCGCGCGCCCGCTCTTCGCTACGGGTGTTGTTCGTACACAGCACGCCCGTCACGCACCCACTTATCAGGCACTGACTCTACTCAATGCCTGTGTTGCTCAGCAGCCAGATTTAGATATTTTTAGTATGCCGCTCTATATGTTTTTTAAAATTGTGTACTTGTTTTTAAATAATCTGTGATTTGTTAATTTATATAATAAGATATTGTGTTTGTCTGTATTTCATTTTTTTTTGTTTATTTTTTAAGTTTTAACCAATTTATAATATATATATATGTGTGTATGTCATTGCTAT
Source organism: Argyresthia albistria (assembly GCA_963457715.1). Taxonomy (NCBI): domain Eukaryota; kingdom Metazoa; phylum Arthropoda; class Insecta; order Lepidoptera; family Argyresthiidae; genus Argyresthia; species Argyresthia albistria. Next base: position 259,700 of record OY735268.1, on the reverse strand, counting down.
TGTTAACTCTCACATGATTTGGTCTCAAGACTGTAAATGTGACCTGTAATTACGAATAAATCTTTTAAATCTTTTTAAATCTTTTAGTGAAAGTTGCTCAGAATGATAGTAACTTTTGGCTAGGGGTCCAAAAATAACCCTGTATAATATAAAATTATTTTCTGATAAGATAAAATTAGTTTTATTTGACGCTCCGAATTATCCCTTTCTTACTGTGTTTGAAAATATAGTAACCTTTAGAATAAATAATGCTAGTATCCACGGAACAATTTAACAGGTCAGAATATCCCAACTCCTAAGATACAGGTAACACTAGTTTAGGAGTTGGATGTTCAATGTTCAATCAATGCATCATACTTATAATATTTACATAGGTTTAACTACATCATAGGTTTAAGTTGGAGAATAAACAATTTCAATTTCAATTTCAAATCAATTTCAATCTCATGACAAAGGATTTTCCTAGTGTGGGAACCATGGACACATCAAAATTTGAATTGTAAAAACCAGCGATACATTTTCGTGCACCTGCTCCTAAGTGTTTTAACATTTTACTAAATAAATTATTTCCATGTCTATTCTATTTAAATTGGTGCTCCTACAGTATTTTTTACATGGGTTCCTCTTGTAGAGTAGTGGTAGTAAAAGTTTGTAAAGTCCATTCATTTCATTTGTGTCACCCTATCTCGCCGCTTTTTTTAAAAGACCGCCGACACGAAACGAAAACCGCTGCAGAGTACACCCGTAAGTCAAATGAGTGAACTCTACTAGGTATAGCGAAAATCACTATATATTTTATTGTAATCACCACTATTTCTTGGGGATGTACCGACACATCCTAGACGAACGCACTTTACCTATGAATGTACTGGCAATTTTAGCACTTGACTGCACTAGCGTAGTCGCGGGCTTGAGCTACTAGGTAGGTAGTAAAATTCTATGTAGGCATGTAATAAATTTCTATTAGATATTCATGTCATCTTCCTTGAGGTAGGTCGAATGAACTAGCTGTTGCAAGACTTTATTTGTAAGTCAATTTTATGACTTTATTTATTACCGTGTCGTAAAATGTTTAAGTGAGTACATATTCACGTCACGACATCTACAATAACAAACAACACTACCTATCTGGTTTGTTTTCAGAATTATTAATTAGATTACCGCGAGTAAGTATATCCGTAGACACATACAATTATTATCAATTGCTAAAGTGTACATGCACTCAATGTAATAAATAGCTCGTATCTTTTCTATTAAGTAAGTATTTTTCAGCAATGGGACAAGGCCAAATGAACTGAAAATATACATTAATATAAAATAAAGTATATACAGGGTGTTCGGTAGATGAATGTCCAAATGAAATCGTCAGCAAGAGGAGGTCATTTGCTACCCACGTAGTCATAATTTTCTGGACTTGGCCCCATAGATCCCGAAAAAAATGATGATTTGTAGATTTTTGAAAAACCGCCGAAAGTAATCGTTTCAACTGGAATAAATGAAAATGTTATGGGTAGATCTGGCAAATTGTGATAGAATTTTAATTCTTACTGTTTTCATATTCTAGTCTCATTGTTATTTTGTGTACATAGCCCATAGAAAAAAAAATATCAGCCACCTAAGTCACAAAAAGGGTTCACGAAAAATAACAATCTCAACTTTACATAGCAATAAAATAAAAAATGAAAATGTTCAAGACCTCCCAATTCTCTTAAAACATTCTCAATTTGTGCCCTTTTGTATGGTATACCACATACGTTAGTAATCTTTTATTTACTTCAGAAATTCCCTAACTTTGTACAACCGGGCCCACATTACGCAAAGTAGATTTTCATCATCATTCGATTTTATGGATTTCAAATTATTGTGGACAATGCGGGGAGTAGATAAACACATGTTGTCTTGCTCATACATAGTTTATAAGTCTATCACCTGTCTCTGTCTCACATAAAACTGAAATTACATCAGGACATGGATCAACAAAAGTTACAAAAATTAAAATAAAAAGGAAAGTAAACGTAGCCCATTAATGTCTACACCAAGGGGCACGGGCCATTTATTCCAGTTGAAACGATTAGTTTCGGCCATTTTTTAAAAATCTACAGATCATCAATTTTTTTCGGGATATATGGAGCCAAGTCCAGAAAATTATGACTGCGTGGGTAGCAAATGACCTCCTCTTGCTGCTGATTTTGTTTGGACATTCATCTACCGAACACCCTTTATAATAGTATTTAAAGTAAAATGAACATTATTGATATACGAGCGAATGTCATTCGGCCCATGAGTACGAAAATAATAAGTGTTACGGACTACGACCTACGTACTACTTGTTAGGTTAGAAAAATAAATTTAAAACACTATTTCCAAAGACAAACATTGTATGCCGAAAACAAGTCACGGTAATTTTACACGTGGATAACCTGCGAAATGGTAAACAAAAAGTGGAAAAATAACCCAGTGTTGGTACAAAATTAATGGTAGACACTCAAAAATATGTAATTTGTACAATTGTGCTGGCACTTGGGCACACAGTGAGCTCATCGGAAAACGAGACCGAATTTAAAATAAATAAGAAAACTATGTGGTTTTAGCTGCAGTAACATTTGGTGCACAGACCTAAGTTGAAGCCCACTTTAGAAACTTTAGTAATGAAAGAATGGAATGGAATCAGTTAGGGAGGAATGTTTATCTCTGCAGTATTACTCTGTATTTATATTATTGATGGCTAGAAGAGTTAGAGCAGATGGAGATGGCCCAAGATGGAAGGAACAAATGGAAATCTATTACTGAGAGCCTGTAAAACCTGTGAAACCTGGACGAGATAGCTGGCCAATTCATGATCTGTTTCAATTTCAGGAAAACAATGTAAAGACATGTTTAAGGCTTTTAAAATCTTGTTTTTTGTATTATACATGTCGAATTAACACGAAGACTATTCGGGGACTTGAATGCACTTGTCCTCTTTAGTTTTCAGCTGAGCTTCCTCAATGATTTCCCTGAAACATCTCTTCATTCTCGATACTCACGCCTGCCGCCCAGAATGGGATACACATGCAGTTACTGATAAGGTTATAGCTTTTTGGCCATATTATAGTAATTCTTGCTTCCAGAGCGGGTCGATTCTCGCACCTTCGATATACGGATATCGAGACCTATATTGACAGATTCCCCCACAAAATCACTCGATATAGATGTAGATATCCTAATCGATAGCACGAGAATCATGCCCCAGGTCTACAACAAAACATAAAGTTTTATATAGGTACAAGCACGTAAGTTCATTGTTTCTGGGCCCCATAGTGCCGTGAGAATCATACCCCACAGGGTTTATGATTCTTGCATATTCGATATTCGGATATCGACACCTATATAATATCGAGCTATTCCAATACAAAATCACTCGATATGGGTGTCGATATGCGTATATCAATTACACGAGAATCATACACCAGGAAGAGCGACATTAGACCTGGAAATTGTTTATTCCTCCACCCAGCCAGCAAAACTAGGGTTTATTTATTTATCAGAGTTCCTTCTGGGATCTCTGGCGGTGTGGACACAGCTGGTTCAATCTGGTTCTGACGACCCACTTTCTTATCTGCCTTTTTGCAAATCGGTTTGTCTACGTTGACAGTATGCTAATACAGCAATATAGTCTCTACATCGATGTTGTAAGTTCGAATATTGCGAGGAGATAAGTTTGATTTTAATATGTTTTGGTTATGATGAGGTACCTATTTATTTAAACAATATAGAATATGATTAAATTATGCAGAATGGAGGTCGTTCCTCATTTGATTGTTATAATATTTATCGTACGAAGCTGTAGATCGGTGGTGGAACGTGGGTGGAACCTATTAAATATTTAATCCTGTCCTCAATTATTTGCGAGCAAAAATCCAAGAGAGTCAGGCAGGCGCTGTTCCTATTTTTTTCGTGTAGTTCACTATTACATTTTATTTTATTTACATTTACATACTGACACATACCTACAATGCTTCTGTCCCTACACAAGGATACCCTGTCTCGTGGGAACCAGAAACATCGACATCACAAACATGTAGACATCCAACACCTGGGTTTATTTTTGTCCCCAGCTGGGGTTTAAACCCAGGACCTTTCGCACGGTAGCCAGATGCGCAACCACTGCGCCACAGAGGTCGTCAGCTCAGTTAACTATTTGTTGCAGTAGCAGCAACAGATACTATAAACATTCTGTGAACATTTCAACTTTCTAGCTACATAATACAGTTCATGCGACAGAAGGACAGCGGAGGCTTAGTAAAGTCCATTACTTTCTGTGTGTCCTTTGCGCAGCGGATTTTTTAATCGAGTGTCGGCGCTCTTTTAAATAGGCGGCAGGTGGCAAGGGGCGGCGAGATCAAAGGACACACTGAAAATGAATGAACTGTAATATTAAGATCATAATCATTCAACATCTTCCAATGTTGAACTTCATGTTGTATACGTAGTGGGTTTACAACTAGAATTAATCTGAAAATATCTAAGTTATATGTAATGTTGTATACCTGTTGTATAGACCTTAATAAATAAATAAATAAATGTTAACGGTCTTATTTTCTGAGGGGTTCCGGCTGATAGACTCCAACGACAAGCATCGCTCCTTCTGCCATACATTCCGCGTCGCCGCCGTAGCTAAGTTATCGATAAGTTTATTGATTTGTACAAAAAATACTTATCATACGTATGCTGATTCAGATAATAGACGAACCTATATATTCTATAAGAATCTATAAAGGCTCATATGACGATAATAAATTACTATGCTTTGCAGTTGTTATTGTAATTGCTATGTTAACTTGAAGCTTAGGCTTTACAATTAGTTAACAAACGCGCCCTTCCATTGACACCAGGAAATATCGATTTAAATACTTACTTGGAACTTACAAATACCATATTGTATGGTGTGAGACAAAAGCATCTAATACTTTCAGTATAAGAATCCGGTGAAAACCGACTGAAAGCAGTTTTTTTCATAAAGAGTATTATTCAGTTGCACTAAAGAGGTAGTATATTGGATTGGTAAATCGTTTCAAATATTGATTCAGGTGTTTCTCCCCGGTTGATGACATGGCGTTGCTGTTAATGTACGGAAGATAGCATGATTTAATGCCTCAAGTATGTTGCAAGGTACACAACAATAGCTTGTGTCTTATAAGTAACTTTGATTCAGCTGGTATCATAAAAGCTATTTGCGTAAAATCGACGTAGGTTGGATCATGGATTGGCCCTTTCCTTGAAGAGGCCTTAATTCACTTCATTGAGTTGAAATGGGCTGAGCTTCATGCTGAAATCGGAAAATAAGTGAAATAAAAACAATAACTTTTATTTATGATTTTGTTGTAGTGTGCATTTGCATCATAATAATCAATACTTATTAGTTTCATTGTAGTTACTCGAGCGTACTAAAACGTGTAAGCGTACTATTTTTTATCATAAATTTATTTTATGGTCGCTACAGTATTTGAAAACAAATAAATCAACTGACCGTCCATTCAAGCGAAATGAAATATGCATTTGTATTATTATGATTAAAATTAAACATAAACTTAAGTTTCATTAATATTTTCCTTATCAACTATTTAGCGTCAAGTCTTTTTCCATAGGATTTGGTACAATATACTTAGAGAGATAGAACAATCGCTAGATAAACCAGTCTAAGAGCGTGAAAATAAACATATTATGCAATCATTCTAACAAGAATAGATCTTGCCCAGTAACATAAGTTCAACTCAGATGACTCTTCAAAGGAGAGATCGTTACATCAGTCTTTACAAACGTAAGGCACAAAGAGGAGCAGTTAGAGAGAAACCAGTTGACAAATGACAGACACACAAACATAGAGTCTTTTTGTGTGACTGTCATACTCAACTGAATGCTCTCGGGCTGTACAATCTAGCAGAGATTGGATTCTGCTGACGAAATTGTTACTTAGAGAGTGCCGTCACAAAAATGATGGCCAAGTTCAGTGTTGTCTAAGTAATGGTTTAAATATTTTATAAATTACCTAAAAACAAGACATTATTCGACCAAAAGCCGATTCATTATCTAAAGTGGATCGATATTGTGATGTCACATAAGGATTCATTTTGTAAGCAGAATTCAATCCTAACCTAACAGGTTTCTATTTGCGGAGCGGATAGGAACAAATATAAAGACAGCAGTCCTGATTATCTTGAAAACGTGACTGCAAACAGATATACACTGTGGTGGCCACGGTTTTTGAAGTTATTGGGACATTTGACGAAATATTCAGCAAATTCAGGCAAATAAGTCGATTCGAGCTACAAGTGGGCCTAATTTGACATCAATAGCTGGAGACAGCAAACATTAAAAGTAGAATGAGGAGGCGTGTTCTGTCTCAAATTGGACTAGACATGCTATAGAATAGAAGAAGAACAACAATAGATCCATCCACGTCAACACAAACACGCGCATACATATATCATACATAATTATGGATATTTTGGACTCATACAGGAGTATGATTCTCGCGCCTTCGATATCCTGATATCGAGACCTATATCGAGTGATTTCGTATGGGAATCTGTCAATATTGGTCTCGATATCCGTATATCGAAGGCGCGAGAATCGACCCGCAGATATAGTAAGTAAAATATCGATAATCCACATAAAGTAAACTCTTCCGCCATATTTTTTTCTCATGAAAATGTTTACTGACCATAAGAGTGATTTTCGGGCAGACATTTTATAATTAACCATCAGATATTCAGAACTCCGAGGTTGAATGAAACCTTTAATCTCCAGCTGCGGGGCTAATCCCCTGTCACGAAATATTTTTATTTATTTATTTTATTTCAACATTTATATTTTTGTCATGCCTAATCTACTATGTTACAAAATTGAGAAAGAACCTAAATAAATAATGTAATGACAAGAGATGAGCTACAATAAGTAGGTAGGTAGGTATTGAGTATTGAACGAGACTAAACTTGGACATAATCGTTCCTCTGCCGCCCCGCATGAGACAAGGCGTAAATCTATGTTATGTTTACCATGCGAGATGTCCCGGGTTCGATTCCCGGCTGGGGATAAAGAAAATCTAAAAAGTGGCCAGGTGCGCGGCGGACTCGCCCATGAAGGGTTCCGTAGTAGCAAGTAATTATAAGACTGGATGTTTGTAATTTTGTTTTTCATTCATTCATTCATTTATTTTATTTTCAGTTGTAACCTTACAGCTAAACCATTGCGTGACAAAGGCGGTAAAATAGTATATTTTACTTATCTAAATGTGTTTCATAGTGTTTATGTTTATATGAATGACAACGTTATCTTTGCGGTTTTTAATAAATGTTTTATATCTTTAAAACTGCTTATTATATTTTGTTGAAACCAATTTTCGCTGAAAGTTTATATTGAGACAACATATGTTTTTATTTTTTTTCACTCTCTTACTTTAAAAGTTAGAGCGCGGGGACAAAATTTTTGTCACTTTGGAAGGGTCTGTCTCTTTAACGATTGACTTTGAAGAAAAATGGTTTAAGAACCTCGACTTCATTTTCAAAGAACTATCTTTAACCTTAGACACACGTATAGGTAAGATGAAAAATAATAATTTTGGTGTCAGTTCCATGTATGGAGAGCCCCCCCTTAACATTTTATTTTCTAAATTTGCACAGAATACATCTACGTACCAAGTTTCAACTGTGCAGTCCTAATAGTATTGGAATAAAGTTGCTCCGACACACGGACAGCGGACAGACTTGACGAAACTATAAGGGTTCCTTGTGTCTCTGACGGACGGAACCCTAAAAACTCATCCCCAGGTCTTGGATGTTAACATGTTTGTGATGTCGCTGTTTGTGACTCCCACGACACAGGGTATCCTAGTGTGGGGCCAGAAGAAATGTATGTGCCTGTATGTAAATATTTATATTTAAGTTACTTAGTATTTCAGAATGAATGGTCACCCTTAGCTTCTAACATCTCACGTCTCTACATTTTGTTTTCTTTCGACTTTCTACGAAACCCAACTATATTTTGACTCATGTCATGATATAATGATGAGATGGTATATCTTTGTAACCGATTTGACAACTGCATCTTACCTTAGCTAATGGATGAATATTTGCAAACGTTGTTTCAACAGGGTTTTCATGACATGAAATAATTAGGTACCAATTGCGAGAAATAATGGGCCAAGTGAATATACCCTTGGTGCGCGAGTCCTACTTGCACTTGACCGTTTATTTTTTATATCCATTCGACCCATTACCACATCATTAATTAGGGTCAGTTTCAGCGTGTAAACAAGTTCAATCAAACTCAATTTAATTCATTTCCTCACTAATAACTTTATTCACTTATAAATAAACCAAGCAGCGTGTTGTTTAGAATACAAATTAATTATTTACAATAGAAATAGCTAAGTTATTGTAACACGGGCGGTTGTGGAGAGGCCGCAGTGAGTCAGTGGTAGGTTAGCATACAATGGGGTTGCAGGTTCAAGCCCGGGTCAGTGAACTTATAGCACTGACCCGGATTGCGATCTTGCTGTAACTTCTATTGTACTTTTCAGGGTTTTCAGGGCTATGATTCACTCTTGTGTGGCAGACGGCGATTGTAAATTAACAAATTTATGTATGCTTAAACAAAGGGCTGGCTTAAATGTGCAACTGGCGTTGTTTCTATTTCGAGCAAGGCATGGAGGATGGGAGGGACAGAAGGATTTTGAAGGTACGGCAAAGGGTGAGGTTTCGGTTGATGTAGTTCCGTTGTCCCCACTGCCTCTGTCCCACCTCTGTCCCCACAGAATGGGGACAACGAAATTGTAATAAAATAATTAGTTTTTAGACCCCATCGCCTCTGAGGTCATTCAGTGAGGGCAGAGGTGAGGTTGTACATTTAGGCCTATGTTTACGCCGAAATAAGTGTCCAGTCCATAGTCTTTGGAATAGGAGTTAGCACACGATTTCTTAAAATTTTAATGAAAAGCCTGTAAGAATGAGTTTATTGTAGCGAGAAAGGTACCAAACATGACTATATTGACAAATGCCTCTGCTATACCGCATGAAAAAACGTGACGTTATTATTGATAAACATAGCAACATAACGATAGTCCAAATAAGTTGTACGTTGTCAACAACTATTTTCTTTCATAAATTAATCTATCGCCGGCCTTTCTGTTTGTTCAGATAGGAACAGATAGGACAGTGTAAAAGTGACGAAAACAAGGAAAAAACCACCGAAACAAATTGAAGTTTTGTTTTTCACAACGTGAAAAATACGAAATGTTCTTCACCTCATCATCGAGCGTCGACCTTACAGCGCGCATGTGTTTTCTATCAGCCCGCTTCTACTCAGGACGCCTTGCCAAATAATTATAGTCAAATAAAAATAAACCACTCTTGCGATGTGGCAACCTTGATAGCCGACCAGAAGTACCGTACAACTCGTACAACACACTATTCTAGACCTTTAATTTTAGACCTTTAATACAGTCAACTTGTACTCAAAAGGGGTCCTGGTGGTACTAATTTATTTCATTCTATACATTATAATATGTATTTTGGGGTGCTGAATCCGAATCTGAGGTTTGCGGATTATTTCATGAGGCAACATTGAAAAAATTGCTGACTTTTTCCAGTTATTCACGTTTAATTCGAAAGCAGTCGTTTAAAAAAAAAGTGTATGAATAAATAAAAAATCGGTTAAGTGCGGGTCGGTATCGCACACGAAGGGTACCGTACCATCGTACAACAAATCAAAAGCACTCATAACAATAAAAAAAAAAAATACGCGTGTAGCACCGTACACGTGTTAGAAGTAAAACTTCTGTAGCTAGATCATTAAGTGGTACCTATACTATACACCTATACCTACCTATACTAAAAGAGATTTAAATTTCCAATTTTGAGATCCAATCTCTGCTTCAAGTTACTTTTAAGTTTCAGACGTCCGATTATTTGAAATTATTTTATAGTTGTACTTACTTTTAATACGTCATGTCATTTATTTCCCACCATTCCTTATCTACAATTTGTCGCGCTCGTGGTGATATACTTAACTCATTCAATAGTGTCACTACTATTTGCATCTCGCTCAGATTATATACCATCTGACGTCACGTCTTTAAGCCGTCTCGCTCAAATGTATGCATTGCTTTGCTTGTCTCTGTGCCCAGTCCCTTTATTTAATTGATCGAGTACGTATTTTCAACTATTCCAAGTTAATGTGTACCTGCGGGGCTACCATAAGGCTTGCCACTTACCTCAGTCGCGCAGATAAATGACAAAGAAGATGGCTAAATCAATATATGGACGACTGCCCCAGACATGTACAAAGACTTCTCAACAGCCAATAGCATTTAAATATTTATTCATAAATTTAATTTATTGCGTCTGTATTTAGTTTGTAGAACTTGAAGAAAAAATTTATTAAATATAGGTAAATAAGAGTTGTTACTCAATACTCCGTGATTCCAATATGATTCCGTGACCTTTGCCGTCGCTAGAAATAAGCACCATTTTGCAATAACATGCAACATAACGCCATCTAGCCACTCCTCTGAAAACCTCCTGTTTTCAACAGTTTTGTTAGTTGGCAATTATGTTGCATGTTATTTTTAACGATGGCAAAAGTCACTAATCAATGGCGGAATCATAGAGTATGAAGTGACAACTCTTAATTATTTAATCATTTCCTTCAAGTTCTACAAACTAACTAAAGACGCAGTAATTTATGAGAGAATATTTAAATGCTATTAATTGGCTGTTGAGAAGTCTTTGTACATGTCTGGGGCAGTCATTTTGCCAAATTGCCAACTCCTTTCGCGTCTCAATGATGTTTCTCCATAAAATAGCGCGCATTCATTATGATATGACATTAAATTGTGACAAAATGCGTGGCTGGGGTGACTGGCGTGCCTTATGCTACCCCCGCTAACCTATACATACCTACTTTGCTAGGATTTTTTAGGGTTACTTCATCGCGAAGCGATGACGTAACTCTTATTTAATTTTATTCTTGACATTTCCTTAGTCCGCCATACGACATACCTCGATTTTGATATTTTACTTCAACATTATTGACTGGCATGAAGCATTAACTTTAAAATTACAAAAGCTTATTAAAATCAAAATCGTATAATTTAAACAGTTATAACAACAATTCAACTTTAAAATATGTATTACAAAAATTACATACAAACAAATAAGCGAAACAATAAGCCATTAAACTTATGGCTCTGTAAACTGTAGACCTCGCTTTGGCCGTTTACTACAGATAAACATTAAATAGGTAGGTATAACACGTACTTAGTAGCTAAACTGCTAATTTGTGACTTGAACTGCACTATATAATAAAAAGTGGCTTTAGAACAGTTCTAGGTACCTACTTATTGTTTTCAAGAAGTCTTAATGCAGCCATCCATCACATCGGAATTTGCTTGAAAACTAAATATCACATTTGGATGATTCTAAGTGACTTTATGCGATTACTAGCTGCCCGTTGCGCGACTACGCAGCGCGTTTTAGGTACCTATTCCATAGTTACCGGCCACAAAACGATTCGTTCATCATTTTAGAAATCCATATCGACCCGTATGTGACATTGATGATACTCTTTTCTTACAAACTGTATGGATCGCATCGCACAGCTGTCAAACATAAGTTCCGGTTCCAACAAAGAGGTTGAACGAAGTAGTTTTTGGTCACGTCACTGGTTTTGTTTGCCAGTGTTTGCCCCAGCCAGCGGCGGCGGGGCGCCATCTTGGCCATACCGGAAATCAAGAACTCGTGGAAGAATGCTTAAAATAATTTTTATTTGTTAACGTTTCATCAGGTTTTTCTCTCACTAATTAACATTCTTTATTGTACGAATGTATTATTATCTTATCTGATTAGTTAAAAACCGTATTGAAAATAGTTGCGGTTTTAAAAGTCTTCAGCCGACCCTGACGTCACCGATTCCAATTTCCGTTACATTTCTTAGCCACTCGTGATAGCACCCGGCTAGTAGCAAGTGAAAAGCAAATATATGAATAACCCACAGTTTAGAGGTTAAATAAATTTTACCCCCGTGCCCCAAGAAGTTTTACTTCAAAAATAAACAAAAAGAAAATTTAAAAAGTTTATGCCTTCACGAGATTTGAACCGACGACCTCCGGATTGAGAGTCTACATCATACCGGCTAACCACAACCATGTGGGTTGACGCGAAATATGCTATCATATTTAAATGTGTAGTATATGTGTCTATGACATGGTTGCTATGACAGTAAATGAACAGTTTCAGTCAAGATCTCCATTTTGAAATGCGTAAGTGTATCTAAACACGTCTCTTGTATCGGGGCCCCCTTTAATTTGCAATATCTCTCGTATTTCAGTATTTGTGGTTGGTGCGGCAACAGATATACACATTCTGTGAAAATTTCAGCTTTCTAGCTATTACGGTTCGTGCAGACGGACCCGGTGACAGACAGGACGGACGGACGGACGGACGGACGGACAGACGGACAGCGAAGTCTCAGTAATAGGGTCCCGTTTGGCACCCTTCGGGTACGGTACCCTAAAAAACACAACATTTTGCATCGATGAAAAAATAATAGTCTTTTATGGGGGTCCAAAATACGCCTAAAATAGTCAAGATGGATTATTTATCAGTATAGAATAAGTATGTGTTCCATCTCTTGTACTACCATGTCGAATCAGTCACCCGTAACTTTTGCGTCGCAATACTACATCCATACTGCATGCTCCATAACATCTTTTTAAATTATTGTTAATATTTATTATGTAATGCTTACATATAGCTTATACAGCGCATTGGATTAGTCTGTAAGGTTGTACAATTTAATTTGAACAATAAATAAATAAATAAATAAATAAATCTTCCAGTCCAAAAGGTTTTAGGTCATACCCAGTTCAGTCAATTCAGGGCTTTGAATTCCAACTTAATTTGCAACTTTGGACTATAAATACGAGCTATATCCAGATCCCACAGGGCTACTCATTTCCCATTTGCTGTTACGGTACACAGTTACACACCACATGGGGAATGTGGTCATTTAATTAGTATATTTAAAAAAAATGTTTTGTGTATTATAACAGCAAATAAATTGATATTGTATTTTATTCTATTCTACTCCTGCCTGTCATCTGGTAGAGGAGTTCCTACTGCGTGTTCAAGAACACCGTCTGGGTCCTAAAGTTATTCGGACGATATACTTTCAAGGCTTCAAAACCTACCAAAAAACATAGAAGGTGGTTTTCTGGTTTGTTACAAATCTACATATCGTACAGTAGTAAGTTAGTTAGGTGGGAGTAGGAAAAGAAAATTTATCGCGCGATATTGGAGTGCATGCAAAACATGTTTACAATATGGCTTTTGACGTAACAGTGATTTTAAAAACGTCGGAGATAAGAGATTATAGAGCTATTTCAAATGTGAATTTAGCTGGATGTATTTAGATTAATAATATTGCTGGTTTATAGTTGGAATGTTGAGTTGGCATTCATTATATTTATTTGTAAACACATACGTGGGGGTTTACAGGTGGAGGTGTAAATTTAAGTAGCGTACATGCACCCTGAAAGGGTTTATCAAAATTAGCTTATGTCTAAATAAAACAATTCAAAATAAACAATAGAATAAAATATAATAAAAACTCTACTGATATTCTTACTTCTTCTTACTATTGTATTTATCTAAATTTCTTAAAAACATTCATAAAGTAACAGTTATTTTAGTCGAAGGCTGAATGAAGTAATAGTTTGTTCGATTTTTAGGTTATTTGGTAGATTATTGTAAATAAAAATTGACATATAATATGGACTTTTTTAGAAAATTTGTAGTTCAGGTTCCGTTGAAATTTTTATATATTTTTTTTATCTTCATGTAGAGCTTCATACCAAAGGTACCTTCGTTCAACAGTAAAGGAAAACATCGTAAAGGAAACTTGCAGTCTCCTTAGCTGTGGCGATGGGCCAGCCCCCTAGCAAAAAGTGGGCACAAGTGTGCATCTAACCATCCAATTTGGAAAAAGGTGTGATACTTTGGTATTTTAGGTTAGGTTTTACACGCACATAATTCTAAGCATGAGAAGAAAAGTAAAACATTACACAACATAGCGTCACGTCTTTATCCATACGGGGTGGCAGGAGCTCAGATGAAAAAGTATATTTATAATTATAAACCAACACCTTGCCCAACCACTTCTGCCACTCCCACATGCACATCTCGGACGGTTTCGGCACGCACACACACGCGGAGTTCATTCACTTGGAACCTTGACACCAATATACGGGGATTTAGTAAACTCATGCGTACAATTGATGATGATAGATGACGAGCTCGGATCAGAACGCCTGTTGCCAACCGCGTACAGATGGATAACGCTGGTTATATTCCTCAGGTGGGTAATAATCCGCGGTCATTCGGGGTAATTACTGGGGTTATAACCCAGGATTACTAGATCATTCTCCAGGTAATTACCTACAGGTAATATCCCAGTAAATCGTAATACTACACTCAAGTGGAGGTGGGCAGGACGCTTGGCGAGGCGAGTTGATGACAGGTGGAGTAGATCCCTGTGGTGGCCGAAAAAGGGAAAGAGAAGCGTGGATCGACCGGCAGCCCGATGGGTCGACGACATTACGCATGTTGCGGGGAAGACCTGGATTCAATTGGCACAGGATCGGACGAGTTAGCACAAAAGGGAGGAGGCTTATACCCAGCAGTGGGCGGAAACAAGCTGTATGTGTTAACATCGAATTTACAGGGTTTGCGTGCCATAGAATTTTCCATATCAGATATAGTAAGTATAAAAGTTACAGGGACTACACAGGATCATGCCCATTTTCAGAAAACCACGTGAACTAAGCGTGATTCGCCTCCTATTACTATATAAAATAAAAAATACACATGAGACTAATTTGATTCGCAATGTTGATTATTATATGCAAGCTTTTGCCCGCGACTTTTTCTTTGTTTACATTTTTTAGTCACGGTTTTTCTATACTTGAAAATGCCAAATGTCAAAATTTAAGGTTAAAATTAAGAACACATCTACATCAACGAGTCTATAAAGTACGTTGTAAACTTTCTTAGTAGATCCTTCCTTTCACAATGCCATGCCACTTCAGCTGTTTGATTTCAGTCATTCAGTCAGGTCTTGTTCTTTTATAATATTCATATTACAAGCTATTGTAAGCTTGTTCAGTCTAAACCTGATCCAAACGACAAGCATTCCGGGATCTGATACTATCAAAAAATTTATCCTGTTCTAGGAAAGGGGCTGTATTACGTCAGAAATAAGGATCAAAAGTGGCCTCTTTCGGTGTTTTGTATTGACACGTGTATACATAATAATGACAAGGTAACTATTGCACTAAGCATTTAGTTTTGCGTCTTGGATATGCTTATGAGCTACACGTGTCAAGGTATTGAGTACCATTTTTAACTATATGATATAATATAATACGAGGCTAATACTGCATGGACAGATCTTGAATGGAGATGCGTCGCACTACGAAGTTTGTTATGGATTGTTTTGCTCCCACGTGGAAAATCGTGGTACATACTATGAGTATACTACGATTCTAGTATAGTTTGTAACTGAGCACGTTTATAAAATTAAATGACACAGTAAGTAATTCGGGACTTGATACTTCGGGAAGTCTTGGATGTAACAGAAAGGTGTGGTCAGATTTTAATATTATACAACTTCCGCTATGAATTCGATTCGATAAAATGGTCTTTAATCTTCACTTACTTCTTCATTAATCGGTTGGCCGGCCGCTTGGCCCCAATCTCTGATCGATTCGTTTTCAAAGTGAGTCAATGAGTTTTTCAGTTTGATGTTCTAACCGAACCCATACAATATCACTTTAGCTTTGTCATATTAAATATTATGTTTATTAGTTTCAATACATTCTTATACAGGGTGTCCCGTAGATCACACGCCCTGTGTGTATTTAAAGTTATGTCTGATACCTTTTTGACTTCGACGTCGCGTACACCTCTGAACGAAAAAATATCGTCAGAACACAGACAGACTCTGTGTCTACAGCTACAGGTACAGCCAATATAAGCTATACCACTTCTTACTGCAACCCTATTACTAAAAGTAAAGAGACTAAAATCGTACTTCAACAGTGTTAACTGATCTTGAATGCGAGATGGTGTATTCGTGAGGACCCTAGCCAAGTCTATTTACAAATCACCGACTCTACAAACATCGCAGTCTAGCAAATATGCACTCTGTAGCCTTAAAATTAGAGTTACTTTTGATGCGACGTGTTAGATCAGTACATCAGTACATTGCTTGATTGGTTTATGTAATGAAAATAAATAACGAAATTGAAGTGATGATAGAAGCTCTCAGCAGTTTGTAAAAACTGGCACCTGGCCGCGTTATATAAACAAGCTTTGTACCTCTTTAAAATAATAGATGGATAGAGACCGTTACTGTCCCCACAGAAGGACATTGAATAAAAAAACGGTTTAGTGTTAAATAAATGCCTTGTATAAAACATTTAGCTAAGACTAGAACTTGTGGCCTCTTGTTTACGATACAACTAATTAGCTTTCTCTTAAAAATAGTTAATAAATTCATCTGACGTCAAGAACATGTTCTTCAACTCGTTTGAGTTAAAATAGTCGAATGGACTTACTTAGAACTTGTTCTATAATTCCCCTTTATGTCCAAAAAACATCGAACGATTTATTATTATCACTGAAACCGCCTTCTGTGTGAAATCGTCTACACAAGTCTCTCGTAGTTCACGCGAGCGAAGAAAATCAAATTAATTTTAATTATTGTCGCAACATAGGCACGAATTTCATCAGACTGGTCAACACAATGGTACCATAAAACATGCAAAATAATAGTTATTTGAAAAGTACTTCGACATAGAAAAGTATGTACCTAGGTATAGTAGACAAAATATGCTGAAGAAAAAGTCAAAGGGCCGAATGAATAGAGAACATTATTTATCTTAAGTAATGTCTTTGGGAGTAAATTTTTTTTTGATGTTTAATAAATAGTTTTGAAATTTATTCAAATAGTTTAAGTAAACGGTATACTTACATCTTTATTGATTCGGCCCAAAGAAAAACACGGACGGAGGCGGATCCAGTAAAAATAGTTGTGAAACATAAATAGACAGTTATTGGTAGTTATTCAGCTATGTTAATGTTGTTTTCGTCGTTTTCGGATCATTGCGCCGGCGCAGTAGCCGGACAAGTCATCGTTGCCTAAGTATAGTGTTTCATTTATCGTGTGTCATAGACGGTCAATTGGTAGCTTGTTTACCTGAATGGAAATAAATAAATCTATTTTCAAATTGACGAAAAAATTATCTAATTGTTGTTTTAGAATGAGCAGCACAGTGACATAAGGTCATGGGTATAAGCAAGCATGATCAAAGTTGGTTTAGGGGTCAAAAATGAGGGGATAAGAATTGCAAATTATCATCACCATACTATGTACTTCAGCCCCCCAAGACAAAATTAAAACGCTAACGCTAGCGAAACGAAACGATAACTTATGCGATTTGACATTTGGCTTCGCTAAGGTGACGTCCCATAGCGATTCCAAATGTCAAATCGCATACATAAAAAGTTATCGTTTTGTTTCGCTATCCTTAGCGTTAACATTCTACAGGCACAGTTCACTATTGGGTACTTGCCACTGCCTATATTTATTTACTTTCAATTTCCTTTTAGGCATGTCGTAAAATAAAGTTTAAAGTTATATGTTCCTCTCTCTCTTCCTTCCACTTTTTTCCAAATCGATGACCCTTAATTTTGTCACCCAAAAATGGAGTAAGTCAAGTTTCAGACAATTTTATCTTATCTTTTTTTCTATTTGTCCCTTATTCTGCTACCAAAGTGACGATACGACCGCAATTAGTCTTCGACTAAACACTTAGCCGCATCGTTAAGTAGGTCTGTTTGAATCAGGGCGCCACACACATTAATGATACATACATAAATCAACTCATTAGCCTCGGCTAAGTACCGAGTCAATTAGGACGAAACTGTTCCGTATCTAAAAATAACATGAACAAATTAACCCACAGTAAGGCAAAATGGCCTCTGGTACTGTCGTAGTTGGAAGTGTTTCCGCTTTTTTGTAATTTATTTATTAGTAATAGACTAATTGTTGTTATACGGGATTTATTTTCTAGTCTGTCTTATAGTGTCGTCGTTATATGATGTCGTCTGAGTCAAATGTATGTCATGTCAAGCTCAAACCGTCCAAGTTCCACGTCAAAGTCAGTATAGATTTCGTCAGAGTTGGCTGTTGGCTGCCAGGATCATCATAGCCTGTCCAGCCTCCTTTAGCAATATTTCGTTCCTAACACCGGTCCATGCACGATTCAGACTCGCACATGATGTTTTTGTAGCTAGCCGTTCTTTATCTTTTCATTAAAAGGCAATTCGCACACGAAGTGTTCTCTGTGTAGCGACTTCCTCTATTTTTTTAGAAAAAAGCGGGTAGTTCAGTATTTATTTCGATAGCGGCAATAGAAATACACACTCTGTGAAAAAATAAACTCTTTATCTACATAAGGATTCCCTGATACAGCCTACTTTGCTTGTAGATCACTTATATACAGACGGACGTATGGATAGCGGAGGCTTAATATTTGGGCACCCTTCGAGTACTTAAAGAAAGAATCTTTTATAATGCAATCTTTCACAGCACTAATTTTCAATATAAATCCATCTTCAATAGTATTACAGAAATAGAGAAGTAACCGTGTTTAAATTATGTTTTTGAATAAGTTTCCATCGGTATTTGTTTGCCACAACAAAATGATATATGGTGCGCGCGCATTGCTAAAGACTGTTGCAAAGATGCGCCCAAACCAGTGCCAAAAATATCGGCCCACAACCCACACGCGTTGCAACTTGCGTCACTATGACCCGAATGCAAAACTCAAAATTCTACGGACACTCAAACACATGAAAAACAACAGCCAAGTGCTAATATTTAAGGGGGACTTAAGAGAGACCACTTTTCTTCTCGACAGTACACGGCAATTGAAGTAAATTAATTTATATCAGGGAGCGTTCGTCCCTATTTGGCCTGGATTCGAATAACAACATTACGCCTCAATGACGATGACGTGACAATGGGTATGCGATTAGCAATCCGTTATTTTTACGGTTCTGTAATCCCTTGCTTTGGCGACCAACCAACCCATATCACAATAAATTGCCATACTTTTGTTTTGACCAATATTTGCCTAAAAAGATTCCCCAAGCCCCAAATAAATCATCGTCGCGTCATTTTCATTGAGCTGTCATTATGCTAACACAATCGGGTTGTAGTGGATGGCCCGCCTCTATACGTGACCTTATTAATCGACTTCTATTCGGAGCAAAACAGGAACACTTTTAGTTCGTCTATTGAAGGAGCCTTTTTAGACTGGGATGACGTTATCAAACTATGTTTATCGAGACAAGAATATCTGTGGTACATACAAGTATGTGTTAAGATTTGTAAAACTCATCATTTGATTTAATCATAGGTACCAACCTAGCTATATCACTTTACAAACACTATAGACTAAAGTGGTCTGAAATTAATGATTATTGAATTGAATTGAATTGAATTGGGTCTGATTGGCTATTTTTAACTGGTCGTACACTTGCATGAATCATATGCTTTTGTATTGTTTCCATTGATATTATAATTACACAATAGGATTGAAGGAGAGGGATGTCTTGTAAACAATATTTTTTCTTGTTTTTAAATAGTGTCTCCTTTTGGAGGAATATAGCTTCAAATCCATTTTTGAAGCATCACCCTTGCTAAACAAACATGCATTTGATGATGAATCCATCCATGTCTTAGTAATAAAAAACATATAAACATACAGGCACATACATAGCTTCTGGCCCCACACTAGGATACCCTGTGTCATAGAAATCAGAAACAGCGATATCACAAACATGTAAACATCCAAGTCCTGTTTATTCCCCCTGCTTGGATTCGAACCCGGGACCTCTCGCTTAAAAGCTAAACCTCGACCCCGACACCACAGAGGTAATACTGTATAAATAAACCAAATAAATTGATAACAGCCCGTCATATTATCTCCACTTAGCATTCGTGGAGTGAGCAGAAGACATCTAAAAATATCTCGCGCATGCCCGCAGCGCCAATTGCGGCTCGGGCCTTAATTGTCTTGTTTACCACGAGCTCCACAATCGGAGATACAATCTGTATAGATACTTAGAACGGTTATAGAATATAACATAAAACGGGGGGCAGAGGCAAAATTGTGTGGTAACGCAGGCGGCCAGTTATTGTGTGGTAACGCAGGCGGCCAGTTATTCAATAGGTACTCAATTTTGAGCGACTGTAGTTAGCCCTTTGTTAAATAATAAAAGCCACCTCTTTACTCAGTTGGCATAGTTGAAAGTCATGCAGTTTTTCATGGGCTTCGCATTACACTGAGAACCATATAACATATTGAGCATAAGTATAGCATACATAATGACTAATGAGGGCCACGTTCAGGTATAACCTGCCCAACAATATGGTTAAGCCACACGCAGTCAAGTATTATTAGTGTAGGTACACCCTATATCTTTCTCCAAAAAGAATTCCAGCTCCAAATAAAGAATTCATTTGATTGGCTGATTGTAGAGAACCCGGACGTCGACACACTATGCGAGAGCTCTGTGAAACCATCGTTGCTACAATAAGGAAACATGCTGGAAGAAATCTCTTTTTAGAGTTAAGCTCGCCTTTGTACATCTTACATGTATCTTTCTGTAAATTTTACGTGTTTTTTATGTTTAGTGCAATAAAGTATAAATGAAACATATTATTGGCAAGAAGAAGGAAAGTGAGAAGAAGTTAACAGCAGACACCCTCTCACTGTTGGAACAAATGAGGGAGATGAGGAACGCGATAGATGTAGACCAAAAGGAGATACAGACTTTTAATAAATTAGTGCACAGAGCAATTAAGAAAGATTTGAGATCATATAATACAAAAATCATAAACAAAACAATCAAACAAAATAAAGGCCCAAAAGTTTTTAGAAGGAAATTAAATAAATCGAAACCAGTTTTTTTTTTATTGTATGACAGTTCAGGAAACCTCGACACAGATCGTGACCAAATACTGAAAGGGGTTGAAGAGTTTTACGCGGAGCTTTATGCGTCGAAGTCACCAGAACCTGAATCTCCAGACTGACGCGCCAGGGCAGAACCTAAAAATCATCTTTGGAAAGATCTTTTAGATGGCTTACCTCCCATCATAGAAGATGAAGTAGGTTTTGCTCTGAGCAGAATGAAACGAGGCAAGGCCTCTGGAGAGGATGGTGTGTGCGTGGAGACACTGCAGGCAGGAGGTCCCGACTCCCAGCGTACTTGAACTGATGACAAAGCTCTTCAACAAAGTGCTTAGTGAAGGAATTACTTCGAACGCATGGAACAATGCCGTTGTCAGGATCCTTCATAAGAAAGGCGACAAAGCCAAACCGTCAAATTATCGCCCTATTATCTCGCCGTACGTTTATTTTTTGACATAAAATATATTTGATATTTGATTTGATTTCATATTAGCCTCCTCTCCCAGGTTTACAAGCTGTTCGCGAAGGTCCTGGCTGACTCGAGTCCTGGACGAGTACCAACCTGTAGAACAAGCCGGTTTCCGGAGTGGATACTCAACTGTGGACCACATACATAATATGGTCAAGCAATTAATGGAGAAATGCAACGAGTAAGTACAACCGGCCCCTGTGCTTCGTCTTTGTTGTCTATGAAAAGGCTTTTGACAGAGTCGAGCACTGGAGCATGATTCTCGCGCATTCGATATACGATATCGAGTGATTTCGTATGGGAATCTGTCGTGCCGTGGCCGTGTTCGAATCTGTCGAAAGTATATGTCTGTCTTGTATAAGCTAGGTAGCATATTGTCCATATCACAGACACCGTACACTAAACAAATATACACGACCCATAGTGTGTATCTGGTGGAGACAGTTCAAAGGTGACACGTGAATCGATTTTTGATGAAGACCAATATCACAAATGGGTGTTAGATGGGCTTGGAAGGTCGGTGTTATTTACCCGCATGTGTAGCTGTTAAGCGCCCGCCTACACTAAAATCAAGGTTTGTCCACCAATAATGGAGATTCTTCATTTGGCAATAACACAGAGTTTGTCTAAACTCAGGCTTAGTGCTCATTACGACTAATAGCGTTATAGATTTGAAAAATCATTTGTTGACGCGTCTTAAAATGTAGGAAAACATGATTCGGAGCATACTCTCAGTCATAATGGGAACGTAGCCATACTACTTGACCAGTTTAGGGGGAAGGGGTTCTTTAAAATACCAAGCTAGTACAAAATACCAGCCTTGCAGTGACCAGTAGTGATCAACTGATCACGCAGGGGGTTAGGGGGGTCAAAAATAGAATAAACGGCCAAGTGCAAGTCGGACTCGCGCACGAAAGGTTCCGTACCATTATCTATAAAAAACCGCAAAAAAAAAAATGTATGGGAGCCCCCCTAAATATTAATTTAATTATTTATTTTTTAAGTAAATATTATATTCAATATACTTATTGTGAATATTTTAAGCTTCTACCTGCTACCATTATAAATATCGAGCAAAAATGAGCATAAAAACCACGTTTGTTGTATGGGAGCCCCCCTTAATATTAAATTTATTTTAATTTTTAGTATTTGTTGTTACAGCGGCAACAGAAATACATCATCTGTGAAAATTACAACTGTCTAGCTACCACGGTTCATGAGATACAGCCTGGTGACAGACAGACGGACGGACGGACGGACGGACGGACGGACGGACAGCGAAGTCTCAGTAATAGGTTCCCGTTTGGCACCCTTCGGGTACGGAACCCTAAAAAGGGTCACGGGTATGTACGTTCCCTATAAGAACAAAGCCTGCCCCATTTCAAGGTGCAAATACTGTCAAAGTAGGTAACATTACATGCATTGACATTATCGGGAAAAGTCGAAGTAAAGGTTCGGGTGTCGCTAAAAGGGACGGAGTGATAACTGTCTCATTTTCACAGCCCGTTCTCTCGACAATAGGTATTCCGATAATGTAGAACTAGCAAGAGAAGGGTGAACTTCCTGTCAGCTGTTACTTCGATGACCACTTTGAGAAAAACTGAATTCAAAATTAATTTCACATCGACCCAACAAACTTTACGTCACTCGATTTCCCATACGGGGTGGCAGATGCACAATTCCACTAAAGATATTCAATACCTATTCTATTTTAGAGTCACGTGTCACTGCACCGATGTAAAAGACATATTTTCTTAACTCACTATACTCATTAGGGTCAAACATAACATTTAGGTTCCACTCATATAATTGCCGTTCTGATATGGTGGTTAAAACGTCATTAAACTGATATGAGCAGCTGATCAGATCCGACGGTTGTCTTAACCGTGAACAATGGCTACTGAAAGCTCTACCTAATATTGTCTGCATTTTGTTATTTCGAAACATGGTATTTTATGCTCTTTGTCTTGTAATGTCATTTTAATGAGGGCTCGTTGAAAGAAGTTTGCGATTTCTAGTATTTTAGGTAAAGAGTCTGATCTGAATAGAACGATCTTTGTATATGTTTAACACAAATTACATAAAAACAAACTATTATTCAATTATCTAGTAACTTTGTATAATTTTGCAGCGGAAACTACAATTACCGCCCATTATCGTCAATTCTATACGACAACAGACTTTATGCGCTTGGAGGAAGGACTATTTACTGCTATTTAAAAACTAGGAGTTGCTATAGTAAGTATGTCAGAGCGAGTGTAGTGAACGTTTTAAATAAACAGGATACATAAACTTCGCGCGCCCGTCAATAAAGATTCTGTTTTGATAGTGATGTCCCACGCTCCTGGTTTGTTTCATCGATATCGGTATCAAACTCACTCATCACTTTTCCCGTGTGTAGAAAGTGTATACGTAGTCAAGGAATCCCTATCTCGATATTTTTCTTCTTCTTCGTGTGGAAACTTGCAGGAAGAATCAAAGCAGATCCATCCAGTACTCAGTATTTTGAAATTTATAAGATATAAAGTTGATCTGCGAAAACAAAATAAAAAATCTTATTTCTAAAGCACAAGAAGAAGACAAAATTTTGTAAAATCGATCGTACCTACGAGTACTGTCCGTTTCATCTTACAAATTAATGACTAAAAATCCTAAGCAGACGTTTCTCGCCTTTTCAAAAAGTTAAAGGTCAAACACGACTCTCGCAAGAGGCATGACAGCATGAGGTTAACCTTTAAGCATTTTCGGGTTCCGTACCCGAAGGGTGCCGAACGCGACCCTAAGCCTCCGCTGCCCGGCTGTCCGTATAACCGTCAGCCGCTATAGCAAAAGTGAAATTTTCATAGAATCTGTTGCCGCTACAGCAAATAACAATAAACTACAGGTTATATAAAAATTAAGGTTTCCCCATACAACAAACGTGTTTTCTGTACCTTCATTTTATTGTTAGGATGTTGCGAAATCGTTTGAGCTTCCGACTCGCACTAGACCGATTTTTATTAGTGTTGTACGTCCATCGATAGTATACCTGCCCCTCCCTGCGCCAGGACGTAAACAAGCGGCGCTGTTGCCGGCCGCGATAAGCCATCAGCCGGCGTGTCCTCGAACAGACAGTGGGGGCAACACTGGTGGACAGGTTCTATTTTAATAAACGACTAAATTGCCTTCTACTTGCTGCAGATATATATTTAGGCCGCTTTCTACCTGACCGCGTTTAGTTTTGGGGGCAATTCTCGCGCTATGAGAACATCACCATAGTCGATAGGTATATCGATATCGAGATACCGAATATCTCACTCAAAAATAAAAATAAAATCTATACTCACGATCCGCCTTACGACCCACCGATATATCTGAACCCGTTTTCGATCAAAATAAATATTCCCACCGATATATCTCAACCCGTTTTCGATCAAAATAAATATTAATTGAGATGGTTTTTGACTTAGGATATTCAGTATCCCGAACGACATCTGGGCCCGAATTCTACTGTACACAAGCATACCACAAGCCTGGCACAAACTTGAATACGAGGCATTTGACGCCAGCGTACTTTGTTCTACTGTCCAAAGCGTAAGTACGTTTTGGATAGTAGAATATGAAGTAGGCTGGCGTCACGCTGGCGCTTGTGAATTGGATTCCGGTTATAGTAGAATACCAAATGCCTCGTATTCAAGTTTGTGCCAGGCTTGTGGTATGCTTGTGTACAGTAGAATTCGGGCCCAGGCAGTTATGATTACGTTACGACAAAAGTCTAATGTTACGCAAAATGATGAATAAAACATCGGATAAAATAATTTTTGGCTCAGTATTGAAATATCTCAAGTTACTGTTGACTTTTATCTTTAGCTTGTCTTGCTTGACGTACCATCCGTAACTAAATATAAAAACTACCTTTTATCTTTAGCTTGTCTTGCTTGACGTACCATCCGTAACTAAATATATAATCTATCTTTTATCTTTAGCTTGTCTTGCTTGACGTACCTACCATCCGTAACTAAATATAAAAACTACCTTTTATCTTTAGCTTGTCTTGCTTGACGTACCATCCGTAACTAAATATAAAATCTATCTTTAGCTTGTCTTGCTTGACGTACCATCCGTAACTAAATATAAAATCTATCTTTATTGTCTTGCTTGACGTACCATCCGTAACTAAATATAAAATCTATCTTTTTCACGCCTGAATTTCCAGTCGTTTGAAATGCTTCAATCAAACTGCTAACTAACTTGAATAAAACTAAGTAGGTACATAATTTGAATAAAACTCGTTCGTAAGCAAAGGCAGTTAATCGAAATCATAATTTATTCCAGAACCCTATAATTGTAAGATTTTATAAATTAGAATAGTGTCCTTTATGTGGTGCGTGTAAGAACTCATAAAGTGCTACTGCGTCACGCTTTTTCCAATACGCTGTGGCAGAGACACAACTTTTTCTTATTTCACACTTATTTCTGTGATTGGTTGATATAACAAATTATTGATCTTTCTTTATAATAAACATTTACATACAGGCACATACATTGCTTCTGGCCTCACACTAGGATACCCTGTGTCGTGGGAACCAGAAACAGCGACATCACAAACATGTAAACATCCAAGATCTTGGTTTTTTTTCCAGCCGGGATTCGAACCCGGGACCTCTCGCATGGTAGGCTGATGCGAAACCGCTGCGCCACAGAGGTCGTCAATGTCGTCGCTATGTTATGTACTTACCTGTAATATTATTTCTACATTATTGAAAAAAATATTATTATTAAAATTTGTGTACCTTCCTACCTATTAAGCCAAGCACAACTAAGACATTTGGGGTTCTATTTATTCTACCGATCGATCGACGTCGATGTAATTTCATTTTATCTGTAGGTTTTAATTTAACAAGAGGTTTCTTTAGAATGATACATCCTTCTGAACAAATATAATTGAAACAAAAAGTAAACTTTAGAAAAAACCGACTTCCACAAACCCTATTTGATTAGATTGAGTTTAATACAAACTGTAACCCCTTTTCCCCCCCCCCCCCCTTGGGAAATTAATTTGGTCAAATCCCACATCAGTGCTACCCCACGCTACTAAGGAACCCCTGTACAAAGTTTCATGGCTCTAGGTCCACCGGTTTAGTCTATGCGTTGCCTGCCCGTCAGCCACGCATCGTATTTGTACCTAGTATTGAGCAGATCTGGTGGCCATATGTGGTCTTCATCAGCAGTTCCGCATCACAATATTATGCTTACCATGTGCATTTGCACGAGTTATTATGAAAAACAAAAAAATCAATATAGGTCTGCCTATAATATTTCAAGAGTTCCCTCGATTTCTCCAGGATCCCATCATCAGATCCTGACCTGGTGTCAATGGGACCAATGGGAAGGTAAACCCTTTCAAACAAAAAAATAATTTTCCAAATCGGTCCACCCGTTTAGGCGCTATCGGGGCACATACATAAAAAAAAAATAAAAAAAAAAACAAACATCCGGACGAATTGTAAACCTCCTCCTTTGGGAAGTCGGTTAAAAAGAGACAAAATTAAATACGCCTGGCATTTTCACATGATATGTTCCTGAACCCTGGGCTACCTACGGCCGCCGCCGCCGCCGCCGCCGGCCCAGGGCGGGGCATCGTCGTGGGTGCAGCACGGGGAGGCCTTTGCCCAGTAGTGGGACACTTAACGGCTATAAAAAAAAGTTTCTGAATAATTTGATTTTATTATAATCCTTCCAAATTCTGGTGTCCACTCAGATACGCATCACATTAGGAGAACCCCTTAATGGGACTAAAACGCATAGCAATAGTAATTAACACGACCCTGCGGGCTCATTTAATAAAAGATAAGCCAATCTGCGGAACCCTTCATGCACCTGCGCTTTCTAAAAGCGTATTGTATTATGACATAATAATATTTTTTACCTAAATATAATAATTTCATTAAAAATATACAGTGTAATTATAGAAAATCTGGGCACTAATGCAGTAAAATCCAAATCTATAAGTACCTGTATTTCAAATTCACTGTCAAAAAAATACCAAATATACGTAAATGCCAAAGTAACACGTGTCATTGTCTATTGGAGATGCTCTTTCCAACAATATTTTGGCTTGCGGTGACAGGTGAAACTAATGTTTTTTGACATCAAATTGCGTATAGAACTGGCGCCGCCCTGTAAACCCACCTTCAACATAAAGTCAGTGCAATAAGATCATAAATTCTACTAAACAATATTTATCGATACGATTTTTTTTGCGGTATCTTCGTTATATAGGTAAGGCAAATTACTCGGTATTTATCTGTTGAACTACCAATAAATTCATATATGAAGTGCCGCTTTTATCAAAATAGTAATATCTACTAAGACAAATTGTTTCATTTTTATATGGCAACCCCATATTTACGATTTTGGCAGTGAATTAGAAATACATGTACCTATAGGTTTCACATCACACAGCAAAAGTTACGATTGGTACCTAAGTATCACACTCTCATAATAGCGACTAAGTTTCATAGTTGAACCGCTTATCAAGAGATGGCGCTGGCAGTCTCATTATGATTTTTTTTCCGCCAGTCAATATCAATGACTACAAACTGGCGGAAAAATTCTATTATATTTTAAGGTAGATAAAAAATTAAAAATTAACCAACATCCACAGAGTAAAATTGGTTTTCTAAATGATCATCATTATACTTTTCGCAAGATCACAGACCTTTACTCTAAATTCGCCACATTTAGAAAGTAAATTATATTTATACGTTGCCAGAAAGATATAACTAAGTACTTGAGCACCACAATGTGTTGGAAATTAATAATTGTTAAAAGATATATTATTATTTTTTTCTCATAATTTACCTACATACAACCATATACAACTCGTTGTATACCTATTGTTAAAACTCCTATACTTACCTTTAGAAAGTCATACAATCTAAGTAGGTATACTTTTAATATATACCTACTCTGTAAAAATCAATGAGAGTATTCAATGATTACAATGAATACTAAAATAATTTTACTGATGTGATGATACTAGATAGATAAATAGATAATTATTGTGGTTAAACGAGTAGTTAAAGCAGCAAAATCATAACTATATTTCAACTAAACAAAACAAAACATTTACATGCAGGATGCAGGCACATACATCGCTTCTGGCCCCACACTAGGATACCCTGTGTCGTGGGAACCAAAAACAGCAACATCATAAACATGTAAACATTCAAGACCTGGGATTATATTTTTTTGTCCCCAGCCGGGATTCGAACCTGGGACCTCTCGCATAGTAGGCAGATGCGCAACCGCTGCGTCACAGAGGTCGTCTTAAAGGTACTCTATGCTCTATGCAAATTCATACAGGGTTACTGATTTTGAGTGTGGGGTTTTATAAGCTTTACTGACTTGCGAAGGCACTCAGAGCCATACCCATTTTCCATGTTCTATGCTGCACCTACTTATACCTCCCTAAATGTGCAGGTATGTGTATATGTAAACACAGATTTCTAGTTCGAAACCGGTTCCGAAGTGGATCCAGACCGTGCAGCTTGTATCTGGTTTATAAAATCTATTACCTTCTTGCAAATTTACTATGTATTTAGCAGAATGGCTTTTGTACTATCCTCTCAAGTTAATATAGATCATGAGTACTTATATAAAATTGTACACATTTATAAGTTTATATACAAAGTGCTGATTTTAATTTATAATAGTTGTAGAGCGTGGCACGAGGCTGAATAGCGCTATTTATCTTAATTATAAATCTACAGTGCTCAATAAGAGGATGTATTCAATTAATTCTATTCAGCTATTTTATATCGTCAATGATACATTTGAATTGACTCGCATCAGATAGGGAAGGGATCAGGCAGGGGAGGGTTTATTAAAACAATTGGATTCCATTATTGAATTGTATTTTTCTCAATAGTTTCTACATCTTTTTACTGTCTATCAAATAAATATCAATTATAAAAAATTGATACATTCATTATTATTGTTAGTTTTATATCGACATTTCAAGTTTAGAAGTAAAATGTTTTTGTGTCATTTTTAAAATCTTTTTACTGATGAAAGTGAACTCTAGACTATGATATTGTGCGTTTTAAAACACTGGACCCTACAAACATTTAGATTTCGTTTAAAAACGGTAAGTTAGTCTATTGATTTACATTTAATGCAGTTAGGTATTACACTGGATGAGGCAAATGCATTCGACTGTAACATTAACATCTCTTAAGCAACTGTTAGTATAAAGTTCTCTCGTCACCCACTGGACTACCATAACGCAGCTTCGAGCGGCGATAAAAACGATTTAAGACAATTACATTTTTTATTATAACTTAAATAACTTAATACTTCTAATAACTATAATAATAACCTGAGATCTTTGCAATATATTAATAAGCGGGGCTGCGGCGAGCGCGAGTGGAGAGTCCCCTCCCCCGTCCGCCGCCACCCCGCGGGACTCCTTATTGCCTCCGTTAGCGCACGGCACAATATAATACATGTCTCTCTATCTTCATAATAATCTGCTTTCGTGCCTGTTCATTCATAAAGTATCTTTTCATCATTAAAATTTTACATTACAAAAGTAGTATCACAAACAAATGTACGAACTAGTACAATTACAAAAAAACGTAGACAATATCTTTGACCTCCTCGGAGACCATTTCTAATAAATACATACAATACACGAAATCGAATATGAACCGATCTATGCAACTTCAGAATAGAATTGAACTCGAAACAAAAAATAATAGCTATCACTAAATCGTTCAGGGCAACAGTATCACACGCGCGGCGGCGGCTGAGATCACGATCATATAACAACGCACCGCACGCCGCCGCACCACGCACGCAGCCGGAGACAGAGCGGCTCTCAATCAAACAAAAATCCAATCATAACCTTACGAACAATTATCGTACGAAGATTAACGTAAGTACGGGAGACGGGACACGGGGGCGGGCGCTGCGGTGGGCAGAGGTACAGCGGAGGAGAGATCGTCGCCCGCCGCCCGCGCCACGCCGCCGCCGGCCAGGAGAACCGGCGCCGTGCCGGCCGCCACCGGCGCCGTCGCCGGCGCTCGAGCGCCGAACAGAAAACGTGCGCTCTTCCGCGCGCTTACTCTACAACTATACATATCACGCTGTGCTTTTTTTCTTATTAAAAATATATAATAATATTAATATACATATAGTAATATTGATATTTGTTAAAATAACGATACGTAGATATCGAGGAGGGCAGTCAGTCGGCTCGCTCGCACCACGCTGTGTATCACAGATGACGCTCACTCATCCTGGCTTCTGAACAGCTTCTTCTTGCTTATCGTGAACTGGGGGCTGATGATGATGGTGCCGCCTCGTGTCAAATTTCTGTGAAAAACGAGACACCGGTTAGTGAACGTTATCGCTGTCGCTAGACGAGATAATCCTAGGTGTGGTCAGTGTGTTATCGATTTATAGATATGAGAGAAACTCACTTTAAAAATTGCGGCAACATGCTAGTCCAGTTCGCCACGTCGTGCTCCAGATGTAAGTGGATCTCGTGCGTGGTAAGCGTGTTAGGATCTATCTTGAAGGCTGCTAATCTCCTGCCCGCGACATCGACGATGACAGCCGCGCCCCTGGTGCCACAGGGCTCGCCTTCCGCTAGGGCCAGGGCTTGTTTGCTGGCTCTAGCGAGGAGCTCGGCTGGTACTAGCACCTCGGCCGCGGCGAGTTCACTGGCGCCCTTGGCGGCTCTCAGTTCTCGCTCGAGCCGCTGGGCCAGCGCCGCTTCCGCCGGCACCGGCGCCTCCCGCCAGGTCGGCCCACTCCATGCTATAACAAAAGAGAGGGAAGGTTAGTTGTTGCTAAGCGCAAATAGCATTGAGCTCGTATCCACTCACGAATACAAATGAGCGCCTCGCTGTCAGATGGCCTTGTTTGTTAAGATTCGATTAGAATAATTTACTTAACAGAAACAATAAATATCTACTTTATGATAATGAAAAAAATAAATGATAAATCAAAAATTCATAATATGAAAGAATCTGCTGAGTAAGCGCAACTAGGGTGGGTAAGGGAGGTGGTGCGGAACAGCTGTCACGTCAGCTGACGCCGACATTTAAGAACGGCCAGATTCATCAAAGCTGAGTCGGATCGGAAACCTCACAAGATTGGGCAAACGGTGTTGCCGAGCCGGCGATTTCCTAAGTTACGACGATTAGAAGGGAAAGAGTTACCGAGCCACGGGCGAACGCCGCATAGCAACAGCACTCTGAACGTAATATAGAAAGTCGACTCACCTTTCTCACTGTTGAATCCGACGTTAAACTGATTCGTAACCGGCAGTATCTCCATGTTTTCCAAATCTTTACTTATATTGTACACTTTTAATGCGAAAAATTTAAGCGTCCCGTTTCGGAACTTGTATACTAGAAAATATCACAAGTCTCTTTTGTACTGCGGATGCGCACTGATGAAAGCCGGTTTCACTACCGGCGACTAGTAAATCGTGTGAAGAGATCTATGAGAAACTGAAAACTGTTGAAAATTAACACGACCGCATCAGATCTGATCTCGTAACCACAGGGCTTAGTCACTCGCCCTCGGCTCACTCTCGACCCACCCGACCCTGTCGTTCTCTGTGACGGACTGACGAAACGGGGAAGCGACCGTTCTTTATATAGAAGGCCGCGGGGGAGGGTTGCGGGGCGCGCTCCGCCGGGCCGGGGAGGCGCCCCGCACGTCAGTGTCGCCCGTCCGTGCCGAGAGTCGGTCGTGTCTGCGTTACTCCGGCCGGCATTTTCCGCGGCCGGCCGGCTTTCTTTGTTCTCGCACGAACAAACACCGGGTCCTCGCAGATCGTACTATACTTTTATTTCGGGTTATACCAACAGTGTAGTTTGATAAGTCTCTCATAAAGTGTTTTCATTATCTTTGTAACGGTTACATCTCGCCCGGGCTGAGAAGTCTTTGTTTAAAATGCTTGCCGATTTTATACTCTACCAATCTGTTCTTATATTCTTACTTCCGTATCCATTAGATCTAAGTAATGTTTGTACCAGGTAAGAAAGTAGAAAGTATTGATAACAAGGCGTCAACACAACTGGCTCTGTCGGCTGTCGCGACGATAGCGTCTCAACATCAACATAGATTACATTTATCATGAAGAGATAATAAATTGTAGCTTTGAGTAAAAATAATAATAATAATGTTTAATGACGTTAATTGTTTTCTTTGTAAAATATTATTTGTAGGATAAGATTCACTGTCCCTAGACAATTTTGTGTAATAAACCGGAGTTTTGTACGATAATTGACTGAAGAGATAATAAATTGTAGCTTTGAGTAAAAATAATAATACTAATGTTTAATGACGTTAATTGTTTTCTTTGTAAAATATTATTTGTAGGATAAGATTCACTGTCCCTAGACAATTTTGTGTAATAAACCGGAGTTTTGTACGATAATTGACTGAGTGATCGAACATAGTTTGATATTCACAAGTAAAAATGAAATATGCTTCGAGTAACTTCGAAAACTTTTTTTTTTTGTTCACTTACATAATAATAATCATTTAGTTGTCGGTGAACTGATTTTATACAGTTACAATTTAAAGTTCTTACCAGAAGTTTACATATTCCAAAGTTGCATCAGCTCTCGAGAATATTATCCATACATCGATTGCTGTAGCGATAACCTTGAAAGGCAATAAATATATACCAGTATAATATAAATACTGAAAGATATCTACCTGAAAGATAAAATGAGTAATGCATCTATGTTTTTTTTTCGGAAAATTGAATTTTAAAAAACTAACTCACCAATCCTGCCAGGTAGGTAGGTACGTGACTCTGAACTAAATACCTATATTTATAATAAAACTTCTCTACAATTTATGTAATTTGTTCATAAAGTTAAAACATTTTAGCATGATTTGTTAAAAATACATAATTTCAATGCATTCTACTTACATATTCCATTGATCCGAAACTTCAAACACATTGCACCTTTGGTATTATCTTCAAAAACTACAACATTAAACCTTACATAATCGTAATGAGTAATCATAACATTAAAATAATTCAACTTCAAACATTGTTATCTGCAAAAGTGACCAAAAAGCCCGAGTAGAAAATAAAGAAAAAGGTATACAACCTACATGAAAGCAAAAGAGTAGGTACCGAGTTACCAAGCAAAGCCGGCCGGTACCACGGCCTTGAAGTGGTAAACGTGACTCATGCCGTCCGTATCGTCAGCGTGTCGAATCGACGAACACGAACCAACCAGTATCGTGACGATAAAAGCAATTTATCTATCCTTTGTATACAACTTGGTTAAAAATTGTATAAACAAGTACTGTTTCGTATATTACTGAAAAGGTCAAGCGGAATATAGAAGCGGTATACTTTTTAATATAAAATTCATACTTATACCATCGAAGAAAATAGTTTAATTTGTAAAAATTATGATCACAATTATTTCAAAGTGCTTTTTTTTAAATTATATGATATTATCACAAACACACGAAACTAGAACAAGCGCAGAGTTATACGTTAGATAAGAAGAAAAAATTTCGGCACACCTGAGCACAAAAATAAT
This sequence comes from Argyresthia albistria, assembly GCA_963457715.1. Lineage (NCBI taxonomy): Eukaryota > Metazoa > Arthropoda > Insecta > Lepidoptera > Argyresthiidae > Argyresthia > Argyresthia albistria. The sequence continues at coordinate 225,580 of OY735268.1, read as the reverse complement.
AGGTAATGTTCTAATTTGTCAAATGCATAAAGGATAACGAAACTAAAATATAATAATATTTAATTTTATCTAAACCATGTCATACAATAGCCAGCCATAACAATAACCAACATGTTTTATTTTATAGTACTATGGATTGTATAATTTTATTATAATACCATGTCATTGACAGAGAAAAATCGTTCAATAAGGATTGACGCTGGTAATATCAATAAATCAGTGTTTTGGTCCATTATAATACAAAAGATATGGATAATTGCACTCATGAAAGTCTAAGTTTAAAAAACAAAGCTATAATAATAAGCGTAACAATAAAGATGATGAAACTTGATAAACTATTGCAAGAAAATCGAAATCTCGTAAAGGCAAAAAATCTAACAATAGGTGCCAAGAATACCCTTAGCAACAATACAGGTAGGTATCGAGGAATATAAGTTGAAGCGTTCCAATACGGCCGGTCTGGGCCTTACACAACTTGTTCCAACCTGACTGAAACTTGTCCGCAAGTGACAACTTTGTATTTCATATCCTGTTGGAGTAAGATTTTATGTTTTTGTGCTAATTTACTTTTTTTGTGTTATTTGAGGGTACAATCTGTGCCTTTGTCATCCCAAATAGGAAAAAAGGTGACTCCTAACGTGTAAAAATTGTTAAATATTATAAATATGTACTTTTAAATATTGTGTGATAGTGTTACTTAGAGATGTTACTGAAGTTACAATGTTTAATGCGTAATTGTCTCTCAAATGATGATGTTTAATTGTATGTTTTATCAATTGAAATTAATTTTTCTGATGACTACCACAGCACTATCACTAACAATAATAACATTATTTTATGTAAGAGAACCGACTGATTGTAAACAAAACATATCAATCATTTGTTTTACTCCACCCATTTTATGTGTAAATGTGTTTATTAATATTTATTTTTTATTTGGCTGAAAAGCAATTCCTTTATCGTTCAGGTGCATAGCAGGTTGGGTGTTGTTAACTATTTGTATGGACAATATCTGTCTCATCAGATATTCCTACCTCGTTTAGTGTTTTGCCTCGTTTAGGCAATAGCTCATTAGCAATTTTAAACCGGCTTTGTTTGAGCAAGCAGTCGCACATTGCGCAGCGCACGTGTAATTTAAACTCTTTGCAGGCTACCAACTACACTTGACACGTTAGAGAAGGGACTCTAACCCATTTTGAATTATTTTTGTAACTGGTAGGACTGCTAATTATTCCGCTTTTGTGCCATGGTTTACTGGTTGTAAATGTTCTGTTTATATCTTGTATTTCTCTAAGTATTTTACTTATTTAGCTTGACTTTGTTGTTATTACAATGACGTTGGGCTTACTGTTTGTTAAGTTGGAAGTACACGGGTGTCTTTTGTATGTATAATTTGTTTGATTAGCTATTATTTCATTGATTTTCATACTTCCTTGCAGAATTTAACATTTACAGTTTTTTAAATTTACATACAGGCACATACATTGCTTCTGGCCCCACACTAGGATACCCTAAGTTGTGAGAACCAGAAACAGCGACATCACAAACATGTAAACATCCAAGATCTGGGGTTTTTATCCCAGCCGGGATTCGAACCCGGTAGGAATACGTATCACGTCTTGAACAAGTTTGACAAGTATTGGTAAGATACAAAGTAATAGTTAGTTTTACGTTTCAAAGATATAAGAAATTCTAATTTACCATTTCAATGCCTATTTATAAATGTTGTATCTCACTAATGTCTACATAATATATATACTTAAATATATATAAAATATTAATAAAATATATATAAAAAACTCTTGTCTTTTTTATTTTACTTCCTGCTAACATGACCTCCAACCATCCATAATGATTTGATAAGAATTTTTAAAATAAATCATTGTCCATGTGTAAGCATATTGCGATAAATTATTATCAATATTTGGATTAATTGGCTGTATGGCACTGAGATGAGCGTTTTATCAATACTATAAACGTTAAAAAGTGAACATAATTGAAATGTGTGTCATCTTATCTGCAGGTTGAAGGGTAACATAATTATCTAGCAAAAGTGAGATTGTAATACCGCAATGAAACTAGGTATAACATTTAATGACTCGCCAACATTGACTTGGCATAGAGTCGTGTAGAAGTATTATCCGACAGATAACATTGTTTTCTTGTAACAAGTATTATGGACGACAACTATTGTTGAATTCAATGTCAATACTAGTAAATTAATGAATGTCCGTCATAAACATGTAGATCAAGTCTTATTTTTAATAGTTAAAAACGATAAAAATACTTAATCGATTCCATGACACATACAAGCGGGCAGCTCTATTTACTATGATAATATCACGAAATATATTCACGCATTATTCAAATGAGGCTGGCCAGCAAAACAATTGGCTGGGGGCGATTCCTGATGTTTGAGGCTAGTGGGCATTGGAATCAACAAAAAAACATTATTTCGGGCAATTTAAATGATTTATTGAACAAAAGGTGAAGTTTCTGTAGCGTGAACCCAACTTTAGATTTATGACTGGAACAGTTTCACCATAATAGCCACAACATTTATAGCCGAACTAAAAACGAAGGAGAATACCGAATACATAAATATACGATCGATGCACTGCCGTAAGTAAGTATCACACCAATATTATTATAAACTTAAGGAAATGAATACCTCTATGTAGCTACATATTTTTTCCGGATCGACCCTATCCCGAAACATATCAATTTGAATTATTTCGAATTTAGAATTTTTGGTAAACAGTTACCATAACCCTGTATAGATTTGCACAGTAAGTCGGTCTATGTCATATAGTAGACAAAGAACCTTAATTGACAAAGAAAAATAGTCTTTATGAATCATATGAAATGTGATCATTATGATTCACAAGATGGAATGATTTATTATTTCTAATGAAGAAAGGATTCGATCCGACAACTTTATTCTTCACTTCCCAAGGTACATTTTGGCTTGAGCGGGTCAGCTGATTCGTATGGAGAAGTGAAAAATAAAGTTAAGGATAAGGATATTTATTGTTTGACGATACATAGGTTTATAAGGTGTACAGGCTGCTCTGATCAAATCGGTTTCATAATTGACCGAGCGAGCGAAGCGAGCTTAGCGTCTCTGTTTCAGGTTTGGGCAAAAATGCTTTCGTATGTCCGGTTGTTCTCCTCTACAGGTCGCATTTATGAACCGATTCTCGTCAAATTTTGTGAGCAGGTTGGAAAAATAAATAGAATTTTTTGCTCGAGCCAGTTTTTTGATTTTTTTCAAAATGGCGGAGATATGGGGTTTTAAAATGTAAAAAAATCGCTACAACCCAAACGGCTCGATGGATATTAACAAATGAGGTGTCGTTGGATTCGTAAAGACCATGAGAGTGAAACAGACTATATAATTTTAGTAAAAAGTCAATAGGTTGTATTAAAGATCGCGAAATGTAGTTTACAAAGTTATTGGTGCGGCTACTTTCATACTGCATGTACGTAACCAGGTACATTCATAAGTTTGTATGTGTTATTGAAAGAAAATTATTTGGGTTATTTTTTTATGTGTGTTAGCAGTTCAGCTTTCCCACCGACATACTCGCGAGGTCTACAGCTCACAGAGCCACTAGTTATAGTTGTTCAGAATGATGTGATGTCCCTAACAAAGTAGTTTCTCGTTTTGCGTTAATTCATTTACACCTTGTATACAAGAAGAAGTCCTGACTTAATTAGAGGGCTATTACTACTACTACTACATTACCCTGAATGGTCGTAAAACCCCCCCACCAACCCGTACCCGTTACTCCCAGATTTTACCCAGGTTAGTGCCTGTCATGTAAATAAATAAATAAATAAATGTCAGCTAGGTTTTGCTTTCCAGTAAACATAGCAGTGTTGTAGGTATTTGAGGTGTTTAAAAAAAACATACGTGCCAAGAAAACACAAGAGCGCGCACAAAGATTCTTGAACGTCCACAAAGTATGGGTTTTTCAATCGCAAACTCCGTTAAGTTGACTTTTGTCAGTGCGTTTAATATAATATTTGGAAGTCCAACGCACCCCCGTCTCCCCGATCGTAAACAACTCAATGAAATGAGGAGGGTTCCATTCAGCTATGTGATTACAAAGGGGGGAACCGGGCGACATGGACTCTTTTTATAGGGAGGGTGGATTTTGAGATTGTTTATTCATATTATTAATATCTGTTCGGGTGTTTTTTCGAGTTTGATCATTAGGTTTCAGTAATGCGAAATTAGTATTGTTATATTACAAAAAGATGATGAAACATAATTAAAAATCGGGAAGGTTAGTGTTAAGCAATCTGTTTCTGAGGTAGATGGATGACAATCCAGGCATTCTAAAGGAAAGACCTAACTCTACCACTACCACAAAATACCTGATTGAACCTTCTAGCTGGACCCAAAGCGATTAAATATCTGTCTAAAGTTGCCTATACCATACAAAGCTTTTCATCATCAGCACAAAATGCACGGCCTTCAAAGCCAAATAACTGCGTTCATTACGATTGTGTTTCAACTAAAAGTATCCACCCCTATCGAGTCGCATGCAAATATACAAGTACCCACTCTACAAGCAGCCAGTACGATAAACGACAGAATTAAACACTGACAGATGTACCCTACAATACGGCTCGTCAAATCAAAAATGGCGACGATTTATCAAACCTCTCCCTTATTATGACTAGTAAAGAAGTTATTATTATCAAGGCCACGAGTTTTCAGCTGGTTGGCAACCCTAGCTCTAGGGGTGTCACGCTTGATGACGTGGCAGCTGACTGCGATTATTTTATCTATTGGACAATGACATTGATCGTATTCGACCCCTAATAATGCCATAGTCCATAGTAACTCCTAATTGTTTTTTTACTATTGAGTGTGTAAAGGATTTCAGGTTTCATGAGATTTTGTCTGTAGTAGCCTCTTTTTACCTTCATGTCAGTCAGGCAGGGGATACAGCTTTGTATAGTAGAAAATAAGATGTAGATACAATAGTTATCCAAACGGTCCTTATCGTGAACCATATCATTGTACCTACATAAAATACCTAAATTACATATTCATACTAAAATGTAGGTATATTTTCGTACAATATTAATAGTTGTACTGTGTAAATAAGGAGGTGTTAAAAAGAAGAACCGTTTAGCATGATTTGATTAATTGACTTTACGAGTTGAATCCTACTTACTTGCTTGCACTGAATAAAATGTACGCCAGTTATGCAATGTATGTCAGTTATGCAATAAATTTTCATTATTTCATTATTTCATTATTTTTACATCATTGAATAGAGATGTGGTGGGCTCTAAATGGGGAGTCCTTTGCCCAGCAGTGGGACACAGTATAGGATAGAAAAAAAAACCTAATGGATCCAGTAGAATCGTCGCATGATTGTCAAAAGCAAACCAGGCAAATGTCAATAGAAAGGGCAAGGGACACATGGCCAGGTGAACTTCAGAAAACGATCATTAATTATCAGGGAGCACTTATCCAGTGGAGAGCGCCTAGATACATTTTCCTTTGAAACACAACTGACCAATTTACGGGCGGCGGTGGACGAGGTAAGAGAGCTGTGATTGGTCAGCCGCTGCGAAACTGTCTGGCGGCCCATCATCGTACATAGGTTGCGTATGCGAACGTTTGTTGAATACAACAAACGTTTGGCGAGCCGCATTCCCCCGCAGGCGCAGTCAATTGGATATAGCCTCTGTTAATTATGTTAGCTTGAAGTATTTAAACGTAAACTATTTCAAGAGTTCATAGGGACTACTTGAAGCAAACAGTAAGGGTATCTTAGAACAACTTTCACATTTTTAGACAACAACAAAACCATTTCCACTTAAGCCTGCACCGAGCTTTTTATTCACAATAACACGTTTTTATAACCCTTGTTTGAAGTGATAAACAATTAAATTAATTTTTTTCCAAATATATTAGTACTATTGGGGATATATCTCAGCCGGTATATACGATGGAAACACGATTTGATTAAGTTGGCTCGATAGAATAAATTCGCAAAGTTATCTCTAAAAAATAAAATAAACCCTTAGTACGGCCTGAATAATTACGGAAAGTTGTCAGTTTTGAATAATAACAAACTACTACATGTTTTCTATAACGTATACACTTTACATTTTCAAAATGTGGGTTTGTTTATCAATACGAAGGAAATACCTAAATTCATGCGCGTTCCGGCCATCCTAAACCCGACCTGCCTCTCCTCCCCCATATCCGCTTTAGTAGTGCTTCAGCTGTCGGACGGGAAGCTTGTGTCGCTTCCACTGAGACGCCCGGATTTGAAAACGTACGAAGAGTTTTGTCAAAAATCACTTCATTCAAGATGGGGAACAAAGTAAATAAATCAAAGGAAAGAAGGGGTTGGCGAAAAAAGAACGCTAAACGCTTGCATGAGGAAATGAAGTAAGTGTAACTCGTATACCTACCTGCCTACTTGCATATATATAAATAATTTGGACAAGTGCGAGTCGCACGCGTACTCGCTCAGAGGGTTCCGTACCACCACACAATACGGGTACGGAATCCTAAAAATATTGTGGTAAATAACACTGTAAATTATCTGTGTTCAATAAAGAAATTCATATGAAACAAGGCTTAGTTATAGGGTCCCGTTTGGCACCCTTCGGCACGGAACCCTAAACGACAATTTAATTTATCCTTCTAGAGCACGACGCTTACAGCTTACAGGCCGAGAATTTTGAAGACAAACAGAATGTACCTGTTGCTTCGTAAGTATACTCATTCAATACCTACCTACCTACTTGTAGTTTGTGGTTTGTTTGACTAAATTAATTCCACTAATATTTTTCACATTTTTTCTCACATTCCATTCTCTGTCATTCTTTTTTTTTTATAGGGTAAATGTACCAGTTGCTGACATTTCACTGCAAAATAAATATGAACCATCTGCTGACGGGATAAGAGAAAGACAACTAATACAGAACTTTGAAGACAAAGAGAATACTGTTGCTTCGTAAGTATAATCCTCCTACCTTCCGATTATACCTACTTATTAAAAGTGGTTTCCACTTACCTATCTACCTACTTACGATATTTGAACAAATATTTATACTGGAAAATTATTTATCTTTTTCTATTTTTAGGGTAAATGTACCAGCTGTTGGCACTTCACTACAAAACAAAGAGTCATCGGATAAACTGTAAGCGTAGAAATAGTAGGGTGTATAGGAAAACATTATAATAAATTAAGTATGAATGACCACTATATCTATTTTTCGATTTACAGGGTAAATTCCTTGGATGACACCGATTCTAAAATTCATCACACTCTGGAATCGTAAGTTCAAAAAATAATTATTTTTATGAAATAAGTCTTACAAATTTCATCCGAACACCAATTTTGTCGATAAATAAAGTAATTACAATTAAATAAAAAATATTCTGTTTTATTACAGGGTGCCAATTACGTGGAAACAAAATTCTTGTCTTCCAGTGGATGGATAAATAGACAATGAAATTACTTACTTACTACTTAAAGTAACAGGTAAAAATATCCAGATGATGAAAAATTAAACGCTAAAAATTTAGACACGGTCGCGCTGTAGGCTTTAAAGTCAAAACATGTTTTGTGTGGTAATTTTTCGTGTGTTCCTTGCCATAAGACCAAATTACCTGTGCCTGTAGACAAGTGACATCGCTAAGGATAGCGAGTCGAAACGATAACTTTTTAACCGACTTCCCAAAGGAGGAGGTTTACAATTCGTCCGTATGTTTGTTTTTTTTTTTTTTTTTTTTTTATGTCTACACCCCGATAGCGCCTAAACGGATGGACCGATTTGGAAAATTATTTTTTTGTTTGAAAGGGTTTACCTTCCCATTGGTCCCATTGACACCAGGTCAGGATCTGATGATGGGATCCTTGAGAAATCGAGGGAACTCTTCAAATATTATAGGCAGACCTATAGTGATTTTTGTGTTTTTCATAATAACTCGTGCAAATGCACATGGTAAGCATAATATTGTGATGCGGAACTGCTGATGAAGACCACATATGGCCACCAGATCTGCTCAATACTAGGTACAAATACAATGCGTGGCTGACGGGCAGGCAACGCATAGCCTAAACCGGTGGACCTAGAGCCATGAAACTTTGTACAGGGGTTCCTTAGTAGCGTGGGGTAGCACTGATATGGGATTTGACAAAATTAATTCCCCAAGGGGGGGGGGGGGGGGAAAGGGGTTACAGTTTGTATTGAACTCAATCTAATCAAATAGGGTTTGTGGAAGTCGGTTTTTTCTAAAGTTTACTTTTTGTTTCAATTATTATGTATGCGATTTGATATTTAGAATCGCTAAGGTGACGTCACCTAGCGATGTCACTTGTCTAGGCCCCCTGATCATGCAACTTCACTCAGTCTTGATTGTCATTCAGAATTTATTTTGAAGAATAAATCATTTGAATTTTAAATTAAAGGGTCGATAACTGGGACTCTCATCTTATTTAGCCGTTATGTTATTTTACGTTATTAAGTTCACTTTATGAGTTTCTATTGCACTACTTACTGTTACTTAGAATATTATCATAAAAGGTAATAAGGTATTATTCAATTTATAATTATCAGGGATCGGATCGAAGGTGTGAATTTACCTAAAGTTTGTAGTCGGACATGACAAGGAGCAGTTATAACCACTTGAGTTGAGTTGAAAAAATGACTGCACCTTTCAATTACAATCTGTATGAATGTTTTATTTACCTCGCTCGAATGATCGCTCAGTAAATTTTACGAAAAATTTAAAAATAAAAAAGTTATATTTTTTTGGGAATCAGCAGTTTGAAAATGTTTATAGTTCGGTGTTTCAAATGTAAGGAACATGTAAAACTAATAAAAACAAAAATTAACTGGTTAGACAAAAACACGAAATTTAACAGGTTAAATTCAAACCGGTTCAACTCAAGTGGTTGTAACTGCTCCTTGTTATGTCCGACTACAAACTTTAGGTAAATTCACACCTTCGTTCGTTTCGATCCCTGATAATTATGGTCTATCTCCACCAAGCGGACGGCACGGCATATCGGACTAAATCGGATTTTACAATCTTGAAACGAAATTGCATGCAGTGTTTAGATAGTTTAGAGCCCTGCCCACGACGACTTTTTGCAGCGCTGCAGACGCGCGGCTGTCGCGCGTTCGCATCGATACAGTCGCGAAGCGGTCGCTAGCTGTGTACCCTCGCCCACGTAACCAAAAATCAGTCGCGATGCTAATGCGCGTTAGTAGCGATGCTGTCGCGCGTTTGCATAGCTACAGTCGCGATGCTGCCGCGCGTTAGCATCGCTTCTGAAGCGCGTAGCAAATGCGACTAACGCGCGTAAGTAGCGATGCTGCCGCGCGTTTACGAAACGCGCGTCTGCAGCGCTGCAAAAAGTCGTCGTGGGCGAGGGCTCTTAGAGTCTATATTGCCAAATCAATAACAGCCGCCGCCGGCCGCCGCACGCGCCCGCCGATATGCTGTTGTTATTGATTTGGATGCAGTGTTTAGAGTCTATAATAGACTGTAAACACTGCATGCAAGATTTATTTTCGTTTCAAAATTGTAAAATCCGATTCCGTCCGATGCCGTGCCGTCCGCTTGGTGGAGATAGACCATTACACCTCAATATTTTTTTATAGAAAAAATATCATGTTCCTATATTCCATAATAAATAAAATTGTGTAAAATCTGGAAAAAGGTTTCTAACCGTAAATATTTGTAATAAAACTATTTGAAATCGATTTTTTGTTTTATTTTGTAAATAGGTATTGGTAATAGATAGGTATAGTAGAACCCACGAGTCCTGTAGTTTGATCATGATCATGATCATAGAGTAGGCTTTTTAGATAGCAACAAAGTCGAAGTTGTCAAAACTGTCAAAATCCAATAAAGGTGAACTCAGACCCATCGGAGCCGAGCGATTAGTGTAAGATGTGATAGACAAGTGTGCGTTCTCCTTAATTCAGGTCGTAAACATACAGTTGCCATGAAGATACTTTTTTTGAATTTGCCGGCTTTTCAAACGACGCTACTCGTGGGTTCTACTATACCAACCAACCAACTCGCGAGTGACGACGGGGTGGCGGCGCAGGGCTCGTCACGCGCGGCGGCGGCGGCGCAGGGCTCTTGCTAGCCTTTCGCATGCTTTCGCTCTTGCCGCCGCCGCCGCCGGTTTGCCTCACGCACACATACACGAAGCGCAAGAATACCCAAAATCGATTAGCGCTAGAAGCTCGGTGCACTCTTAATTTTCTACAAATAAAGATTCAACGACAAACAAAAAGGTTAGTTTCTTCACAAAAAAACATAATTTCTAGTACTCTATGGCATAGTGGGTGTATTGTTTGTCTGTCTGTTTACATATTATCTGAGACAGCTCCTAAGATGTGACGCCCACGTCATCGACGCCAACTATTACGTGTACACTTGAACGTGTTAATTTGAGAAACATTAAAAAATAGCGGTCAAGTGCGAGTCGGAGTAGTGGACGACACGGCTGCGGCTGAGTGAGCGTGTAATCTGAAAAACTTCAATATCTCTTTAAATGTTGTCCGAGTAGTGTAGAGTCGCGTTCGAAGTAGTAAGCCTTAAAAGATACTAAAAAAATATCACTCTGAATCGGAACAAACAGCTATGCAGGGTGTAACAGAAAGGGGTGTTACAAGCCGAAAGAGGGTTGTTAGGGACATCATTCTGAACAACTTTCACTATGGGACCGACTTGATTAGAGCAACTTAGTTTTTGTTAACTCAGTACATTTCGGACCTAGCGCTCAGCTGATCTGTTCGGTGGAGTAAAAAATAAAATTGCTCTGATCAAGTCGGTCCTATAGTGAAAGTTGTTCAGAATGATGTCCCTAACAACCCTCTTTCGGTTTGTAACACCCCTTTCTGTTACACCCTGTATACATATAGCAGTCTTCAATATTCTATGATAGGTTGTATATCGTTCTATACTCCATTCCATATGACATTGGAAAATTATTGAACTTCTATTTTTCATTTTCCAATCCTTTAAGGAATTCAGTAAAAGCAGTATGGCAGATAGGGCTCATTTACACAGACAATGAAATGCAAGATATACCTACCATACTTAATTCCTTATAGGATTGGTAATAATGGCGAAGAAAAGTTTTGAAATTTTCCAATGTACAATATGGAATGGAGTTAGGTTATCTAATAAATAAGCTTTAGATTATAAAATCCTACGACTTTGTTGAACTTTAATGTGTCTGTTTTGTTCTGTAGCTACTGAATCTTGTATTGTCATGTGGGAACTAACTAAAGTAATTTGGTATCGCTTCTTTTGTTTCGTATTGTTAAAATCTGACTGAAGCAATTACGATATTCAATTTACTAGTGTGGGTTTGTACTCTGGTTTGGTTTGTTAGTCTCTGGGAATGTTCAGATTGTTATCTTTACATAGGTACTCTTCTGGAAAATTTATACTGCTTACATGTGGTATTACACGTTTCTACTTAGCTCTTTTTCCGAAATTCAGAAAAGTGATAGGTAGTTGAAGTAAAGTGTTCTATTTGGATTATGATGATGAAACATTCCAACAAGATACAGTTAATATTTGCTCGGCGATTGTTCCTAATTTTACTTCAGAGAGAAGATATTCACCACAGTGGTGATATCTTTAGAGTGAAGTTGGGATCAATCGTCGTCGATGTAAATTGTAGTCACGGAGTAATTAGATTGTTTCTGGGACAGTTTCCCTTAAAATCCAACAGAGGACTCTGAAAGAGAAACAGATTTTTAGAATATCCTTTACTCTGTGGTAATTGTCAAAGTCAGCTCTCTAATTGTTTCACTGCTCTGTGGTTCTTGTAGCAAGAACCACAGAGCAGTGAAACAAAGAACAGAGACACAGAACGCGACTCTGATTGTTTCTCTGCTCTGTGGTTCTTGTTACAACAATCTAATTACGTGTTCATTTATACGTTCAAACGCCAATATTTTTAAAACATTTACTCCTGAACCTAGCCTAACCTACTTAGCAACAGCTCCAGTTAAGAATCAGTTTAGGGTTGTCATATAAACGAGACAAAACATTTAAAACCTTTTCTTATCTCCAAAAAGGTTCCTAATTTACCAAAAGGAGATTAGCAACAATGAGGTCGCCATAACGAGCTGGGCTATTACTTAGTAGGTAACAATGTTGTCCAGTAATTCTGCAGGTTTGCCTACGTGACTCGAGAGAGGTAGGTAAGTAATTTGTGATCTCTGTGGCAGCTGGAAAATGCCAGCCTACGAGAAAAATGGTAGGTGAGGTAAACTGGTGGTACCGGTGGTATGGTAGGTGAGGTAAACTGGTGGTACCGGTGGTATGGTAGGTGAGGTAAACTGGTGGTACCGGTGGTATGGTAGGTGAGGTAAACTGGTGGTACCGGTGGTATGGTAGGTGAGGTAAACTGGTGGTACCGGTGGTATGGTAGGTGAGGTAAACTGGTGGTACCGGTGGCATGGTTGTATATGGCATTGTAATATACGGTTACAGGCTTAATACTATTATGCAACGTTTATTCACGATGTTGAATCGATGAAATGAAATCAATTAGAAACTAAATTGAGAAAAAAACGACAAAGCGTCACGCCTTTTCCCGTACCTACGCGACGGGGTAGCAGAGGCACAATAGGCTGTGGCTAAGGTAATCCAATAAATCTAGGAACAAGTCTTAAGTTGAAGCAATATGTACCAAATGGCTTGACATTCTCAGAATTATATATTTCCAGCAGATATATTTTATAAAGTAAATTTTGTGCAAAAAAAGACAGCATTTGATGGCACTTTTACATGACATCATTCTGTTGTTATTTCATAGAAATCAGGAACAAAAGTTCCGTTTTGACAGTTCATAAAAAGTATCTATTTTGACTTGACAGGCCACAAGCCTCATTTAACCAGTGTGATTCGTTCAATTAAGAAAGTACGTAAGTAAGAAACGCTTAGGTTGTAAGAATATAAAAATGATAAAGTTTTAAAGTTCAAGGCCAAAGAGATAACTCTTAATTGGTCTTAGAGCTTTCGTAAGGGTATAGGAAATTAGGAACCCGAAGGTGAAATTGTGTTGAAATAATAGTGTTCCCAAGCCTGCCCATTAGGGGTACGACCCACGTAACGCGCACGCGCACGTGGTGATTGCGCGGGCGCAGAACGTGTGAACGTGACGTTTCGTTGCCTAGCAACAGACTCGCACACATGCAACGTATGACGTAAGCAGTTCACAAGATACCCTCTGGCCTTTGTCAAAAGCATTGTGACAATCATCTTGCCACACGGTTCTGAAGCATAATGATTGTTGTAATGACGTTGTAACTGTAAATGATAGGGTATCATAACAACATGTAATTATCGTCATGCCGAAACATTTGACGCTCAATAAAGGTGATATGACTTAGTTGAAACAAAAAGTAAACTTTAGAAAAAAACTGACTTCCACAAACCCTATTTGATTAGATGTTTAAAACTGTAACCCCTTATCCCCCCCTCCTTGGGACTTAATTTTGTCAAATACCATCTCAGTGCTACCCCAGGCTACTAAGGAACCTCTGTACAAAGTTTCATGGCTCTAGGTCCACCGGATTAGGCTATGCGTTGCCTGCCTGTATTTGTACCTAGCCTAGTATTGAGCAGTTCTGGTGGCCATATGTGGTCTTCATCAGCAGTTCTGCATCACAATATTATGCTTACCATGTGCATTTGCACGAGTTTTATGAAAAACACAAAAGTCACTATAATATTTGAAGAGTTCCCTCGATTTCTCCAGGATCCCATCATCAGATCCTGACCTGGTATCAATGGGACCAATGGGAAGGTAAACCCTTTTAAACAAAAAATAATTTTCCAAATCAGTCCATCCGTTTAGACGCTATCGGGCCACATACATAAAAAAAAACATCCGGACGAATTGTAAAACCTCCTCCTATGGGAAGTCGGTTAAAAATTAAATAGACCTGTTTATCGTTTTATTTCATAGGAACTGGCAGTTAGTAGTACATTACTTCAGAGGGAAGAAAGTGACAGTTCCATACCGAGATTATGGCATTTGCGCCACGAGCTTGCGAGGGGCGCAAACCATTTGAGGTATGGAACTGTACTTTATCCTGAGGTATGTATAGTGCTTTTTATTACACCTACGAGGAAAATTATAGACATAAATGCATAGAAATGTTTATATTTAGTTAAAAGTTTTCCTTTTTTTATTCGCCCGTTTCTGGAGTAGGCTAAGATCATAAGGTCATGCAGCCACTTCTTCCGTGATTCCGCGCGTTTTATATACAAAAATAATTTCGTTTTTAATTTTCAGTATGCACCAAGGAGGTTGGTAACTGGTAAAAAAAAATCTGTACCTATGTGGCCAGTAACAATTTACTTGAAATTTAGTTAGTAGACAGTTAAAATCTCTTTGCAGTATGACTGCTGACAAATAAAAATAAAAAAACCGGGTGTGTAATGGAATTTCATACATACTTCCCACCCTTGGGTCGGAAGGATTTTCATACAAACTTCCATACCTTGGGATGAAAGGATTTGAAGGGCGGGATAAAGGCGTTTCTTCCCTCTAATTGGTATAATTAGTATGTATTTTCAGAGCAGGTGTGATAAAAAATAAGTAACCTCTTTCCCGACGTATGTATGTTACTTTGCAAACTACGGGTTACTCAGAACCGGGATGAAGGTAGTAAGGAGAACGATACTCAAGTCAACAGTGAGTTCCCAGCTGATCATGATGATGGTGGTAAGATATAAACAGTTTTCAACTACTATAAAAGTGTAGGTACAAGGTTACAGAGAAGATGAATTGGGGAAGGGAGGGATGATGGAAGGTCACCAAGAAAGCAAAAGATCGTCTTCCCTACTGAGCGGAATCCAGCAAGCAGAAAGCCGAAGATGTAAAACTTAACTATGATAGGAAATAAACTAAAATCATGATACTACTACTTCTATGTACAGTAAAAAAACTTCCTGTCTTCTCACACAGATCTAGTTAAAAATAAAAAGTAGGCTTAATTACCTGTGTACATTATTTTATTCACCTTATCTTAGCACATGGTTGACAGTTGACATAACGGCTATGTAATTAATGAAATTCACATCACAGCGACTAAAATTAAATGTTGTAAATAATTTGGCGTCAATTCTGCACTGCACAATTTGAAATTTAAATACTGTCCTTTCTGAATTTCAAATTAATTCCATTCCACAATAGATGGACCGCTAGCTATAGCTATCGCTAAAATTAGCAACTGGGTTTGTGGTGGTGGAAATTTTCACAAATCATAAAAGAAAAATTATGAAATAAAGTTTTATGAAATTATGTAATGGCGTAAACTGCAACGCGACACTTAAGACCGCGCGAAAAGTGCAAAAAAGTGTGTTTTTTGCAAATTACACAAAAACCGCTGATGATTTCTAAAATGTTTTAACATAAATATTTAGATATTTTGATTACCAATTTTTACACATAAGAATTATATGAGCGTTTCTTGTAGAACTTCTGGAATAACTCGTTTTAGGTAAAAAACAACTATTAGGTTATTATTAGATGGGCATTTTGCTGGACAATCGCCTACGCAATTGTATTCCCGCCAAGTATATTTGCTGGACAATCGCCTACGCAATTGTATTCCCACCAAGTATATTTGGTGGACAATCGCCTACGCAATTGTATTCCCGCCAAGTATATTTGCTGGACAATCGCCTACGCAATTGTATTCCCGCCAAGTATATTTGCTGGACAATCGCCTACGCAATTGTATTCCCGCCAAGTATATTTGCTGGACAATCGCCTACGCAATTGTATTCCCGCCAAGTATATTGGCTCTGAGCGACCTATCCCTTCTTTTTCTCTCACCCCATCTTGATGATGATGATGATGATGATGTGGTCCGACTGATTTCGGTCACGGCAACCGCTTCAACTTGTCGTCTGTAGACGCCATTCGTGGGCTCGGAGCCCAATGTTTGTAGTAGTCAAATGCGCATGTTAATTTTTAGATAAACCCCATCTTACCAATCAACAAGAAACATCTTAGTTAGTTCTTATCATTAGTTTTTTCAGGATCTATGATCAGAATTGATACCAATGTCTGCTCAGACCTGCTTTATTCCATTTTAAAGTATTCAAAGACTTGTTATTGTCAACCGATATAAAAATAGTACCACGAGGCCACAACGCGCCAGACATTGTTTGTAGTTAAAACGCCTTTTAGATGTATGTATGATGATAACTGAAATAACGCTTTGTATTGTACAGTCGAGTTCAATAAAATATGACCAAATCCAAGGCTTAAAATATATATGTACATGGAATGGTACATAATATCTGAGCAGATTCACATATGTTTCATTAATGAATCTGTTCAGATATTTATGTACCCTTCCATGTACATTTAAATTTTAAGCCTTGGTTTAGCTCATAGTCATATTAATGATCTCGACTGTACCTGAAAGATCTATAGAATCTTCTACCTTGTATATGCGAAATAATAAGTCCCAATGAACGCACTGCCGACGTATGGAATCCGCCATCCTGATAGAAGAGTGTATTACCGTAATTAAAAATATTACTTATCAAGTAGTTTTTGATTTCCAGCTAGTTAAACCGAACATAGCTTAAGGGTAAGTTTAGTCGGGTAGTAACATACAACAATCCCCAATCCACACGAAACTCAGATGATGAAATAACACATTTATGTAGAATATACTCGAATTAAGTATTCATGACTCATACTTACATACCTTTACCTAACTGCCTACCAATCATAACTTTCCATCACGTTTACCGCCACGATGACTAATAATAAGTATAACGACCGTTGCTACGCGGCGCAGGCAGAACCGTTAACAACTCACTAAATCGTGATGAAATTAGTTGAAAGACCGAACTCGACTGTTGCCATGCGAAAATACACGTACACTTTGATGACATACAAGTGAAATAGCTCTTGCTGCCGCACTCAGAGAGATTTAATCAACCATCAAGTCAGTTCCAAATTTGAATTTACATACAAAATCCTTTACTTAGTAATCCTTAATGAATCATTGAATGACTCTGGGTACGGCGGTTAGAGGAGGTTGAAAAGCTGAAATAGAGGTCGAATGATTCAGTACAAAGACATGGACGTTGCATGTTCGTTTCATGGCATCTTTTGGTTTTGGTTTTTAACTAATTATTCCGTGATTTGGTTTTTTTAATTCAGTTCAGTTCAGTAAAAATTTTTATTGACCATAAAATCATACATATTACTTAGTCAACGTCAATATAATATTAATATTTTTGTATACTACCGCCCGTTCGGAAGTTGTGGGCTTAGGGATGGAGCAAAGAAGGGCAAGAAACTCCCCCGTACCTCTTTTAAAATATCAGAGCCTTAAAAATACAATGTTATGTATTTCTACTTAAGTCTAAGGAAATACACCGAGGAGAGACGTACTGACTCAGTCCATCGCCCCTCTTTGGATTTCTGTGCGCTGAGATGGTAAAGACCATGCAGTTTTGTCATCTAAATATTCTTTTACATGACGGTCGTGGTGTGTCACTGTCATTATAAATGGCAACTGACTCAGCGATATGCTGAAGGCCAGGCCTTCTGCGCTGATTTTCAGTCAGCGCCAGGTGGGATACCCTGAGGGAGAAGTTAGATTTTAAGAGCTTATTACATTACGCTGTCGGCAGGGCACGATTTGTATAGACGTCTCACTAATGATGGAACGACTAGAAAGAGACAGCGAGTCAGACAGGGCCCTGCCGACAGCGTAGTCTAATAGGCCCATTAATTGAATGAGTATTTGTCTTCTGTTTGTTTTTAAAAGCTTTTATTTAACTTGCACTGTATGTATGTATGTTTGTTTGTTTGTTTGTTTGTTTGTTTGTGGGTATCACGGTTCGCGTCAAAAATGTCGGCTTGAATTTGACCCACTTCCCGTTATCCGATTGAGCTGAAATTTTGCATACGTATGTAAGTTGGATGACAATGCAATATTTTTTTGACTTGGAGCTGATCTGATGCTGGAGCCGGAAGGTGGCCATGGGAACCCTGTTACCAAACGACGCAATCCTATTGTGTTTGGGCTCATTTGATTTATATTGACAAGTACTTTGATCCTAGAATATTTTTTATGACCTGGAGCTGATCTGATGCTGGAGCCGGAAGGTGGCCATGGGAACCCTGTTACCAAACGACGCAATCCTATTGTGTTTAGGCTGATTTGATTTATATTGACAAGTACTTTGATTCTAGAATATTTTTTATGACATGGAGCTGATCTGATGCTGGAGCCGGAAGGTGGCCATGGGAACCCTGTTACCAAACGACGCAATCCTATTGTGTTTGGGCTCATTTGATTTATATTGACAAGTACTTTGATCCTAGAATATTTTTTATGACATGGAGCTGATCTGATGCTGGAGCCGGAAGGTGGCCATGGGAACTCTGTTATCAAACGACGCAATCCTATCGTGTTTGGTCTCATTTGATTCGTCTTCACAAGCACTCTAATTCTAGATTAGATGTTTTATCCAGGCCCCCGATTCTCGCGCTATCGAGATCATCTCCCCAGTCAAGATATCTGTTTTGATACCGCCTAAATCCGTCGAAAATTATCTCGATTTATATTTATTATGATCGTTAACGGGTCGAGATATCTCGGTTGGTCGAAAGGCTAGTCGTAAGAATAGCTTTTTCTTGTTTTTGATAGAGATTTCGGTATCTCAAAATCGATATTTCGACCATGGACATGATCTCGCTAGCGCCAGAATTGCCTCGCTGTAATGATAAAGACTAAAAAGTTAAAAATAAATGAAAATTAAAAAAACATTTAAAACAAAGCTTTTATTTAATGCCCTAAAAAGAAGAAAATAAAATTTCGATTCAATCAAATGCGTTATTTTAGTAAATTACACAATTAATACGATATAAAAGCTTGTTGCGGGATTTATCTCCAAGTCTGTGCAATAATTAAGTCTACACAAGTAAATCCCGCAACAAGCTTTTATATCGTATTAATTGTGTAATTTAATAAAATAACGCATTTGATTGAATCGAAATTTTATTTTCTTCTTTTTAGGGCATTAAATAAAAGCTTTGTTTTAAATGTTTTTTTATTGTAATGTTACTTGTATAAATATGGCATTTGAGTAGTCGAAATAGGTATACCTATTTCGACTACTCAAATGCCATATTTATTTACATATATACATACTTTGTAGGAACTGCGAATACACTTATTTAGCCGGGCATTTAAAAAAAATTGGGCCAAATGACTAAGCAAAGTACAACCTCTTACTTCTAATTGCAGTAAATAACAGATGATACTTCTCCATATTAATTCAGCCTTTATTCAGTAAAGGGGTTGATTTTATTTTTCTAAAATTACGTAACTCAGCGAAGTGTCCACTGGCAATAAAGTTTGCGGAAGTTGACTTGCGCAAGCAACTTGCAACGTGTAGACGCTCGCGCAAGTTGACTTCGGCTAGGAATTGGACGTTGCAAGTCGCTTGCGCAAGTCAACTTCCGCAAATTTTATTGCCAGTGGACACTTTGCTTTAGACTATCGCACCTCATAACGCGTTGGGGGAGCCTTCTTTTATACTCATTTGATTACTAGCAAATAAGCGTACTGACACTTTACCGTGAGGAGTCATCGAGTAGATATTGAGTATATTGCACAATTTTCTTCACGGGCAAGGGAACCAGTCACGATATGAAGGCATGTATGTAGTTATCATGATACGAGCTTGTATAACCTGGGTTTATTGAGCACGCGTGCTTCCGTTTCCGGTTGCAAAACCCATAACTTCGGTTTATGTCAGAAATAATGTCGGACGGTGGTAAAAGTATCCCCTGGAAAGGTAAATTCCGCCTCAGATCAGATTTTTTATGGCGGAATTTTGAACCAAGCTTTCGGAGAGATCATTGAGTAAGAGGATTTTCAGTGTCCGTCAAAAATGTAAATAGTTATCGATTGTGCATTCGGGTTTTCTTGTTGTTTCACCAAGACTGAGCAAAGTCTGATCTGCTGACAGAAAATATTGTATGATTTTGATAAAACCAAACAAGCTACATGATTGTGGTCCAATGACGAGTTTTTTTTTACGACGTGGTGTCATGAGGAAAGTCAGTAAGACGATGATTCATCTAATATCAAAGCAATAATTATTGTGTATGATATAATAATGGTGAAATTATAGCGAATGAGTATGAATTTTCCGCAGGAAAAGGCACTTAACTTACCCATTATAATGTTACGAGGAATTTTCACAAACTACTGATAGGTATAACATGACACGTGTTCTGTGATGTGAATCATAGCCTCAAAGACCGTCATTGTGTAATCTAAAATGTAAAATGTAAAAGACAAAGGAATTTCAGTCGGTTTTTACTGAAAACGACAATTGACTCACGACAGCTGACTTTAAAAGTCGTTCATGCAATTTTTCAAGTCAACCTCAGCTAAGCAAGTAAAGACTGCCATCAGTAGTCATCATCACTTCTGTACATTAAAATGTGGTAGTTCAAAAGTATTTTTGATGAAGTTTTTGACCCGCTTTGGCTTTACTTTTAGCCAAGTATTAATTTTGCCTCAAGAGCTATTTGTGCGTAAATATGATCTCCAAAAAGATATGCTTATTAATAGTACATCATGCAAATATGTAGAACCTAATAATAATATAATTTTCATCAAAATTGTTTAATTGTTAAATAACACAAAAATTAAGTAAAAATAAAAGTAAGTAAGTACTTAATTTATAAAAATAAATAAATAGGTAATTATAATCTAAGTATAAATGTAATCGATGGAACCCTATAATTGGCTTTATCTCGTAAGTCTTTATATTAACATTTTTTGTAAAGATAAATGCGGACTGTACACACATACTTATAAGTCGTAATGGTTTAAAGACGTAAGTGTACCTAATTCTCCAATGTGGAATGAGCGGTCTCCCCTAACACAGGTTTTTATTAACTTAAAAGGGGAGTCCCACGACCTGTGCTGCTGTACTTACTGAAATAAACTAATTTTTGTTTGTTTGTTGTTTGTTGTTGCTGTTGGCTTCCTGAATAAATAAATAAATAAATAAACCTACATTATATACCATACATATGAGTTTTTTTTCAATGTAACGAAATGAGGTTTAGAACACTGAAATCCAGACATACACTCTCGTTTTGATAGTAATATTAGTAGATAAATAAATATTTAGTGTAGGTATACGTACTGTTTAGTCATAGACATAACAGTCATAATTCAAATAAGTCTCTTAAAATTTTATTTTGCCTGAGAAAACTTCAATAGAGATGGAGAGCTCCGTGGTCTAGTGGGTTTCATGCTTGCCTCTCACGCAGGAGATGCAGGTTCGAATCTCGGTGCTGACCATTACCAATGAGATACCTAATAAAAGTACGTTATACGGACTTTCTAACGGTGATGGAAAACACCATGAGGAAACCTTCATTACTCCATAGCTGCGGCGATGGGCTAGCTCCAGAGACTATATATCAAATTGACTGCGCCTTTGGGGGAATGCGGCTCGCCAAACGTTTGTTGTATTCAACGCAACCTATGTACAATGACGGGCTGCCAGACAGACAGTTTCGCAGCGGCTGACCAATCACAGCAGCGTCCCCCGCCGCCCGTAAATTATTGGTGAGTTGTGTTTCAAAGGAAAATGTATCTATATGCGCTCTCCACTGGATAAGTGCTCCCTGGCTAGCCCCCTGTCACGCAAAATGGAGTATTGAATCACTGGCTGAAAGTGGGCACAGTTGTGCCTCTGCCACCCCGTATGGGAAATGACGTGACGCTGTATTTTTTAAACTTCAATCTTCTCATTTGCGGCGATGGGCTAAGACATCTCACCCAAAAAAGAGCATTGAAGAAGTGTTTATTTACAATTCGGCTCTTCGATCCCGAATTGTTCTATGGCTAGTTTTCCTGTGTATCCACCTACTATCATGTCGGTTCCCCCGTGATTTCCTATTAATACCAATTCGATTCAATAGCTCTAAATGAATGACCGCAACCAGGAAACCATACAGCACAATACAGGAAACCCTCGCAGGATAGATACGTACGTATCAATCCGAGCGAAATGTGGAAACTTACTGCAAAACATGCTACAGTCGAACACAGGGAGAACTACAACTTTCTAGGGAAATATCGACTTTGTTGTAAGCAAGCAGCTTGTGTGGGTTAGGGTATAGTCGGTGGTGGACAGTACATGGTATGTAATGGGGTATAGCGGCAAATTGCTGTATATTGCGAGCAGTAATTGAAGCAATAATAATTTCCTACATTAGTTGTATACTAACGCAATCTTACGATGACCTACCAATCTGGAACTGCGAAGAGAAAGTTTGCAAAACCGGTTTATGCGTGCAATAAAAATGTTTACTTCGAGCCGATGTGTTTGTATAGTTCTGTTGTTATTGAAGGGATAATTATGCAATCGGGCGTAACATGAGACCGGCGGTCATAAAATGACACAAAGTGATGCAAAAGAGCCTATAGTTAGCAGTTTTATTGCGAAATTACGGGCGGAAGGGGATAAAAAGGTGTCAGAGTAGGTATGTATACTTTTTAAGCTGTTAAATAAATCACGCTTTTAATTGCTGATCATATCAGATCAGATGATATTATTATAATATGATCAGCAATTTCATAAACATTTCCACAAAAATATACCCGAGGAAGCATTTTACGTGTTTACGTTTTCTGGACTCTAGCACCACCTGCAAATGTTTATATGTATATAGCATAACAATGTGCAATTCCAATGTCTTCAGCCTAGTAGGCAATGATTTGAAAACCCATAAATTCCTAACACAACTCATACAACACAAAGTTGTTCGGGAGTTATGCCTTACGAGTGCGCGCACAGACGGGCGCGCAAATAAAATCGCGTTTCTTGTAATAAAACAATGGCGACGCCCTGTAACCGACACCTGCTCCCGGCTCGCTCGTAAATTCCCGAATCATTTGTGAGATTGCGACTGCAGGAAATTGGGGAGCGATCAGACGGACGGGCCGGACGCCGAACGCGGCGTCTGTTGCGGGTACACACACGATCATGGGATCGTGATATCCCATGGGGCACTACGCACAAAGGAGGAGTAACGTGGTGGTCTATAGGTAGACAGATTTACGGTTGGAACGTTCAAAGCCTCAATGTAATATAGTTTTTCGCCATATAATAGTCTCCGAGAGAGACAAGAGAAAGAGGTCGTGCGACTGTGTAGCTATGAAGCTTATGGCCTACGCAGACCGGGACGGCATGGCAAGTTTTTACCAATGGACATTCAAACGTATCGATATAGAAATAGACATAAATTGATATGGTTTATCATAATGCCGAGCATCCCTGTTAAAAGTTTAAAATCCCTTGCCATGCCGTCCCAGTCTGCGTAGGCCATAAGCTACATAGCTACACATTCGCACGATCTCTTTCTCTCGTCTCTCTCAGAGACTATTATACGGCGAAAAACTATATTACATTGAGGCTTTGAACGTTCCAACCGCAAATATGTCTACCTATAGAGCACCACGTTACTCGTCCTTTGTGCGTAGTGCCCCATCCCTCCTGCCTACCCCTCCGCCGTCAATGGCTCGGTGTGATGATGCAATGCCTTCAGTTGACGACGTATCATGCTGAATATTGTCCTCGGCATATTGCGCGACCCATCCCCCCTATATTTGTCAGGCTCTGACAGTGAGTATGGATACACCCATTGTATATATGTAGTTTGCGTTTCTTATATTCTTACGATGAATGATCAACAGTGCAAAATTGAATTACGCAATGGAGGATGTAGGTAAGTACCTATGACATATAGTATAATCTGTGCTATGACTATGACACTGATGAATAATTGGTAAGTAGGTATTACTTATTCACTGAATTTTATTTCATCAATGAATCATTATCATTCATTACTAAACTGGAACTTTCCGGCAGATTCAGGAAACATGACATGGATACCTACTACCTACTTAGATACGATACCTACTCGGTAAGCATTCATTTTAGTACCTATCAGTGGCAGTCGTATGATAGTTTGTTGTTTCACTGATAAAACAAAGGTTCTCGTGCTCACCTACTTTGATATCGTATTAGGTAAGTATTCATACCTATGGTACGTTTTAGAAATACGGATATGGTTCAATGGACACACTATAATTATCTCTTCTGTGCTATAGGTACATAGGTACTAGGTACTACCTTGCTCTATGGTACTACTCTGCTATAGGTAGGTACTAGGTACTACCTTGCTCTATGGTACTACTCTGCTATAGGTAGGTACTAGGTACTACCTTGCTCTATGGTACTACTCTGCTATAGGTAGGTACTAGGTACTACCTTGCTCTATGGTACTACTCTGCTATAGGTAGGTACTAGGTACTACCTTGCTCTATGGTACTACTCTGCTATAGGTAGGTACTAGGTACTACCTTGCTCTATGGTACTACTCTGCTATAGGTAGGTACTAGGTACTACCTTGCTCTATGGTACTACTCTGCTATAGGTAGGTACTAGGTACTACCTTGCTCTATGGTACTACTATGTTATTGTCTAGGTCCTAATCTAATTAGCCCGTAATAAATTCTCATCGAGAACGGAATGTTTAACTCTGTTCTGTTCTGAATTATATCAACAACACGTTAAATTTAATTAGGTAGGTACCTACAGTCGAGTTCATTCAGAGACTTATATCCAATTGACTGCGCCTGCGGGGGAATGCGGCTCGCCAAACGTTTGTTGTATTCAACAAACGTTCGCATACGCAACCTATGTACGATGACGGGCCGCCAGACAGTTTCGCAGCGGCTGACCAATCACAGCTCTCTTACTTCGTCCCCCGCCGCCCGTAAATTGGTGAGTTGTGTTTCAAAGGAAAATGTCTATGCGCTCTCCACTGGATAAGTGCTCCCTGAGTTCTTTAATATACTTATGAGCAAATCCAAGGCTTCAAATATAAATGTACATGGAAGGGTACATTTACGGTATATAGTATACAAAAATATTATATTATATTGACGTTGACTAAGCAATCTGTATAATTTTACGGTCAATAAAAAAAAATACTTTGACTTTGACGTTGTACATAAATGTCTGAGCAGATTAACATAATGTTTTGTTGGACATCGTTATATACTCGTCCAACGATCTTTTGGCGTGTGAGTGACGTTTACAGGGGGGCGTCACTTCTACGCAACCTCATGCAATGATCCGGGCATAAATCGTCAGTTTCACCAGTTACCGCGCGCCAAACGATCGTTAGACAGCTCTCCTGTAACCTAGGTACCTACATCTAGACGTATAACTTTTGCTCCGTGAATAGAGTCAGCTGAGTGCTACTCATTCTTTCCTTACACCACGTTTATTAATACTGAAATTCGTTAATACTGGCCTAATGCTTATTTTAGTCTGTGTTTATTATATGGGCTCTACTCACGATGCAAGCTGGCTTGCAATCTGTCGCTGCAACTCATAGAAGGCAGGTTGCCTTGCGACCGCTAGAGAAGGACAACAGGAAGTTTATTAGGAAAACACATACTAGGTTACAAATGGTTTTCAGATACTTAAACGGCCGTTCTGACCATTTGTTAACCTAGTAAGTGCTGTTACTAGGTTATTATGTAGTTTCCTGTATTATGTAGTTAGTATTGAAATGGGACAGATTCTGTAAACATGTACCGCGTCGAAAGTTCTCGAAGGATCGCAGTTGATCGCACGCATCGCGCCACTCACCGCGCGGCCGTGTCGTAGGGTCGTACGACAATACACGAACACATCCGACCGACTCACGACAACGCCCGATCGTCGACCCCACCCCCCTCACACCCAGTCGTCCGTCCGCTTCCATGAGAAACGCACGACCATTTCGTCCGTTCAGCTAAAGAATTTAAGCACGATTTTCGCTTGGCTGATGTTGCAAGCACGAGTGAACTGGATTTGCTGAAACTTCGTGCGAATCGTGAAACCTTTCTTGTTGCTGGGTAAGCATTTCGCCTTTTGTAGATTACTGTTGGAGAAAATATTTAATAACTTTGAAGGCAAACAACGTGACGTGCATATTAGAAGCACACTGTGTTAATTCGAGATAACTATCTCTAAGTAGGTACTAGTTATGTTCAGTTTGGCTGACTGAATGGTTCCGTTTAGTTATATGGCAGTTCGAGGGTCCTAAATCGAGAATGGTAAATTGGAAATGTAGTTTGCTGCGGCGATACCTGAATTATGTAGGTACCTACGACATTTGTGTTAGAGAAAAATATACACATCGCTTCCTTCCTAACCTAGCAGTAAAATTTCTGTCGTGGTGTGACCTGAATGTTTCTCAGAGTCGTGACGAACTCAGTAGGTATTTACCGAGTGTTGTGACTTTGTGACTGTGAGTCGACAGAAATGATTGTTCGCCCACTTCTTAACCTTTCCCCATTTGACTTGCTAAGCAGAAAATAAAAAAACAACGGGTAAATTGTGAAAATCATCGCCCTTTTCAGTTTTGAAACGTAACTAATGAGTTTGTTTGTTTGCTAACAGGATAAGAGTATCACTATAGGGGCTCACAATGTCACTTTCCTATGTTTAATTATTGTGTGATTCGACTACTGCAGCCTAAAGCCTAACTTACATTGTTAGCCACTATACTTATCTACCTTGTTTTTTTTACAAAATATTTAAAATAAAATAGAGGGCATAAGATTCTTGAGAAGTACTCAATGTTCCCACATTCAATAACATAATCTCGATAAACATGGATGATTATAATTAATACTATTAATATTCTAGGTCTAGTCATTATGTTACATTGTGACAGCTGTCACAGCGATCAACCTATATTTTATAAAGATATAAGATGATATGATTAAAGTAGTTAAAAAACTAAAAACACCCTTGAGATATCACTAGGTAATATCAGGACGAATTAAATGAGCTTAAACTTCCTGAAAACCAGTAGGTACTATTTTAGTTAAGTGTCTGTGATGGCAACCAAGGGTTAGCAGTCACTATTTGCAATACATAAGGAAAAACTTGTTTTTCAACCGACTTCAAAAAAAGGAGGAGGTTCTCAATTCGACCCGTATGTTTTTTTTTTTTTTTTTTTTTCTATGTTTGTTACGCGATTGCTCCGCCAATTATGAACCGATTTGAACAAATCTTTTTTCGGCGTATAGGTAATACCTCAAGGGTGGTCCCATTGACACCAGGTCAGGATCTGATGATGGGATCCTGGAGAAATCGAGAGAACTCTTCAAATATTATAGGCAGACCTATAGTGATTTTTGTGTTTTTCATAATAACTCGTGCAAATGCACATGGTAAGCATAATATTGTGATGCGGAACTGCTGATGAAGACCACATATGGCCACCAGATCTGCTCAGTACTAGGTACAAATACAATGCGTGGCTGACGGGCAGGCAACGCATAGCCTAAACCGGTGGACCTAGAGCCATGAAACTTTGTACAGGGGTTCCTTAGTCGCGTGGGGTAGCACTGATATAGCATTTGACAAAATTAATTCCCCAAGAGAGGGGGGGATAAGGGGTTACAGTTAGTATTAAACTCAATCTAATCAAATAGGGTTTGTGTAAGTCGGTTTTTTCTAAAGTTTACTTTTTGTTTCAATTATGTTTCAGATTATTTAGTAAACATGGCGGATTCATATCATTTTACCGAAGCGGCAACAATAAAATTTATAAGATTGTACAAAAAAGAAGAGCTCCTATGGAATCCAGAGCTTCCCTCTTACTCAATAAGAGCCCATAGAAGAGAAGCAATCAAGAGAATAGTTAAAGGAATGAACCTAAAGGACCTAGAACCTAGACATATAAAACTGAAAATTCGGTCTCACCGCGATATCTACACCAGGGAAATGAAGAAACTAGCAAAAAATAAAGATCCCGAGAAAAAACGTCCCTTTTGGATGAAGGAATTATCTTTCTTGAAGTTAAAATTTAATGATTTTGGGGTAAGTACCTTCGTTAACATTTTCCGTACCATCGCTCGCTATTCTTTATCAAATGGACATGTGAGTGAGTGAGGTTCAAATATGACTTTATTTACAATAACTTTTAACTGTGGAATACTCTATAACAAGTATTTTGTTGTTTAATTATAGGAAATTTCAAATACGGACGAAACAATAGCATCTGACAGTGAAGCACAAGATATGCTGATAGAGTATATAGATGAAAATTATCAGACAGCAACAGAGGAATGTACAAACAACAAACTTTTTACGTCTACAAAGCAAGAAGACCAGGACACAGATAACAGCACAGATTTCAATACAGAAAAAATTAACTACTGTGATTCAGAATCAGAATTCAATGCGGTACCTGAATCACAAGAAACCCGTGAAATTTTCAAAACCATAGGTCGTAATCAAGAAGAGATACTGTCAACGCTACGTTCACACATCTCGGTGGACCCACTGAAAGAGGATTTATTCGATAATTTCGCGAAATATGTCGCAAGCCTTCTTAGGGACTTACCAAAGGCGAAGGCGTTAGCTCTTCAGCCGAAAATTATAAGCATGATTACTGCTGAACACATTAAAAATGGTTAATTATAATTTATTCAATACAATTCCGAGACAATAAACCTTGTTGTATTCTCAAGTTTCCCTGAACAGACAAATATTGCAAGAAAGTGATTATTGAAGTTTTATTTTATACATTATCTATCTATCTATCTTCTTCTAACTAGCTCAAGCGGGGTTACTTAAGTGTACTCTCTAAATGCGCTAGGACTAGATGGCGTCGTCGGAGTGCGCTCGGTCATGGTTGCCACAACACGAGTTGCATCCGAGTAAGTATCCGAGTTCACGCGGCGAACTAGTCGTGGTGCAGCGTAGCTAGAAAATAATTCTACCATGGAGTCTGAGGAAGACGAATTACAAAAAACATTCTACGCATGAACGAAGCCCAAACCGTACAGATCGTCAAGCTCTATCGAGAAGAGGAATGCTTGTGGGATACGTTCCATCCCCACTACAGATACAAGGCGGCCAGAAACAAGGCGAACGAAAAAATTGCCGAAAAACTAAACTTAGACAAATTTAAGGGGATCCATGTCAATATAAAATCAAAAACCTTCGAAATTCCTACTTAAAGGAGCTGAAGAAGATAGCAGTCAGCAAACAGAAACCTAAAAGTAAAAATTGTGTTACAAACCTTTAGTGAAATGGTTCAATGTGATGGATAGTTTTCTTCGACCACACTTGCTGCATCCTGAAGATTGGGTAAGTTTTTACCGATAAACAAATTAGGTGTTTTTTTACATATATTTCTTCTGGCCCCACACTAGGATACCCTGTGTCGTGGAAACCAGAAACAGCGACATCACAAACATGTAAACATCTGGGGTTTTTTTAAATTATTTGTTCCCGGCCGGGATTCGATCCCGGGAGCTCTTGCATGGTAGGCAGATGCGCTACCGCTGCGCCACAGAGGTCGTCCATTCTATTATTATAACTAAAATGACTTATTTAAGTACAATGTTTTATTTTACAATTTCGCACCTCATCTGAATTGGTGTTCTTGTTATTTAACTAATCATTATTAAAATGGCACAGTATGTTCCTCAGTTAGACTTGCTTAGCTTGGCATTAACCTTTTTTATTTTTTATTTTATTTCCTCTAAAATAAGTTAAGGATGAATTCTAAGTTCTGATTGCCTAGGGCCCGCCCTTAGAGATATATTTATTGAATTACCATTTTGCTTTCAGAGGATGCGGGAGCCACGCGAACCTGCGACACGTCTTCGACAACAAAAAGCGAGTGAATCGCCTGATTCTGAAAATGATCAAGACGACCATACTAACGAATTGTTGCGTAGGAGCGGCCGGGAGAGATCTAAACCATCCTCAAAAAAATCGAAGACTTGTAACAAAATACCTAGTACTGAATCCAAGGAGTTACTCGAAGCTATGAAGGACTTAACTGAGGAATTGAAATCATCGAGAGAAATCACAGATAATGGCGATACTTTCGATTGTTTCGGTAAA
Source organism: Argyresthia albistria (assembly GCA_963457715.1). NCBI lineage: Eukaryota > Metazoa > Arthropoda > Insecta > Lepidoptera > Argyresthiidae > Argyresthia > Argyresthia albistria. Next base: position 195,543 of record OY735268.1, on the reverse strand, counting down.
TATGTGGCTTCGATGCTCCGGGTCATGCCGCCAGAGGAGTCCAGGGATCTGCAGCCGAAGATTCTGAGCTTCATCATGTCGGAGGCAGCTTCTAGAAATTCTTGAACGTAGAGGTGTCAAAGATAATATTATGTCAGAACAAATTGTTATTTTGTAATTGTTTCACTGATTTAGTTATCTTTTCTCGATTAAATATCATTGACGACCTCTGTGGCGTAGCGGTTGTGCATCTGCCTACCATGCGAGAGGTCCCGGGTTCGAATCCCGGCTGGGGACAAAAAAAAAGCACCCAGGTCTTGGATGTTTGCATGTTTGTGATGTCGCTGTTTCTGATTCCCACGACACAGGGTATCCTAGTGTGGGGCCAGAAGCAATGTATGTGCCTGACTGCCTGTATGTAAATGAAATGAAATGAAATGAACATCATCACAACGTTTTATTTGTTTTATTTCTCAATAGTTAGAGGGTTCCTCTCAAATTATAATCTACTCTTACTTAAACCCTATTTGACTTACGATTAAGTAATCACAAAAAGTAAAAGAAATACTTACCTGAATTGAATTGAGATATACAGGGTGTTGATTTGTAAAGTTTCGCCGAGCTCAGGGGTTGTAATTTACACGACACTGAAGCTATAAAAAATAAAAATTTGTCCAGTATTTTTTTTACATTTTTTTTTTATTTTAAAAATATTAAAAAAACATGTAAATGTGGTCCGAAAAGAGTCGCACGGGGTGGGGTGGGGCTCAGGTCAGGGTACGAGGAGGAGTCTGTTAGCACTTGTGCGCGGTGGCTGGCGTGGGTGGGTATCCACACTTTTAGGTAATTTCAGTAAAATTTTCAGATGGTAATTTATGAATGAAAATTATGCGAGGGAGAATTAAAACTTTTTTTTTTTATCATCAGCGATAAGTAAACTATCAACCCTGAGTCGGGCGTAACTTTACAAATCAACACCCTGTCTGTACATATAGGTACCTAACTTAACTACCTACTCAATGTTAATTTCTCGTTTTATTCGCGCTTTCTTATCTTATTAGTCACACATGGCCATTGTGGAATGTACTTGTTTATAAAAGTACATTAACGTGTATAACGTGTATTTTCAGCCATTAAATGTGTGGAATTTCATGGCATGTGCAAAACTTATAATGACAGCAGAAACACGACTATCATTTCATATAGAAGTTGTCATGGGTTTCTCCTATACTAGGTTAGGTATAACGGGAACGTATACTTAATTCACCTGGATAAATTCACCCAGGTGAATTAAGTATACTTTAAGCATACTTTAAAAAAACCTGGGTGAATCAAGTTTACTTTTAAAAAACTTAATTTAACTTGTTCACATGAGGAAAGTATGAGATTAGTTTTCTAAAAGTTAACTTAATTCACTCAGTGTTTTAATTAATTCAGGTGAATTAAGCATAGGTACCCGTTAAAACATAATGATCGATCGATAAATGCCATATTCAGTCATATTTAGGGTTCCGTTGGAGAAACAAGGAACCCTTATAGTTTCATCAAGTCTGTCTGTCTGTCTTTTAAGTCCGTATGTCACAGCAACTTTATTCCACAACTAGGACTACACAGTTGAAACTTGGTATGTAGATGTATTCTGTGAACCGCTTTACGATTTTTATACAAAAAATTAAAAAATCAAATATTAAGGGGGGGTGTTCCGGAAACATGGAAGTGACACAAAAAAAAATATTTCATCAAACCTATATGACGTTGAGGTTCCCAAAGCCATTTTTCCTCAAAGTCAATCGTTAATGAGACAGGCCCTTCTAAAGTCTCTCTCTAACTTTTAAAGAAGAAAGTGAAAAATAAAAAATGCTGTGTATCTCAAACACAATACAAACTTTCAACGAAAATTGGTTTGAACAATTATAATAAGCAGTTTTTAAGATATAAAACATTGATTAAAAACCGCAAAGATAACTTTGTCATTCATACAAACACTATGAAAAACAAAGTTACAACTCAAACATTCAGTCTTATAATTACTTGCTACTACGGAACCCTTCATGGGCGAGTCCGACTCGCAATTGGCCACTTTTTTCAGACACTAGGACGCTTAAAGCTTTCCAAAGAAAGTACTAAGGTACCATTGGTGTATATCTCTTTTGTTTTTTTAATTGACTTCCTACACCTACATCTAACAATAACCTGTATCATTGTCATGAAAGGGCTGCGCCTTCTACCTGCACGCATAACACGCCTTCTTGTCTATTCGTGAAAAGAATGCAGTGAAATTTTAAATCTGTTAACACACACTCACAGGACAGGAGACAACCTTCGCGTTCGAAAGTTTGCCTTCAACTGGTCACTGTGAACGTGGCTTGATAATTGGAAATGATTTTATTGGTTACGGGGCTTGGCTAGGCCACCGGACAGTGAATTATTACTGCATTCTTATCACGAATTTGCTATAATAGGTTTCTCACTCAATGCCCTCAATGCCATTATTTATCAAGACTTCAGCAACATTGATATGATAAGGGAAGAGGGGGACAGGTAGATCTACCCATTTATCATATAGAAAGAGACAAAACAACAGGTCTATGACCGGTGGTGAAAACGGGACGAGCTAATGTGAACATTGGCACGTACGCACCACGAACGTTTGATGCAATTTAGAGAAATACTTTACCAAGTATTTCTCTAAATTGCACCAAACTTACCTAGCCTACTACTACCATCTACTACTCTACTCCTTCCTCCCCTATTGCCACATAAGTTGTTGAAAACAACCATTCGATGAACGATTAATTACGAAATAATTACCTACCTATGATTTTTCGCATTTTGGACGGAGGAAGACACTTGTTTTTGCCCAGCAGGTCAATAGAGAAAGGTTGGTAGGTAAATTAGAATATGACTACTCCTGAAAAACTTATGAACTTAGTGACAACTTTTAGACAAATCAGTAAATTCACTGTCATCCATCACGTTGGTTTTAGCTAGTACCTAACACGGTAAGCTCGTTCTCTGAAGGCGGGGCTTAGAATTGGTATAACATTTATTAAGTTGCTTAAAGTTTTAGTTAACAATAATAATATATTTTAATAATTAGAAAGCAAAAGTAGAATAATTGAATCAAAAAGTAAAAACGCTTATTTGCGACTTTTTCAATGTTGCGTTTCGAAATTTTGTTCGCAAACCTCAGATTCGGATTCGGATTCAGCGCCCCAAAATACATATAGAATAAATTAGTTAATAAATTAGTAATACCCCAAAACAAAACTTTCCTATTAAAAACACAATCTAACTGGGTTATAGATCGAAACTATTTAGGTACTCATCAGACTATCCCATACAGAGTGGCAGAGGCACAATTTTAATAACAAACTAACAACATAAAACCTGGATTTTTAGCACAGAGATTGCCCGCCCGCAGATCTAGCGTACGGTGACATTTCGGAAGCGGCCGGCGGCCGGTAGCATCGACCTCAGACAGATATAGTTACGTACCGTACTGCCTATTTAGAGCAAATAACTGGCCAGTGCCGATATCATTATGAAAACAACAAGTTAAACTACGTTTGTTTATGGCGAAAAAGCAGGTGCTGTGACTGACCGATTTTCGGACACTATCGACAGTCCGTATGTTGTTAAACGCCGAGTTGTGGTTAGGCGTTCCCGCCTCTTAATTTTGATGATAAGCATCATTAAATAGCTAGCTAGCTCTTTCTTACCTACTGAAATGTGTTGCCGGTGAAACAAAAAAGCTAGCAAGTTAAATATGAATGTTTGGCCTTAGAGAAATTGAGAAATAACGTCAGTTCCAACTAGTCCGTCTTGCGGATCGGTTTCGTGTGACGAGCCACGATAAAAACTATCGTTTTTTTAGTACATTAGTGATGTTTCTTTGGAGGAAAGAGGAGGAAATGTAAGTGTTCTTTCATAAACCCTATGTTGTTGAGCGACCGTATTTTGGTTTCACAGACCATTTATGCCACCATCTTGGATTTTTAACAGACGCGCCACACAGGCACACCTCGGACACTCCATAGAACGCTCGTAAAATAATTACTACTACATAACCAAATGATGTTTGTATACGTGCAAATGTGTGCGTAAACTTTGGTAGGGATGGTGGCGCGGCAAATGCAGCTATATTAAAGTACATGTACGCGTCGTCACTCGTCTGGCGTTCAGCCCTGTCTATTGATCCTTTAACCAATTCTTTGACGCCAGGGGTGGGGTGCGGTATCTGAATCAGCGCGGGGAAGGGAGTGGCCGTTCTGTACGGTCGAGTACTATTATCTCTTCTGTGACACAGGTTAGGTAACGGAATTCCGATCGGTCAACTGTTGAGGGGTTAAGAGAGTTAGTTATTGATGACCATTACTATTGAATAGAGTCCCTAATACATCTAAAATAGGATAAAAATCACTTAAATTCATCATACGTTAGTACTTTAATAAAATGGCTTGAACGATAAGGCAGATTTTTGCGAAGAAAATGTATACAATTAAGATCAAATATTGTTACCAAAAATCATGCAAATAAACTTATTTGATTTGATTTGATATTATAACATAATTTGCACCAAAAAAAAGATATCAGACGTCAAACAGATAACGATTAGGTAAGTAAGGGTGGATTTCACCATCAAAAAGTATACGAGATTATCCCGGGGATAACTTGTATGACAATGACAGTTCAAAATGAGGTAATCTGATCTGGGTGTCACTAGTGTCTATGAAAAAGTAGAAGATACTCTCGAGTAAAAGTTACTCTTTCGTTGGTAAAATCCAGGCTAATTATTCTCGTATAACTTTTTGTTGGTGAAATCCAGCCTAAGCGAGTTAGAGTTATCAGCAAAATTTGTCACTACAAGGTTGTCTAGACAAACAGAAAAACATGTTGATCACAACTCAGTAGATATCATTTTAAAAGTATTCGTGGCATGCGTGCCAAACAGCTCGTGTTGCGGCTTACTGGTGCTTCTTATAAACAGGTCTCGAGAGAGAAGGACAGTTACTGTACATCTATATATTTACTAGCACAGCACAGCACAGCACAGCACAGCGGATTAGAGCTAAGGTTCTTCTTCTCGTTTCCCCATCTCTATAGTCGACCATTTACTAAGTCAATAGTCAATGAGGAGGAGACAGTCAGGTTCCTATCTGTGTGAGTTGACTGAAGCACGTATTTGCACATTAAAATAATGCCTGATTTTGCGTGAATCTTGTACAAGATTTTGAGTGTATTTGTCATCGATAATGCCGACTATTATAGTATAATTATGATGAAATAATCATCAAGGAAATACCTATAGTAGCCACGTAAATAATTATGATGAAATCTAGTGTTGAAATGTCAACAGCAAAGCTCGTAATGCAGCAGGTCAAAACAATATACCTACCCCTTTACAGTGTTGTTGTTATCTTAAGCATGTTTAAAGCTCAAAAACATGTATCATCCACTAAAGATATCATTCAACCACGAGTAAAGGAACACAGATCTCACAATCTCTTCGGTAATTTATCTAGAATCATACGTAGGTGAATAAATGAAGTTATGAATAAATGTATGGTTATTTTTCATAAATAAATTACATTAGCATTTCTTAAGTTGTATTAAGGTAGGTCTGTACCTGTGCTTTCAGTCAGGTAGAGTTACAGCAGAGTACGTACGAAATACACACCATCAAAAACTATTTCAACTATATGCTTCTGTACATGACATAAAACCCAATGAAGTACCTAACTAAGTATTATCCTGTATGCTATGCAATTGTTTTTTGTTAAATAAACGATTTTTCAATTTTAATTTCAATTAATAGAAGATCGATTAAAATTAATTAATCTGAATCCGGTCATACAGTTATTTTTTATCGAAATCTGAAAAAAACCATGGATGTTAGAAACGCTTCAAAAACAAATTCTTTGTTATTCTTGATTAGAGGAAACTGAGGAAAAACCCTCTTACTCGCAAAGCCAGTATTTTCCATCGCCTTGAACAAGCATCCTTAGAAACAGGGCAAAATTACTTTAATACCGGCAAACGCAACTATAATAGGCAAACATTATGCCCTATTACAATAATTACAGTGTAGGAACAGAAGGCATACATACAACACTAGTAGATGATAGGTACTCCTTCTGTAATATGTATGTAGTTGAAGGTATAGTATAGTATGAAAATGTTCAAGTGAACATGACAGACAGAGCGACGCCGCTCGGCGCGCTTTGTTCTATATATAACACCTTACGTAAGTAACGTAAGTACACTTCAGTATCGACATATCGAAGAGTACTGAAACAACATACAATATTTATTATAATAATACTCTCTATAATCCAACACGTAAAGCTGATTCTCGAATAAAAAGTTATCGCAAATGATAAGAGTTGACCTCGAGATAGTTATAAGCTGGCGAATCGTTGTTTCAGAGGATTCAGTAAACAGGAAACCAAATGTCGATAAATAGGTATTGTTTTGATATCGAGTGGAAATAACCAATTTTGGGACATAACACGTGATTAGCCTAATTTGGGAAAACAGATTATGAACCTATAGAATTTCAGGAAAATGAACAACATAAAACGAATGCTTTTTAATCAGAAAATAATATTTCTATAAATTTCTAGTTACCTACACAGTTTTGTACTGAACACGTGGTTTAGAGATGACGTGGGCAATTTATCGAGGAACATAACGGTTTAGGTAGGTAGCAGTATTTTCCAATGTCAAGATCAGATCAGTGCAAGTGCAACGTTGATCCGAGGTCAGTTATGATGCAACCAGACGGCCACATGTCGCAAGTAGGCATAAGATTACTGGTCAGCTAGTTATTATTACCTTTGGCTTTGTAAAAAAGTTATACCCAGTCATGGCAGGCGTGGCTCGCAAAAGAAACGCATAAAATCTTCTTTAGCAGACTAAATTGAAACTAGTTCAAACTGGAGCAGCGGATCCAATGAGAATTACGAGCAGAGAGAAAATGCTCCGCTACTTGTTTATTAAATAGAAAATTTATCGCAGTGAATGTTCAACGGTAACAAAATAATCATAGCCACAAATGCGTGAAGATTATTATGGTTTTACTACTATGTGAAACTGGAACTAGCATTGGTAGTCAGTGGTTTATACACTTAATACATGTTCAATAATAACAAGACTCTAAACTAGCCCAACGATTAATGCGATTGCTATGAAAACTATTATGACGTCAAATGGCGTGATGTAGAATGCACCAATAGCATTGCAGAAGCTGACACACCTTCCACCGACAGAATGTAAATGACCAACATACATTGCAGCGTCACTTTGATCCAGTCAGTAATACCGTCTTATCCAAAAGGCTATGAACGATACACGAATCAAACACACCCACAAAGAGACGACTATTGCATGACTAGGATTGCAGTTTCTCTACCACATCAAATCCGATGTATCTTTCCATCCATTACGACCGTGAATCTGATCAAGTCTGAGTCACTATAAACCTTTAGAGCAATGGATGATGTAGATAGAGGAAATGTCAAGATAGTGTTATTGTATCAAGTTCTTCTAATAGAAGGTACTTATTGTGATTTGATCGATGGTGCATTAGCAGACACGTATCTACCTACACTAAATCGTTCTAGATATTTTGACTGGTACTAACAATGAAAAACACAGGAAAATAAGTCATCCATTAAAAATGCGTGTTATATCTCTGGTGGAATGGTTTGATTAGATATGGATGATAGATTTAGCAGTTTTAGTAATAACTTTCCTCAAACGCAGTGTATTTGGAATTCTCCTTTTCAGTCCTCATCTTTTATTTAAAAAAAAATTAACTACAGTGCAATAACAACATCGGGCCTCCCGCTTCTATAGGGACTGGTTTAATTAAACTAACTTAAGAATCGAAACTTAAATCAACTTCTAGAATTTGTTTATAAATCACAAATCTTCGTGGTTTTCAGTGTCACCCAAAATCAGTGGATTTTCGCCATCGTCGGCTACCAATGAATATTGCATTGGACTGTATTTCTTCATTTCTTGTTCAAACAGTATGTTGTTTATGGCGTGTTTTATCATAGACCGAGTCCTATGATCATGTTTCCTTAGTGATGTTGCGATATATTCGCCAAAGCTATCGCACTCATCTTTCTTTTTTATGAGATCGACTTCCTTTCTTTGGTTTTCATAACTCGTCGTGATTGAATCGTTATATAGAATTTTACTCTTTATTACTTTTTGTGGTCTCTTAAATACTGGTTTAGAAATTTTCTTCTTTCTTCGAGGGGATTGTTGCGTGTTATAAATAATTTTCTTTTTGGGCACATCTTGCTCTTCCTTGATGATGATCTGCTCGGTCAGCTCTTCGGAAGGTATCTCCAGGTATTCTGTGACCATGTGATCATCATCATCATTGTCCTGCTGATTATCCGTCTCCTCCTGTAACAATAGACAAACATCTTTAAAACTTACGGCGAGGTAGGTATTTACCTCAATAGACGCCATAACCGGTAGATTAGAAATTTCTTCGGAAACGAACAAAAATCTATTGGATGTGTTAACGAAATGTTTAGTGATATTTAAAATTAAAGTACCTAGGACCTATAAATCAGATTATGCAGGATACCTACCTCGTGTTGCATCAGGACTAGGTAGGTATTTAGTAGGTTTAATTAAATAAGGCTTATCCACGGCCAAGCTGCCTTTACACGACATTTAGCCACGCGGATTAGCCTAATTGGCTGTTGCATCTAATACCTACCACGGTTTATCATGTGTAGGTAGGTAGGTACCTATAATTTACCGTATCGTATCCAATTACGAACGATCACATTAAATTTATACAAAGCAGCAGTAGTAGGTAGATATATTTTTTCAAAAATGCAAGTAGGTACCTGAGTAAAACCCTCGCTGTATCGTCACGACACGAGAGCTATGGAAAGCCTGTCAGTTGGAATTGGAAATGAATTTAGTAGGTAAGTGTATGTGATCTTGTTCCTAGGTTGTGTGTGCCAGAATAATTTAGTTAATAGGTAGGTACCTAGGTAGTAACTAGGTGTCGAACCTGTGACGCTACTCAAAATCAATGACGGGGCATTAGATATTCTCACCGTTTCAGTCTCATAATCAGCGGGGACGGTCTCATCAGCGCAACCAACGTGATTCGGTAGAAACTTCATGTACGGGTACAAAAACCAGTTACTCCGCCCCCCGGCCTTCACCCGGCAGTTCTCCCGCCTATGCGAGGCTAGCACAGACTGCACTTTCTTCTTCAAGTCAGAAATTTCAATGTCAAAGTTAGTGGACAACTCCTCCCAAGCATCGATCTTGGCCGACAGGATTCGGAAGAGTTCGTGGTTCGGGTTCCACAGCATTGGCCGTGCTTGGTATTGCTGCACGAGTTTGATCACGAGATTGTTGGTCCACTCCATTGCGAGCAAAAAGTTCGTGTTGCATGGAGGTGTGAACTTGAAAATCCAGGCCGGTTAGGCCGGCGCGTGGCGTTTTTGAAACAAATCTGTCAACGTGACAGTCAAATGATAATAGGTAATATAATACTTGAAAAAGTAACAAAACACGTTTCTCAGTTCTAAGCGCGCTATCTATTTGAATGCCCGAGTAGTCCAATAAGCGAACAAAACACACAAAACCAGAATTAATCACGGATCAGTTGCGAACGAACGAGAATTCGCTGCGTGCGCGATAGGTGCTCGCCCGAGCGGTACTGTGGGGCGGGGGACGCTCATTCGGGCTCGGGAGTGTTCGGGTCGGCTCGCGAGCGCCTCGGAGAATGCACGCACACAGAGCATGGCGTCACCCCGCCCCCCGCTCGCTCGCTCGCCCGCCCGATCGCCCGTTCGTTCTCTCTGTAGATATGGCGCGCGGAGCGGAGAGCAATCGATTTTGAACACGGCAAACAAAACCACATTTCGGTGTTTCGAAGCAACGTCGTCACCGTCAGTCGCCGTCCGTCGCTTCAACCTTTGTGTGAGCGTCGAATGTTTCGAACGAATTGCTTTAGCTCGAACGGCGAGCGAGGCCCGTAATTCTATGGAAATAGGGCAAATACGAGCTTGATTTACTTACTTAGAATGACTGACTGAAAACTCATTTTTCTTAGATGGTTTAGCTATTGGTTTACTCCATTGGTACATAACATACCTACCTACCTATCTATTATTGCGTTTATTGATTACAGATACAAAATTAAGTCTTATTTATTAGGTACCCTACCTTCTTTGATAATTAATTTACAGCCTAGTCTACCTATTAATTTACCTATGAGTATGGAGTCTTTTAATTTCAGTCAGCTGTGTGCTGAGGTCTCGACATTTAATTTAATTATCAAAATTTTATAAATTCGTTGACCAATCTAAAATAACATCCTCATCCTTACTGCTCCATCATTTTCAGAGATCAACACCTGGTTCACTTAACCAGAGAGTATTGGTCTATCTTGCTTTGTTAGGGATTCTAAGTCAAAGGTCAAGGGTTTTGGTGCTGCCCCCTACACTATGAAGGGCTTTTGTGAATGAGTTTGGGTATCATTGAGAGGGTCTGAGGGTGGAAAGGGACAGGTTTAAGGGTAGCTGCCGAGAGCGCTAAAATTACGTATTAACTGAGTAGGGTTCTCTCATTTTCATTGCTATTCTTTGATATTGATATTTATAGATAAATACGAATCTGTGCTTCAATTCTTTTGATCGTGTCATTTTTTTCGAGGATATTTACAGTCCACCTCATCTCTCATACCTCTCCACCAACCCGCACTGAGCCAGCGTGGTGGAATATGGCTCAATCTTACTCGTATCTTACTGGTAAAGGCCTGTGCCCCTCGGTAGGGACGTTGGGCTACATTTACCTTTACCTTATTAAAATACCATGGGTAGTTTCATTTTATTTATTTAAAAAAAAAAACAGATATAACTAGGCTTTACAATGAAGAGAAAACGTTCATGAATGCAATTTAATTTTTAGGGTTCCGTACCCGAAGGGTGCCAAACGGGACTCTATTACTAAGCCTCCGCTGTCCGTCTGTCCGTCTGTCCGTCTGTCCGTCTGTCCGTCTGTCCGTCTGTCCATCTGTCCGTCTGTCAGTCTGTCAGTCTGTCAGTCTGTCCGTTTGTCACCAGGCTGTATCTCATGAATCGTGGTAGCTAGACAGTTAAAATTTTCACAGATGATAATTTATGTTGCCGCTATAACAACAAATACTAAAACGCAGAATAAAATTAATATTTAAGGGGGCTCCCATAAAAAAATCGTGTTTTTTGCTCGATATTGATAATGGTAACTAACATGTAGCCTAAAACATACAACATGTGTAATAAAAATAATATTTAAGGGGGGCTCCCATACAACAAAGTGTTCTTCTAGGGTTCCGTACCCGAAGGGTGCCAAACGGGACCATATTACTGAGACTTCGCTGTCCGTCCGTCCGTCCGTCCGTCCGTCCGTCCGTCGGTGGGTCGTTCGGTTGGTCGGTCGGTCGGTCGGTTGGTCGGTCGATCGGTTGGTCGGTCGGTCGGTCGGTCGATCGGTCGGTCGGTCGGTCGGTCGGTCCGTCCGTCCGTCCGTCCGTCCGTCCGTCCGTCCGTCCGTCCGTCTGTCTGTCCGTCCGTCCGTCTGTCTGTCTGTTTGTCTATCTGTCTGTCTGTCTGTCTATAACAACAAATACTAAAAAACAATTAAGAAATTTAATATTAATGGGGGCTCCCATACAACGTGTTTTTTTTTCAGTTTTTTATACATAGATAAAATAGTACGGAACCCTCCGTGTGAGATTCCGATTCGCACTTGGCTGTTTTTAGGGTTCCGTATCCGAAGGGTGCCAAATGGGACCCTATTACTGAGACTTCGCTGTCCGTCTGTCTGTCACCAGGCTGTATCTCATGAACCGTGGTAGCTAGACAGTTGAAATTTTCACAGATGATGTATTTCTGTTGCCTCTATATCAAAAAATACTAAAAAACAAAATAAACTTAATATTAAGGGGGGCTCCCATACAAGTAACGTGATTTTTTTTGCGGTTTTTTATAGATAATGGTACGGAACCCTTCGTGCGCGAGTCCGACTCGCACTTGGCCGGGTTTTTTTTAGGATATGCATAAGCATGGATTTATGAAAAATTATTCCTGCCTAATGATTGAGCCAGCATGGTGGACTAGGTAAGGCTCAATATTACTATTACTCATACCGTGCAATTAAGAATATGAATATTCTGGTATCCAGGTTAAGCCCGGTGCCCCTCGGTGGGGACATTAATTGGCTTTTTTTGTGCACAATCTAATAGCCCGTCCACAGTCAGCTCCTCGTCCTGCTACTCATGCTGCTATTCGTCCTCCTCGTCTCCCGAGTACATACTCGCGCGAGTAGCGTGGACGAGCATCTATACTTCTTCGCGAATAGCTCCGCACTAGGTAGGTACCTAACTAGAGACTTTTTCCTTTGAATAAAGCCGACAAGACGGCCGCGCGATGACAAGGACGAGGAGCAGGACGATGAACATGGCCACAGCCACACCACGTCCCTGCCTCACTACTCTACAAGTAATGTGGACGCGCTGAAATTCAAACTTTCCACTTAAGATAACGAAGCTTACAGCTGTCAGATTTCAAGATTTAGTTTCAACAGAGTTTGTTTAACTTGTCCAATCACCATCAACGTTATTGGCCGTTCTGCTGATCTCCCAGAAGCCCCTAATCAGGAATTTATTTTACTGCTCAACATTTACAGAGGGCTTAAAACGCAGGGTCCTTCGGAAATACCCTGAACCCTTCGTTGCTCGGAATATTCCGACTACGGCCTCCGTGGAAACCATAACTTGGCGGAAGGATTTCCATGCCATTGTCCAAAATAGCCATAACTTAAAAACAATATGGGGAGGTCGGGGAAAAAAGGGGAAACGTGCGATTATGTGAGATACGCAGTAGCTGTTCATAGTGCTGCTCTGTTGGGAGGGGATGGTGAGGACTATCGATAGTTGGTTGGTTCTATCAGTCTATAGGCCCGTAATGAAAGCCGCTCTCAGTGTTGTCAACTGTTGTTACAATGACTCTTTCGCTATATATCATCCTATCTTTTTGTAAGCAGTTGAGATAGCTCAGAGTTGAGAGTGATTCATTACTACAGGTCTGCGTGTTTCGAATATTTGTTTTGGTCTCCCAGAGAGTGAAAAGATAATGTTATTTTATAGAAGTTTGGATATAATCACTGATAGACGATTTAAAATCTAAACTAACTAAGCATCACATCACATGCAATATACATCTCAATATCCACTATATTTATGTAAACAATTCAAGATCCCACAGGCATATTTATAACAGAGCCACCAATGACAAGACCGACAAATTGCAAGCATATCTCGATGATTTAAAAGGAATGAAAGTGGTTCTTTCTTGTACAACATAACAAAACATGGCGATGGCGTCACGCCATTTCACATAGGTTGGCAGAGGCACGTGCCCACTTTTAGCCAGTGATTTTGTGTTTTTGGTTCCTGAAGTCTATCGATATCCTAGCCAGGGCCCACATCCCTATAACCCATCAAGTGTCGATAGCACACATCAGCAGCAGCGACTTATCGCTAAAGATTATTCGTCGAGCGCGCGCGCATCCCAGCGTACCCCGACTCCTGACTATCTACGGCACAACAATGGGACATTCTGAGTCGGAAATTTACGAGGCAGCTTTATGAGAGCAGAATAGGTCGGACCGAGTTTATGACCCACCCTGTGTAATAAGGGAACCGGGGCGAGGGTATGGTAGGTTTTGAGATAAAGCGCTGTGTTTATGTCTTTCTGGATGTTCACACACCGAATACGGTGGGCCTTTTGCAGTAATGATACAATGTTAGAGCATTCTCGCTTTTTTTAAGATTTCTCGTATCGGGGAGAGCACACGAGTGAAGATTTTGATAATTATTTTACTGTTTGTACTTTTGCCTAAAATCGGATTGCTAATTTGCAAATATTACCATGTTTGATGTCTACCTAGCCTAGGTACTTTATTAATCTTTGCCGAGGTCTATCTAGGTTAGAAAAAAAATCTTTATTTCGTTGCCACACGTACAACTGGATCCCGTTTAATCTGAATTTTCGCTTATACTGCATTGTCGAAAGCGAAATTATTCCTCTCCCGATGTGGGGGAGGGTAACAATTGTCAATATCAGCAACTATATACCCCACAGTAGGCCTCGCACTTACCACTGTGGGGTTCAACTAGGGCCATTATCTTGCGTTTATTGTTTCTATTCTTACACATGGTGGAGTGAAACTTGTGAGGAAGGGAAGACGTGGCAGGGAGAGTCGTTAGGAAAGTTTTCATGTATTTTTCACTTTTGTTTAAACAGACTATCATTATCATTATGATCATCATCGTCATCATCTTCATCGGCAGTTTGTTTTCAATAGTTTGCATCCACCGCACGCAACGCATGCCCTCTTTCTTTTTTGTGACAATATTTTTGAGATGAGCACAATTTTGCACAACCTTAGTTAAGTAAGATAAGGTATGAGTATGCAGATTTGTAGAATGTAGAGACACGATACAATGTATCGTTCTGGCAGCTATATCGTAGACAGAGTTAATCGCAACACCCTGCATATTGGTTTGAGTGTGTTTTAGAGTCTCTTTAGGAAGTTCAAGACGTAAGTGTGCACTTGGGCTTCTGTTGTTGCTACGAACTAATTGAAAATACTGATAATATCTACGTAGGTATTTGTTCCTCGTTGCACAGATTATATACTTCACTGGGTTTTGGTTTTGTTACATCATCGCAGATATAAATATTATTATATTTAATTGTTTGGCCAAAACTTCAGAATAATATAGCCCTCTACTTATCAAGGATGCTGTTCTATTATTTTACGACGACGGTTCTGATTCTAACCAGTAGTCAAGTAATCTGTTTATCACAAAGTACACCTCATCCCACATAAGTTACACCTTTCGTAATTTCTTCAGCTCCTATTACTTTCTACACAGGGACTAAGATTGCTTTGTAAATTGTGTATCTAACCTAGAATGTGCATAGGTACTACTCGGTTTACGAGAGTTTCACGTTTCATGTAGGATCGTAAAATCGAGATTTAGCGAGCACAGGAGATGAATAGATACCGATAATGAAATTGCAGAGTAGTAAATCGGGTGGTTTGCATAATAAATATCTTCGGAGACAAGTTGAGCCGATATGTATTGATTTGCGTTACGTTATGCTCTTCGTTCACAGTTTTACATATGTTTTACATGCATTTACTGACAAGTTTTTATTATCAGGCACTTAATTATTAGTATATATGTATATAAGGAAGGTGGTGCTATCTACCATCCAACGTAGGTACCAAACAACAATGAAGCCGCTGTAAACTTTTTAGCCGTCAACGTAGTCAATTACGTATAGCTCTAACAAAGTATCTAATTTCATGATTACAGCGATCCAGCCACATTGAGTAGCGAATCCAATCCGCATACAATGGAGAGCCGAACGCATGCGCAGCATAATGCGTAATAATATTTAATTGTACACTGGCAACACAAAGAGATCTCACATGGCAACATGGGCCGCTATGCATGAAAAAACATGGTTCGCCCGCTTTTGAAGAGTTAGTGCTTTTTGCGTTGAATCGTGTACGGCTATTGTGTTTTTTGTATGAAAACTAACTGTTTGTTGCTGGGTTGTGTTAAAGTTCGGAGGTATTATTATTCTCGCGAGTGAAAGGTCCTCTAGGTAGAACGCTGCGAATTGCGATAAGCCATATCCTTTCTAAATGCTCTGCTGTGCGTATTCCTATAGCACTTGCTGAATAAACAATAGTTTACTTGTGAAATACAGATACCAAATAATTATTAGGCTGAATTGTTAATTAGTCATTTGACGACCTCTGTGGTGCAGCGGTTGCGCATCTGCCTCCCATGCGACAGTTCCCGGGTTCGAATCCCGCTGAGTAGAAAAAAGTCCCCAGGTCTTGTCTGTGATGTCGCTGATTCTGGTTCCCCGAGACACAGGGTATCCTAGTGTAGGGCTAGAAGCAATGTATGTGCCTGTATGTAAATGTTTTTTTTCTGTTTTGTTAGTCACATTTGATGACACAACTGTCGGATGATTAGACTCAATATTTTTAATTAGCTAACTTCGTAACTAAATAGGTCAACTCACCAAAAGAACGAATGCAATTTCGTACGGGGTTTCTCGACTAGTAAATGTTATAATTAAATTTTGATAACGCGTTAGAAACTGAGAGTGAAATCCTGCGTACAGTTGAAATTATAACGTGTTCAAGCGGTAGTATAGTTGAATTGTTATTTTTATGCCTCACAATAATTTCCTATCAAGTATAATGTTATTGAGAAAGAAACTCGAACCTACTACAATACGTGGTATAACGGCTATAGGGTGTACGTCTTGTTGACAACAAAATATTCAAGAAAATGATAGTGGTGTATGTATTGATAAGAAGATAATCGATCCCAGACGAGTGCGGTACAGCACTATGCGATCGACGCACGCGCCCCCGCACTAGCGCAGAGAACTGTCAGATTCATAACTTTTGTGTCGTTGAGCGGAGCTCGCTTTGATTTTACTACTTACCGAATAAAGTGCTTTTCTTGAATATAATCAAGTGTTTATCGTTTTATTCTATCTAACAGTATGTACCCATACTCAACTTGAATAAACAAACATTTCCCTTGTTTTCCATAGGAAATCTCCATATATAATTAGGCATCTGTTTATGGTAAATATTGTAAATTTTCCGCATTTCAACTGATGAAGTAGGTAATGCCACTTATCAGTATTTTCAGTCATTCGCACCTTGAATGGCTGTTTTTAGGGTTCCGTATCCGAACGGTAGATACCAAACCGAATCCTATTACCAGTTAAGCCCCCGCTGTCTATCTGTCGTTATCGGTAGAGAGAGAGCTGAAATTGTCACAGTGTACAGGTATTACTATTGCCTCAGTAACAATAATTACTAAAGAACCACGAAGGGTTTATTTAACCTAAAAATAAGAGCCATGTCTTTACAATTTTCTTGTAGATAAGAAGGTACGGAACCATTCGTGTGCGAGTCCGTTTCGCACTTGATTTTTATTATTTTTACATTCACCTCTCTATAACTTGATATGATAATGAGTTTGCTTAATAATTAGAGATTTATCATCTTTATCAGCGAGTTATCAGCATAACACGATAGTGATGTCACGCACCTCCCTGGGTGTCATTAACCGAGTTTTGAATCGAATCTTACCGGAGACACGAATTTACCCATTGAGAATATATTTACCCTAATAACCTGTTTCATTGTAAACTTATGGTATCTAAATGGCTGCAATCTAACACCTATGCAGGAACTGAAAACATTCTTACATCAATAACCTAATAGAGCTCGTCTAAGCTGAAATGACGCGCCCCACTCCTTGGTTTTGTATTTACTTGCAATGCAAAACCAAGGAGTGGGGCGCGTCATTTCAGCTTAGACAAGCTCAAATAGATATTTAAAAATAAATGAAATACTGAGGATATGCAAGTATTTTTCACTCTTTCACTCACTACTCACTACATAATACATATGTCGGCGGCCGATCGTAGAATCGGGCACATCATGATGTGCCCCGCCATTTCATGATATGCCCAAGCCATTACTGGGCACATCATGATGCGGCGGATTTTAACGAAAATATGTCTTTCTAAAAGCATTTTTATTCAGCACGTGATGTTTTTTGTGTTATATATGTCAAACGAACAAGAAGAAAAGTCGGGGTCTTCTTTAGTCTTCACCTTAGCAGCCGCAGTGTTTGCCGTAAGAGATTTTATCGTGTCATGATATTTCACGTTTGGGCACAACATGATGTTCCCAATTCTACGATCGGCCGCCGACACTACACTCACTAACACTAACCCTCGCACACACAGACAAACACTTCACACATTTTTCTTTTCTTTCTATCCGTGTGTTAACTTACGTTAATAACCGGAAATCCATAGAACAAAACTTGTTTAAATATTCGTCATGTATAATAATTAGGGAAGAGCCCCGTACTCATCCCACAACACAGGGTTCACCCTTCTTTGAGGAGTAGAGAGAGACGCACCATTTTGTTATTTAAAAAAAAAAACAAGAAACTGTACACGTATTTCTAAATAATAATGGGTATTAAGTTGAAAACCTAACAAAAAACTGGATGCCTTTCTTGTAATTTTACCACATGGTTAGTGGGTTGAAACGAAGAACCTACGCACTACTTATACACACAACACGGGGTTGTTTTCAGTCCGTATGCTACAGTTACATAAAGTACAATGATGTAGTATACGGATGTAGTCTCTGCTGGTCTCTGCCTCAATGTACTCTCTGCCTCACGGTGGAGACCTCATCGGACCTGAATGTAGAGAACCGGGAGCATGGAGGTCTGACTCCCGTGAGCATGGTTAAACCATTTCTTTCCTCCAATAAAAAAAAAACCTTTTTCGGAACCAACTTTAGCATCTTGAATAGGTTTGTGAATTAGACAACTATAAGCTTAATTTCACTTTCTTTACCAAAACCGATTATAAACCTTACCCTTTTAGTGAAATTACCTGAAGTATTTCCAATGCTTCTAATTGCATAATTTCCCATGAAACCCTCCAACGACGTTCGCTGGCTCCAATTCTCCACTACACGTTTGAACGAATAATTAATTAATTAATCAATTATCTTTTTAGCCTTTGTATGTACAACATTATGTATAATTTTCCTTTTATGTGACATGAAACTAATTGACACAAGAGCTGCCAGAATCGCCCATAATAGAGCCTGAGTACAATAAATAAATTACTATCAATGTAGCTTGCTACTTGCTTATTTACTTTTTTAAATAATTTCAGCATTATCATTTCATTCGTGTCAAGTCGTTTGGAATAAATCTTATTTAGTTACATTAGCTGCAGTAGGCTTTTAAATTGAAAACGTGCAACCATGAATAGCGTTGCCACAATATCGCTAATGCTTAGTATAGTAAGTGAGCCACGCACGGCTCACTTACTATCGTCGAGTAAATTGGATCAGATTAATATTCTGCCATGCTGTCTAGTATTAGAAACCTATTCTTGCAGTCGGCTTGTATATTTGCATAGCTAAGCTCTAGACTGGCAACTGTGCAACTTAATATTCTGAAGCAGCTGACTTCATAGTAAGTCAAGTAGGTGAATTCTATTTAGAAACTGAAGCACTAACTAATATACCGCTATCAGGTCGATTCAGGCTTAGCAATGTCACCATGTCAATTTTGCTATATGAAATCAGCCAGAGTTGTGATTGGTTTACTTTTATTATAGAAATAGGTACTACTAGAACAACAGGGACTCAACGTTGCATTGAGTTAAAGTACTTTTATCAGTTCTATTTTCTCATTTCTCCGACTCTAGTCGTTTCTCTAGTTACTGGGCTAGTCATAGGGAGATAGGAATATAGAGGAACTGGCAACTCTAAAACCTTTGCCTGTAAACCTTGCTCTTCCATACAAGTCTACCAACTCATACTTTCAATTTGTCAAGTATTTCAAATCACAACATTCAACGTACAGTGCCACCTCAGAAGTACCGCGAAGGCGATGCTAAGTAGCAAAGTCAATATTTTGCCAAGTTTGCCGGGCAACAGACTCCACTTAGCAACCGGGCGGGTTCGCATGAAAACAAAAATGTTAATAGACTGTTTCCAACTCACGTTACCAGCCTGTTTTCCAACGACCTGCGGATATGTTTGGCTCCGCGAGTAGATTTCCATGAAATTAGAAATCTAAACAAGGACATTGAAGAACTTTCCCAGGCAACCTTGTAGACGAATATGAATGTGTGGCTTCTGCTTTTTTATATGATCAGCTGATTGATTTATCTGACTATACAGAGGAACGAACAAATATTATTCAATTAGGTGCGATTGTACCAAAGGGATGTGACATTGAAGTACCTACTAAAATTGCAAGCCTCGCCTAATCTAGATAAAGATATGCCGTGATACCAAAGCGTGTAATCAGACCAACTAATCTCAAAACACGTGTAAGTGTAACGCCGTTTAATCTAACAAAAACAGTCGGGTCGCTAGCCACTAGATACCATTGTTTAATGTATGAGCCACAAGTCACCTGAAAACCCGGTACCTGCATAATGGCCGCAGTCCCCGTGACAACAACACCATACATCAATGTCGCGGAGACATGCTACAACAACGTTGGGACGATCGTTAACAAAGAGGGGTGAATTTGATATGTAATGCCTGATCCATTCGCTTGCCAAACCTCTACAAGCCTTCACGTTTGGATAGGAACTTTGTATTGGTGTGCTTAGGCATGTAATACATTTTATGTCTGGATCCAGCATTAGAGGTTTGGCGTTATTAAAATTTTAGGAGCTTAAGTCGCTAAACGTAAATGGTGAACCTAGTTTTCTTCTGAAAATCGGTGGACGGATGACATTATCTCCATAGCTGGAAGGATGCGGGATGATCAGGACCAGGGAGCACTTATCCAGTGGACAGCGCATAGATACATTTTCCTTTGAAACACAACTCACCAATTTAGGGCGGGGGACGAGGTAACTTAGAGAGCTGTGAGGAGGAGGGAGCTGAAAACTTTCACAAAGCAATGGGTCGGCCCGTCATCGTACATAGGTTGCATACAACTAATGTTTGGCGAGCCGCATTCCCCCGCAGGCGCAGTCAATTGGATGTATAGTCTCTGATCAGGACCGAAGTAGATGGCTTGTACAGAAGGGGCTGAGTATACTAAGAAGTGGATAATTGTGAACTGGTTGAACGAATCAAAGCCTAAAGCCAAAAATCGAAATCTCTTTAATCCTGTAGATATTCATATAATCTTGAATCACGTAATTTTCTTGCCCCTTCTCAACTTTGGACCACTGTGGGAAAGAAAAGCAAAGAAGAGCAGAGCAGCAGCAGAGTGCCCCGATGAAAGAGAAAGATGCAAATACCTACGTCACCCGTCGTCGTGGATGGTGGCACCTATACTTTACAACAAGCTCCTCTTTATATTGAGTCCACCTGGCATCGTTTGCCTTGGCAACAGCAGAACAAACAGCTGTCAGTTCCCAACGCGCTTCGTGCCGCCTTCTCCGTACGCCGGCTGCTTCTGGGAACATCCACTTCTGAACAACACCGAGATTTGTTGGCGGTTCGCAGAAGTTTTCATTAAACAGGCATTGCACAACGTCAGAGTTGTGTTGTGAGAAGGTAGTTTGTATGTGAGCGGGCGGGTGTTTGCGGAGCGTCTGAAGGCGGGTAATGTTTTTCGCGTGTACGAATGTAGGTTCGTAAGCACGCGCCACAGCAACGAATGATGATTTAATTAGACGGATTTTAACAATGACCGGTCATTAGCTGGATCCAAACTAAATGATCCATCTCGGATCGGCGATCCCGCAATCCGCAATCCAAGATCGTGGAGCATGGATCGCGCATCACACTTGCTTGTCCGATCCAGCTATAATTTCTTGCGATCCTGATGGCTGATCCAACACGCTCGTGCCGAACCCCACACTGATCCCGTGGAGCGCGCTCCAGCCGCATGCGATAGGAGCGCGTTGGATCGTTTGGTGTGGATCCAGCTAATGGACACCTCTCAGTTGTAGGAGTTATAAAGGCTTTATAATCTTAGTAAAAACGCTGAATTTTAGATCGCAAAATGTAGTTATTGGTGTTTTCTTCCCGAAGCAAATATTTATTTGTATATAATTATGAGATTGTGTGATCCGAAGAACCATTTTCGTAACTACAATCTTTGACGAGGTTGCCTCTGAAGATAGTATACCTAATTCCTTTCATCGCAATTTGACCACAACTTTATGACTCCCCAAACTTCCCTCCCCCAGAAATAAGTGGCTCGTCCACTACCCTCAGTTCTGGGTCACCTACCAATCGGACTGACAGGACCCTCTCGAGTTTACGAGGGCGATCTACCGACCGCTCTTTACTGCAGACACATAAAATGCAGAAGTCGGACTTTATGACGTCATTATACGAGCAGTAAAACAATTACATCAATAAAACGGGGATACTTTTGAAGCAATTTGTCCAGTTCCTGGTATGGGATAGTCATGATTGCTTTTGAACCAAGAGAAAGAGAAGCGTGGCCTTTGAAAAACACAAAGGATAGTGATTGACATCAGTTGTTTTAAAAGTAAATCCTCTAAAAACTTTATAAATTATTAGGCAAGACCATGAGATATCTAAATAAAATCCAAGCACTAGTTTCACATGCAGTTTTATGTAATTTTTGTAGGTGCATTTGATAATTTATCTATTTACCTCTTAGCAAACATATAAACATTGATAACTATGGCATCAACTCTATGTATAATAATAATCATTTGATAAACTTGGTTTAACCGCGGGCTCTATACACCAGATAGTGATCATATCTGGTCATTACTGCATATTGCATATACATTTAAAGTTTAGTATGTATTTATGTACAAACATGTGCATTACGCAGATCCACGTGTATTGGTCATCATCAGCTGAGTTCGAAAATAACCTTTTACTGTACAAGCTGTTAGTTATTTTGTTGAAATAAAAACCGGTATATTATTTGCGTGTTATAATTTACATTTGGTGTTGAATATGAATGTAGTTTATATAATTAAACGTGTGATATAACCCTATTAAAAGTATGTCAATTAATTGTGCCTGGGAGAGAGGAGAGAGGAGAGATGCTATGTTAGTGTTGTTTCAAATGAGGCACTTGTAATACAGTCACGATATACGTCGGTGCTTGCAAAAGTTCCGGTCTTTCTGATTTTTTTTATAAGTTGTTATTAGGACCTAAACTAATATTAAATAAATTAAAAGTAAAAAAACATTTTTAAACAAAGCTTTTATTTAAGGCCCTAAAAAGAAGAAAATAAAATTTCAATTCAATCAAATGCGTCATTTTATTACATTACACAATTTATACGATGTAAAAGCTTGTTGCGGGATTTATCTCCAAGTCTGTGCAAATAGGTGCCTACCCACCTAATTAAGTCTACACAAGTAAATCTCGCAACAAGCTTTTATATCGTATAAATTGTGTAATGTAATAAAATGACGCATTTGATTGAATTGAAATTTTATTTTCTTCTTTTTAGGGCCTTAAATAAAAGCTTTGTTTAAAAATGTTTTTTTACTTTTAATTTATTTTTAACTTTTTAGTCTTTATCATTACAGGACAAAACATCTAATCTAGAATTCAAGTGCTTGTCAAGACGAATCAAATGAGACCAAACACGATACAATTGCGTCGTTTGGTAACAGAGTTCCCATGGCCACCTTCCGGCTCCAGCATCAGATCAGCTCCATGTCATAAAAAATATTCTAGGACCAAAGTATTCGTCAAGACGAATCGAACGAGCCCAAATTCGACGGGCTTGCGATGTTTTATGACAGAGTTCCCATGGCCACCTTCCGGCTCCAGCATCAGATCAGCTCCATGTCATAAAAAATATTCTAGGACCAAAGTATTCGTCAAGACGAATCGAACGAGCCCAAATTCGACGGGCTTGCGATGTTTTATGACAGAGTTCCCATGGCCACCTTCCGTCTCCATCATCAGATCAGCTCCATGTCATAAAAAATATTCTAGGACCAAAGTATTCGTCAAGACGAATCGAACGAGCCCAAATTCGACGGGCTTGCGATGTTTTATGACAGAGTTCCCATGGCCACCTTCCGGCTCCAGCATCAGATCAGCTCCATGTCATAAAAAATATTCTAGGACCAAAGTATTCGTCAAGACGAATCGAACGAGCCCAAATTCGACGGGCTTGCGATGTTTTATGACAGAGTTCCCATGGCCACCTTCCGTCTCCATCATCAGATCAGCTCCAAGTCAGAAAAATATTGCATTGTCATCCGACTTATACACGTATGCGAAATTTCAGCTCAATCGGATAACGGGAAGTGGGTCAAATTCAAGCCGACATTTTTGACGCGAACCGTGATACCCACAAACAAACATACATACATACATACATACATACATACATACATACAGTGCAAGTTTAATAAAAGCTTTTAAAAACAGATTTGCCATTTCCAAAGTTCTGTGACAATTTTCAGTTGTTATAGAGGTACAATACGTAGAGGTATGCGTAATTGCTACCCTACTATTTTAGATCGTTTTCCGTGATTGGTACTTTTCAATTATGTATTTCTGGTGTTGGTAATACAGCGGTAATTTTATTTATTATGAAAAAAGCATCCCATTGACTTGCCATGTACTAGGTACCTAGGTATGTAGTTCTCCGTTTGATTTCACCGCCAGGTGCCGCCGTCTACAATCAATGGGAATGCGTTACATTCCCAGTAGTTTTCCCCCGAACTATTTAGATATTCACAAAACCTAACATTCTCATCATAGATAGGTCGCGTGACTCAATCACATCAGGAGCTGCTGCTGCCTTGCGCTCGCGCATACCAAGTTTTTCTTCTAACTCTTCTCAGAACTGTGCGAGTGGAAAAATGAATTTGTATAATATGTTCGCTTCCTTTGTTTATTTGTTGTTTAAAAACGTGTTATACAAACCAGCTGGTGGCGTCACGTGTTATGTCCGGTGGAGAATCACACGCCACTATTCTTATGCTATTGTGAAGAAATTGATGAAAATGATACTCACTATAATGCGGCTACGTAGGTAGATAGTGAAGTACCTACCCTGACATCGTAAATCGTAATGAACGAGTATCTCAAAGTTGGGTAGCCAGGAGCCAGTAGGAGTTAAAGGGCTATTACATTGCCCTGAATGAGTGCAATTTCTGCCTGACGCCTAATTAGGTGTAGTGTAATAACGAGCATCCCTGATTAGGGCTTAATTAGGGCACAGTGTAATAGATCCTTTAGGAGGAGGAAAAGAATGCTGATTTTACCAACAGTCCCTAGCTATATTTTAAGAAACAACTTGTTTCCTTTCGCTTTCGCTTTGACCAAAGTTTTAGTTAGAGCATCTACACTACTAGAGGGACCCCCTAGATTTAATAGGCCGGCCTCCGAAACAACCGATAGACAGCTAAGAGAAAGCTAGGTGTCCCCTAACGTTTGGTGAAATTGGGCGTATGAGTCTGTATTTGCCCACATGTGATATAATAAGTCATCGTAAACAGATATGTAACGTCACATTTGAGTTACAATATTGTTGTACAGATATGTTTCTGAAAAGGCAACAAGAAACCCTTTATTACCACTCAACAAGTGGGAACATACAGACAAGTTGGAGCGGGGCATGCTTATTATACAGTAGATAAATTGTTACTCGTGTTGCTATTATTATCATCGTTATCATAGGTCTGGTCTGGTAGATAACAGCATTGTGTAGGTCCTTTGCTCAGATATAAGTGGGCTAATACAGGTATCAAGTCTAGACAGTTGCGTAATAAATAATATTACTTCTAATCTTCTGACATGTGTCTAATACCCCCAGGGTACTTCATAAACATGTTAAATTAAATCCCTAATAAATCCTTGTAAACCTTTTTTGACCAAATAGAAGAATATTTATGGCAAACTTTATCTATTTTTCTAGGTGTACCTAGATCTGGCGACATTCAAGGACTTATTTTAATGATGCTAGATCTACGCCATCTATGCTGTCTATGTCCTTCACCTCCTGGGCCGCGAGTCGCGTATAAAATCGCATAGCAATCGCAGCCCTGTTCCTGTCGCCAAGTTCGCAATATTATTACTCGCACGTGTCACTTCCTACTTTAACTTTATCTATAAGAGCAGATAACCTAGACAGTGGTAGCCGTTTGCTAGACATTGCGTCAGACAGACCGCATGAACACGAGTCGACGGGCGACGACAGAGCCCGCCACGTTGCATCATGCTAGCCTTGCGGACCTGCGGAGGGATGATAAGCCACCACACTATGAAAACTGGAGAATATTGATGAAATACAAACAAATGTTTCTAAGTAGGTAGGTAGTATTCCTAAACAAAGAATTTCGAGTACCTTGGACGTTATTGGTTGAAAACTAGAAAACAATTGCTGCAAACGTTTTCTTTTTGAAGTAAAACTTCTTGGGGCACGGGGGTAAAATTTATTTAACCTCTCAACTGTGGGTTATTCATATATTTGCTTTTCAATTGCTACTAGCCGGGTGCTATCACGAGTGGCTAAGAAATGTAACGGAAATTGGAATCGGTGACGTCAGGGTCGGCTGAAGACTTTTAAAACCGCAACTATTTTCAATACGGTTTTTAACTAATCAGATAAGATAATAATACATTCGTACAATAAAGAATGTTAATTAGTGAGAGAAAACCTGATGAAACGTTAACAAATAAAAATTATTTTAAGCATTCTTCCACGAGTTCTTGATTTCCGGTATGGCCAAGATGGCGCTCACTCTCTTTCGCTAGATGGCGTTAGTAGCCTAATATCTAGCATGACTCAAACTACTTCGTTCAACCTCTTTGTTGGAACCGGAACTTATGTTTGACAGCTGTGCGATGCGATCCATACAGTTTGTAAGAAAAGAGTTTCATCAATGTCACACGGGTCGATATGGATTTCTAAAACAAGCAAAGCAATGCATACATTTGAGCGAGACGGCTTAAAGACGTGACGTCAGATGGTATATAATCTGAGCGAGATGCAAGTAGTAGTGACACTATTGAATGAGTTAAGTATATCACCACGAGCGCGACAAATTGTAGATAAGGAATGGTGGGAAATAAATGACATGACGTATTAAAAGTAAATACAAGTATAAAATAATTTCAAATAATCGGACGTCTGAAACTTAAAAGTAACTTGAAGCAGAGATTGGATCTCAAAATTGGAAATTTAAATCTCTTTTAGTATAGGTAGGTATAGGTGTATAGTATAGGTACCTGATCTAGCTACAGAAGTTTTACTTCTAACACGTGTACGGTGCTACACGCGTATGTTTTTTTAATTTTAAGGGTGGCATTCCGTGGCATATTTTGATGAAGACTTGTGCACTGTTATCTGTTTTATTGAAAGTAATTAATAATTATGATAACTCTAAGTTACATGATACCTACTTGTAAGCTGCAGAACAGAATGACTGTAGCACCTCCTTCTGTAGTTTATACTTGGCCATACCTACTTACTTGACACGTATAAAACTCTAGTCTCTGACTAAACATTTACAGCAGTCTAGTAATTAGTTGCGCAATTTGGTTTACATAACGTTTTATGGTCTTCGAAAGTGGTTTCAACAACATTATCATGACATATTTATGATATTGTTATTTTAACTCTACCTAATAATAGTTGTGCACAGACGAAACATTGTCACAT
The DNA here is from genome assembly GCA_963457715.1 of Argyresthia albistria. Classification (NCBI taxonomy): domain Eukaryota; kingdom Metazoa; phylum Arthropoda; class Insecta; order Lepidoptera; family Argyresthiidae; genus Argyresthia; species Argyresthia albistria. The sequence continues at coordinate 168,280 of OY735268.1, read as the reverse complement.
GGGCTGGGTAGGGGCTTCAACCTAAGGCTTAGGAAGATATACACATGTTGGGGCTAGTTGGGAGACACTTTATTTCTAGTCTATCTGAGCCTTTATAATTTTTATGGTTTTTCCTTTCATTTATAGTAACAGGCTTGGAATCAACCCATAACTTTAGCATTTAGCATTAGCTTCTGCTAGTATGATACAATAATCATCAACTAAGAAAAAGTCCTGCAAATTAGTACCTATTATTTTGTACTACAAGTTACAAGATACAAATAACTAACAAAAAATCCTAAAAATTACTACCTATTAGCTATTAATAGCAATATTTGTACTAGAAATTAGAAGATACAAATATTAGAAGAAGTTATGTAAAGGCAAATGTTTTTCTTTTATACATAATAACAAGTTGCATTAATAAATACATTATTTCTAATCTTTTTGTTCTAATATTTGCAGAAAATGTTTCAGGTTTCTAAACCGTTTTGTTATTCACTCGGCCCGATGTCTACACAACACCAATACAAACTAACCAACATGTAAACTAGTCCGCGAACAATTTAATCTCCTTATCAGTGGAGCCGTGAAGAATGGACCATAAAAGCACCTCGTCTCATTTACTGCCTGTGCCTACCTTCGCGCTGCCTACCTACATGAACATGAGTCACGGTTCAACTTGAAAACAGTGTGCCTGTTGCCATAGCAAGTTCTCTAGGCCGGGAGCCGATGATTTTAACGCTATCTTGAAGAAAATGCAAAATGTAAGTATGTGATACATACATTATTATTTTATATGTATAATTCTCATGTAAATTTTACAGGACATTTTAAATACAAATTAATTAATTTTCTCAGTAATACAATATACAGATAAGCATGTGAAGTTAAATATATTTTTTAAGTTTCTTCTACGTATAAAAACCGAGGCTAAAATTTTATCGATTATACAGCGATATGCTAAGTAAGATGTATGTTTTTGTATCAATTGTCTGAAAAAATAATCGAGGAAGCCAGAAACGCTTGTAAATTTTGTCATGGTTATGGTTTAGTCTTTAATTTATGCCTGCCTACACATCCTTTGGGTATAAGTCATACCTAGTTTGTGTTTGATAAAGTTTTCGTCATTTTATATTATTATCATTCAAATCAATTCAAAAAACTGACACACTCCTGGCCTATCTCCAACAAGGGACTTCAGCCACGTGCTTCGATGTCGAAAACAAGTTATTTGATAATACATTTGAGACTTCAGAATACTTCCTGCCCCAGTATTGCATCACCTGATAAAAGATTTGCAAAGTTTCTCTACCTTAATATACCTTAGTATCTATTTATATATTATATTTTGTTTTTTGTTTTTATCTGTATTTATGTATTTATTAGTAAGTAGTCTATTATTTTAATATTTATCGTTGTGCACTTATGTAGGTCTACCTTTTATTAAATTATCCTCTCCATCCTAGGTTTGCTGGAAGAGATCTCTTATTAGAGATAAGCTCGCTTTTGTACATGTTTTTTCTAATATTAAGTGTCTGTATTATGTTTTCTGTGCAATAAAGTATAAAGTATAAAGTTTATAGGGAATTTTGGATCAGGTGCCAGTAGCATCGCACTGAGACCTAATTCTGCTAATACAATGACCGCTCAGCCACAACGATGCAACGATGATGTCCCGCGTCATGCAATCATTGTTATAGAGAAAGATTGGGCCCCTGCTGATGCGATTGAAGAAAACACTTGTGTTGAATTTTAGATAGGTATGTATCTTGTCAATTATATGTTTGTTAACCACTGCCTACGCTACCTTCAACATAGAGCACGTTTAAACTGTTATCTTTTGAAAAACAGCGAGTAGCATGGAGTAGCATAATTGAAAATTTCACCAATTTGTTTCCATCCTTATATAAAATAAAACAACATTATCCTCAAAGGACATACAATTATCTAGTTTGGTATAGTAATGGCTTCCACTTAAACGCGGTTTGTCACAGTAATGTCGAGTAAGCATGGTTTATTTCCATTAAATAAACCGTTATTATGTGTAATTTGTCATAATGGAATATGTATAATTCACCAGAGTTCCGAGTAGACAGATAGCCGGCCGTCACGAACAAATGATTAATTTAATACCTGTGCGTAGCGATTCAGCAGTTTGCCAGTAAATAATTACTAATAACAGCACTATTAGAAGACTCTGGAACATTCGTATAGGTAAATACATCATTTGCATAATATTGACTGAAGGTTTGGATATGAATTTCTAGCGAACCCTCAATTAAATTGCAGGTAGTGGTCTGGTCACTAGCGGAAGATAATATATTATAGTCAATATTTATTGATATGTTGTATTTATGTATGTAATTGTTTAAGCAGTCCATTTCTTAGCAATAAGGTTTTATGTATGTGTAATATGTATTATATTAGCATATAGTTTTATTGTACGCGCCCTTACCTCCTATCATCTCCGTCTCCTACCCAACATGGTTTGCTAGAAGAAATCTCTTATTAGAGATAAGCTCGCCTTTGTACACGATTTTTCTATAAGATATCTGTTTGTCATCATGTGAGTACAATAAAGACATTACGAATTACGAATCTGGTGACCGACTTTTGCTCGGCGGTTTGTGGTAAACACAATAAAATAGGTATTATAATTCATATTCATCAGACTGCGTATAAGTATAATATCATCATTATCAATAAGAATGCTGCTTGCTATATGCAAACGAAAAGCAAACCAGGCACAGATATTCAATCATTCATCAACTACGTGTATGCTGAAAGATTAAATTCTGTGCCAAAATCTCACGAGGAATACAAAGTGCCCGTTTCATTAAGGCAATCAAGAAAGAAGGATGAATAGGCAAATGATTTATTTAGATTCGACCATATTTGAACGAAACTTTTTTCGGCGACACGGGCCAAGACGTGTCAGTCACGTGGTGTTAGGTCGCAATGAGGTACATAATTAACTTTTTGTTTGTCATTGGAATTTATGCCTTATTTTCATAGTACTAAAGTGAAATTGTTAATCCTGTTTCTAGTTCTCACGACACAGGGTATCCTAGTGTGGGGCCAGAAGCAATGTATGTGCCTGTATGTAAAATTAAATGTTTATTAACACGCTGGGTAGCGTAAGGACAATCCAGTCCTTGGAACAATATTGACATTAAAATTATAAAAAAAAAAATACATTAAAATTATTTTGACAGTGGGTACCAAGACGTCAATGAATGTCTAATTTTTGACGTTGGTACCCACTGTCAAACTAATTTTAATGTATTTTTTTTTTTTTAACAAAAAAAAATAAAAAAAATGGCTGCAGCCAGGCGGTTAATATATTTCAGTTGCTTGCAAACCCACATGTGTTGACGGTGACGTCCAGCAGAGGCGGTGTAAACCGGTTCCACCACACGAGGTCAATGTTGATTTATCACTTATTTACTGTGTCATTGCGTTTATTTATATCGCACTGTTAGACTGGCGCGGTTGGTAACGATATTTCTGTGAGCTCAATCAATGAGGGATACAAGGTGTAAATGAATTAACAAAAAATGAGAAAACTACTTTGTTAGGGGCATCATTCTGAGCAACTTTAATTATGAAACCGATTTGATCGGAACAACTTTATTTTTCACTTCTCCATACAAATCAGCTGACCCACTCAGGCCAAAATGTACTGGGAAGTGAAAAATAAAGTTGCTCTGATCAAATCGTTTCGCAATGATAGTTGCTCAGAATAATGTCCCTAATAAAGTAGTTTCTCATTTTGCGTTAATTCGTTTACACGTTGAATAAGCAAAAGTGATAAACTGAAATTACAGAATGTGTGCATATTTGAAACTGTTTCAGGTTGCTATGTAAATACAAAACAAATCTTCAGATACCTAGGTACACGTGGCAAAATACTCACTATTATGCTGTATATTTGATTTATTGCTCAGTTAACATACAATAGTAACGAGTATAATCAGGTTGAAGCAGAAGCATTCAATCAGCCATCAACATCATTCAGGAAGTGTGAAAACCCAACACAATCATGTAGAACTTAAGAAGAAGGTTTGTTCTTGCTTCAGTAATGTAATGTGGTAAATGAAGTTTTTAAAACGTTCAAGAGTAACTATTAAATTGGCGGGACACTTGGCTAGGAGGTATGGCGGCAGATGGACCAAGGCGGTCACAGGGATGCGGGCGGACCCAGAGGCAGACGACCCCTAGCCCGAAGGTCAGATGACACCGCCAAAACTGCCGGGAAACAGGAATCAGGATGGCCCAGGACCAGGAGACCTTTACTTAACAATGAGTGTTGGGGGCTGGATAGTGGATAGATAGATCTCTTGGAATCACGAAGAGCTAACCACAAACGATAGGATTTATTTGGTTATCCTACTGCTTGTACATTCCATCTTCGTATTGTTATATTGTAAGAGTAGATCGTAGTTTAATTGAAAGTAGGAATATTGACAAAGACCTTTACATATTGACAAAGATACACGTAACTAATTCACTTCTCCTTAACGTGTAGGCAACAGTGATAGTTATTTGTGCACGCGTTTCCTTCCTAATAAACGTAGGTACACATACCATCACAGAACAATTTCCTGAAACGCCATAATGAGTAAGAAGTGAGTAAAAGTTATTCTATGTAACTTCTCCACTTACGTACACTGCTTTAAAAGGCATAAATTAATTAACGCAGAATGAGAAACTACTTTGTTAGGGACATCATTCTGACCAACTTTCATTATGAAACCGATTTGATCAGAACAACTTCATTTTTCACTTCCCAGTACATTTTGTCCTGAATGGGTCAGCTGATTTGTATGGAGAAGTGAAAATAAAGTTGCTTTGATCAAATCGGCTTCGTAGAGAAAATTGCACAGAATGATGTCCTAACAAAGTAATTTCTAATTGTGCGTTAATTAATTTACTGTATATCGAATAGTTATCCAGTTCAAAAGCATAAAGCAATGTAGAGTCCAATAAAATAGCTCATGGCATAGTATTACGAGGTACATGCCTATTAAGGACAATTGCTAAATTGGAATAGTAATAAATAACCAAAAAACTCTCACACATATCAACTGTACACATATCAACTGTACAACGGTCTTTTGTGCTTATTATTACTTCTAATCTTTAGATAACGGTACCTCAAAGTTCGTAACTTCGGTCAGTATACAACAATATACTGACATTGCATCATAAGTACCCCTCAACAATGATACTAATCTCGGTGTAAGTAAACAAAGTAGTTAACAAAGAGCAAGAAAACAAAGTATTCTAACTTTCTCACAGTACACCTTTGTGTAGTGTCTATCTATTGTGAGGCCCCCGTTTATTGGTCTGTCCGTCAGTCATTTGGGATTGGGACACGTTTAGGGAACTATGGTAATGAAATGAAATACACTTACTGCCACATAAATCGAGTAAATTCTTCACCAATACATCTGTAATTTTATGGAATAAAACAAAATAATATGAGCTACCATTAAGGTGTCTCAATCTATAATCAACATCAATTCACAATAATTGAAACAAAAAGGTAAATTTAAAAAAAACCGACTACCACAAACCCTATTTGGTTAGAAACCAATGTCAAGTGTTTTTTGAGTTTAATACAGACTGTAACCCCCTATTCCCCCCTCCCTTCCTTGGGGAATTATATTTCGTCAAATCCCATCTTAGTGCTACCCTACGCTACATAAGGAACCCATGTCCACCGGTTTAGGCTATGCGTTGCCCGTCAGCCACGCATAGTAGATTGTATATATTTGTACCTAGTATTGAGCAGTTCTGGTGGCCATGTGTGGTCTTCATCATCAGTTGCGCATCACAATATTATGCTTAGCATATGCATTTGCACGAGTTATTATGAAAAACACAAAAATCACTATAGGTCTGCCTATAATATTTGAAGATTTCTCCAGGATCCCAGCATCAGATCCTGACCTGGTGTCAATGGGACCAATGGGAAGGTAAACCCTTTCAAACAAAAAAATAATATTCCAAATCGGTCCATCCGTCTAGGCGTAATCGTTGTACATGCATAAAAAAATATCCCGACGAATTGTAAACCTCCTCCTTTTGTGAAGTCGTTTAAAAAGAACATAATTATGTTCGCTTTTTGGATTTTAAAACGGAGATTTGAGTAGGCAGTGTTGTAACAGTTACCAATGTTTTAAAAATAATTGAATCATGAAATCAAGGAAAATCTGATTTGATATTATTCTGGTTGTAAAATAACGTCAGTTAGTAAGTCTGACTTCGGAGTAGGTCGGTTGCCACGCCTGCAAGTGTTGCTGTCGTCGTCTTTGTCCCGGACTGTAAGAAGCTGGATTGTGTCCTTCGAGTCGGACGGTATCACATTATTTGTCTCCGACGACGTGTAAGTACAACAGAAACAGTTTGGAATTTCAAACAGTTGCTGTTTTAGTTTTATACCGAAAGTTGTTTAGGTATTTGAAAAATCTAAATAGCCAATATTTTTAGTAAAATAAAAAACCATCTTTTACTATGATTAGGAATGACTGACTAATAAAGTATCTCATACCTCTATATCTAAAACTGATGTCAACGGTGAGAAGATTGATTAACGTTTTAACCATTCTTGACAAGTAACCATTCGCCTACCGCTCCCGTACCTAATTTCCATGGCTGCCACTCATCATCACCATTCATATTTTATAGATTGAATTCCGATTGGCTATAAAAACCCTACAAAACACTCCCCCGTTTCTCGTTACTTCCCAACATTGAATTTTTTTCGTAATTTCATCAATTTGTCCATCTCGTGATAAATAAAGCGACGGATGAAAAATTCACCATAAAAATTCTTATAACTCAACAGTGCGCGTTTCATAAAAACACATGAATAAATTGCGAATGTGTCGAAGTCAGGAAGCAATAAACATGTTACGAGTGTGTTTACTGAAGATTGAAGTATTGCGATACTCGGCGTTAGTATGATATATCATACTCTATCTACAGTATTGTTTTGTTTATCAAACTAATATCGTGGTAAAAGTCAAATGTGATTTCTGATTCAAAGCTAACGAATATACACCAATCCACCATCTCTGTACTCTGTACGTCGTATTGCTGTGGAATCAATACAGGTATCAGTAAACAAACACACAGATATATTCGTGTTCGTGATACCCCTCGGGGGGTCCGGGGACGTTTGGACACGACAAAGCAAACAAGAATACCAATAACAACAGAGCGTGGCCCATTCTCGCAAGCTTACAGAATGGAACAAGACCTACCCGAGTTGAAACTATCGACATTGGAGAAAACAAGTCGTAAAAAGAGCAAGGGATGCTAACATAATCATAACAATAAAAAACTTTATCAATTTACCAGCAAACTTCCAACGTAAGTAGAACTACCCACCTTCTTTCAAGATTGTCCAACTTATTACCGTCCCACGAAATAACACATAATTTCCATCCATCTACGTTTTGGTGCGTGGTTAAGAAAGTCCTATTCAAGCAATAAATTACAGTCTACCAATTTGTAAAAAGTAGTAATAACTCGTTAGTTATGTGAACCCATTGACTACAATGAAGAGGTTGACAATTCACAACCTCTAATTCCATAACAATATATTCCGCCCAATCAGTCCGCGAAGAGAGGAAGAATAAAGAAAAGAAAAGTCATGGGAGCCTCCTCGCTTATAACCCGGCCATGCATTCTCGACACTACCCGCGCGCGCCGACCACGCGATGTAGAGCAAGAAACATTAATTTGTTTTGTGGCTAACTTTTCCTATGGGAAACATTTTGCCTTGTAAATAAGGGGTTTTTGTTATTTACTTGCTGGCACTATTTTAAGGTAGCCTTTTTGTTGTTGTTTATGTTTACACATTTTACTACAATGGTCGGTTTCAGGGTATATCTTTTTCTTAATCTATAACCTATGATCACATGGAATTCTTCTTTTGGTGGGTGCTTTAGCTTTAGGCGCACTACCCTTGGACAGTAAACAGGAAGCCAAGGTCTTTAAATAAACGTTTGTGTGACATGGCTGTTTCTAGTTCACATATACATGTAGTCTTTTATTAAAATTAATCCTGTCCATCCCAGGTTTGCTGGAAGGGATCTCTTATTAGAGATAAGCTCGCCATTCTACATGTTTTTTTCTGTTTTTGTGCAATAAAGTATAAAGTAAAGTATGTATGAAATGGTACCTATGCTAGTGTGGGGCCAAAGACTCTCTACTATGTGCCTACTAAATGATTATGTAACGCATTTTTGTTGTAACCTATTAATAATTCACTATTCCCAGGTTAGTTTGTTGGGAACATAGACCAAACTGACAGAGAATTTAGACCGGCAGTTTTACAGACAACGATAAAACAGAATCTCCGATGTCCCTCTTGAAGTGAAATATAGTGCGATCGCCGAGGGCTAAGTGCGGGCCGATATTGTCCTCGCCCCGTATCGCCATATATCCCGGAGGGTTCCGCAATTACTCTCATTTATGAACAATAAATTGTCGCGGTTAAAAAGATAACCCTAGCGGCCCCGCCCTAAACGTCCGCGGGAAAAAACGAATAAAAGATCCCCAAAACCCATAAAACGCTGAAACTTTTGTCCGCGCATAATTTGTGTGGTTCGTTCCTTACGCAATCGTAAAATTAACGTATTCGAAAGAAAGTTATGTGTCAAATTGAAAAGAACCAACATAAAGCTATAGCAAAGTCGTAAAACGGAATGTTGTCGTGAGTGCTTTTGGTACGAAAAATCGTAATAAATGTCTCTATATTAAAAGCAATAACGTTGAAATTAACAAAGTTAAAAAAACAAAATACGACACATCAGAGCCGAATACCGAATTTTACAGTCCCTTAGGACGGGACCGCCGAATGCTATAAAACACAACTTTTGGTAAATAGCGCTTTATTATAGCGAAACTGGAGTTTCATGCGGCCATATACCCACTTAATTTACTGTCGCATGTCCGTCAGAATTGAATTTATAAAATGAAATATCGTCCCAGAGGACTTCATGTCGGTCAGAACCACAACACAGGGACCGCGGTGAGGGGGCAGGGGGGATGAGCAGGGGTAAAATTTGGACACGGGGTCCGTTTATTAGATAAATAATACAAGTTCAGAGGGTCGCTCTTTCATTTGATGCACCTAATTGTTTTGTTATTTTTTGTAGGCTGAATTTGAGGAGATAATGTAATTGCATCCAAGTTTGATTATAAGAAGAAATTATGAAGCATTTAGGACAAAGGATAACGAGAATTGGGATGTAACGAGGATCAGAATTATACATATTGTATTTGTTGGACTGTAGATAAATATAAACTAGATACTAGAAATCATGTACTAAACACCAACACAATTTTGCAAATACTTGTGATGGCTCTCTTATAAGCCACTCTGGTAGACGAAGACATAGGGATAAAAATGTTACGCGCAATTTAATAAATGTGCCAACCTTTGAAGTAAAATGCATTAAACTGTCATCAGATGTATCTAGGGTGCCACCTACAGAAATGTATGTACGGGATAAGATGATGGATGATAGCTTTATGAAAACCTAACTCCCTTTATCCTACAAAAACAGTCCTCGAACAATGCAGCAGGATCTTTATGGCGCCATAAATATCGCACACTCTTACTCCCGATAATGCTTTAAGGAAGAGGTACATCAATTTATGAAGGCTTCTAGTAACGCTGTTTTTTCATGGGGACCCCGTAGTGATTTGTCCCCTCTTGGCGACATATTTTCGGGCGCGCCGAGTCGACGCCAAGTCACTTTGCCACTATTATGATGACTGGCTTAATGTCGATGAAAACAACGCGCCATCCATGTACTACGATGTTTTCAAGTATTTCGTGCCATTTTGCAGCTGTTATTCTGGAAACCTAAAAACTGTGTATGAAATCTTTTACCTGGGTCGGGTATCTTTGATGTGGGTTTGATCAGTCGATCATGGTCACTGAAGTCGAAAAGTGTATAAAACTTTTATGATCTGAATCTATCTAAGGGATTTGGACGTTTAATAACTCAATATTATGATGTTACATAATTTATTAGCTAATTTTAAAACAGCCCTTGAATCGCATGAATTTTGAGCTTTGCAAAAGCTTTGCAGTAAGCCCCGCCTACAGCCCAACGTAACACAAGCGTCTTAATCCCATCACAAAAAAATACGTAACATGGGACGTGCATGAGTTAAAAAATACGAGCCCTAATACCCGAAACGTGGTTGCGAAAAAAGCGCATTCATTAGCCAACAAAGGCATGTAAATAAATTAAAAATTTCAAAACTCTGGCGTCCCTTTACCCTGCTTTTGAAGTTGGGAGGCAAAAGGTGTTGAATGACCGCTGTCCTATATAATCCAGTCAATAAACTCTCAGAAAGGGGTATAGGGTGCGTGGAGGGGGCAAAGCTGCTGACTTCAGGGATGGGTTTGGGGTACTTAGGAGGTAAACATCCTTAAAGTAACTGAACCTGAGACGCGAGCTAAAGGAGGGGATGCCCGGAAGGCCTGTTTTTTTTTAGCTTAAAACTCGAAAACTATAGGTTTTAGAAAAAAAAAACATGTTTATTTATTTATTTATTTATTTATTTATTTAAAGTAAATTCGTACAACATGACAGAAAAAATCCAATGCGTCGTACAAAGTATCCAAACTATAAAATAGATTACATTAAACACCACATGAAATTATTAGTCAGGTCAATTACATACACTCGATTATTCAACAACATTACGTCCATTAGTCACTTGGGACAACAATTACATGTGTTTCAGAGCTGATAAAATTACCTGCATTTTATATAGAGACAAACAGTTTCTATCTGCAACCTTTCTGCTTCCTATTTGCATCAGAAAATCACTTATTTACAAAAAACTATGTTTCTGATTACTTTTTTCACCAAAACTTTTTTTTCGAGTTTTAAGCGAAAAACCAAAAAATGTCAAAATTTCAGGCCTTCCGGCTGCCTTCCGGTCGTTCCCCATCCTCTAGGTCGCGTCTCAGGTTCAGGTACTTTAAGGATGTTTACCTCCTAAATACCATAAACCCATCCCTGAAGTCAACAGCTTTGCCCCCCTCCACGTACTCTATAATCATTCTGTTAAAATATGGCAATGTTGTTTCAAGTTAATTTATTGTGGTAACACTGCATAGGTTCTTTTTCTTATATCTGCTTCCTACTATGTTTGTTGTCTGTGTGAATTTTGTCTTGATTCGCCATTCGCCATATTGGGATTTTGTGCGTGAGCTTGAAAATAAATTGGAAGTCAAGAATGTAAACTATCGTCTATCAGATTCATCTTGTTTGCTTTTATACCTGTTAACACGTTCATTTACTGGACTAATACAGGAGGTGCTGCTTAACCGGGATTATGCCCGTTGGTGGGTTATGATATGTATGAGGGGACGGGGGGAGGGAAGGGCGACCGCAGAAAACAACATGTCATGGTATCTCGCCCGGGATGAAAGAGAATACAGTTTTGTGCGATCATATGTCGCTAATTAGAAATTATTTTTTAAATGTTTGTTTTAAATTTATAGTAACGTATGTGCTGTAGTCTAGGTAGGAATTTTACAACTAAAAGAAAATGTAAAAGGGTAACTTATAGGCATCGTTCTTCATCGTTCGACGAAGACAAATAGAGTTCACAAAAATAAATCTTAAATAACTGAATGATCCAAATGCAACAACATAGCTTCTAGAATGATCTTGCTCCGTCAAAAAGCGCCGTCTGAGCTCTCACAAAAAATGTTTCCAAAAACCCCTACCCTCACTCACATCAGACAGACCTTGCCATAAAAAAATAATCGTGATGCTGACCCGCTGGGATTCCTGCAGAGCCGTAGAAGTTATTTTTTTGAAGAAACTAGATACTTAACATGTTGTTATTTAGATAAACCATAAAGTTGTTCGTTTGTAAAATGTTTTCGACAACCTTAAAACCCATTCAAAGTTGTCGAAAACATGCACAGTGGTTGCACTTGATATCCATATTATCGGAAGGTCTTCTTAATTTGTATTATCTCTAGATAATACAAATTAAGATCTTCCGTAACACTGACATGACGTAACAAACACGGTACCCAGCCTGTCACACCCTTCTGTATGCATAAACAGACCTAATTAAAACATAAGTAAAGTATACATATTCAATGTTGAGTAAACACTAAATTCACAGAAGAAACAAGATCACTTAAAAGCTTTCCCACTTTCGTACGTACACTTAAATGTGCCGCATTACTTAGTGACATTAGCATTAGACACAAAATGCCATTTCTTAATCAGCTTAAACCTTCTTGTGCTTAGCTCCCGAGGGAAGGGAACTCAGGGACAGGACTACTTAGCGGGCCCTACTCAAGTACAAGGACTGTAGTTTACTTAACGATGATGATTTGATGGTCTTTTTGTACAGACAAACAGATTGACTAATTAAATGAGTAGGTATCTCTAAGTTAGCTAACATACACAAGTACACATTTTAAATATTTATGAGACATCCATCCATCCAAGACGGATAAGATGGTTGGGTAGGTATTTGATAATGTACCAACCAATAATTAATTTGAGTTTAAATGTTTGGTAGGCCTTTACAGCGAGTGCCCCCGTCAAGTCAAGTCAAAGGGGCATACACATACATCTTCGTACTTTCGAACCTTACGGTTCCAAGCATCTTGTCGGTTTCCGAACAAATTGATCGTGTTTGTTTCCATCGGGCCCTACACGTTGCCCTGTCGAACCCGTCCGTCAGCTCGGCAGCTTTCAAATACGCATCAAACAGGCATTGTTTATAGAACAATGGTCTTCTGTCACTCTGTCTGTAGTCTGTCAGGGGGCGCTGCCATGAGATTTTTAATCAGAAACTTTGAGCAACCTCGTCTTGATTGAAACAACTTGAAAAACATGTAACGGGTTCGCTTTATTTTCGACTAAACGGGAATTACAAGTTTACCATGACATGTGTTCTACACTTTTGGTGAAGAAATGTATCAACTACAAAACTATCGCTACAAACTTTTAGATCTTATTTATGAAATAAGAGAGGATACATGATTTCTAATCATAACACTATTAACTTTTATTATTTGCCCAATTTAGTATCAAACTAAGCACACCACTCCGCTATCTAACTACCAAGAAACAATACAAACTATAGACTCACGTAGTTACAGCAGTAATTACTGATCTGAGCTGTGGTGTGGGTAGTATAATGATACTGCGGCAACGTCACAATGCCAGGTGAATTACTGGACTGGTTAGCAACAAAACAATCATCTTGATCTAGAAACTCAAGCCGACAATCACCAACAACAATGGCTGTGCCAACCGCGGCACAAAGTAGAACACACCTAAATGTGCGCCTAGCAACAGCTCGCTTTCGCCCTTGTACTCCACTGTACTTATTTGAATACAATCCTTCTACTAAACTGTACTTTTCAAACCTGTACCTTAGTGTTTAGAGTGTAGAGTGTTGAGTCGAATGACAGCAAAATTCTCGCTCAGAGAAAATTGAACTCTATGCTTGAAAGGTGAAGTCTAAACAGTGCATTTGAATCAATGTCACGAAAGCCTCGATGTACAATGCAGTTTAAACTTTATCTCTTAAAGACAGAGTAGGTTTTTGCTTGGATATTTTAGTGCATGTATGTATATGTTTTAGTGAAGGCCTCGGGTGGAGATAGCTCCGCTCTACCGGAGGTTGGGTTTCCAAAAAAAAAAATAAGATTTGTGTTTGTTTTAACAAAAAAAAAAGGTTGAGCGTGTCACGTAACAAGTAGGTATATGGTAAGTTATTTCGATTATCACGACTTGCAAAAACAGTTGGTTTGCATATTAATTTAATGTTGCACGAAAACATGCAACAGCTATTTAAAACAAATTAATAAATGTCACAACTCACAACTGTAAAAATGGTTAAGGTTTTAAAGAATATTATGGTCATCTTTGCGGGCATTGTCCTCTAGATATATTGTACAAACCACCTTTTCATGTTTTCTAGTGTTATATCAAGATTTTATTATACAATAGATAAAATGAAGTAGGTATTACTAGGCTCTATATCTTCAAAGTATGACTGCTAGTCTGGTATCACCAGTTTGTCTGGTTTAGTTAAACTGCCTTTTGATAGGTTTTGTTTTAAACCTAATTTAATTACCAAGTTAAGTCAAGTCAAGGTGAACAATATTTGTAGATCTAGCACATAAATATTACGTGCATGCATATGGTGAGGGATAATAACGATGATCGACCTGATGTAAAAGTGCAATTAACGAATTTTCCTCGAATGTTAGGAAACCGCAATATTTTCTCGTACAATATATCCAACCTAAGGTTTCTATTTTACTAGAAGGTTCATAACACGTGTTGTATATTTTACTACCTATTCATAATCCATTTCACGCCTGAAGTACCTAGATATTTATGAGTATAGAAATTTTATGCATCTCAAGTGTTATTATGTCTTATATCTCATATTATAAGACGCTATTCTATACTTTAAGTATAGTGCCATAAATATGTATCACAACTATTTATAACATATAATATAATATTGTGTTATTATTACTTTTTGAATCTCCTTTCAATGTATAATTTTTATGTCTAATTTTTGTCTACTTTTATTTTATTTTTATGGGTTTTTTTAATGCCTGAAATAAACAAAATTATTATTATTATTATAATACGTTCTAGTTTAAATAGCTGCCCTGTATTGTATATTAAATGTTTTGAAACTTTCTTATTTGTGTAGGTACAGGTTAACAATCCCACAGCAACATTCAACAAACACGCTGGTGCCGTATTTTCCCCATGAACAGCGCAAAAAGAATTCGGATCCGGAAATAGCGGGATTTTTTTTCGGACGAATGCACTCAAATAACATAAATACGTGTTTAGTGAGAAACGAAACGCAATCGTCTGTTATGAATCTGGGAGAAGGCTCCGGCTGGCTCCTATTCAATTTCATTGAATGTAATCTCTTCAATGGCACGGAAAACCGATTGACGGAGCAAATGAAAGAGATGAAAATTCCATCTTCTACATACTTTCTATTAGGTGTACTTAAACCCCGATCTTCTAAATTTACCCACTTTGTATCGCCTTAGATCAGTGACTCTACAATGCGTGAGTTGTTTAGTAGAATAGAATAGAATAGAATTGTTTATTTCATGAACATATGTTGTGAGAATAAATGACAAATTGAGCAAAATTGTCTAAATTCTAGCTGAGTAAAGTATTCGGTACCAGTCGCTCGTAAATTATCAGTAAATTATGTAGAGCTGAAAACAAAGAACAGCGCTTAAAACGACTAGGTTCCTCTAAGTAAACACTGTCGAGAGTGCATTAGTTGTCCCAAAATACACCGTCCAAATATAGAAATCTAATAACACATTCAACCAACGCACAACACTCAATACTCACGAAACTAAAGTGGCATTAATACTGTTTTAGTGTACAAGTTACATAGCTATGTAGGTGTATTAATATGAGTTGTATAGTTGCAATCTTGGGCTTATTGCGTGAGCCATAAAGACTTAACACTGTGTTAACTCGGTCGTGCGTGACTGTACCTAAATAAATTTGCATCGCAAACATTTTGGATACTCGCGATCTCTCAAAATAAACACCCGAGTTGAGAACAAAGAAAACGTGTCCATCGAAAGAAAGGAGAAGGTATACTTCCGTCTCGCTCCCTCGACAAAAAGGGATCAAATTATGACGTAATGACAGCCCCTGCTCCCCTGCAGAGCAGTGCATTGCAGCTTGGAACATTCCACTTCGTTCCTTGAGGATATTAGTTTAAGATTTGATTTTGTATGGCACATGGCAGGTTTGAAGGGCAAACTTGTTTGAATGTAGGATAAGAGCTCATAGGGTGAGATTACAGACCTAATAGGGATAAACATGCAAGAGAAATTAGATATGATGTCAGCCTTTTCAGATGCTACCTTCTTGTGGATTTGAAAAGCGTATTTGGCGTACAAAATTAACCGTGGACGTACAAATAATAGGAAGCTGGATTCGTTTATTACAAACAAAAGCGAAATGGGAAATATGAAAAGAGGAACAAGGTATTTTGAATTTGTTTGGGGAAAAAGGCTGCGTTTCATCGAATAGTTCCTTTGGATCAAGGCATTTTCGTTCTTAACCTTTGACAAATAAAGACTTCGACAAAGGAACTATTTGATAAAACGCATTTTACCTAGGTAGGTACTAGGTACCTAAATTATTATAACCTGAACCTTTCATCAACAATTAATTCCTCATTGGTCATCAGCATCACGCTTAAGTTCCACCTGTCACCGCGCTCTAAAATATTGTTGGAAAGCTGGTATTTACTAGAATTTGTCGCTCGAGGTCCAATAAACGTTGGCATAGTCTGACTTTATGGTAGGAAAGAGATAAAATTGTTGGGCTGGTGAGCTTTAAACTTTTTTAGGGTTCCGTACCCGAAGGGTGCCAAACGGGACCCTATTTCTGAGACTTCGCTGTCGGTCCGTCCGTCCGTCTGTCTGTCACCAGGCTGTATCTCATGAATAGTGGTAGCTAGAAGGTTGAAATTTTCACAGACGATGAATTTCTGTTGCCGCTATAACAAAAAATACTAAAAATCAAAAGAAATTTAATATTAAGGGGGGCTCCCATACAACAAACGTGATTTTTTGCTCATTTTTGCTCGATATTGATAATGGTAGCAGATAGACGCTTAAAATGATTACAGTATATTGAGTATATTATTTACTTAAAAAATATATAATTAAATAAAATAAAATTAATATTTAGGGGGGGGCTCCCATACATTTTTTTTTGCGGTTTTTTATAGATTATGGTACGGAACCCTTCGTGCGCGAGTCCGACTCGCACTTGGCCGGTTTTTATACTTAAGATAACTAACACTTTGGGGAATAAATTAGGTGGGCGTAAGTTCGGATTTCTTCTAAATTGGTTTTTTACTGCACCTGAAACATTGCTAGGTAGACAGGTAGTTTGTTGCCACACGTACTATTGGCTGAAATAGGATTAAGACTCTATTGGTTGGATATTAGGTCTACAATTTGAAAAGCGTTACGTCGGCTGATTGTAAATTCGGATTGTCTACTGTAACTCGAATGAAGGTGGACTATTACCAATTAAAAAGATCGTATCAATCAATAACATCCAATAGGCTGCGCTTAGGAAAAATATGATATGTAAGTAGTCTCTAACTTTGCAGTTTATCAATTTAAACTTACATGTCCCTCTCAAGTTTCAGATTAATTATATACTCTTCTTGGCGGGGGTACTTCCGTGTCGTGTTCATGTTCATGTTCAGTATTGTTCAGTTAGCAAGTGTTTGTATTGTAGTCACAAAAGTAAAGCAAAAATTGTAGCATTGAGTCGTAAGAAAAATAAGCAAAGTAACGCCTGTATGCTTACTCGTTCCCTCCACTCGATTCACCCTCGACTAAACCTAACTCAAGAGACTGTTGACATAAATTGCATTCAAATTGAATTATTTGAGTTCACCTTCACTTAACCTCCTGACCTAAGTACTTCTATCCTTAATTTAGGATATCTAAAAAGGACAATGGCAGGATCATATCTCATCTTACCAACGCGTCTATGAAAACCATACCAAAAAACAAACCATCTATTTCAATACAATTTTCATACTATTATGGATGGAAGATATTGCACACTACATATACAATTGTATTGTATTAATTGGAAATTCAAATGACTTTCTTGGTTATTATTCCGAGTAAAAATGCAGCCGCAGATGGAAAAACACGTAATGATGTGTAGCACAAACTTTGTGCCACACAGCTGCAGAATGAAATGGGTTCAGCTGAAACACCAACATTCGATACCCAGCTTCATTATGCACGAGGAAACCGCAGGTTCCGGCCTGAACGCGGGTCGAACCCGAGACCGCAAGCCGACGAAGCACGTGAGCTCTCTGCGTGCCAATTTCAGCGGATTTGAACAGATTGTAGGGTTTTTCTCAGAAACGCATGGAGGTATAAAGTTGAAATAAACATCTATTGCTCAAGTCTATGATCTCTTAAAGTTGTGAAAAAATTAAACTTATAGGTCAACGCAATCAAAAGATACCGCATATGTCTTAATTTTGCTGAAATTGCTTGATATTCACAAGGGATTCAAAACCTAGAGGGTACTTCCCGTTGACCTAGAATCATGAAATTTGGCACGAAGCAAGGTCTTATAGTACAAGTAAAGGAAAAAATCTAAAAACTGCAAATTTCTGTCTTCCTAAATATTCCATTTGGTTTACACTTTAGTTTTTTTATGTGGAAACCTAATTACACGTGTTACGATCTCCCAAGTGTGATCGGAACCCTTGGTGCGCGAGTCCTACTCGCACTTGACCGGTTATTTTTTCATGGAATATATCGGAGTCGCTCATCATAACAGCAGCGTCTACCTATTCGTCACAAAAATATGTTAAGAAAATTCAGATCTTAATATAGAGGCACACTTAATCGTGAAAACTGTTAAGCGAACAAGCATAACCAAACCAATTAACCTCGTCGTTGTTTAGATCGGTAATATCATTATACATATATTTAAGTCTGAGTTCAACATAATATTTAGTATCTGTGGTACAACCGAGAGGTGCAATCAATAGTTAAGTATTCTATCTTGAATTGAAGCCCAGCTTATGAAGCTAATTTAGGTTTAGTTAGTTGTTGCAAGTTCTTTGTCTAAATAATATGTATAAGACTGATCAATCTTTTTGTGAACAAGTGCCTATTATTAAGTAGGTACCTATAGGCACATAACGAGTAAAGATTGCTATACACTAACTACATGATATAAACTGTTAGCTCAGTGCTCAATCAATCGGCGGCGTTCGGACTTCTCCGCCGATGTTCGGGCGCGCTCGGCGCAGCTGACGATATCTGTTGCTATGTGCACCGCACACACGTGCAAAGCGGACATCCAGATACTGAAACCTGAAAAAAATATATTTTGAAATTGAGAACAATCGCATTGAAGTACACGAAGATTTTAATTGGTTTTGGATTGAGGAATTAAATATTTTTCCGAAATGTGTAAGGTAGATTTAGGTGTTTGGCATGTGCACAAAAAAGACTATGGCACTTGAAGACAAAAAATATGAAATAATAATCTTCTTGTTTTTGTAAGAAAAAGCTCCTAAGTAAATATCGTTAACCAAGCCTACGTGACCGAGGCGATGTACTCACGGACACAGGGACATACCGGTCTCGTAAATACATCCACCTCACGCACACAACCACACACCACGCGGTTAAGACCCCCTTGAGAAGCAGAAAGCAGTAAGCGACAGTGAGATCCACAAAGAGCAGCGCACATCCGTAGACTCTACGAACTGGGACATAGAGTTAGTTTCGAAAAATGTGGCTAAAAACCGCTTAAAGCGTTTCAGAAGTAGGCATTCGTTGCGCTAGAGAGAGTGCATTTATGGTGGGGCTCGAATTGCCAACCTTTTTGCTGCTCATTTTTTTCCGTAGAAAATAGCTGTTATACTGACTGTAATTAGACGTTAGGTCCACGTTCGTATCGTTTGATTGACGATTCAACAAATGCTCTTTTCTTTTCAGATCAGTTCAGTAGAACATATTCTAATGGCAACCAATTGGACATAATTGATTTCCCAGTAGACTAATACACAGTAGTTATACAGTATACAGCGTTTAAACGAACCTTCAGGCGTAACAAAGTTATGTAAATTAATCTCGAGTCTCTTTTATCCTGCTCTCCTTTAATTTAGGGCTACGATTTATATTCGAGACGCCCAGAAAAGTTTTATTAACAGGTCAACGAGCTTCCAAGCATCGCCAGTGGTAAGTACTCCACAAACACTAACGAACAACCTAGTACAAAATAAGAGTGGAAAACTTGTAACGAGGTTGCTTCCAAAAAGGTTGACAACCCCTGGAGTCCCGTAGAAACGAGCGCTTGGTAACAGGGCTACGAAAGCCTTCGTTACAGTGTAATATCAACGTTGCGATGTTACGATACGGTTTATTTTTGATTGCCGACAGGTTATTATTGATCGCAGCTTATGCGAAAAAGTTTCGTATTTATCGCCTACAAACTACACGACATCTACTATTTTATTAATTGGCTCACGGGATCGTCATACATTATATTCAATAGCATTTCTAAAATATTTCAAACAATAGCTTTTTGGCGTTTTTTTTTTACTTTTCACAAAGGCTTTTAGTAGAACGCAACACAAAGGTGATCTAATTACTAATTACTGAGGTGGAATGAAACAAAGGAAAAGAAATATGTGTTAGCTTTCCGCGCGATACGAACAAAACAACTTTATTCAAAGGTATAATAATTAACTATGTAGCCCATTAATGTCCCCGGCCCACCGAGAGGCACGGGCCTTTACACGGATACGATAAGATTGAGCGATACTCCACATCTTATATAAAGGTAGTACATTATGTTTAACTTAATGCCAGGCGAACTAAAATATGTTCTAAAGATGTAAAGGTTAAGTAAGATGTTAGGTCAACCTATCTTCTTGTACAGTTAGCATACAAAGTAATATCGAGCCATTTTCAAATCATTCAACACCAAAACTCATTTATCACAACCGCATCAGCTCCAAACATCTAAACGCATTTGGTATTTTTTCACAATAAAAGTAATTTAGTTTCGAATTTCAATCAGTCAGGTTTGCTTCTAAAATGGGATAGCCCAACACACACAGACACACACTGTCTATACTCCACTGAATATTGCACCTTATTGCTTTAACTTAAGGGTATTGGGAGAAGTCTTGAAGATATTTGAAGGGCAGGAGAAAAAAAATGAAGGGCTGTTGGTTGAGATGGAATATTCGTAGCCGGGATAATAGTGTGTAACCTGTTTGGGTCCGCCCCCTGTTTGGGATTGCAGGTTCGAGTCCGGTTTATACGTTCATTTTGAATCAAGCAGATTATTTATGGAGTGAACTGGATTTTGGTTCCGTAAGTTTATGGGTACTGTTAGATTTATTGCGTCACCATCATTTTATAAACAGTGTGGAAATACGATATCGCGAATTTCGAAAATGGCGTAAAATACACGCGAAAAATAAATTGCATTATTTTTTTCCTAACAACTGATCTCTCGGCCAATCAAGTGTGATATATCAACCGGAAGATTATATTATAGAGCTAGATTAAAGACCTAGATATAATACTGGTCATCCTAGAGACCCTAGAGTGGGCTAGATATAATACTGGTCACCCTAGAGACCCTAGAGTCCCTAGAGTGGTCTAGATATAATACTGGTCATCCTAGAGACCCTAGAGTGGGCTAGATATAATACTGGTCATCCTAGAGACCCTAGAGTGGGCTAGATATAATACTGGTCATCCTAGAGACCCTAGAGTGGGCTAGATATAATACTGGTCATCCTAGAGACCCTAGAGTGGGCTAGATATAATACTGGTCATCCTAGAGACCCTAGAGTGGGCTAGATATAATACTGGTCATCCTAGAGACCCTAGAGTGGGCTAGATATAATACTGGTCATCCTAGAGACCCTAGAGTGGGCTAGATATAATACTGGTCATCCTAGAGACCCTAGAGTGGGCTAGATATAATACTCGTCATCCTAGAGACCCTAGAGTGGGCTAGATATAATACTGGTCATCCTAGAGACCCTAGAGTGGGCTAGATATAATACTGGTCATCCTAGAGACCCTAGAGTGGGCTAAATATAATACTGGTCATCCTAGAGACCCTAGAGTGGGCTAGATATAATACTGGTCATCCTAGAGACCCTAGAGTGGGCTAGATATAATACTGGTCATCCTAGAGACCCTAGAGTGGGCTAGATATAATACTGGTCATCCTAGAGACCCTAGAGTGGGCTAGATATAATACTGGTCATCCTAGAGACCCTAGAGTGGGCTAGATATAATACTGGTCATCCTAGAGACCCTAGAGTGGGCTAGATATAATACTGGTCATCCTAGAGACCCTAGAGTGGGCTAGAAGCAATTTTCGTGTCTGTAAATAAGTTTGTTGTTTATGTTATTCACTTCAACAGTGTTTTATGATGATGATTTTATATGACAGACAGCAAGCTTGGGAACTTTACACTTGTATCAGTAGTTAGATACTAATAGATGTAGTTGAATCGCATTTAAGTTTGTCATGATACCTATAAAAACATCATTGCATGATTGCATTTGACTCTTTATTTTGACTGAGTTGCGTTTTTGGTGTAAATGTTAATAACCATAACTCTTCAATACCAATACCATACGAATTCAATCTTATTAAAATTCCCCAAGGAACACCAAAATCAGTGCTATTGAATGTTCAAAGATCTAGTGGGCAGTCCATTTTTTGTCCTCATAGGTATATTCTATGCGACCCACACCAGGGTTCCGTAGGCCCTTGTCCTTGGTAGGGTCTCGATTCCCCGTTTATTGGGGATTAGGGACGCGATTCCATTCAATTTGATTTTTATTTTATACAATAGAGGCATTCTGTATTGTAATTGATTGCTTTGTAAATGGAATGAACTTAGAGTTTTTGGGATGTCATATAGGCTTTTATCCATGTAAAGATCTA
Source organism: Argyresthia albistria (assembly GCA_963457715.1). Lineage (NCBI taxonomy): Eukaryota > Metazoa > Arthropoda > Insecta > Lepidoptera > Argyresthiidae > Argyresthia > Argyresthia albistria. The sequence continues at coordinate 145,724 of OY735268.1, read as the reverse complement.
AATCTTTGTTTTTGTGGGGAAGGGTGATATTTTAATAACATCTTGTCTCCTTCATATTAACGTAAGCATTCAATATGACAATTAATGCAAGAATGAAGACCCTAAAGCAATTCTTCCAAGATAAAACATATTTAACATTAGCAACCAAGGCATAGATATTTATAATTATCTTGTCCATCATTGGTTTGCTGGAAGAATTCTGTTCTTAGAGATATGCTCGCCTTTGCCATCATATACCTGAATCATCATCATCAGCTTTCCTCTCAATTAGATCATACTACCGTTATTATATGTATATACTATCGTTATATATTTAACAAACCTATGCCATAATACAAAATCTAAAACCATCCATTTCGTACGGCACGCGTACAATGGAAAGTCATTGCGTACAGTAGCGTCGAACAAAGCCACTCTGTTCAAGCTCCTGTTCCCCTTTCAGCCTCTATCGCACAGGAATAAGGTCGTGAAGTGTAATAGTTAGTATATTTTTGTCCAACAGCACATTAAATCCTTTACGGGCATGAACTAAAACTGTGATTAACGCATTGACGGACGGAGAAACGATAAAACTTTAAAGCTATAGTTAGAAATCTGACTGCGTGGGCGGCCACGCCGGCCGGCCATGTATATGGTGGCTCATTTCTTCGAATGAATGGTTTGAATATACCTCTATCTGCTGTAGAATACGTTCTTACGTAATATGTAGGTACTAGACGCAAACGTGGATCCTACTTATCCTATCCTAGTTATTTAGTTTGCGAAGAAGTTAACTGTAAAAACTAAAAACACCAGTTTTTGCCGAAATATTTTAGGTAGGTACTTAAGTAGTTTATTTATTTATTTAGGTAAACCTTACAGCTTTTAGTATTATATGCAAGTGACCATATCAGATATTCCGCCAATTACAAGGTACTCAAATATACAGTTCATTACAACAGTTTTTAGAATTACTTACTATTCCTCATTAATTATCATGGGGTAATTAACTAGGTACTACCTGGTAATATTAGCTTTAGCTTCGAAGCAAGTCATGCTTTTTCGCCAACCGGAATAGAACCTGAACCTGAAAACCACAAACTAACGTATTCGAGAATGGCTTAGAAACCCACAAATAAATTTTCCACACCTTGTTTAACCGAGTAGTAAACAAAGCGACAATAGCGAACGCCGAAGTGACTCCACCAATTTCCTGAGCCATTATTCAGCAAGTCACCTTCCTAACCCAACCCTACACACCAATCTCTACCCTACACCCTTCAACATAGAGTCTAACCATTCCCTGTTACATCACAGTTCTTAGTTATCAGCCGCCATTTGCAATAGAAATATTGTCTCATTTGGGGTAACACGGGTAAAGAAAATCCGGAATCAATAAGTTTCACACGACAAGGAGTTAGGGGGTAGGCAGAGTTAATGTCGCGCACGTATCTGAGAGGAAGTGTGTAAGGGCATACGTGTGGAGGCGATAACTTACTTTATGAAGCAGAACTAAACGCAGGAAGGAAGCTATGTTTCATAGTGCAGAAGACCATAAATAGTGCCTGTACTACTATTTACCATATATGTACCGGTGTAGTACTAATAGTAGTAGGAACTGGATCCCGATTTAGCAAATTAATTTGTCAGCATGTAATAATTAGATTTGTAAAAGTAATCTTAGAAATTTTGAATAATTAACTGAAATCCTTGTGTTGAGTAATTTGTATTTTTAGAAATAAGTTAGTGTAGTCTTGCTTTTTCTTCCTTTGTTATGATTATATGAGTAAGATTATCAGGGGTAACTTTTCTTTGGATATGCTACCTTTATTTGTTTTTAGATGTTTTCTCTACAACAGCTGTTCCGTTACACCCTACCAAACGCTGAATAACTCTATCAGTCATCCAAGTTTTACATATTCACAGACTTCGTTGATTGCCCCGTGTTGCTCCAAACACAAGGTCGGAAAGGCGTTAATGAATTCCGTTCCGCCCTATCCAATATACATACCTGGCTTCAAAGGGCCTTCCTTCCGCCCTGCGAACGGCCCTTCGCACTATCTGGGTACAGGTGATAACAGCTGACTTTGCGACAAAGGGCTTACAGGCTTTGCGCCTCTTTGTTCATTGTTTGTTAGCTAACATGGCTTGGTAATAGGCTTGAATATTTTACATACTTTAGTAGGAAGCTAGTCTTATACAGCAGACAAGCACATCGTTTCACGTAACTTCTTTTCCTATATGGGATAGCGTTTGTGAGAGTTTTGTTTAAATTGCTATCAAATAGGCTAGATTATCTAAACCATGCATACATATAGAGATTAGGTATTACTGTGTTGCTTTCATCTTTAATGTGTTTATGATTTCAAGTCCTTTGATATAAAATGATAGTACTGTAGTTGTAGTTATTACCCACATACTAAAAAGCAGCCTTATTGCATTTCATCCAGTGCCTATCTTGTACTTGTATTTGGCAACAGTCTAGAACTAATAATGCACGTTCTTCAATCGGCCACAATCAGTCAATAGAACTCTTTTACTCTCTACCAGCTCTCTCTTTCTCTTTTCTTGGCTTTCCGCTCCTTAATTTCGACCACCACTTCCGCTGCTTTCGAAATGCTAAAGTTAAGTAATGATCTACCGTTTACCGAGTTTAGCGAACTTGTCAAAGGACCCGCATGTTCCACCTTCCCTTCGGTTTCCATCTCCATCCATCACTGAACTTTACACCGAACATATGTTTCCCTTTCATCCTTTCCGTTGACAAACAGCTGTTCTCCCACTATTTATGTCAGAGGACTTAGTTTAATTTCGACATATTTATAATAAAAATGCAGCTCGTTATAATACACTATCGCTTTAGGGCATTTGAATATGTTTATCGGAGAGCTGAATATCATTTGCATCGCGTTTCATGGCTGCGTGCGCGCGCTACACATACGATGCACAACGGACGACTCCGATTTTAAGTACACTCAACGTCTTGCCATCACTGTCTCTCATTTGGGAACCCACATTGCCTGTAATACATTTAAGCGGGGCTTGATTAAAGCAGCAGACTATGCATTCGGATGTAAGGTATGTGTCTACTTTGATGTATTTAGTGCTGATGTTCTGTCCGCATCATCGCCCTATCGCTTGATCTTCCGCGCACCAAATACCAAGCACGAAACCTCTCATGCTGGGAGTCTGACGCTGGGCACGAATGCTCTGGTTTTTGTGCCGGTAATTATGTAAGTACTTTGCGGAACGCATAGCAACAGATCAAGGGTGCTGACGTGGGGGCAAAAACGCTGTAAAAACTATTGCAATTGGTATTTTAAAGTTTTTTTTACAAAAATTACAAAACATAGCTTTTTCCATTCGGGGTGACACGCGTTCCATCGTTTAGAAAACATGTCAGAGTATAACATAGCGTTATACGATTTCCCATAGGGGGTGGCAGAGGCAAAATTGTGCCCTGGATTAACTAGTTATTCATTTTGCGTGACAGGGGGCTATACTATCGCTGGAGCTGGAGACGTCTGAGCCACGTTTGCGTTGTATTTTTTGTAACAGAGAAATAAAGGCATTTTTTGATCACAGATTGCAGTTGTGGTGTACACTTTAGTAGGTTTACCCCAGATTACTTACAATCCGCAGTTTTTGCTTTAAGTAGGATACAAGTACTCACGGTAGGTACCTAATTACATATTTTCCCCGTACCTACCAGCTACAGTTAACCTTTCGATTACCCCAGCAAGAAGTGCCAAACCCCACATACACTACAATTGCTTCCATCACTCAACTGAGTCGTGTAGTTAGTTAACGCTATGTTTTTACTCCCGCATGGTGGAACATTGTTTCATAGTGCAGACGCACTTTGCTAGTATACTTTATCTTCAAATGTGTTTCATACGAGTTGATACTGGCACAGTAGTGCCCACTTCTAGCCAGTTTCTCTATCATCATCGGGAAAGAGAAGCGTTGGTCGACCGGCAGCCAGATGGGTCGGAGACATTACGCATATTGCGGGAAGACTTGGATTCGACTGGCACAGGATAAGTTGGCACAAAAGGGAGGAGGCTTATACCCAGTAGTGGACGGAAACAAGTTTATCTTTATTTTTTGTAAAATCCGCTAGGTGAAGAACCTTCTGGCTGATCTCACACTAGGATACCCTGTTGTCGAAACAAGAACAACCGACACCGTCACTAACCACTCGTATGTAGGTTCTATCATAAATACATACCTCGGCTTCGGTTGAGCCAAGTAATGTCTATTTTATTTAAGAGTAAGCAATGGTGTTGGTAATGAAGAAATTACCAGACGTCTTTTAAAAACCTGAAACATGCTTCAAATCAAAACACAAATTACTTATTACACGGTAAAAGTAGTACCTAGTACATTAGTCAGGATTTTAGTTTAGAACAAGTGCTGCTCTACAAGTGTGTGCTCTACAAGGATGTGACTGCATAAAATGGAAAGCGTCAGCTTGGAGTTTGTAAGACAAACATGATGATTGTGGATCGTGCCAACAACAACTTGCCCGAAGTCACGAAAATTGCGAATTGCAATGTGGTCCAATCATACAACCGCAACATCACCAAAGCCACAAAGACCTGGCTAGTCAGAGTGCTTGTGTTCCCCATATTCCTTTACGCTGCAGAAACATGGACGCTTCGGGAAAACGAGAAAAATAGGATAGATGCTCTCGAGATGTGGTGCTGGAGGAAAATGCTTGGGATATCTTGGACAGAATTCCGTACCAATGACTCCAACTAGTAGGCATTAGGCAGCGCCCTATCACATATAGTCCAAGCTCTTATCCTCACCTTCTTTGGACACGTATCTCGACGCGGCCGTATGTCCATCGAGCGAGTGGTACAGGGCAGAGTAGATGGAACTCCAATACGTGGTAGATCACCAATGAGATGGATGGGCTAAATCAAGGCAGCACTGAATGACCCCCTGTATCAATGCACTAACAAAGCAGCCCTCAGAAAAGAATGGCGACGAAATTGTAAGGCGGGTCATCCGACCAAAATTACGACCACGACCACTCTGTCAAGAGTGATACGACTGAGAAGAATACTTTAGTAGAGTTTTCTTTTACCCTAAGGCATATCATTGAAGCTTTGTTTCCGCATTGATTGACAATACATTCCCCTTGTCAAATTAAGTTTTTTTAATGTAAAATGCCAAGAGCGCCTCTACTATCAGCCCGGTTAGCAACCAGCTACCACGAACAGAGCACGAACATATGCGGATATTGACAGCTGCAGTGTGCACTGTCAACCCCACACACTCAGACACGCACACAATGTGAGTTTTATATGATTTTTATACGATACATAAAATCGACGCGTGTTCCGCACAGTGGGGGTGCTAAATGCCGCCGCGCCGCTAAAAACTGATGTCGCTAAAATGGCGAATATACAAGGGTGATTGGAGTATATCGTACAATCGACAGCTTATCAAGCTATACTATTTAAGTCCGTTATTTGGTGTAAAATCAATTCCTATAGGATTGCTATGGTCTATAGTGTATGGGTTGTGGCAGTGGCACAGTTTTGCCCACACGATAATTATCCTAATGCAGATAGAGATATGGATAGTTGTAAACTGTAGTACATTGCATTAACATTTAAGAGTTAAGTTTGTCTACAGCAAACTTTTTTATGGCCGCAAATAAGTTTTAGCACATTGCATTATAATCACTTGGTGATTGTTGAGGTACTTTTCTTTAACTTTATATGCCAGTAAAACGTAATAATCAATTTGTATTCTTCCAGCAATAATCGAATTCGCTCTAAACTACGAACTCAAACCTAAGTCTAAATAAACTCGACAGCAAGGTAAACTTACGAAGGACCTAAGATATAGTACGTTTAACTCTCAGTCCAGACTCCACCAAGCGTGAAAACATCACTGCACTCATTTCATTTTCAATTTCAGGAGCTGCCTCTCCCCTGTCCTCTCACTCTGTCGAACCTCTCGCTCGCACGCAATCTCCATTAGAGCCATAAAGTGACATTGGGCGTGAGATTGCAAGAGAGAGCTCCCGAACACCATGGAACGTTGATGACAGTGATAGATAGATAGGGCATCTGGTAAATATGTACTTCACTGAAGACAACCACTTTGTTTTTAAGTTTAAGTGTTTGGCGAAATTGAGTGCATTGGCATTGGCACATATTTTAGTATCGGGTCGTAAGAGTTGATGGAGGGTGTAGGGCTGTCAACAGGACTGTCAGAAGCTGTTTACACTGTATTATTAGGGCCACAGCTCTAGTACTACTACCAGCAATAACCGATAGTTGGCAATACCTAAAGTTTATATAGTATCAACCAAAACACAAAAGCTCCTAAAACAAATGCCACATAGAAATGGGGTTGGAGAACCGTCCAGTACGAGCCTTGGAGAGATGTTTGCTTGCTAGTTGCTACCCTCACGATTGTTACCGAGTTAAGTCCCAGACATTTGAAAATATTACAAGACATAGACGTTATCTTTTGGTTTCTTAATTGTTAATAAACTTAGAATAACTTTTAAAAATAGTATTATAACTGTTAAAAGTTACAGCATTTAGATCAATGCAGCAGGCTGAGGAGCGGAGTCAGCGAAACTCGTATAAAAGTGACTTCACGACTCACGTGACATTTGTGAGAAGCTGGGCGGCATGTTGCTGAACTCAAGAAGTCAATTTTTAGGGTTCCGTACCCGAAGGGTGCCAAACGGGACCCTATTACTGAGACTTCTGTCCGTCTGTCTGTCACCAGGCTGTATCTCATGAACCGTGGTAGCTAGACAGTTGAAATTTTTACAGATGATGTATTTCTGTTGCCGCTATAACAACAAATCAAAAGAAATTTAATATTAAGGGGGGCTCCCATACAACAAACGTGATTTTTTTGCTCATTTTACTCGATATTGATAATGGTAGCAGGTAGACGCTTAAAATGTTCACAATATATTGAGTATATTATTTACTTAAAAATAAATAATTTAATTAATATTTAGGGGTGCTCCCATACAAAAACATATTTTTTGTGGTTTTTTATAGATAATGGTACGGAACCCTTCGTGCGCGAGTCCGACTCGCACTTGGCCGGTTATTTTTATTAACTTTGCAGTTTTCCAATCTGCTGCGATGGGCTAGCCCCCACATAAGAATAGTAGTTCCTGGCATCCGTATGGGAATCACAGGAAGCTGTTTTTGTTTTTGTTTGTTTTTACAAGCTTTCGTTAGCATTATTTATGCTGGCTTTAACAATTAAGTAAAGTATTTAACAGTAAAGTAAAGTTTGACAAACACCACAACTTTGAAGTTCAATTGTGCAACAATGTCACAAGTGAGAGTGTCTCGGGACATTGAACAACGAGTATAAAAGGTTCTGGATGATAAACCACTTGGTATTTTTAATAAGGGCACGAGGCCAACGCGTTGCTCACATCACATCACATGTAACTAAATTCGCTGTCCGTCTGTCCGTCCGTCTGTCCGTCCGTCTGTCTGTCACCAGGCTGTATCTCATAAACCGTGGTAGCTAGACAGTTGAAATTTTCACAGATTATGTATTTCTGTTGCCGCTATAACAAAAAATACTAAAAAACAAAAGAAATTTAATATTAAGGGGGGCTCCCATACAACTACGTGTTTTTTTTGGGGGGTTTTTATAGATAATAGTACGGAACCCTTCGTGCGTGAGTCCGACTCGCACTTGGCCGGTTATATTTATTTACAGCTTCTAAGAAAACCACGTTTCTTTCTTTCTAACCTCAAGCTTATTTTGGATAGATTTTGCTATCTAAATGACTGAACAAAAAGCTAAAAGGATGTAAAGATTCAAGATTATAACAGTTTCTTAGGCGTTGAACTGGGTGTTTATTTGTTGCAAACACAAGAAAGAAAGAAAGAAATATATTTATTTGACAAATAAACACAGGGATAATAATAAAAAAAAAAATAGTACACAGTTTATGGTTAAGGTTTAAATGTCACAACTATCACCAATATGTAAAAATGTCTCTAAACTCACTCAGTGTGACCATCACCAAATAATCCACCTTCACAGTCCGATAAGGAAACTAAATCGACTGCAACGATAATTGGACGACCGCCATGCATGACAGCTTGTCCATTGGACGCTTTGTGGATATTGTGATCCCCTTTTTCTATTGCCAAAAAAAAAAGTTGGGATTAGTAATTTGTTATTGATTGAAGCCTGCCCACCCTCACGAGTTCGTGACTGCTCATGTAGAAATTGATGTACCGACTGAATTGATATTACGTGTAATTGGTACCTACATTTCATTGGTTGGAAGGTATTGAAAAGGTTGGAATGACCATAAGCTATTATGTTTTTGCTCTATATTGAACAATAAATATGGCAAAGGCAGACACATGAATGTCCATCTCAATTTTCTCATGAATTGTGTACCTAGTTTGCTCAAAGTGATTGGCGATGTATCCGTTATTCGCCAATAAGCAAGTAGGTACTACGTTTGTTAATAAATTATTCAGATAAATGATGATAACGGAACGTTTATCAAAATATATCATTCTTGACGTATATACGCTTAACCTCATTTCAGTTCCACTTCCACCCTGTTTAATTAATATAATACCATAAACGATACAGTTCGCAACACGTTCCTTTGGCTTTTCTTCTTTCATCACCTTACCCTCTGCAATGCTCAGAGCCAAGGAAAGTTGGCGCTGCCTGTACTTATTACAGCACCCAATCTCATTGGTATTTGAGACTGGTTGGTCCTCCGACCTGTATACTGAACCTTTATCGCCTCTATGGCACACGAAATAAGCATTTTACAAAGTCGATATGCTTTATGATGGCGACTGTACCAGTCTCGGGTCAGTCAGTGGAGCGAGCGCCATTGTACTCCAACTATAGCAGCTCTAATATATCTCGGGAATCGAGAATCCACTGTTACTGTTACAGAGACCTGGCGCTCAATGTGAGGAGATTTCTTGAGAATTTCCTATCAAAGGTTCAAAGGGAATGAAAGTTATTATGAGAATTCTCTGAGTCAAACAATTGTTGAGTGTATTGCTACGAGCTGTGTTTAGAGTCGGACATAAGAGGCATTCAAAATTCAATAATTCAAAATATTTTACTACCGTAGATATTCAAAAAAATTTGCAGTTTGTACATATTTCAATATCTATTTAATAATAGGTTCTGCTGAAATAGTACAGATAAAAATATAAGCATAATTTAATAATTTGTTAAGAATGAATTAGTTTATAAATTGAATAAATTATTTAAAATTGTTAAAATAAGTATTTATTGTCAAATGTCCATATAAAATAAAATCTATTCTCACTCATTTCATTAACTAGTATTACGTTCTGTAAGGATTAAAACAAATATTAAGTTTCGCCTTTTCCCATACATACGGGATGAAAAATTAAATATTTCTGCTGTATGTATTGCATAATACCTACGTACTTACGTAAGTCCTTAATGTATTTAGGTACAGGACACTTGCAGGGTAATGTTTAATTTAACTTTCGTTTATAAATTGCTATTCATAAACAAAGCAAACGCGTAGATTTACTGCCGTCTCTCATACCAACAACAAAGTCAAGCGAATACCGACTACGGAACCATAACTCCGAGATAACAACAGTGGCAGTTAAATTGTGCGTGAACGGAACTCCAAAACAAAGAACTTTCTCTTCGAGCAATTTTATTCAACACTTTTTAGTTTCCAAACTGCATAAATCTAAATTGTAAAATATAATAAAGTCTCAGGCGATAAATAACAATCATTAAACTTCATCGTCCTCCATAACAATTAATATTTCAAACTTCCTTTGTCCAACACCATCTGACCATTTTTAATGTTTCCCACAGCATTCTCGAATGTCCACTTACAACCCCTTTTATAATAGAAATGGCCTCATACAGTGTTAATTACTGTGTAAAAAATCTACTATAGTTAAGTTAACCCTTCGTGAGCAAAGTAATCTCACATTGTGTATGCAAAACGAGAGTTTATAGCACATGGATTCAAACGACCCTTATGAGAGAACATAATGCGAGCGCCCGTATCGACCGAGCCAAAGAAATCCTTAAAAAAAGTTTTAGTCCCTTTTAGTTGGATCTCATGTTACCTGACATGTTTATAGGTTACATGCGGTTGTAAACTTCGTATTTTGTCTCTCTCGGGTTTTATTTATAGTCGGCTTTCGAAAGTTTTTAATTATCACAGCTGATGCCCGTGCGCGCCCCTATGCCTTTGCGTTATTTCTTTAAAAGTTTATATTACGCCTTTGATTCGTCTATTTTTATGCTCTTAAAGACATAACTTCTAAAGAACCGTATATAAACTTGTTTCACTTGTTTGCGTCAGCTCACGACACACAACGATTAACTTATTTAAATAAGACATTTGTATTATAATTAAATTGCGCAATTCATAAAACTGAGCACTATTTTTAAACACACTATATTTCTGTAGGTACCGAAATTAAGGAAACTCATAGAACGAGGCCAGTTGAATTGTTAGTTTTTTTTAGATATTCTTTTACTAAAGCTATCCTTGACTTGGCCTCTTATGGCCTGCAGAATAAGGCATTTTGAGTGGGTCTTATGATATTTATCTACTTTAATAATTATTCTAAATATGTAATTTGACATCGTGAATTCGTGACATAATTTTGCTGCAAACAATATGATGTGCTTGCTTAGCAAGGCCTGTGTGACCTAACTTTGTAACGCTAAACTGGCAATAACAAGTGTTCTTTGTTCATGTTATTATACTACATTTACAGAAGGTCAGGACAAGGACAATATATCTAAACCATGTCATTCAAACAACAGAAAGGTAAACTAATTAAAATATATTTGACTATGCACTCGCAGGGCAGCCCCTATCGCTAGAAGGGTTAACGCAACCCTTTTCATTTGCGACTGTCTAAATAGAGTCCTGTATATTCACGTTTCCCCGCAAGGGCCTAGACAAATAGATGGTTCACCGATCCCTTCGTCTTGGTTAATATCAGGAAGAAAATGATATCCTGGTGGTTTCAAAAGTACCCGAAGGTTTTACGAGTGGACTGAAACCACAGATAACACTAAAAGTAGGTAACTGAACAAAATACAAGAAGTGTGGTAATAGTCACGATCGCTACCGGCCTACTCGTTTGAACAGACGACACGTTTGTGTTATTTATTTCTTCGACAAAAGGTACCAGAAACAACGTTTTTTGCTGTTTTTTGCTCCCCAATGCCCTAGAGTGGTGCATGTGTGTAGCTGCTGTAGGGAGCATTCCGTCACGGACCGACTCCACCAGGCCGGGTCCATTTCCTCTCACAGCTGTTTTAATTGGAAACAGTCATAGAAGGTGAAGATTTTGGGTGAAACAAGGTTTTTAAAACAATATCGAATAGTTTGCTGCAATTTCGAAGAGCAGAATTAATTACGAAACCACTACGAAAATACTAGCGAGCGACCAACGATAAAATAATTCTAGATAAGTTTAAGGCTCACAGATTGACCGTGAATTTCAAAATCATCAATATAGATAAATTCTACAAACCGTTGTAAATGTATTATTTATTGCTAATCTTTTGTCAATTCGCGGCGCGGATGCATGGTCTGCAGGTTTTGGGTTACCTAGATATCGCTTAGAATTACGTTGTGTTTCCGCCTTCTATTGTTCTAAGTAGGTAAAATTTGTTGTTTTTATTTGCTTTCTTGATAGTATGCTTTCCGCACAAGTTTCAAATGAACACATGAGCAGCATAAATTAATTGCAACCAATCATCCGACATATTGTTAATTGACCTTCACGGCTGCTAAGTACTAATATTGTTCATAAATATTCGCGTTTTATTAAAACTCTTTGTGGCAAAAAGGTGCATGCAACCAATTATACTAAATAAATTGATTGTATTAAAAATGCATGCTAATTGAATGTTAGTAATTAACACTCGGTAATTGAAGATACGCAAAAACAGATTTACATTTATCATATAGAAACCAGTCTGTGATCAACGACAAATTAGTGCTTATAACTAATTCTGTTTTGGAGCGAGTTTTATGAGGCCTCCTTTGTTGTTGGATGAATGTGGCAATTCCTGGTAACGTATCCCAAATCGCCAGCTTTAGCCGACCGAAGTAGGCGCGACTTACGAATGGCAAGCTAGCATCAAAGCTTCTATCAATCATAACGGAAATCGGTACAACCCAGCCAGGGTACCAAGACCCTCAACTTGGGAAGGGTAATCCCCTTATCTGCTGCTGTTAGAGTGGCGTCGAGGGGGGTAGCGGGTCAGAATATAATAGAAGTGCTGATCCAAGTGTAGGCAGCAATTTCGCGGCAACTGCCTCCCTCGGGAGAGCAACCCTAAGGTTTTGTTCAGCGGGTTCCGCAGAATGGGGCGATTTGGGCTCAGTGCTAAATGTTTGTCCTTTCAAGCTTTTATTCTGTGTGAAAATATGAAAAAAGTGACAGTTGGTGCCTTCCTGTGATGGTGAACAATTGTCAACAGATTCTTTTATTATTTTTTACGTGATAAAAATCGGACATCCCAACATAAACTAAACTAACTCTCGTTTGAAAGAAAGAGAAAGTTTTTATTTTGCCAAAACTAAAAACAAACAAAAAACATACAGAAACAAAAATAATTATTATACTGGCAAATTAGGAAGGGTCTCAGCATCTGATTTGTTAGAAAAAATACCTGATTCATATCGATATCATTATCACTATGTCTATCTGTATATTGTATACTATCACGTAATTAAAAATTCGGTAAAAACACCGGTCTCCCAGATTGTTCTTGGTACACGTGAACGAGGAATAACGACCCCTTATTGGTACACGTGAACGAGGAATAACGACCCCTTATTGGTACACGTGAACGAGGAATAACGACCTCTTATTAGATCGCGAGAATATTGCAAAACCTTATCTTCAAAAACAAAATGATCCATCACAAAATAATCAAGTCGTGATACTACTCCTTGCAGCCAATTTGCTCCTAGTCCGACTACGTCATAGTCATATCACGTAAGATTGGTTTTATTGAAATCGATCACAAAAGAATCACTTTGTGTAACCAGTTCATGTTGGATTTTTTACAGTAAATGCAGATCCAAGTTAGACAAACAAAATTAGCATTGTAACGAGCATTTTTTTTATTTAGAATCAGCAATTGGAATTAATTTATTGATACCCGAACGACAAAATTATAAGATTCACAAAGCCAACTCCCACATAGGAATAATAATGTCGTAATATTTTTTTTTCGTTTTAGTTACCTATACCACTCAACTCAAAGTGGCGCCATGATATCGTCTGAATATCCATTTTTAGATATAGCCTGTTATATTATGCCGAATATCGGTAAACTCGAGAACGCAGCTACTAAACTACAAAAATTCAGCTATTTTTGAATTAAGATATTTCTATAAAGCCATTTGCAGAATAAATTATATCAGAATCTTACCACAGCCGACAGAAGGTTCCATCAACAAACGAGGGATCGACTCTATTAATCATCATCACGAGAAGTGACAAACTGGAGTTTTGTAACAATTTATTAAGAAGGGAAGTAGTCTTGGGGCCCACAAGGCCCCTCGGCTGATGACATTGTGATATTGAACAGTCACTTTATTTCGTTATAATTACTTTGATGGATCTCTCTTTGTGAAACTCTTAACAATTCATTTCTGTAATCCTGGTTAGTGCGAAAATGATTTTTTAAGTATCTGACTCATACTCTATTCGCAGCTTGATTGCCATTTAAATACGATTATTCCAGTACATTATGCATGTTATAAAATTGGACTTAGTAATTTGACACAATAATAAGATGACATATTACCTAGAATTTCCATTTTATTATACACAAAACTTGTTCTAGTGACGGAAGATAAATAGATAATTATCTGACGCCCACGTTTCGAAGTTAAAAATATTATAATAATTAACAGGAAGCCAGGAGCAGGTATCTGGCGGGCGACAAAGCTCTCGAGATGACGATATTGTCAACCACTTGAGTAAAACAAAAAGGTAACAAAGACTCCACTTACTTGTTGCCAGCAGCTTCAGATGCTCTTATCATATCATAAATTTTAAATGCATCGGATCATCACATGCTGTGCACATGACCCCCTTATATGGAAAATTATACCCACGCAAGACAAAACCTTAATAGAATAAACCTAAAACAGAATTTCCATCAACAATGCCAAGACGCGTTGATATCAAAGCGTTGTTGCTAGAATTACATTTTGATGAAACAGTACTTGACGTAAAAGCTGTTCGGTGATGCAATTTGGACCCTAAGATGGTTAAGGGAGACGTTGTTTTAGAAGTAACGGTGTTGTGAATGAGGCAAGTGGTAATAAAGTGTGAGTTAGGGAGTTTCTCGGAGATGCTGTGTGACACATGCTGAACGCACAACACTTTACAATAATTAAATTACACATGCTCCTACAGTGTGAGAGTCGTAAACTTGTCTATTGAGCTTAAACGCATTTTCAATTAAACTGTATTTACTACATGTAACACACAGCTAGTAGGGGTACCTAATAACAGAGGTCTAGGATCTTGTTAAATGTTGGCAGAGTTTTCGAGTGCAAGGAAGCAATATGTTTTACGATATATCTCAATGTTACTCAAATTGAAGCCGTAGGAGTAACCTGTAAGCAATGACGTTATAAATGGAGTACAATGTATTTTGATTTACTTATCTATTTTCAGTAGGCAATAAAACTTGGAAGTTTTAAATACTCCTGCTACAATTTAAGAAGTCTAGAGATAAGAACAAACAGCGATTGCACATTAAATTGCATTGGTTTATGGTCCATTTTCAAAAGTAGTTTCCCCTCATTTAACATTTAAATATCATCCCTTAATTAGTATGAACAAAGAAGCGGTCGTTAGTAATCACCATGGTGTGTTGTTAAACCGCTAAACCCTGCTCTTATCATGGACTTAACAAATCATCACAATTAAGGAGCAAGTAGAAGTTATCCTGCTGGTACTCAAATGTGTAGGATTAAGGATATTACGAGATCAAAGAACAAATAACTTGACGCGTAAGGCCTTTGTTTAAGTTGCATTAATTACTCCATCTTGTTGTAGCATCCTTTACCGGGGCGCGGCGCGGCGGTACGACGTGCTATTTTGGTGTCGGTAAATAGGTATCTGTATCAGCTGAAAATAACTCTACAGTTTATTCATTGAAAATAGAGTCGTAAGGATGAAATCGAATACGTTTATTTACATAAATACAGAATTACATAAAAATATATTACACACATAATATTAAAATATAAAAAAAAAACATAATGTAGGTATTTCACGTGATCAGGCTGTCAATAAAGTATTCCTGCTCCATCTTCACATTGAAGGCCCTGACATGTTTCCGAGTGCCTCTTATTCTCATTAAAACTGCTCTTTTAACTGAGATTTGTATTTTCACTTTCAGCCAGTACACTATTTGAGAATATGCGTTTCCCCATTTCTCATTAAGCTTAGATGCGGTTTTTTAACTGTTATATTCAAGTCCTAAGGCTCCATCGCTTGAAATGACTAAAGGGGTGAATAAGGCTCTTAGGTCTTCAGCTGCTCGGTCGTATTTTGAGTGTTTCTCTCGGCTATGTCTCTGTGCTGTTTTTTGCCAGGTGAGGTTATTAAGAGTAAGGATTGATTACTTTGTACTGATGATACTACAAAGTCATCAGAAAACAGAAAGCCGCACATTAGCGGACCTCGTGACCTTTCTAAAAATGTATACGTGTAGACAGAATTAGTAGCTAGCAGGAGTAGACAAAGCGCGCCCCTATCTCATTATTTCTTAGCCCGAGCTTCTCTCGGGCGGTCGGAAGCTAAATCGAGCTTTCGCTACCCTGCACTCCCCGAGGCTACTAATTACGTTACACTACCTCTTGCTCTCGACTTTATCTCGAAAGTAATTGTCGGTATTTGTGACTAAGATGCTAGCACAGCTAGTGCTATTACTTAGTTATTTGTGCGTGGCTTCGGTGAAGCGTAATTCTCTTGGTGACTACAGTACAGACTATTTAGTGCGACTTGTATGCATTTTGGCACGTTAAGCTGTGACGTCTTGTGTAAGTAACATAATGATTGGTATGATATAATAATGAAATACTCAAGAGTGATTGATAGATATACATCACACTGAACCAACTTACCGTGAGCACGAATTGCTGAATGATGCTGATCTTCAATGTTTGTGTTATCATTAAAACAGTTCAGTTTCTTAAGAAAATATTCTAAGAATTATTCGCCACCATCTTATCGAACCCATCCAAATTAAATGTATTCAAGAAAAAAAATACCGTAAGTCTACGACGATGGCGGACTAACAAAACAAACGTCAATATTTAATCTGTGTCTATATCCGGATACCCGGCCCGGGCAGCTATTATTTATTTATTTATTTAATATTTTAAGGTATGATGACGTCGGAGGAATGGAAGCCTTCGCCATATTTCTGATTATAAAGAAATAAGTCCGTGATTTCCATTTGTGACTTCGGAATAATCTCCTATGAATATTTGTAAACTTTATGTCCCTACTCTTTCAATACATAGAGCTTACACTTTAAAATCATGTAGGCTGATGCGGTCATCCGCCACGTCAATAAATGTATCCGGACTTTAAACTTAAAAGGTTTGTGTTGTAAGTATTGGAATCTATATTTGCATCTACCTAATTAATTCTAACAGAAAAATGGTCTTTAACTTCAACTTCACTTTCTCTTATTTCATAGACTACAAAAAGAAAAATTGCGTTAAACCAAAACGAAGCGAAACGTTTACGTCTCGATAGTCATTACGATTTCTTTTCATATTTTTTCCACTTTTTTGCTCCCGGAAATTAATTCGCCAATTATTTTCCATTGTAGGGATTTCTTTGTTTGGTGCTAGGGTCGGTCCGTTTTCCCAAAAGTTATTATATTAAATTCGCGTAATATCTTAATACATACTGCCGAGGGCGCAGCTCTCTAATGAGACTAATTTAGACGCTTAATTAATGACCCGATTCTGATGAAGTATTATAATTTTGCGAAAGACAGAGAGGTTGATAATGAACTTACTTCATTCAGAAATTCGACTTTTACAAATGTCAGTGAAATTTCAAAGTGAGCAAAATTATTGTGTTCTTGAGAGGCTTTCGTTTAGGTATGATTACTGCAATTCAGGTGTAAATTGGATCCACGCCTCCCCTTTATTTAATAAATACTTAATTAAGCAGATGATGGACGTCATAGTCTAAATCAAACCAAAGCAAAAAACGGCGTAACAATCAAACTCATGAAGGATAGAAAATAAATAGTTGTACTATTCGTGTAGTTTAACTGATGGTGATGCGGTTCCACCTTCAATTGATCTACGAGATAAGTACGCGTTTTGTTCCCGAGGTATTCCCACACAGCTGCTACGCACTTCCATAGAACATAACAAAGAGAAAAGTCAGTATTTGCACACCTCTCGCAATAAACTTCAACGAAATGTTATTTCGCCACACAAAGTTCCATAAAGAACAATTAGCGACTTTATGAGGAGTCAGGTCGTTAAACCTTCGGCCGAAGAGATCTCGACGACGTAAGATGTTATTTATAACCGTTATATTAGAGCACAACAACTCACGTACAATACTAATAATAATATTAAAGTTTTGCGACAGAGACTAGCGATTACTGAACTTTTACGACCACAAGCTCCATTGTCCCGAGTCTTAAAAACCTAATGTCATATGCTCCCAAGCTTAAAGTAAACCATGCTCCTTTCCCATAAGACTCAACGGAGGAGATAAATATTGTTGTTGTTAGATACAAAGTCTTTGTGATTATTACCCACTTTATTTATGACGAACGTTTTGGTGACAACTAAAAATAATTAGTCAAGCGAAGCAAGCCTAACACTAATGTAACCTTACGAAGAAAGTTTAACACCTATTGGTTTGCTTGCGCTTTGACTTTGACCTAGCGATAAGTTCTTAGTTTCTACAAATATCATCTCAAATAGATTACTTTTTTCTAAGCTGCGCTTTTTGCTAGTTTTATACCTAGATTGTTAATTTAAGGCCTAACGAGTAAGTTCCAATGCTTTCTTTTGAGATTTTATGCTACAAGACTTTGTTTATTGACCGTTCGATGTCGGTCTTTTCGATGGGCTTCATAACTTTCTATAACTTCCAAATAAGTATCCCACCGTTACGCGATGCTGAGTTTGAAGCTATAAATACGGTCCTGTCGCCTCGACTCAACACTTGGCTTACCAACCGTTGCGGGTTCGAGTCCCGAAGTCAGTGTGTGTATCTCCTGGATGGGCATGACTCGTTTCCCTTTGTTCCGTTCCGAAAATACCCTCGCGAAGATGTTTCAGCCAAATTAAAGCATCCACCCACTCGTTCATATTTCGTTTAACTCATTAGGCCGCCCTCGAGAGGTCCGTTAATTAGAAAATCGTATTAACCCACTTTTGACAAAGAGACCCATAACTCGGTGGGGAAGAAAAACTCTTCTTTCGCATTACATTCCCCTTCAACTCGGAGCCTTAATTATATACTCCATAAAAATGCAAATAGCTCGCTCGCATTTCACCGGGAACCTTCGTCGTTGCAATTTAAAAAAATAAAAGTGACAAAATGAGTTTTTTCCCTTTTTTCCTCCCTCTTCCAGCGCTCATTATTCTCTCTAATTTTAATAAAACGTTCCGCTGCTGTCGAATCTGGATGCTAACTAAGATTTCGTTTAGCTAAACGCAACGCAACGGCTTTCTTTCCTTTCGAGGGGTTCAAATTGGATTTGCTTTGTGCGTTGATTTTCGGACTGTTTTCAATGTTCATCAACCGGACGCTGAAATTAGGGAAGACTAATGAGCGAGAAAATGTAATATCCTGTTGACTTTGCACAAAAAATCGAAAACTACCTTCAATAAGAAAACCGTGTCTGGTGTTTACGCATTGTTAAGTTGATAGATTTAATTCCCGTGACGGGGTATCTATTGGCCAGAGGCTAGTAGATGTTCTGCGATTTTCACACCTTTATCAAAAAGGCTTAGGTTTAAGCAATCACCAGATATAATGAAATATAACGCCCAAAAAATCGTAAGTACTTACCAGAATTTAATCCCCATTTTAATATGAAATTATCACCAATAAACGTAAAGTGTGCTAACCTAAACAAGGCAATTATCATCAGAATAATCGCTGAGCTACCCAAAAAGGCCACGCATGCAGCAAATATGTACTCGCATTTTATTTAAAAAATATATCCAAATATGTTACACAATTTTATCCTAATAAAGTAAATTAATATACAAAAATCATTGTTTACCCAAAAAATATAAATTAAGTTCTAAAGGTTCACCGATACTGCCGTAAAATGTTTACTAAAGGCTGAGCTTCTTAGAGCTTTCAATAAAATAACGGCCACAAAAAAAAAAACATTAGTTTGCATTCATTTATTAATGGCTACCATTTAAAGCGGCAGTTGCATATAGTAGTTTTGGTAAGTAAAAAATTATAAAATGCATGTTTAATAACGATTTCGCGCGTGCGGTGTGTAGCCACGGTGGGATGGGTGGGAATAAAGCCGCGAGACTCAACTAATTTGCCATCAATATAATATACTTGGTTATATGCATAGATTTTATGGCAAACGTAGTGATATATTTGGGTAGTAATGTCACAAAACTTTGCTAGTTAAAATTTGCTGCACGCGTGGCCTTTTTGGGTTATGAAAAGTTTTTGTAGAGCAGGTATGACTTATATAGCCCGAAAGATTTTGGTACAGGTTTTATTTATTTGTACATATTATATATTTTTTGGATGAGGCTGTTTAGGGTAACGCTTGTTTTTCTGAAGGTCATTTAATTTCATCCCTATCAAAAATATCAGTCACACAAACAATAGTAAGGGTACATTGGTAGTGCAACTAATCTCAAAGATCAAGGCTATCTTTTTTGCAATCATCAACATACAGTCATGATTATCAACATATTGTAATAATCAGCTGACGACAAGTGATATAATATTTCCATCATTATTAATCACCCGATAAAAACTCTTCGAAGGAGATAAAAAATCGATAAAAAAAACTGCTGTAAAACCTCCTGTAGTTACTGAGAAGTGTTTTAAGTATGTAGTAGACAGGCTGTCTGCAGCTCAAGTTTTTATATGAGATACCTACCTATATCTATATCAAATCAACTTATATGTAGCCATAGACTAGCTCCCAGAAAATGCAAAGAGAAAGCGTGGCCGGTCTGAACAGGAGTGTTGAAATTAAATCAACAGCTTCGACTGAATAAGACAAGGACTGGAGGGAGATCGCTCAGGATTGGATAGAGAGGAAGAGGGGTAGAGAGGCCTTTGCCAAGCAGTGGGACATAGTTAGGCTCGTAATAATAATAACTTACCTTTAGTTTGCGACAGGTTGATATGTCACACGGGGAAGACACAATAGTTTTGTCGCCCCTCTGCCTGCACCGCTGTGATAGTATTTGACGACGATAGAAAAGCCTCATCGTACTCAAATGATAATTTATCACGACTTCCCGATTGCCATCCCAACCTGAAGCTTAGACATTACTTAGAGTGCATAAAAAATCACATAAAAACTCCACCTCACTGCACTGCACTATGTGGTTGTTGTGTAAACCGACGATGCGAGGAGAGGATCGGGTCATCGGCACAGTTTTGATGTCTCGAAGATTCCGTTGACATAAAATGGTTGCAACATTGTCTCTGTTGTGTTCGTTAGTTTTCAGATTTAACTACTTGCCAGCAAAGTTTTATTTTCAAACAAAATAAAAATAAAATGTTTTTGACAAACATTTACGTTCCGTGTTTCGGATGATACGTTAAGCCCCGGCTACTACCATCGCTACTTGGTAGTCTTCGTAATATGTAGTAGTCGTAAAATCCCCTTTACCAACCCGCACGAGCCAGCGTGGTGGAGTATGGCTCAATCTTACTCGTTCCGGATAAAGGCCTGTGCTCCTCGGTGGGGACATTCATGGTCTAAATTTGCTTTTACTTGACAAATAAAAGTTGGTGGGTGCTTTGCAAAACCTAATCACGAATATCCTGAAATCTTAATTATCTTATCTAAACATATCACTTTCAAAGCCCTTAATTGTAAAGCAATAAGTGTTAAATTGGCGAGAAGTGCGCGCGCGCCACGCTGTCTCCTCGTGCTGTGTCGGGCCAGGGAACGAGCTATGAGACGAGCCCGCTCAGCAGGAATAGAGATAAGCTCGCCTTTGTACATGTTTTTGCTATCTGTATGTCATGTGAGTACAATAAAGAAATTACGAATAGGCGATACGTGAGTTTTGGAAGCTGGAAATAACAAAAAATCTTTCAATGGTACGTTGTTTGGTAGAAGTGTAATTTTCCTGAATTAAATTGATGTGCTATGTGTATAATTGTACGAGGATCTTAACAAAAGAACATTGGCTAATTATGCCTTGCTAACTCTCGAGCCAGTAGTTGCCATCGCCCCGTGAAACCTTTTTGGACCGTTTCTTTTTGCTTTGGCTTAAAAAGCAGTTGATATTTACCTATCACAGATTAAATTAAGGTATCAATTAGAATCAGTCGGGCTAGGAAACAAGCGTGTTCACATCACACCAGTAGCATATACGTCATGTGAACTCGTGTGGCCACGACACTCCCGCATCGCATGGCTGCCTCATGCGACCGGTCTCAAGATTACGGCTGTAATCTGAAACAATTGACTACGGTCGAGTGTGCTTCAGTACGGGCACAGAATCACGAATACTACGTTACGGTTTTGTACGATAATACGTATAGAAATACCATTATGTTAATTGGTTACATGTGTAACTGTCGCAAGAGGTTGTTATTGTTATCCAGGATTACGACATGTCTTAATTGTCCTACAGAAATAGCAACCATATCTTGCGCAAGCCGCAGATTTTCGTCAACTCGCACAGAAAATACAAAAACATTGGGAAAAGTTATGAGCTTAAGATTACGATGCCCGCGTTTTGGCAAATTGGGAACTCGGCTCCAGAAAAGTTTTAATACAAACCTTGTTTGTATTGTTTTAGCCAGAACAAAAGCGAACTTAACGCTTGCACCAAATTTCCAGAGTTGGTCGGTACAAGACAGATTAACAAGGACAGGCGGTTTGTTTTACTTCATATCTCGTGAGCTGTGGCGGTGAGCTATGCCCTTGTCACGCATTATGAAGTTAGTATTGGATAACTGGCTTACACTGGGCGGGACGCTGACTCCTGCCACCTTCTTTTCTTTCGAGTACCAACTCCTATCGGTCGGCTATCATTTTTAGGGTTCCGTACCCGAAGGTTGCCAAACGGGACCCTATTACTGGGACTTCGCTGTCTGTCCGTTCATATTGTTACCCCGATGTTCCGGCTCTGATAGGTTTGTCGGTGGTGTAAAAAAACCATCCTGCGAGGTTTTGAACCCAATGGGTTCTTCAACCAACCTTCATGAGAGACAGGCGCTGTTTCTGTGTAACATACAAACGTAATGGCACGTCTTTTTCATACGGGGTGGCAGAAACATATACCTACTGCCATACAGCAACGCTACGCTCGCTCGCTACGCTTGGAAGTCATGGCGGAGTAGTATTATCTCTTCTGTGGTCATGGGTCTTTAGTTCGGTAGGTATGTTCTTTATCATTTATCCCCTTGATGCATAAACTATACAATTTTCAGTTATGTGTTTGCGATCTGACCGATTTCGGTACGACTCTTCATCTCTGTACCCGTGGCTCTTTGTCTTCCACGTATACACGTGTAACATATCGTGGTAAATTGTGTACTGACTTATAACCTATTTGTGAGTAATCGCCTTAGGTGAGTTTACACACACAAGCGCATGCATGAGCGTGTATGGAAGACCTTCACGTTATCTAATACCTAATACCGAGTAAACACGGAAAGGGATTTTGTTTGTTATACGAATTATTTGCAGAACACATAGGTAATACACAGGGTGGAACTAAAGTGTAGGACAATATTGCTAATAACTTTAACTATAAACAATTAGGGGGCACGGCAGTGCCCCCGCCAAGTCGAGCGCGAAGCAAACACTGCCGTACCATCCTTTACTGGAACCATTTCGCCGCATTTTCAGGCCCCTATTTGAGAACCTCTGGATAAGACCAGAACGCAGAAATTTTCGTCATCTAGTAAGCTACAATCACATACTTATAATCCAAAATTTCAAGTCTGTAGGTCATTTAGTTCCAAAGTTATTCGAAAGCAAAGTTTCGCATTTTCGACACTCACTCACTCATGATCATCATAGAACTAGTTGTTAGGTATCAGTTCAGTTCAGTTCAAAAATTTTATTGACCATAAAATCATACATATTACTTAGTCAACGTCAATATAATATTAATATTTTGTATACTACCGCCCGTTCGGAAGTTGTGGGCTTAGGGATGGAGCAAAGAAGGGCAAGAAACCTCCCCCGTACCTCTTTTAAAATATCAGAGCCTTAAAAATACAATGTTATGTATTTCTACTTAAGTCTAAGGAAATACACCGAGGAGAGACGTACTGACTCAGTCCATCGCCCCTCTTTGGATTTCTGTGCGCTGAGATGGTAAAGACCATGCAGTTCTGTCATCTAAATATTCTTTTACACTGTAATATGACTTCTTCAATAGGCCGTTTTTGACATAGTTTTTGAACCTCCTTTCTGGTAGGTCCGTTGCTTCATTAGGTATTTTATTATAAAAACTAACACATACTCCCATAAAAGAGTGAGCAACCTTACTGAGTCTGAACGCGGGCATAGCAATCTTATTTCTATTTCTAGTGTTAATACTATGATTATGACCTAAAGTCTTAAATAAACCTATGTTTTTTCTGGTATACATGATATTTTCATAAATGTATTGACAGGTAACAGTAAGTATATTGATATTTTTGAATTTGTATTTTGAATCCAACACTAGATGGGTCTGCCAGTCTTCTAACTCGCGCTGGTGAAGTGTTTTTCTATTAGTATATAAAATCAATTTATCTTTCATTCAATGGTCAGTCAGTCAATGGAGTCTGTCAACTTCTGTCATACTCAGGTACCTTATGGGGGTCAAAGGTCAAAACACCAGTACTTCCCATAGACTCCGGTGCTGAAATTTGGTGCAGAGTTAGGTTTTAATAGCAACATAAAGGGAAACCTATACAAGGTGACTTTAAAATATCGATCAATACTTTGGGAAATGATGGTGCCCATAGAATAATAACTTTCCCCAAGAAAAAAAATTTTGGGTCTCCCATAGTAAATTGAAAACAGCTGATCGGGGCAATGGACGGGACGGGACGGGACGGGACGGGACGGGACGGGACGGGACGGGACGGGATGGGACGGGACGGCACGGGACGGCACGGGACGGGACGGCACGGGACGGCATGGGACGGAACGGCACGGGACGGGACGGGACGGCACGGGACGGCACGGCACAGGACTGCACGGCACGGCACTGGACGGGACGGCACGGGAAAAAAATTTTGGGTCTCCCATAGTAAATTGAAAACAGCTGATCGGGGCAATGGACGAGATGGGACGGGACGGGACGGGACGGGACGGGACGGCACGGCACGGCACGGGACGGCACGGGACGGCACGGGACGGCACGGCACGGGACGGGACGGCACGGGACGGCACGGCACGGGACTGCACGGCACGGCACTGGACGGGACGGCACGGGACGGCCGACCGACCGACCGACCGGCCGACCGACCGACCGATAAAACACGATGTGTCAAATAAGAAAATCTAATAAAATAAATGAATATACCCACGTTTCTACAAAAAGAAGTGAAATCCCACCAAAACATTCTGTAAAAAACTAGCCAAGTCTCGATGGAGCTGCTCGTTTATCTCTAAAAAGTAATGAAATCTAGACAAAGGCGTGCCAAGTCTAGGGTTCCTTACTGCGATTTCTTTATTATTATAGTTAATGTTGTGTGACTTGGCCGTTTAACATTCTTTATACGTTAGTGAGTACAAGTCAATTTTGAACTGCGTCGTATTTAATTACAATAAATTACAAGTTGCAAGTTTCCTGATAGTATATAAAGGAATTCTATTTTAAGCAAATTAGTATGTAAAATACAACAGATATAACATAGGTAGTTACAACAGATATAACATTACGTGTAAACAAAATTGACTTGTACCCACTAACGTATAAAGAATGTTCAACGGCCAAGTCACACAACATTAACTATAATAATAAAGAAATCGCAGTAAGGAACCCTAGACTTGGCACGCCTTTGTCTAGATTTCATTACTTTTTAGAGATAAACGAGCAGCTCCATCGAGACTTGGCTAGTTTTTTACAGAATGTTTTGGTGGGATATATTTTACTCTAATGATTAGAACACTAACGGCACTAAATAACCGATTGGTTAGATTAGAGTCTAATACATTATAACCTTATTAGAGTCTAATACATTATAACCTTATTACGGTTATAGTGCCGTTTCTGTGTTACGCTAATAACAGAAATTAAAATTGATCCCCTCGTCGCGCATGAAATGGATGACCTAAATCATTAGGTATAACCACAAACACCATAATAAATTATACTGTTTATCAAAGGAATCCCACTTTTCTAAGACAGATGGATCGTTGTCCTGTAAGTGTTGTACATATTAGATACCCCTTTAGGAATTTATAGGTAAGTTTAACGTAAAGTATAGATAATATAAAGATAAGATTACTGTGCAAGCGGCCATCAAAAAGAGAGCAGCCCTAAAATAAAATTATGCAACGCGATGTTTTTTCATAATAAAGTAATTCAGGTCCAGGAAACACGAAGCTTTGAGATAAGCCATTAATCTCGGTGGTTATACGATGGCGACATTAGCATCCTCCAACCGGAACATACCTATGATAGTAAACCTACGTAAGTTAATTATAATACAAACAGAGTAGTTGAACAAGAGGTAAAATTATGAGGAAGCAAAGATATGACTAGCAGACCGCCATCGCCACTGCAAAGTTAGTGAAGTTGAGTAGAATCAATAAGTCCTAGATCTGTTTAGATGGAAGAAAATAGCATATGAAAAATAAGAAAAATGCATTAAGTTGGTAAAGAAACATGAATCCGTTATAGTTGAAGAGTAACAACATTAATATAGTAGTAACATGAATGCGTCAATTCATCATCAATTTAATTCAGTTCATGGTTTCGTACAGTCTGAGAGTATTTTTTGCTGAAATTCGCTTCACCAAATCTATATTATGCAGAAAATGGTGTCATTATTTTAATCAAGTTATAACTTGTGGTCCAGTTGCATCCAAGGCCCTCGCCGCAGCTATGTCAACTTGTGGTCCAGGTGCATCCAAGGCCCTCGCCGCAGCTATGTCAACTTGTGGTCCAGGTGCATCCAAGGCCCTCGCCGCAGCTATGTACAGCTGAAAGGCCTTCAGAATTCAATGAAACTGCAAAAACTGTGTCAACGCTGTAAGGTCTGTTTGTTAACGCTTTATTTGCAAAGTTAATATTTACCAAAATTCCAGCCTCGTCTTTGGAAAAATTCGGTTCATACATTTAACAATACAAGCGAAAGAGAAGAGACAAAGATACAAGTAATTATATAAAATCTTCGCAAATAATGATTCTACGAGATAGTTTATTATTATTTTTGCCTTTTATTTATTTGCCGGATATTATCTTAATGTAAATACATTTTATTTTAGTGAAATATGACATTACATTTCATTACATTATATTTTATTGCACAGAAAACATAATATACCCACTTATTATTGGGAAAAACATGTACAAAGGCAAGCTTATCTCTAATAAGAGATCTCTTTCAGCAAACCTAGGATGGAGAGGATAATTTAATAATTATGTGCCTAAAGATAAATATTAAAATAATAGACTACTTACTAATAAATGCATAAATACATAAAAAAAACCTAAATATATGAATATAAACATAGATACTAAGGTATATTATGGTAGAGAAATATGACTACATAATTATTAATTTAATCCCCCAATAATAATTGGTGTCCGCGAGGCGAGGACCAGCCGCGTAGAGTTTGGTCTGACCGAGCCAAACGGTAGCCAATACCCTAATACGAGGAATATTTGTATGTAATGATAAATGTTTTGTGTTCTAGAAAATGACGCTGTAGTTTTCGATGAAATTTGCAATAAAGTAGTTTTTGGGGGTAAAAAATCGTTCGAGCTAGATCTCATAACTGAAAAATCGCATATTTCATAGTTTTCATGCTTTTCTCATTGCCGCGCAATAGGATTGGCAATTTCACTTTAGTACAATGAAAATAAGGCATAAAATCCAATGACGATCAAAAATTAAGTTAAGTCATTGCGTTGCGACCTCAGATCACGTGACACTTTTTGGCGCGTCTTCGGAAAATTCACACAAAAAGGTTTCGTTCAAATAAGGTCGAATCTAAGTTCATCATCTCCTATTTAACCTTCTTACTTGCTACTAAGCAAGTGTTGGGCTCTTACACTGTGTAGGCTGAAATATTGAATATCTGAGCCTAAAACTGTCGGGGAAAACAAAATGCCTGTTTGCTTCTCATTTGCAGCTGTTCAAAAACAGAGCAGCATATCAATTGATGTTAATGCAGTCTGATCATATGAATATAATTATAATGTTTTATTGTGTACCACCAACTGCCAAGCATAGCTCGGTAACCCGGATATTAAAATATGAAGCGCAAGTGAGAATGCCTATACTCCGCAGTGGGTTTCCTGACAGATTATGATGATGACGATTTATGAACATGTTCGTCTAAAAACTAAAAACGAGAGAGGATCGACTTACAGAAAAAAAAATACGCGTGTAGCACCGTACACGTGTTAGAAGTAAAACTTCTGTAGCTAGATCATTAAGTGGTACCTATACTATACACCTATACCTACCTATACTAAAAGAGATTTAAATTTCCAATTTTGAGATCCAATCTCTGCTTCAAGTTACTTTTAAGTTTCAGACGTCCGATTATTTGAAATTATTTTATACTTGTACTTACTTTTAATACGTCATGTCATTTATTTCCCACCATTCCTTATCTACAATTTGTCGCGCTCGTGGTGATATACTTAACTCATTCAATAGTGTCACTACTATTTGCATCTCGCTCAGATTATATACCATCTAACGTCACGTCTCGCTCAAATGTATGCATTGCTTTGCTTGTCTCTGTGCCCAGTCCCTTTATTTAATTGATCGAGTACGTATTTTCAACTATTCCAAGTTAATGTGTACCTGCGGGGCTACCATAAGGCTTGCCACTCACCTCAGTCGCGCAGATAAATGACAAAGAAGATGGCTAAATCAATATATGGACGACTGCCCCAGACATGTACAAAGACTTCTCAACAGCCAATAGCATTTAAATATTCATTCATAAATTTAATTTACTGCGTCTGTATTTAGTTTGTAGAACTTGAAGAAAAAAATAATTAAATGTAGGTAAATAAGAGTTGTTACTCAATACTCCGTGATTCCAATATGATTCCGTGACCTTTGCCGTCGCTAGAAATAAGCACCATTTTGCAATAACATGCAACATAACGCCATCTAGCCACTCCTCTGGAAACCTCCTGTTTTCAACAGTTATGTTGCATGTTATTTTTAACGATGGCAAAAGTCACTAATCAATGGCGGAATCATAGAGTATGAAGTGACAACTCTTAATTATTTAATCATTTCCTTCAAGTTCTACAAACTAACTAAAGACGCAGTAATTTATGAGAGAATATTAAAATGCTATTAATTGGCTGTTGAGAAGTCTTTGTACATGTCTGGGGCAGTCATTTTGCCAAATTGCCAACTCCTTTCGCGTCTCAATGATGTTTCTCCATAAAATAGCGCGCGTTCATTATGATATGACATTAAATTGTGACAAAATGCGTGGCTGGGGTGACTGGCGTGCCTTATGCTACCCCCGCTAACCTATACATACCTACTGTGCTAGGATTTTTTAGGGTTACTTCATCGCGAAGCGATGACGTAACTCTTATTTAATTTTATTCTTGACATTTCCTTAGTCCGCCATACGACATACCTCGATTTTGATATTTTACTTCAACATTATTGACTGGCATGAAGCATTAACTTTAAAATTACATAATTGAAACAAAAAGTAAACTTTAGAAAAAACCGACTTCCACAAACCCTATTTGATTAGATTGAGTTTAATACAAACTGTAACCCCTTATCCCCCCCCCCCCCTTGGGGAATTAATTTTGTCAAATCCCATATCAGTGCTACCCCACGCTACTAAGGAACCCCTGTACAAAGTTTCATGGCTCTAGGTCCACCGGTTTAGGCTATGCGTTGCCTGCCCGTCAGCCACGCATTGTATTTGTACCTTGTATTGAGCAGATCTGGTAGCCATATGTGGTCTTCATCAGCAGTTCCGCATCACAATATTATGCTTACCATGTGCATTTGCACGAGTTATTATGAAAAACACAAAAATCACTTTAGGTCTGCCTATAATATTTGAAGAGTTCCCTCGATTTCTCCAGGATCCCATCATCAGATCCTGACCTGGTGTCAATGGGACCAATGGGAAGGTAAACCCTTTCAAACAAAAAAATAATTTTCCAAATCGGTCCATCCGTCTAGGCGCTATCGGGGAACATACATAAAAAATAAAAAAAAAAATAAAAAACAAATATCCGGACGAATTGTAAACCTCCTCCTTTGGGAAGTCGGTTAAAAAGCTTATTAAAATCAAAATCGTATAATTTCAACAGTTATAACAACAATTCAACTTTAAAATATGTATTACAAAAATTACATACAAACAAATAAGCGAAACAATAAGCCATTAAACTTATGGCTCTGTAAACTGTAGACCTCGCTTTGGCCGTTTACTACAGATAAACATTAAATAGGTAGGTATAACACGTACTTAGTAGCTAAACTGCTAATTTGTGACTTGAACTGCACTATATAATAAAAAGTGGCTTTAGAACAGTTCTAGGTACCTACTTGACATTTTACCCCGCTCCAAATCTAAGGGAAGAGGGAGAGGCTGAAAATCAGCGCTACACAGAGTCCCGGCTCTGTGTCAGCAAGGGCTGAGCCATTTCCTATTGCCCCAGCAAAATTATTCAATATTAGTTACTATCCTGTATTTTCTTGGCAATAAACGTTTATTATGATTATGATTACTTATTGTTTTCAAGAAGTCTTAATGCTGGCTGCATTAAATGCTATTAATTGGCTGTTGAGAAGTCTTTGTACATGTCTGGGGCAGTCATTTTGCCAAATTGCCAACTCCTTTCGCGTCTCAATGATGTTTCTCCATAAAATAGCGCGCATTCATTATGATATGACATTAAATTGTGACAAAATGCGTGGCTGGGGTGACTGGCGGCGTGCCTTATGCTACCCCCGCTAACCTATACATACCTACTTTGCTAGGATTTTCTAGGGTTACTTCATCGCGAAGCGATGACGTAACTCTTATTTAATTTTATTCTTGACATTTCCTTAGTCCGCCATACGACATACCTCGATTTTTATATTTTACTTCAACATTATTGACTGGCATGAAGCATTAACTTTAAAATTACAAAAGCTTATTAAAATCAAAATCGTATAATTTCAACAGTTACAACAATTCAACTTTAAAATATGTATTACAAAAATTACATACAAACAAATAAGCGAAACAATAAGCCATTAAACTTATGGCTCTGTAAACTGTAGACCTCGCTTTGGCCGTTTACTACAGATAAACATTAAATAGGTAGGTATAACACGTACTTAGTAGCTAAACTGCTAATTTGTGACTTGAACTGCACTATATAATAAAAAGTGGCTTTAGAACAGTTCTAGGTACCTACTTATTGTTTTCAAGAAGTCTTAATGCAGCCATCCATCACATCGGAATTTGCTTGAAAACTAAATATCACATTTGGATGATTCTAAGTGACTTTATGCGATTACTAGCTGCCCGTTGCGCGACTACGCAGCGCGTTTTAGGTACCTATTCCATAGTTACCGGCCACAAAACGATTCGTTCATCATTTTAGAAATCCATATCGACCCGTATGTGACATTGATGAAACTCTTTTCTTACAAACTGTATGGATCGCATCGCACAGCTGTCAAACATAAGTTCCGGTTCCAACAAAGAGGTTGAACGAAGTAGTTTTTGGTCACGTCACTGGTTTTGTTTGCCCCAGCGAGCGGCGGCGGCGCCATCTTGGCCTTACCGGAAATCAAGAACTCGTGGAAGAATGCTTAAAATAATTTTTATTTGTTAACGTTTCATCAGGTTTTTCTCTCACTAATTAACATTCTTTATTGTACGAATGTATTATTATCTTATCTGATTAGTTAAAAACCGTATTGAAAATAGTTGCGGTTTTAAAAGTCTTCAGCCGACCCTGACGTCACCGATTCCAATTTCCGTCACATTTCTTAGCCACTCGTGATAGCACCCGGCTAGTAGCAAGTGAAAAGCAAATATATGAATAACCCACAGTTGAGAGGTTAAATAAATTTTACCCCCGTGCCCCAAGAAGTTTTACTTCAAAAAAACTAGAAACGAAATCCAACCGAACGTCAAAAGTACAGCAAAATAAAATAAACATCTCCTTTCAAAATTACTACTGATCGATGGTGGGTTCGTCCATTCAACATGTGGACTGCAGTGAAGTGAGTGACGGATCGGATTCGAATCGTTCGGCCAAGCATCGACAGTCGACACGGATTTCTTGGCAATTTGCGCACAATAACACAACACCACAGCCCAAATTCGAAATCGATAGTTTAAAGTACTGTACTGTGTAAAGTACTTTTGAGAGAACGCAAAGATTATGTTGAGAAGCGCCTTCTATAATATCGAAAAAATATTGCCAATAGTTCCTAGTCCCTCATAGGCTGTGTTGCCCAACCTTGGGGTAATATTTCAGAGTGGACTGCCTACCTGCCCCCTGCCCCCTGCCCCAATGCTTTTATTTCTGAAACTTCTGTAGGCACGTATTTTACGCAAGGGCGGGGCAGGTCATTGCTGCTTTAACCAGGTTCTCTTCAATTGTTAAAATATAGTCGTCTTTAGAAATAACAACTTCTTTTACATGATTTTACATTATCTTTTAGCAACAACCCATATTCATAATAATCATAATAGCTAGCGTCTTTTATTTTAACACGATCACTATTACATATTATCCTCTTCGTTCCCCGCCTTAAGTCTTTCATACATATCATTCATAACTATAATATCTTGGCTTTTAGTCTCGAGTTTAGGGTTCTCGTGTGATGGCAATCGGGATACTATTACTAAGCCTCCACTGTCCGTCCGTCTGTCTGGCTGTCATCAGTGGATTGTGCTGTATCATATAAAGTAGAGAATTGAGTTTTAAAAAAACTACACGCGTATTTTCAAAAAATAAAGCAATTCGGTTCAGGTTCATTCTTCTTCTTCGATGTTACTTCTTCCTTCGTGTGCGAGTCAGATCGAATCGACCCTGATTATTGATGTTTCTCGTGTGCGTTGAGTTGGGACTCACCTGCTGTAGCACCCATGTCCAGAGGCTTTCTTAATGGTCCGCAACTTACTATAGGTAAACTATAACTATACTATACTTATATCGCTGGAAACTTTTTTGTACTCGCTTGGATTAATGGTCGGATTCGGTTTTTTTTTTCCATCGTAAATTGACTTTTATTGTTGCACAGTTTAATGGAGCCGAAAGATTAAAGTCTTTTATTAATACAGACGGGAACCTTTCTACGATTTAGATTGAGCCCTTTTAAAAGAAAACATTAATGTAAGTTTGCTGGAATGCTTCAAAAAGACAAAAGAGATTAGATATACCTACTATGGTATTGATGAATAAAATAATAATGAAATATTAATAAAAGACTTCTAGGCTGGCCAAGAAAAACCTAAAAATATCGATCACAAAGTGAGCGTCAATAAAAATAAATGATCACCGTCTTAAATACTAAGGACCTGACAACGTATATCAATTACAACAAAAAACAAGATAAAAGGATATTTATAGATATTTTATTACCTTATTTTTAATACAATAAAGTGTTTGTGAAAACGGCATACAAGGATGGCTCAGGGCCAACTCAAAGACCGTAAATTAAAAAGCTATGGCTCTGCGCCACCACATACAATATTCCACTTTATGACTGGCTCGATAAGATCTAGTTTTCCGTTTTCTTTGCTTGTTGCTTTTTCAGAAAAGGTTTAAGTTTGGATACTCGTGTAACCGGTTCTGTCCGGTTCGGACCGAGGAGGCTTGTCTTACTTTACTAAGGGTCATCGAGCAGATTTTTATATTTATTGTAGTGTTAGGTCATGCTGCCAACAAAACCTTTGCAGAATAATAAAAATATATACCTACTTAACATAAATTAAATTTTTGAATTACCTATTTAATCATTGTGTAGTTTGAAGTTATTTCGATACTAAGTTATGTTTGTTTATGTGCATGTAATGTTGCAGGTAACGAGTGTTTATTACAATACAAACAATTTTATATGCATGCATTGTATGCATACAATTAGATATACGTACGACAGGCAAATCATAAACCTTTATTAGCACTTTGTATTTTACTTTTACATCAGCTTTTATTTTTTGTAACAATTAAAAATAATATTAAAAATAAACCAAAGTGTGTGTGCCAACCCTGTGTTCTTATTAATGCTACTGCCTTACGTCTTGTTTTTCTTGCTCCACCAGTTACGATACCAGTATAGTATCGATTATTATACTACAAACTTGATATAATACAAGTTATTATAATACAAAGTTAATACAAAATGATGGCTACCGGCGGGCGTAGGGGCAGGCCCAAACGGAGATGGCGGTCCGACCTCGACAAGCCCCTGCCCCGCCGCCGGGGCGGCCGGACGGAGGTGGCACAGTCCAGGGATGTGTGGGTTCAGAAGGGGCCTCCTTCCTTTGCCCACAGTGGGACACAATTATAGTTAATTAAAAAAAAACAACGTAATCAATTCTAGATATAAAGTCCAATTTCTAAAGTAAGATTCAATCAGTTGTTGGTTGGTTATCATCATTTATTTCTTCAACAAAATCTCTATTTGGACTAGGTTTGGTAGGTTATAGTTACGAAGACGACGCAACTTAAGAGCACTGCACTTTAGCCACCTCCTTATTCTCTCTCTCTCCCTCTCACTCATTTCCCCTCTTACTCACTCAAATCAATTGAAATT
Organism: Argyresthia albistria; assembly: GCA_963457715.1. Taxonomy (NCBI): domain Eukaryota; kingdom Metazoa; phylum Arthropoda; class Insecta; order Lepidoptera; family Argyresthiidae; genus Argyresthia; species Argyresthia albistria. Next base: position 111,522 of record OY735268.1, on the reverse strand, counting down.
TTTCGGAAGACAAATTGCGTCGATTTAGCATGGCTTGCTTGGAGTCAGTAAAAAGTAGTGTAAATAATTTACTTTCAGAAAATTTTTACCCTTTACTCTGCTAATAATATCAGTTATATTTGTCACCGTGAAATTGTGAAACCTGTTAGATTACATTACAATGTAACGAATTAAAATTCGTTAGATGATAATATAATCCATCGATAAAATGTAAACTGTACCTGACTTCTTACAATATAACGCGTATGATGAATGTCTGGGCAAAGTGGTGGGTCAGGGTATGGTCAGGGAAGGTAAAGGATAAGGGGGGTGAGCGAGGCGACCGATCGATCGATCTTGTTTACAGTTTATCGACAGATTTTAACGACTTATTTTCGTTTGATTGTAATCTCGCGGGTTTTACAATTTTACGGTGACATATCCATACGAATCATTCCACTATCTCGTAAGTTTAAAACTAAGAGCTCTTCTAAACAAATTACCTATCTTAGTACATTGTTTAGAAGAGCTCTTAGTTTTATATTTTCATTAATACTAACCAAATGCAAAGAAGAATTTACTCCCTGGAAATCCTGAAAACGTGCCAAAACCTCCAGACAGAAAACCTGGCACAGAACGAGACGCGAACAAATAAAGGAGCTCAATATAAGTGCACCATCAATCTGGCTTCACAAGGAGCTAGGCAGGTAGATAAAAGTACAGGTCTTCAGAAGCACCTTGCAGGCAGGGAACTAGTCGAGATGAAAAAAATCATTCGTAGATATAATATTACGTACTACGTACCGGCGGCGGCGTACAGTTTCCGCTGTCACGAAGTGCCTCGCTAGCCCGAGGCGAAACAAATACCCGCACTCACGTGGTAGGCGAAAAGTGTTCTAAGGTTATGAAGAATACGAGCCGTAGAGGGTGTGTGTGTAAGTTGGTGTGTGGAAAGATATTGATAATAACAAGGCAGCCCGTCGGACCGGTTCGGGTCGGGTAGGACCGGTTCGGTGGGCCCGGTTCTTCTTCGGAGCTTTCGAGTCTTTTTATTTTTATTGTGTTTTTAACTCTCTACGGCCTTTTATTGTGTGGCAACGGTACAGCTGACTTTATTTTGGAGTTTGGGTGCTAAATATGGTATCATTAAAAATAACATAAAAACAAAAGGTTTTCTTTGCTTTTTTTCGCCCTAAAAGCGTGATGTAATCCGGTGTTAAATAAAACTTTTGATAAAAAATAAAAACAGAAGTTAAAAGTTTATGTCTTACCGTATATTGTTGTAAAAGTTACCTGCGTCAGGTAATTTTGAAGACTTAATTTAGATATTTACGTGCGTTAAAAATTCAGCACCAAACGCTAAGATTCGCTCCTACAGACACACTATTTTAGATGGTATCACGTTCGTCCACAGTATTTCCTTGTCGTCATCGATTGTTCACGAAGTTGTGCGGCCTCCTTCAATTAACGTTTTTGCTGTGTGTTCCACTTCCTTGGCAGCTCGAAGGGCTGTGGCTTCTTGCCCTTCGGTTTGTTCTCTCGGGAAGGGTTCAAGTTAACTCGTTTAAGTTTGCTCGCAACTTGGACTTGCGGCTGACAGTTGGTGAAATGAAACGGAAACACCCTTTATTTGCCGGTGAGCTTGCATCTATTGTTTTTGGGGCACTTCGTCATCGATAGCTGGGTTTGACCTTTAGACCGCAAGGATCTTAGTTGCTCTGACGAAATTAATACGACTTTGGATGGTTTCGTTAATGAAGCGATTTTTTTCCGGTACTTAGGTTCCTTTTTATTTTTTCTTTTAGTTTCTAAAAGTATGCTTATACGAGGATTTCCTCGAATAGGCCCATTTGAGCAGTCTGAGTAAAATGTTGTTTCTGTTGTTTCAACTTAATTTTCTCATGCTGAATCATTGTACCTATCTTTGAATAAGAATACTACAGCACGTTATTTCTCAGTAAGAAGATGCAAGACGCCTCTAGCCTCTACAAGCCCGAGCCTCGCTTCTGATCGCCACAACCACTTTGCTCAGCATCGGGTAAGGCATTTTCACGTACATTCTGCATAATCCAGATAACCTCGAGCTCTCTTTGAGAAAATGGGAAATTCCCACAAACACCCGGAAGCACTCACTGTTATTGAGGAACAGAGCTCTAGAAACACTCCCGATCACCTACTCCGAGAGACGAAACGTTAAAACTGTTTCAACATAAAGCGCCTACTTCCCTAAGCTCCTTACAAAGGAACCACTTAGACCTTACTTTTGGGGGCCTACAGGTTTATCTGCGGACCCTCATAATCTTCCGCTTTGAAGTAGAATTGCGTAGAAACTTTCAGCGCTAAATTATTCAACGAAAAATTAAATTTTCCCCGAAAGTTGAGAGGTTTTGTCGGCGGTTAGAACAACCGACCGCCCGCCCCGCGAGGCCGATGCCTGCAGAGAGTAATGAGTAATGAGGTCAGCTCAGCAAGAGAGCTAGAATGAAATCACCACGTGAATGATACTCTATTTTGTTTTACTGCATCAAATGACTCTGAAGCTTAGGAACCGGCTGCACACGAATATATTCCATCTTTGTCTTACTAACTGAAAAAACGGAGAGATAAAATAGAAAGATTGTGATTGTATGCATTAGGAGTGGTATTTTGGGTTCCTTATTAGAAATAATAAAACAATACAACATAAGAAAGGGTATACCTTTTAGGACGTGATCCTTCGATGTGATTAGCACATACAACAGTCAGATAGCTATGTTACTTGTATTTATGAGTAGGTACATATTTTTTTGTATAGTCTTCGTCCACTTTATACATAATTATAAAGCTGCGGAGCCCTTCTCCTTTTGTTAACATAAACTTTTTTCTCGGTCCGTATCTGTAGTTTATGATTATTGTAGGTTCGTCGTATACAGAAATAATGTTTATTGCATCTGCGAGGTTATTTGCTATAACAGATATAATATGTTTCGACGTAATTTTGTTCCTCCGCTTTAATCATGAACGTTTCGAGTTTCCGAGAAGAATTACATTACATGGTACCTATAATGGTGTGAGCCTCACTTCTCAAGTAGGAAGGGGGTTCGAATGCAGTGATAGCCATAACATGTTATAACCCTTTACCGGAAATAGGAAATATCGTGAGGAAACCATCAATTTCGATAACTGCTGCGATGGGCTAGCCGCTGTCACGCAAAATGGAGTATGGCAGCTACTAAAAACGTATCGCTATATTATAGTAACCTGCTTTTATATCAGTTTTTTATATTGTTTGAACTAGAACTCAAGTTGATTCGTTTCAACATTTCGAGTACTATTATGTTTGATCTTGGCTTGCGTCAGCTTGACATTGAGTGGCCATTACTTGTAGCTTTTTGCTTTGCATTACTTATACTAGTAAATTATACATACATTCATATCAATATCTTACGTTTAAGCTCTTTTATCTATTTTGGTATCTTTATCTTGTCCCACCCACTCAATACTTGTCAGATATTATCATTTTCATTCCATGAGCTTTACATTCGTAATCTTTTATTTCTCTAATGTAGGTAGTAGGTACTACAAAAACATACCAAAAGAAACTTATAAAAATATACTAGGTATGTTCAAAGGTGAGATTATTTCTAACAAGATCATTACCTATTTTAAGAAACTCTAGAAGAAGTAAAGGAATTGTTCAGCGGGAGAAGGGCTGCCTGTAAGTACAACACTTGTGAGTTTCTCCCGAATCTTCTTCATTGTCATATTTACTATAATATCAATTTTCGGGTGATCAAAATTGTTACCATCTAGATCTTTTGTGGTTATGATTTGTGTGCGCTGGAGTTTATGATAATGAAATGGAACCTCTTAAAGCAGCCTGTGCTGTGTGTTAACCGGGGTTTATATCACCCTGGTCAGCCCAGGCCGCCCCCTCTCCCCCCCCGCCCTCCACCCCCCCCCCCCCCGACCCGCCCACGAGCCGCTTGCCTGCACGGTAGCCGACCGGTTTGAAGCCAACGTTTTACTTTTCTTTTTATTTCCCATATCTCCAGCCTTTTTATATTATCATTTTGTTCCTGCGTCCGCAGAATTAATTGCTTCCTCTTGGCCGTGTTGTGTATCTGCGGGTTTTATTTTATTTTTATTGGCCCTCTCTTGTGAATTCAGCAATTTCCAAACGAAAGCTTGTTTCCCGCGATAATTGAATTATAAGTATTTATTTATGGTCTCCTTTTTATTGACGAGCTTTACCGAAATTCAGAATGATGGATCAATGTGAACCAATAAAAGACAAGTCCTTGCCGTGTTGAACAAGTTATTAAAAATATAGAGCTATAAATATGTTTACAAAGTTATGTGTTTCATCAATTATTTGGCCTAGAGTAGAACGCAAAAACTATTTGAAGTTACTAAATGAATCTAATTAATTCAAAACATGAACAGCGAACGAGAAACGTTAAAGTTAAAAAATACTTCGATGATCGATGATTTGCAACTTGCAGTTCCCTGTTGATTGATTGTTACAGACGGACTGACGTTAAAATATTCAGATGTTTAAAAACAACAAAACAAAATGCGAAGCGAAAATAACTCCGTGGATTCTTTTGAGTATAATTCATCACGAATATTTTAATGTTGATAAGTTAGGGTTAATTGTGCTGGCACTTTGTTCTGGCGAGGGAAAAGAGGGAATTTATAGACAAATGATAATTATGTTATTTCATAATTACTAACTTCATTCGAACAGCATACAGCTCAGAACAGACCCATCCTGTCCCGACCGACTAATGGCATGCAATCTTGTATCGTAATTACAAGTCTCCATTTAAAACTTTTCAAATCATATTATGATACAAACTGAATCAGGCTCTGCTCTACCTACAGTCCATTGGGTTTGTGGGAAATTCAACAATTGTATCGATATGGAACTCCGTTTCTTTGTTTGAAATAATAAGATGATAATCTGATTCTATCGGAATGTTTTTGTCTTGCTGTTGTTACCCTTTATAGAGTACATGATAGGTATATAGTATGATTTGTATGAAGGAAATGTAAAACGTGGTGGTGTGGGTTTACCATATTTATTTACCGACAGCCTCTTCTATAACACGTCATCTACTCCTATCTTAAAGCCTTACGCATCCACTAGTTGGAGATTTATTATCATTGTATGTTAGTTGATGGTGAAGTACACGTTGCGTAGGTTGCGCAGACGACGACGATGTCAGCAAAGTCTCGTTTAATCTCCGTCGGCCAACATCCTTCACCCTTTCTGGTTTATCTGTCCACAAGCTTGTTTGCCTACTGATTACCAAGTGGAGAATTACCGTCCTGTGTTGGTCGAGTCTTCAAAACATCTTTTTTTATTATCTATAGTTTCTATAGACTGAAAGCAATGTGTACTTTTAAAAATCAATAGCAGTACATATTAAGGCGCTCTCTAATCAGCTTACTTCAAGTAAATGACTCAAATCCACAGGGTGCTCACCAGTGCCGTCGGCTTTCGAGGCCGAGACTCGTCGCTTCTGACCTTGGCAATGAGGGTTCTAGATCCAATTTACTACTATTTTAGTAAGCTGTAAATAAGCTGTTATAACACTCAGCATTTCCCTAATCTTATATTTTTCTGTAGTTTCCTCCTGTGCCTGTGTTACAACGCCTATTTATTTATTTATTTATTCAGGAAGCTAACAGCATTTATCATTACAAAATGTTAATACAATAACTTATGAATAAAGCCAATTACAGGTTTCCATCGATTATACATTTATAGATTATAATTATTTATTTAATATTTGTGTTATTTAACAAAAAAAAATATTAAACAATTTTGCTGAAATTATATTATTACCTACTGGGTTTACTGTGATTACAGGTTATTTCAAAGATTTGTATGGGTAGCAAGCCACCGAGCCTACAACTAAAAGCTATTTGGAATTGATGGACCAATTTAGCTTTTACACGCATGACTATCATGTACCTGAACACAAAATTGGAGTCGTGCTATAAAAAAATACAAAGGAAAGCCGCCCAGCAACCATCGGTGATGTAACCTCCATGATGGACTTCGCGGAACCGCGGACTCTAATTGGCTTATTTGGCATTATCCCTAATTACCAGATCACCAGCTTATCGAGACCTCTCACCGCCAAAACCTGTCCCCCTCGGGGTCTGAATTTGCAAGAGCAAACAGGCCGGGGTAGACCAGCGCAATTTGGTTTCAGGCAATGTTTCAGTGCATTGACCGTACGTGAACTTGGCATGTCATTCCAAGGTCAAAAGTTGAATCGAAATGACGTAAATCAGTCATTATGAATGACAGCCACCGACAGTACCTCCTAGACAAACTTACCTTGTCTAATGTGTTGGCTCTATATCCGATGGCTTTGAGGCTACATTTGAGTGCAGTGTGTGTCGACATAAAATGGTCAAACTTTCATAGGCGTGGTTCATTTTGTGCTATTATTCGTCTAAATTTTTCCTGTCATTATACTATTGAAATAGGCAGGAGTAATTTGCGAGTTGATAGAGTCGAATTAAAGCCGAGCCTACTCAAATTATGGTCTACTGTGTAGAGGTACATTATCATCATTACAGTTTTAGGCTTGTTAGTCTATTGTAATTGTAACCAATTGTATGAAACCCAACCTATTCCACATCATGCCTTAAATATGCTTGAAGAAAAAGCTGTCAAATATTGCACTCTAAACTAGATTGGTCACTTGGCGGCTTTAGAAAGGTTTAGGAGACCAGTGGGGGTTGGGTATTGCTTTAGAAAGGTTTAGGAGACCAGTGGGGGTTGGGTATTGCTTTAGAAAGGTTTAGGAGACCAATGGGGGTTGGGTATTGCTTTAGAAAGGTTTAGGAGACCAGTGGGGGTTGGGTATTGCCATGAAATATGTAGAGATATACAAAATCATATTGGAGACTGGAGGCAGCTAATGAAACATCAGTTCGAGGTAGCTAATAAATAACCAGGGATCGGAATTGAGGTGTGAATTTACCTAAAGTTTGCAGTGATACATAACATGGAGCTGTTACAACCACTTGAGTTGAACCGGTTAAATTTGGGGTCTTTTGTTTAACCGGATATTATTATTTTTTTAAAACACCGAACTATAAACATTTTTAAGCTGCTGATTCCCACAAAAATGATAACTTTTTTATTTTTCAAGTTTTCGAAAAAAAGAAAAAAGTAATAAGATATCTAGAATTTTTAGAATCTATACAATAAAAATATAACTTTAATTTTCTCCAAAATTATTAAAATCAAACCGGTTCAACTCAAGTGGTTGTGACAGCTCCATGTTATGTCTCACTGCAAACTTTAGGTAAATTCACAGCTCAATCCCGATCCCTGTAAATAACACATGAAGGCGGAACAGCTTGGCTCGATGACATACTATTTCTACTATCGCAAAAGATCGGTATCGGTCTCTATTGTCTCGAAAACAAAGTGGATAGGTATATGAACTTTATCGAACCATCTCTCGTCTTGTGTTCGGTCTATTTTTGGCGAACAATACCGATAGAGATAGAAAATGGTAATGTTGAAATTGCTCGCGAGCAAAATGCTCGATTACAATCGGAGTGAACAATGAGGCTCTATTTACTTGACCTGTCTATCGAGGAGTTTCTTTGTATTGACTGCATGCCAAATGTCTTAAACTAAGTAATCTATGTATCTCGATGGTATGTAATGAACGTACTTTGCGTACATATTCAATAGTGTGCCACCAGATATACTTACTTTAGCATATTATGCTGAGTCCAAACCATTTTGACATTTAAACCTTAATCGTAAACTGTACTATTTTTCAACCGACTTCAAAAAAAGGAGGAGGAGGAGGTTCTCAATTTGACCCGTATAATATTTTTTTTTTCTATGTTTGTTACGCGATAACTCCGCCAATTATGAACCGATTTGAACAAATCTTTTTTCGGCGTATAGGTAATACCTCAAGGGTGGTCCCATAGACACCAGGTCAGGATCTGATGATGGGATCCTGGAGAAATCGAGAGAACTCTTCAAATATTATAGGCAGACCTATAGTGATTTTTGTGTTTTTCATAATAACTCGTGCAAATGCACATAGTATAATATTGTGATGCGGAACTGCTGATGAAGACCACATATGGCCACCAGATCTGCTCAATACTAGGTACAAATACAATGCGTGGCTGACGGGCAGGCAACGCATAGCCTAAACCGGTGGACCTAGAGCCATGAAACTTTGTACAGGGGTTCCTTAGTCGCGTGGGGAAGCACTGATATAGGATTTGACAAAATTAATTCCCCAAGGGGGGGGGGATAAGGGGTTACAGTTAGTATTAAACTCAATCTAATCAAATAGGGTTTGTGGAAGTCGGTTTTTTCTAAAGTTTACTTTTTGTTTCAATTATCTAATATCCCTGTTTTTATTTGTGAAATAAATATATTTCTATTTCTTTCTATTTCTGTCGCGGGGACTGGCGGGCGGGTAGGCCTGTTTCAATATTCCCTGACAAAACATGCTTATTTAAGGGATTTTGTTTTAATGTTAGTTTCGAATTGAGAAAAACCACTGAGCTTTTGTTTTCATTGTGGTACTTACAACATTATGTTTGTCATCGTCATGAGCTTTTAAATCGACCTGAGCAAAAAAAAACTAGCATATTTGACTATATAAAACTAAGCACAGAGGAAGTCCGCACCGGTAGACAGTCTACGGCGTACGGTCACTAACATAACATGGTCCAAGGTGAAACTAAATAAGAAAACATTTTACAGACAAACGATAAAAAAGTTTAGCAAACGTAAGTGAACTCTACACCAAACAATAAGAATTTTGTTTTTGAGCGAGCGGATCTAATACTAATTTTAAGTAAAATAGATAGATACGAATAGACTTCCAATGATCATCAACTCACATTAATGATCAGACATAAAAACATGTTGTTATTAAAGGAAATGTCGTAATAAACTTCTTCGGCAAGCAAGAAAATCTCTCACATCATCTTTTTATACGAACAAAAACTAGTATCTACCTACCTATAGAATAACAATGTATATCAAAACGTATCTTCAAGACGCTCATCTCTACTTATAGCGCGGCTGTAGTGGTAAGTATACAAACGCGTCGACAAGCAAACACATACGAAAGTCAGTTCTCTATTTAAATTTTAAAAGTACGAAGGCATGACATAATGCAACAAAAAATCAGTCAAAGTTAAGGCTTGAAAGAGCCAAATCATTGTTGAGCGCAAAAAATCGTAACCATGGCAACAGCGCTGCGAAATGTTAACTTTTTTGCTGCTCGACCGCAACAACCGTCGTGGAATATGATCTCATCAGGAGATAGATGCCTACTAAAGTTGTTTTTGCTATAATCAAGGTGAGCTCTCGAATCACGGACTTGTTTTCTTTATTCAAATGTGTTTTTCTAATGATGGGTTGAACAGTTCCTCCTAATTCACTTAGTTTTTTTCCGATGACGGTATCACTGATACCCACAATTTGTTTTATCGTTATTTTGTTGATTGTATTGCCGATACCACAATACCTAGTCATAGGCTCAGATTCAGGGTTTTCAGCTTTGGTGATATAGGTACAATAAACCATTAACATTAGTAATTTCCTGATGAAGCGACTTGTGTTCTGCAAAAGCCCTTAGTCATCGCCACACGATTCCCCAACAGCAAACATGCAACTATCCTGACATCGACAGACTCGAACAAAGCAAACTCCATCGGTAATAAAACATAATTGCCCCACCGTACTGTGAGCCTCCGACAAATAGACATATGACCCACTCCTACACACAACAACACTTCAATCCAAACAAGACGTAACCGCCAACCAACAGCAACCCAACTCCAATCATATTGACGCATCCTTTGAAAATGTTCTCCGATGAGCAGATGTTGGTAGTTTAGATCTAAAAAGGGTAGATAGAGCAACATGATGTAAGATTAAAGCGTAAACAAGTCGACCAGATAATAAAGATACTCCTATATGGGGAGCAGAGCGGTAACCGGTTGCTTTAGGAGTGGTATTAGGTTCTAAATGAAACGCGTATAGATATATGGTAAACTTAGATGTCTATCATTCTTACTGGTCGGACTTTCTAGAAACAGGTAAACAGCTATGCATGGCATGCAATACATGGATTTACAGTACCTACCTACTTTGTTGAAAAAGCTAAGAAGAAAATAGTTCGATTGATTATACAGATTTATGGAATTTAATACCAAGTTTCATACTTTGTTTTACTTAATGAATCCTCATTTGCTAAGGATCCTTTCCTGATGATGACTAAAACAGAACCAAACATACCAAAATTGTCATAAAACATAAGGAAGATTTCAATCAAGGGCCGAAATAAAGGAAACTCCTCATTAAAAAGGTCGAAAAACATCTTGGAACAGTAAGTATGATGGCTATTTCTTTGAATAAAAACGTTATTATACACAGGATGTAGTCACTTTCGTCTCGGTGTATGTAACTACTGCTTTTTTTTTGATGTTATAACCTCATAAAGTTGATAAGTGGTTACGGTTGTTTAAATGTCTCATAAATAATGAGATTACGTGCTCATATTGATTTTATTTCAATTTATATTTTTAATTACTCATTAAAAGATGTATTTCACTGATCGACACCTTTGTTTGTCAACCTTCCTCCATACTCATACTCATATATTTATTGCGTCATTGTCATTCATTCAATTATTGTGTTGTAGTTGTGTTGACAGGATGATCTGCTTATATCTATCCAACAGATCCAACCTCACGTATAGACGCTACCCGCACACTGCACATTGACAAACCGTCATCATGCCAAGGTCAAGGCTAGCTGCAGCCTAGATACAGTAATTGAGCCCAGGCCCGGCTAGTTGATATCTAGTCTACATAAATGGATCGAATGTCATCATATCAGCTTGTTCAATCAGTTTTGTGCGGTTTGATTGTGTCGGTTTTAGTTCAGCATGCAATGCTGAAGGTAAAGGGTTAGAAGATTGCGGTGAACCCAAAACTCAAGGTTTCACTCGAACATTTAACTTAGCTTAAAAGATCCTTCTGAATTGACCCAAAGAAAAACCAGTTTATTTGGAAAGTTCAAACCTTTCATCCTACATGTGTTTGCTGTTTTAGAATACCTATCTATGTACATATGTATTCTGAGGGATATGAATAGTTATTTAGTGGTATACCTATGTGAACCTATGTGAACTTCAACTCATTAATCTCGTACCAACTTTTTATGTGTACAATGTTTGAAGGGTCACATTGTTTTACAGAACACCCACTACAAAGAGAATCATCTTACTAAAACTAAAAAAAACTGCAAACACCTTTTTTTAGGCATATTATATAAAAAAACTGGTTGGTGAAAATAATGGTTTGGCTCTACCATTGTTTTTACGCCCGCCCACACATCCTATAATTTGAATTACGTTTGATTATTTAGTTTCAAGTACTCATTGAAAGGCTGCTTTTACGAGATTTTTTGTAGGTATTCGCTTTTTGTACATTTCGATTCTATTGTGAGCCGCAAATTACATTCAAATGTATGCCTGAACACGCATGCGCGAGTGATGTCACTCGCTCACTGCTCGCTGGTGTTGGGTTCCATCGAATATATGCTCTGCCCTTAGTTAAACGTGTTTACTAAAATACTGACTATCACTTTGCAATCTTCAACTTTTTGTTCGATTAGATAATAATGTCACCCATCTCGGTGGTGTACTGTATGTGAGACTGTAGAATATTAAACTTTGTTGTGTTATTTATTATCCTTTTATTCCTAAAAGTTAGGAGGAGTTATCAACTTATCATGATCGTGATCGTGAGTGAGTAAACACTCACGCAATCCGCTAAAATGCTGACAAAAAGGTCTCATGTCACTAATAAATGACAACTTCATTCTCCGCAATTTCCATGCGAATCAAGAAACTAAAAACGCCTAAGTGTTCTTTGATGATGATGACGATGATATTACGGCATTACGCTCACAATAAAAGCACTTAGCCGAGCGAAACTGAAGCGTGTAACTTGAGAAACGCAACCAACCGGCAACCTGCTGCCAGACTCATGCTGCTTTTATAAAATATTTAGGTACTTGTGTTGTGTAGACCAGATCTCTTACATACACAACCCATTACGAGTAGTTATTATCACAAATTTTCAAAAACAATATCAAAAAGTCATCAAGTTTAATTAAACTTTTAGCGATCTAAACTATGTTGTGAAGTTGGAAACACAAGGAAAGTATCGTATAAAATACATCATTTTTACTTTTAGATTGATAGAGAAAACATGCCTATTATATAATTTCAAAACTCCTAAGTTCAGGATTTTTAAGTTTGCAATAGCTTTTGTCTGCGACCAAATTCTTACAATCTAGAGTCAGTATAATTCTACACAACACATTGTAAGTAGAGCCTCCTCCTTTTCTAATTGAAACCCAATCCTCATGTTTATCTCGGTTGGGGAATCTCGTTTTTTTCATTCGGGCTTTATTAACGAATCTTTCGATCGATCTTTACATTCGATTCGATGCTTCCCGCATCGCTGAATGATTGATTTATGTTCTTGTCATGTAAAATTGTTCTTTTCTACTTGTAGCTGTTTTGCTGAGTATTAATTATAAATTGATTACAGGTGATCAGCTTTGCCCCAGATGCAGTTTGCATTAAGATGTAAGATCTAAATGATGTAGATCTTGACCTTCAAGGAGTACCTGCTGGTACGTTTATATGCATGTGCCGATTTCTTTCTCTGAGTTCGTTATTTTATTTTAGTGATTAAAATCATGATCTATGAAAAAGGCACAGAACTAGGTAATGCAGGCTGAAATCTGTCCATTGTAATTTTTAGTTCTAATCTTAAAAATCTAACAACACTTATAAAACCCACGAATAATATAATACAAAGAAAATACTGTAGGTACGTTTTATACGTATGTCCGTATACATAGGTTCGTTTATATATATTGTACAAGTACATATCTATAACTATGTAAATACGTGCAACAATAAAGAAAAAAATGAATGGTGTGGACTTAAAAAGAAGAAAGAAGTGAACAGAACGAAAAACTTATAGTGTAATGTGAAGCCTGTTACGTAAGAACACAGATATTATAATACTGTAGGACCTTCGAGCAACACGGTAGGAAAGGCCCCGTTCCTCCAAGTGTAGGAAACACCAGAAAATAGATAGATAATTACTACTTTACTTGAAATAGTTGATTTCTGTGGATTAGGTCTAACCTTAGGCTGAAATATGAATTTAGTGTAAATTTAGTATGGTGATGTTTGACGTTAGAATACCTCTTAAGCCCTACCTACCAACTAGGTAATGATAAGAGTAGATTCTGAGTTTGCACCGTTTATACAAATGTAAATGTAAGTATACCCAGAATACCCACCCACGCCCAAGCCAATCTAGTAAATTCTTATCATAGATATATTGATATAAGGTTCAGATTTGTATGTAAGATGTATGTGAGTGAGTCCAAGGCCAAGGCTACAAGACTTGTTCATGATGACTTCAACTAAGTAGGTATATCAAATAGGTATTACTTAAACAAAGTGCTCGTCAGTAACCATGGTGTTAATAGAGGTAAGGTGCCGGTTCCACGCGTGCCTAGAAAGCGATGGAACCTTGTTACAGAGAAAATTTTGCTCAGCACTAAAACTACCTTGGTATGTGTGCATGCATTGAATTCGAGTCAAATTTTTGGACTCCTATGTGACAACTTGGATTATTAAATGAATATTATTGACCGAGCGAGCGAAGCGAGCGAAGCGTCTCTGTTTCAGGTTTGGGCAAAAATGCTTTCGTATGTCCGGTTGTTCTCCTCTACAGGTCGCATTTATGAACCGATTCTCGTGAAATTTTGTGAGCAGGTTGGAAAAATAAATAGAATTTTTTACTTGAGCCAGTTTTTTGATTTTTTTCAAAATGGCGGAGTTATGGGGTTTTAAAATGTAATAAAATCGCTACAACCCAAACGGCTCGATGGATATTAACAAATGAGGTGTCGTTGGATTCGTAAAGACCATGAGAGTGAAACAGACTATATAATTTTAGTAAAAAGTCAATAGGTTGTATTAAAGATCGCGAAATGTAGTTTACAAAGTTATTGGTGCGGCTACTTTCATACTGCATGTACGTAACCAGGTACATTCATAAGTTTGTATGTGTTATTGAAAGAAAATTATTTGGGTTATTTTTTTATGTGTGTTAGCAGTTCAGCTTTCCCACCGCCATACTCGCGAGGTCTACAGCTCACAGAGCCACTAGTGTAGATTGTATAGAAATATTAGCATCAAACATAAATAAATACCTATTGTGTCACGCCTTTTCCAATACGAGGTGCAGAGCAGAGGCACATCGTGCCCAGATAGGTTCTCTCCTCATCTTAAAAATAGTGGAATATAATGTAGGCAAGGTTACCTACCTATCAGATCCATTTCAGGGTCAACATTTTTCATGGGTCAATTTATCTTGATCTAACCAAAATAGTAGTAGGTAGCTAATGCTGTAATTATAATAATGAAATTACAAAAAATTACCTAATTTAGGTACAAGAGAAAAAATGCCATTCGGGTGCAGAGTCACTGCGGACACACCAACAAAAAGTGGCTTAGATTACAATTTAGCTCACTTTGAAGGTGACCTCGACATTCAGAATGCAGCTAGCGAGGAAGAGGAGGACTTACATACAAAGAAACTTATGTGTCATCGTGTTTCGGGGCAAAAAACCTTTTTGTATGCGCGCCAGATTGATATATCGTATTGTCTGACAGTAAACGAATTAAGATTTATGTATCTGATGATGTCTCGACTAAAATATACGCAACGAACAGGCAAGGTTATTAGAATTAGCATTTGTAAAAAATAAAACAATCGCTCTCAGTTTTTGCCGGTTGGTTGACTTTTGTTTAGAAGGGTCAATGAAAAGATAATTTATTGTACACTTGTGTAATACTAAACCAGATCCTGAGTTTTGATTTTCTGGTATAAAAGTAACATTAACTTTTTGCAAATTGACGAATTTGCTTGTGACCGCGTTGTGGCAAGCAGTGCAGATCCCGAATCGGTCTGTTCAGTCACAAAAGAAAATGTGACTCCCAGAACACACAGCAGCTGTAATAAACATCTGAAAAGATGAAAAGGCGAATGATGATGAGCTTTTTGCTGGAGGTAACTGTACTATTACTTTAAATTCATCATACCAAGACACAATTAGTAGATAATAATTATATGCCAATACAATCAAGTGTCACTTTCTCACACAATTCAAACCCCAGAGGAAATAACAAATGTGCCCATACACCATTTTACTTAATTTTGTATTCAAAGCCGTATTTAATTTTGTATTGAAAATGGCTCCGTCCTATAGAAGAAGAGAGGAGCAAAAAATGCAACTACTTTATGGTTTACTTTGTCAACAACAACAAAAAAACCCCTAGATATGGCGTTGATTGTGCGAACGCTCTGCTTTATGTTGGATGGAGCTATCGTGAGTCGCTGCGCTGCGCAAGCGGCGACAGTCTGTCTGCCACCACCGCGTGCGTGCGGGCAAGACAGACTATACCCACGCCAGTCCAACAAAACGAAACAGAAACAAATTCATTTAGATAGCTACAAAACGTCGTAAGTGTCTTTGCTCTTGCTCTGTCACAATAGTACGAACGCGTAAGAAAAGGATACAATGTTAATAATGTCCGTTTGTAGGTCACAGTGTCCTTCAAGCGACTTGGGGCCATTGTAAACCGCGTAATTGCCCGCAATTAGCGCAGAAAAGGCAATTTGTTAAATAATACCTCCGCCCGGCTTCTTCTCTGCCCTAGGCTAGTAATTACGAATCATATGACTGTAGGGGGAAATGGCAAACAGCTGAGTTTGTTATTCCAACTGGGTACTAATATAACTATGAAACCTTTCGTCATTTCATGGTGAGTGCTTCGTTCTCTAGTACACTCCTTAGCCTCTATAGTATTGGTTAGCCTATTTGTGAAGATGCTAGGCTAGCTACATAAAGGGAAAATTTAGAGATTCAAAGATTTTATTTTGAATCAAGCACGTGCTCTATCATGATCCCATAGAATTGGATTGCAAGCAGAATCTTGGTAAAGTAATTATATGAAAATTAAATTGAATCAATTCAATTTTGGTCAAGAAATTGGAATTATTTCCATGAAATCTCATTAAGTGTTCATCAATCAGCAAATGGTTAAGAGATTCTAGAAAATATCCAACGTATTTGGATAAAAAAAATCAAAAAATATTGCTTGGTCCTTTCTATGTATCGTCATCCTAGTGGTAGTTACAGTTAACTTAAAGGACCTTCAGGATGATCTATCACTGGTCTTGTAATCCAGTCGTATTATTTGAATCATTATAATGCATTACCTATGTCAAATGCAAAAACCACATTACTGAGTACTGGCTACCTTCACACACGACGACGTCTCGTGATGTCGTGTTACAAAAGAACGGTTTTCAATCCGCTAAGAAGCTTCTTTGAACGAATCTCTTGATCCTTTCCTCGGTCCTTGATTTTGTAGTAACCTCCTACCTGTCATGTTGACTTACAATGAAAGGAAAATTGACAGGGATCTATTTATTGTTAAAAATTCAAGATCCTAAACATTATAATTGCCAACAAGGTATTTTTTTTTTTCGTGCGGAAAATACATGTAACAGAATGTTTATACCTTTAACTCTATATATCTAGTTAGTACAAGCCTAGCCTCTATTTAGTTAGCTGATAAACCCTTATCTGTTTATAAATGGAGACCTTGAAGCAACAGATACGGACTAGGTAATAGGCATTAAAATCTATAAATAGCTGAGCTTAGTATTTTTTTCTGTTGTTTTATGTTTAATACTTTTCATCACATCTATTCAAGGTAAACAGGGACTAAAGCAGGTCTTTTAGTCCCCAGGGACTAAAAGTAACTTTTTAATTTTGTTGCCAGTACAAAGGAAAAAATTGCTGCCACTTTAAGTGTCACAAAGATCGATTTTGAAAAACAGCTAATAAAAAAGAGTTTGTACTAAAATGTGTACTCGACACATGCTCCACCTGCAACCAGTCTTCCTTTATACGTCACGCTTCGTATGGAGCAGGTTGCCTGCAAGCTCCAACAAAAAACGCTCAAGCGATTTTGCAGGTAACTCTATTTCATGGGGATTTCATATTTGGATGTGCCCTTACCTTACACTACAAAAAGCCCGTTTATTGTTGAACTGTATAGCAAGAAGATAAGGGCACTTTTGGAACAGCTACTTCGTGTTTGAGAAGCTATCCTTATTGGCCCAGCACACAAAGTGTTGGCAATACAAAAGGTTTTAAAAGGTATTCTTACAGATTTTTTGTTTCCATCTGAGGTTTGTTGTTGAGGTTTTTGTTCGCATTAATATTGCTATCGAGATTATTCGTGCGATAGACGGAGGTAAGTATTCTTTACTACTGACACACAAATAGCCTTCGATTTCGTCCCATACCATCTCATGCCTACTGCTTGCTACATTCTATCCTTGCATGAATGCTCTTTCCTTATTCCTGCCACCTATGTTGGAAACATTACAGTACTTATCTAATTCTAGGTAATTTCATTTGTCATTTATATTATATTATAATATAACAGACTGGAGATAATTTGGTAACTTCTTAAGTTCGATGGATAGCTGGATGACTTTAATATTCAAGTAGGTACCTATACCTTCTTAGATAATGAACACTGAACACGATCAGAAGACGCAGTCATCAAGATTACAGATATGTTTAAAGATTGATACAAACGAGAAAGTCAAGCCAGTCCGGTTGCTATTTGAGCTGGAATTATTAATCCAGTGATTCCTTACTCCGCCGTGCAGCCAATTTATCCGCGCCCCGGCTATTCGCGCTAGCTGCGTGCGCCTGCGCATATTCTCGCTAGCTGCGTGCGCCTGCGCTCATATTCGCGCATGTTGTTTTGGGTCAGAGGTTCAGTGCTCGCATGTGTTATGCTTATGTGTGGTTGGTTGACTGTCATCGGGGGAACGAGCGGGTGTGGGCCCATTGGTTGACTGGTACCGAAACGGCATTTCGTACCTGGTAGGGTGTTGGGTAAGGTCGTAGGGTAGGCTAGGCACACACTCTGCCACTCCATATGGGAAAAGACGCGACGCTAATGTTAGGCTATGTTAAGTTATGTATGTATGGTGCAAAACTTATTAGAAAATTTTTAGCATACCTTGGAAACAAATAACAATCCTATTCTCCTAAGATCCGAAGAGAGCTCGACCTTCACCCATCTGTTACTGCGATGAAACTTGGTTTTTATCATGTATGCTAGAAAATACATTGCGAATGGGTTACCTAGCAAAATCCTGGCAAGGCTGTGATTAATTAATTAACGGTCAAGTGCGAGCATATGAGACCAAATGAGATTCTCGCCAATAAATTAGTAAAATCGTTTCGTGTAACTCGGGTAGTGTCGTATTGTATAGCATTCTCAAGAGTGATCAGACTGTGTAGGTAATTGTCATTCAGACATTGCGATTCTGTCTGACTCAGACAGAATAACATTTGTAATGAATAACATCGTCTCATACAGCAATGGAAACAGATACACACACAACACTTGATTCGCCAAGTTTTACACACAAGTGCCCGCAATATTAAGAAGGTACTAAGAGTACGTACCACTAGTGAAGGTACTTGTACTAAGAGTACGTTCCACTAGTGAAGGTACTTGTACTAAGAGTACGTACCACTGGTGAAGGTACTTGTACTAAGAGTACGTACCACTGGTGAAGGTACTTGCATCCACTACCGCTGTAGCTAGCTGCTAGCACGCACGATATAATTATATATTGCAGATGTAGACAGAGAGAGTGCTAAGCTTTGAAACACAAAGTGACATAGTCCCAGCGTACGCAACGATGTGGAGCGTAAATCAAAGCAACTCTGGCGGCAATGGAACCTCGTCACATTAATTATTCTAATTATTGCTGATGTCATTTCAGTCGGCGCTGGTGTTAGGCGGAAGCTGCTCGATTGGATTGGACATAGCTACCTACCTACAATATTTTACATACAAAGCACATGGAGTATTGAATCAATTTGAATCACTGGCTGAAAGTGCGTGACGCTATGTTATTATCAACTATACATTATCTAGGTAAGGTAGGCAGGTACAATAATAGGGTGTGACGCAAATAGGAGCAGAGTGAGTAGCCTTCTATCTGCCTATGTATACTATTAAACTTATCTCAAATAAAACGTCTTTGCAGAAGAACATTGTAAAATAGAAATATAGGGTAGGTTGGTAGTTTGGTAGGCAACCTAGGTAGGTATTTAATACGTTCTTCATGCATCTTCCAGTCAAGCGTTTACAAAATGACGTCGACGAACCGCGCTATCACGAATTCTCCATTTCACACCTCACCTCACACTTTCCCCAATAAACTGTCACCTCAATGAACACCATCTTCTGTTGGCGTCGACAAAAATACGCAAAAACCTCCCTTACATCATCGCGAGCTATGAAAATTGAATATCGCAAGTCAGCAACGCGATATACCGAATAATCTACACTAGGAATAGGCTTTAAAGCCAAATATACTCAACTCTCTGGGTATAAGGTTTAAGTTACTGCTGAGTGAGATGATGAATATTATTCTGGGAATATTATAAACCAAAGTAGACGCTATTCCATTGTACTAAGAATAAAAGTGTAGCAGAGATAATTTGGTCGGTGGTATCCATCCAACACACTAGCTATACAAATAGCTAAGTAAAGAATAACAGACATTATGACTCAGATATAAGGTTCAAGAAGCGGGTATCGAGCCGGGCGGTTAACCTGGCAACGTTGTACGCGGCGGCGGCGGCGGCGGCGGCGGCGGCCGGCATGGCAACTGCTCGTCGCCATAGACTAGACGACTGCTTTGGTGTAACAACAGATGGCAACTTTGATTGAAGTACATAACCAGGGCAAAAATACCTAGTCACTAAAATAGTCACATATGTACTTACCTTTCTCATTCATTAACTACATTAACATAACTTATTGCACGTTTTAATTTTATAATTTGTATAATAACTTTTTTGGCAGCAGGTAAATATTGAAAAAATAAACTACATAAAACGGGTGAATTTTATAATGGTGATGATTAAAGAACAACCTTCTCCAAGAAGCTTTTGGTACTTTTTCTAAAATTGATTAGATACCATTAATTAATACCTACCTCTCCGCACCACACCACCACAAAAAATTGTAAGAAGAGTTTTTTGTTCAAACTGAAATGACTCCTCCCGCCCTCCCCCCGCTCATTTGTGATTCGCTTGTGTGTGTAAATTCAGAATCACGAGCCCTTCTCACCTCTATGGTGAAAAAAATGTCTCAATTTTTTTTCCTATTTCTTCTCGATCTTCCAGATGATTTTATGTTAACTAAGTGACTAAGTGGAAACAAAAATATTTATGGAATTTTTGGGACATTTTTTTTCTCCATAAGGGTGAGAGAGCTCGTGATTCTGAATAGAAATTACGTAAAAGTTGCAGAAAAAGACACTTTTTTAAATAGGCTCAAATTTTCACGGAATCGCTCAAATGCGGTAGTGGGGCGATAAGCTCTATCTACCTACCTAATTCAACTTCAACGGACTGTCGCATCTACACCTCTACCTCACCCACAAACAGCAATGCAAACAGTTCGTATACTGAACGCGATGAGCGATATCCGGCAACGTCGCACAACTCCGTATCGCGCACACAATATCGCTAACTCGCTCAGTGCTAGCTTCGCGCTCGCTCGGGGCGGTTGTTGACGCCACGCGTTTGGCTATGGGTGGACTGACCTACAAATTGTGGCGGATTTGAGCGGCGAAAATGGCGCGAATGCAAAGAAACCTGCGTGAGAAACTGGTAGAAGAGGTGCAGAAGTATCCGATGCTGTATAACACGGGGAACGAGAACCACAGAGACAATGAGATGAGAGACCGCGCCTGGCTGGAGATCTCCGCGAGGCTGGGGGTTAACAGTGAGTTGGACGCGGACGCTATAGTACTACACTACACAACAAGGCGAGTCGCGTACGAGTTGGCTTGGCAGTGTCTATAGCGAGAGCGCGGAATTGTTTTGTTTGTAGGTAGGTAGGTAGTGCGCGCGGGGCGGCGCGTCTCGGGCCTCGCTCGGCACACCGTCGCGTCGTCGTCGTCGTCGTCGTCGCCGTCGTCGGTCGGCAAGTCAAAACAGATGTTTTTGCGCCCCGCTATCAGCCACTGGCACGCAATTCCGTACGCGACTCCCGCCCAGGGGCCGGATTCTGCACGCGAATCGCATGTCAATAGCTATTATATGCGGTTATTTTTTTACCGTTCATATTTTGGGGATTGATAGTACCTACCTACCCATCACTAAGAACAACTTTCCCCAAGAAACATAATTGGTCGCAAATGAAAAAAATATATTCGTCCCTCAGTACCCTATCAGCTGTTTTCAAGTTACTATTGAGAGGCCTAAAAATTTTTTTCCTTGCGACCATGTTTCTTGGGGAAAGTTGTTCATAATGATGGGATGGGAGGGATACATGTGAAAAGGCACTAAGTGAGGGTAGGTGAAGGTTAAAGGGGATGAGCGAAGCGAAATCGTAAGTAGGTTAAGTTGCACTTTTTGTAAGTTTAGGTAGGTTAGGATGTGGTTGGATAGGTTAGACTCTTGAAGTACAATCAGCAGAGCGAGCGAAGCGAGCGTAGCTTGGGTAAATGCACGAAAACACTACAATGCATCTGTTTTATTACTTTGACCAAGATATAGTAGTCATTATTCATAATGACATGCAGTTTTATTCACATTGCCCAATTGACGCGGGCAGTATGAATAATGGCCGGGCGGTATAGTTCGGAAGACGTAGGTAAGTGAAAACATGGCGTTCCAAAGTATACGCGACAATTTACAGACCCCTGCGTAATGCTTGGTAATGGCCTTGTACCTATATTACGAAAACACGCATCCTGCTCAAACGTCCAGCGACCCCAAAGAACGCAAATCTTTTGTTTTGTTTTTTCAATGGTTTTGAACTTTATGTCCATTCTGTTAGGTTTAAAAATTGCGGGCCGTGGACTTTGGCCAGACGGTTGTGTAGTGTGGGGCCAATGTATGTGCCTGTATGTAAATGTTTATGTTTAATTCCGTAGGTGAAACCCTGAAGCGCGAGTGGAAGATCCTGCGCGACTCTCTCCGGCAGGCCATCAAGAAGCAGAAGGCTGAGAAGGGCAAGAAGAGTAAGGGCATCAAGAAGAGATGGTACTTCGAGAGCAAGATGGCGTTCCTGCTGCCCTTCATGACCAAGCGGCTCACGTATGTTCAGTGACACTGGTTCTATGGAGATCGTTCCTGCTGCCCTTCATGACCAAGCGGCTCACGTATGTTCAGTGACACTGGTTCTATGGAGATCGTTCCTGCTGCCCTTCATGAACAAGCGGCTCACGTATGTTCAGCGACACTGGTTCTATGGAGATCGTTCCTGCTGCCCTACATGACCAAGCGGCTCACGTATGTTCAGTGACACTGGTTCTATGGAGATCGTTCCTGCTGCCCTACATGACCAAGCGGCTCACGTATGTTCAGTGACACTGGTTCTATGGAGATCGTTCCTGCTGCCCTTCATGACCAAGCGGCTCACGTATGTTCAGCGACACTGGTTCTATGGAGATCGTTCCTGCTGCCCTACATGACCAAGCGGCTCACGTATGTTCAGTGACACTGGTTCTATGGAGATCGTTCCTGCTGCCCTACATGACCAAGCGGCTCACGTATGTTCAGTGACACTGGTTCTATGGAGATCGTTCCTGCTGCCCTACATGACCAAGCGGCTCACGTATGTTCAGTGACACTGGTTCTATGGAGATCGTTCCTGCTGCCCTTCATGACCAAGCGGCTCACGTATGTTCAGCGACACTGGTTCTATGGAGATCGTTCCTGCTGCCCTACATGACCAAGCGGCTCACGTATGTTCAGTGACACTGGTTCTATGGAGATCGTTCCTGCTGCCCTACATGACCAAGCGGCTCACGTATGTTCAGTGACACTGGTTCTATGGAGATCGTTCCTGCTGCCCTTCATGACCAAGCGGCTCACGTATGTTCAGCGACACTGGTTCTATGGAGATCGTTCCTGCTGCCCTACATGACCAAGCGGCTCACGTATGTTCAGTGACACTGGTTCTATGGAGATCGTTCCTGCTGCCCTACATGACCAAGCGGCTCACGTATGTTCAGTGACACTGGTTCTATGGAGATCGTTCCTGCTGCCCTACATGACCAAGCGGCTCACGTATGTTCAGTGACACTGGTTCTATGGAGATCGTTCCTGCTGCCCTACATGACCAAGCGGCTCACGTATGTTCAGTGACACTGGTTCTATGGAGATCGTTCCTGCTGCCCTACATGACCAAGCGGCTCACGTATGTTCAGTGACACTGGTTCTATGGAGATCGTTCCTGCTGCCCTACATGACCAAGCGGCTCACGTATGTTCAGTGACACTGGTTCTATGGAGATCGTTCCTGCTGCCCTACATGACCAAGCGGCTCACGTATGTTCAGTGACACTGGTTCTATGGAGATCGTTCCTGCTGCCCTTCATGACCAAGCGGCTCACGTATGTTCAGCGACACTGGTTCTGTGGAGATCGTTGCCGGGAGGGAATAACGAGACATACTAGTAGCGTCATGATCTTTAGGGTTCCGTACCCGAAGGGTGCCAAACGGGACCCTATTACTGAGACTTCGCTGCCCGTCCGTCCGTCTGTCTGTCTGTCACCAGGCTGTATCTCATGAACCATGGTAGCTAGAAAGCTGAAATTTTCACAGAACGTGTATATCGAAAAAATAATTGAAACAAAAAGTAAACTTTAGAAAAAACCGACTTCCACAAACCCTATTTGATTAGATTGAGTTTAATACTAACTGTAACCCCTTATACCCCCCTCTCTTGGGGAATTAATTTTGTCAAATGCTATATCAGTGCTACCCCACGCGACTAAGGAACCCCTGTACAAAGTTTCATGGCTCTAGGTCCACCGGTTTAGGCTATGCGTTGCCTGCCCGTCAGCCACGCATTGTATTTGTACCTAGTATTGAGCAGATCTGGTGGCCATATGTGGTCTTCATCAGCAGTTCCGCATTACAATATTATGCTTACCATGTGCATTTGCACGAGTTATTATGAAAAACACAAAAATCACTATAGTTCTGCCTATAATATTTGAAGAGTTCTCTCGATTTCTCCAGGATCCCATCATCAGATCCTGACCTGGTGTCAATGGGACCACCCTTGAGATATTACCTATACGCCGAAAAAAGATTTGTTCAAATCGGTTCATAATTGGCGGAGCAATCGCGTAACAAACATAGAAAAAAAAAAAAAAAACATACGGGTCGAATTGAGAACCTCCTCCTTTTTTTGAAGTCGGTTGATAAAGGTGTCTTCATACAAGAAACTTATTATTTTGTACTTTTGGTACAATGGTGGTGCGGAACCCTCCGTGTGGGAGTCCGACTCGCACTTGGCTGATTTTTATTCACATACGGGGTGCTAAAGCGCATGTAGTGCCCACTTGCCCAGTTTAGTCAGTAATTGAACACTTTTTGGAGATGTGTCTAATACCAGGTGGAATGATAGAAGTAGACGAATATGGAGTATCGAAACTCGTAACCGGGCCTCTCAGCAGCAGCAGCTAACACATTAATTGACTATTTGTTTATTTTAATAAATAAACTAGGTCCGATTATAGTAAAATGGCTTTATGATGCCTTTTTCAGCTTCAGCCTTCTATAATTCATAATTCATAATAATTTATTCAGGTAAAAAGTTAGGCACATAGTTGTATGGATCCCAGTCTCCTAAACTAGGTTTATCACCTGTATTTCAGGAGGCAGGGCTCTTCCATTATTTGGTCGTTGAATTTTTGAACAAATTGAATAAAACACCATCTAAATAGTAATTTATGAAATGGGTAATGAAATGAGATATGTGTAGTGTATGTGTAGGTGTGTGAGGAAGAGGATTAGGAGAGAATGAGG
Organism: Argyresthia albistria; assembly: GCA_963457715.1. Taxonomy (NCBI): domain Eukaryota; kingdom Metazoa; phylum Arthropoda; class Insecta; order Lepidoptera; family Argyresthiidae; genus Argyresthia; species Argyresthia albistria. The sequence goes on along the minus strand of OY735268.1, from coordinate 86,496 downwards.
GAAGTGGGTTATGTAAGAATGTATAACTATAGCTTTAGCCATTTTGGCTCTGCGTTGATGACTCAGTCAGTCAGTCAGGACTTGATTCATGACATTGACAGGATTCATGATAAAGAAATGATATGCTCCAGCCAGTGTGGTCTATAGGTATAGGTATGGCTCAATCAATCTCACTCGTATCCAGCCTGTTGTGGAAATTGTGAATTATGTTTGCGCAGAGTGAACTCCTCCACGTCAGACAGCAACGCAGCCACATTAGAAGATCTGAAGATGGACGGCAGCACCCAGCCGTTCGAGGAGCCGGCCAGCCCGGAGACGGTGGCCAGGGAGATCTGGGGCGGCGCTGATGATGACCTGGAGCTGTTTTTTGCCAGCGTCTGTCAGTGCACCCGGCGGCTTAGCAGGCGAATGCAGGTGCTTGTAGCCATGACAGACAGATAGACGGACAGCGAAGTCTCAGTGGACTTCATTTTACCTACAATATGAGTTGATTTAAAACGGTAATATTATTTTCTCGGATGTAACTAGACAGAGCTAATCCGCATTTGTTGGAATAGGGCCCTGTACTACTTACTTTTGTAATGGTCCAATATTCCATTACCGATTCTACCAAGAGATCTGTTTCCAGGCGCAAGTGAAGCGGCAGGTTCTGGATGTGGTGCTGAAGGCTGAGGAGTCGGCTTCTGAGGAGCTGGACCAGGACACGAAAACCGAGGTGGACCACTACTGAGCATCCGTAAAGACCAGTAGACCATCCAACTCTGATATCTAGACTTGCATTAATAAATCTCCCGCTCCAAAAGGTATTTCAAGCGCATGTAAAGATAAACCAACTTTTTAGAATGACCACCCTTTTTGAAATTATGCTCGGCCCGTCATTGTATGCTCGGACGCAATTCCAAATATGGCAATACTGGAAGCCACTAGCGACACCAACACTTGGTTTATCTGTAAATGACACGGTTAAAATGCCGAAACCGTCAAACTGTCGTCAAGTTGAGAGTATGAGACAACACTTAGAGCTGAGAGCGGTTGACTGTTACGGACCCTAGTTTCTATCACAGTTCCTGTCTTTATAGTTTGAAGGATGTTAGCGAACAGTTTTCCAACCATCTTTTGGCGCTTGAGTGACGTTTACAGAGTGAATCCACTTCTACACAATAGCGTTAGTTCCACCTTTCACCACAAGCCAAATGTTCGTTGGAATGTTGTACTTCAAATTGACGTTTGGCCAATCAGAGCGTTTTATTGGTTCTGTCACCAAATGTTCGTTCGTTTTAAATCAAATGTTCGTTGGAATGTTGTACTTCAAATTGACGTTTGGCCAATCAGAGCGTTTTATTGGTGACATAAGCTGTGTCATTTAAAGCCTGTCATTGGTAAAACGCGAACAAGTGACAGATCCCTGGGTAAAACCACAGAATAATATTATACTAATTCCTATCCAATATAACAGGCAACTTGACAGCTAACCTAAAACTTCATCAAATCCCCTTTTTGAACACTAGGGATGATACCAAAACAATCGGAAACAATCGGAAACAATCGGAAAGAATCGAAATTGTTTATTCAGTTGAACTAACAGAAGAGTTGTCATCGCCATCACTGCTATCAGCACTTAAAGATATTATTATTTGGATTTTATGACGTTTTAGGTTAGCTGACAAGTTCCTGTTAAGTATATTGGATTGGGTGTAAGAAAGATATCGGGACATGTGATGTTTCTGCCGATAGATGTATAACACGCGACTGCTAAGGACGCGGGCGTCGCGTCATCGCTGGTTTGTGAATATTTGTGATAGACTGAATTAATTTTAAAAGATGTAAGTAAGTAGGTAAGTTACCTAGTTTTTAGACTATTTAAAATGTGTGTCAAAGAAGCAGCGGTGATATGCAGTAAGGCTCTTGTAAACGAGGATGCAAACATGTGACTTTGCTCTTCCGTACAGTAAGAGACGTAGCTAAAGGATTTAAACACGTGTGTTATAGTTTGGCACCAAGTTGGCACCGATTTGCACCAGACTTTTCACAGCGCAACAATAATTTTAGTAGGTAGGTACTTACTTACAACTTACAACACATTACCACAGGTACTATAATAATATTATACTAATACAGATAGACCACCTAGAACAAAATATGACACCGGCGTAAACTGAGATGCTATGGAAGCTTCTTTAGTTCGAGGCCATTATCGCTTGGTGCAGCACCATGGAAAAGTTTATTTTATTTTTTATTTTTATTTTATTTTATTTTATTTGGGACATCAACATCACATAGACAAACAAATTACAAAGAGCAGAGATACAGAATGAAAGCCAATAACAGATATCCACAAAAAATACAAGAAATAAATTAAGAAAGTGGACAAATATTAAATAAGTTGCAAATACCACGAGATGGCGCTAAGATCTATAGGATTTATTCTAAGATTGGCGCTACCTATATGAAACCATGGCGCTCAAAGTATAAATCTTACTCCTCACGCCATCTCTTTTTTACGAAAGGTTACTATTTCTAATTTGCATGGGTTGAGCTGACTGAGCACCCTGTGATATTACCTACCTACCATCTTACGTGGGAACCTGGCTGACAGGCGATGTGACGACTGGTACTGTACTGTACACTGTGCTATTCAGCGGCTGTCATAAGTCTGGTGCAGTATGAAGAAAAAAGTTATGGCAATATTTGCGCTATAGAGAAAGAGAAGAGGCCTTTGCCCAGCGGTGGGTTGATCTGAGCTGAGTAGGTATGATGATAGTGAATCTTTCTTCTTTCTTTCTGTCATTAAAAAAACGCAGTACCTAGTCTAAGTGGACTGTTCTGAAATTGCCGATTTTACTGCTTTATGTATACTTACTTAATTCAAATACCTGCTTAGGATAGTAGTTGTTTAAAAATTAAACCAAATTAAACTGATTTCTGAGTTTCTATTTTTAGTAGGTATGTCATCTGACCAGATTCATTGCATTAGCGAAGCGGAAATAGGGTGAGAGCGCCTGATATCACACATACGTCAAACTTTTTCACTTTCAACTTCCTCTATGTAGCATTTATGAACAACTTTAGGTGTTCGTTATACATTTTTTTGCAGTAGGTAAACTATCTGAGATCACTTTGACGTAAAGCGACTTCGTTTGTGTTTCGAAGAAATTAATTAATTTAGCCCCAGGGACCCCCTTTTCCTAATATCGCACACTTTGTGCCTAATATCGTTATTTTTATCCCTTATATCGCACTCACATTTTACCGTGGAAGAAGCTGAAAACTAACTTAAACATTATCTGTCTTTGCTTGTATATTCAACATTTATTAATAAAAAATACACATACCTACTTATAGATTTAGAAGCATCATCAACGTTTTTTTTTTGCCATTTTTAATGTCTGAGTTTATTTAATCATTTCCAATCAAGAGCTCTTTTCACCCCAATGGGAGAAAAAAGTGTCCAAAAATTTCTATATTTTTTTTCGTTCAGTTTACTTTTTCTTGTCACTATGTCTGACCTAATATACCTTAATCATATCAGACAAAGCACTGAAACTATTATACCTACATCTAATGAAATATGGCGTGCTGAAATATAAATACTTTACTTTACTTTATAATTTATTGCACAAAAACAGAATACAGACACTTAATAATGGAAAAAAACATGTACAAAGGCGAGCTTATAAATCTTGTTGCCTTCGTAATAAAGTTCAAAATTCTGTACTTGAAAGTGCTCACTAAAAATGGTCATATAAACATGTTTAACTTAATTTAACCCATTTTTTATAATTTTACTCTTTCTTGCGAAAAAAATAATACGTGAAATTAGCTGAGACCCCCCTCTCCCCAGAGTGAGATAAGATGAGATTCAGCTCTACCCCCTCCCCCCCTGAACGCTTTACGTAATTAATGGACGCCCCCTTAAGTTTTTCGTTTCATTCTCCGTTCCGCACCAATCGGTCGGTCGGTTCGTGTCGGCAAAAGTGGAATAAACCGCGTAGTTTGCGGACGAATGGAAGAGATGGCGCTGAGGTCGCGCGACACTAAGGTGAACGCGTGAACGACTTCCCCCCCCCCCGACCCCCGCGCCTGCACCTGCACGTCCCCAGTCGCCGCCGCTCAGCCGGCAAGTAAACAACACGTGGCGAGGATTCCGTGCGGCGCGGCGAGTAGACACAAAAATCTGATTAGCGATGGGCTATAATCTTTGTATTGTCATCGGGTGTCCGAATAGCAAGAAAAAAGTACCCGGCGTGGTATTTCACAAAGTACCGACTGGATTTAAAAGGTGACTTTTACATATTATTTTTATCAATCTCTGTTTTATTCAGTGACGCTTTGCAAACGTCATTCATCGGGACGCCGCCATTTTGATGTGCTCGTGAACTCGTGATGTTATTCGGTGCGTTTGGTTTTCATTTTTAACCGACTTCACAAAAGGAGGAGGTTTGCAATTCGTCCGGATATTTTTTTTATGTACACCGATTACGCCTAGACGGAGGACCGATTTAAAAAAAAAATATTTTTTTGTTTCCTCCCCATTGGTCACATTAACACCAGGTCAGGATCTGATGATGGGATCCCGGAGAAATCGAGGGAACTCTTCAAATACACAATCTACTATGCGTGGCTGACGGGCAGGCAACGCATAGCCTAAACCGGTGGACCTGGAGCCATAAAACTTTGTACAGGGGTTCCTTATGTAGCGTAGGGTAGCACTGAGATGGGATTAATTCCCCAAGGGGGGGGAGTAGGGGGTTACAGTTTGTATTAAACTCAATCTAATCAAATAGGGTTTGTGGAAGTCGGTTTTTTCTAAAGTTTACCTTTTGTTTCAATTATGTTCTAAATAAACGGTCAAGTGCGAGTAGGACTCGCGCACAGGATTCCAATCACACTTGAACAGCATTATACGAGTAATTAGGTTTCCACATAAAAAACTAAACCATGATGTCATCCATGTAGGTAAACCAAATTAAATATTTTTGTAGAAAGACAGATTTTTGCAGTTTCAAATTTTTCCCTTTACTTGTGCTATAAGACCTTGCTTTCTGCCAAATTTAATGATTGTAGGCCTAACGGTTTTGGGTTTTGTATTATATGTTTTGGGTCCATTGCGATTACTAAGAAAATCCAACAATTTCACAGCATAAACGGTCGTATCGTTCGATTGCGTTGACCTAGAAGGTTGATTTTTAGGGTTCCGTTAGAGAAACAAGGAACCCTTATAGTTTCGTCAAGTCTGTCTGTCTGTCTGTCTGTCCGTCCGTATGTCACAACAACTTTATTCCAAAACTATTAAGAGTACAGTTGAAACTTGATATTATTATGTAGATATTGTATTCTGTGAACCGCTTCACGATTTTTATACAAAAATTTAAAAAATAAAAGGGGGGGCTCCCCATACATGGAACTGACACCAAAAAAACTTTTTTTCATTGAACCTACCTATATATGTGTGGGTCTGTGAGTCTATAGATAGATCTTTGAAAATGACACTGAGGTTCCTAAAACCATTTTTTCTCGAAGTCAATCGCTAAAGTGACAGACCTTTCCAAAGTGGAAAAAAAAAATTTTCCCCGCCCCCCCTCTAACTTTTAAATTAAGAGAGTGAAAAATCGAAAAAAATATTATGCTGTGTATCTCAATACAAACTTTTAACGAAAATTGGTTTGAACAAAATATAATAAGCAGTTTTTAAGATGTAAAACATTTTTTAAAAACCACAAAGATCGACAGACAGACAAGACATCCAGTCTAATAATTTTGAAAATGATTGTGATTATATAATTACTTGCTATTACGGAACCCTTCATGGGCGAGTCCGACTCGCACTTGGCCACTTTTTCACATTTTTATGCGACTACAGATATTATTAACAATTGATACAGCTTGATACGTCCACGCGTTCTTGATATAAAAGGTCTTGACACACAGACAGACAGACAGATGGACGGACGGACAACAAAGTGATCATATAAGGGTTCCTTATTAGGCTTCTGTACCCGAAGGGTGCCAAACGGGACCCTATTACTGAGACTTCGCTGTCTGTCCGTCCGTCCGACCGTCCGTCCGTCTGTCCGTCCGTCCGTCCGTCCGTCCGTCCGTCCGTCCGTCCGTCCGTCCGTCCGTCCGTCCGTCTGTCTGTCACCAGGCTTTATCTCATGAACCGTGGTAGCTAGACAGTTGAAATTTTCACAGATGATGTATTTCTGTTGCCGCTATAACAACAAATACTAAAAATCAAACTAAATTTAATATTAAGGGGGGCTCTCATACAACAAACGTGATTTTTTTGCTCATTTTTGCTCGATATTGATAATGGTAGCAGGTAGACGCTTAAAATGTTCACAATATATTGAATACATTATTTAAAAAATAAATAATTTAATTAAAATTAAATTAATATTTAGGGGGGGCTCTCATACAAAATGTTTTATTTTTTGCGGTTTTTATAGATAATGGTACGAAACCCTTCGTGCGCGAGTCCGACTCGCACTTGGCCGGTTATTTAATATCCCTATGTTTATTTGTCAAATAAATATAGGTATTTCTACATTATTTCTATTTCTATTTCAACTATTTTCAGACGCAAATGGCTGGAAGCCTTAGATCGTACCGACTTGATGTCACCACACGATGGTGTAGCTAAGATCATACGAGTGTGTGGAAGACATTTTCACAGCCAAATGATATACACCGACAAAGACGATGAGCAAAAACTTCAATTTGCGGCATTCCCGTCATGTAACCTTCCTAGCAAAGATTTTGGTGAGGAAACTGCTTCATCCACCTTTGGTGAGGAAACTGCTTCATCCACCTTTGGTGAGGAAACTGCTTCATCCACCTTTGGTGAGGAAACTGCTTCATCCACCCACAACACTACAACTACTGTCTCGTCGAGATGTTGCATAGTCCCCGGGTGTCCAAACGGTAGTCGAAGTGCACACGGCGGCGGCGGCGGCGGCGGCGGCGGCGGCGGCGGCGCGGAGTACTACAAGCTGCCTGGTGGATGCAGGTGATTAATATATCATTTTTAACCGACTTCCCAAAGGAGGAGGTTTACAATTCGTCCGGATGTTTGTTTTTTTTTTTTTTTTTTTTTTTTTTTTTTTATGTCTATCCCCCGATAGCGCCTAAACGGATGGACCGATTTAGAAAATTATTTTTTTGTTTGAAAGGGTTTACCTTCCCATTGGTCCCATTGACACCAGGTCAGGATCTGATGATGGGATCCTGGAGAAATCAAGGGAACTCTTCAAATATTATAGGCAGACATATAGTGATTTTTGTGTTTTTCATAATAACTCGTGCAAATGCACATGGTAAGCTAAATATTGTGATGTGGAACTGCTAATGAAGACCACATATGGCCACCAGATCTGCTCAATACTAGGTACAAATACAATGCGTGGCTGACGGGCAGGCAACGCATAGCCTAAACCGGTGCACCTAGAGCCATGAAACTTTGTACAGGGGTTCCTTAGTAGCGTGGGGTAGCACTGATATGGGATTTGACAAAATTAATTCCCCAAGGGGGGGGATAAGGGGTAACAGTTTGTATTAAACTCAATCTAATCAAATAGGGTTTGTGGAAGTCGGTTTTTTCTAAAGTTTACTTTTTGTTTCAATTATATGTATCTATTGTATCAATTGAGTCACGCTTTGTGTAACGCGGCCAGTTTGATATGATCGCTACAATTTGCAGGCTCTCCACCAGACACAGATGGCTGCAAGCCTTAGAACGTACCGACCTGATATCAGCGGCCGGTGATAAAATGAAGGAATTGCGAGTGTGTGAAAGACATTTCCTCAGGCAAATGATATACACCGACAAACACAATGAGCGAAAACTTAAATTAGGGGCATTCCCGTTATACAATCATTGCAAAGCTGTTGACGAGAAAACTGCTGCAGCTACCCCCAATACCACAAGAACGTACTTTCCGAATCATTGTATTGTCTCCGGGTGTCCAAATAGACAATGGCAAAGCGGCGTAGAATATTTCAAAGTACCAACTGGATTTAAAAGGTAATACTTGTCATAAGTAATGTATTGATTTGTGTGCAATAATAAAATATAAAGTAAGTAAGTAAAGTACTTTAATAAAAAGCTCATAATGTCCCCACCGAAGCCATTTCCATGGGCGTTAACTGATTCATTAGAATGTTCTGACTAAGGCTGGATTTTACCACCAAAAAGTTATCCGGAGAATAACTATCCCGGGGATAACTTGTAACTTTTTCATAGACACCAGTGACACCTACATCAGATCACCTCATATTGAACTGTCATTTTTAGGGTTCCGTACCCGAAGGGTGCCAAACGGGACCATATTACTGAGACTTCGCTGTCTGCCCGTCCGTCCGTCCGTCCGTCTGTCTGTCACCAGGCTGTATCTCATAAACCGTGGTAGCTAGATAGTTGAAATTTTCACAGATGATGTATTTCTGTTTCCGCTATAACAACAAATACTAAAAAACAAAAGAAATTTAATATTAAGGGGGGCTCCCATACAATAAACGTGATTTTTTTTGCTCGACATTGATAATGGTAGCAGGGAGACGCTTAAAATGTTCACAATATATTGAGTTGATCCTTTACTTAAAAAATAAATAATTAAATTAAAATTAAATTATTTTTTAGGGGGGGCTCCCATACAACATGTTTTTTTTGCAGTTTTTTTAAAGATAATGGTACGGAACCCTTCGTGCGCGAGTTCGACTCGCAGTTGGCCGGTTATTCATACATGTTATCCCCGGTAAAATCCGGGCTAAGTGGGTTAAATAAATTAAATAATGTTCCTTAATGACGATGAAGTAGACAGTATTTAAATTAGTGATTCCTACAACTTAACAACGACTTGATTTTGCAGAAGCAAATGGCTGGAAGCCGCTGGTCGCCCCGACCTGCTGGCAACAGTCAATGATGAAACGATGTATACGAAATCTGATATTCTGATGATCTGTGAGAGACATTTCTTTAGCCATATGATTTCAACCGATCAACACAATAATAAATTTCTCCAATTAACAGCAGTCCCAATACTGAATCTTCCGCGCAGTAGTACCTACCTAAAAACGAGGAAGGAAAGAGAAACGAATTGTAGAAATATTTTAAAAAGAACTAGATTTAGTACGCCTGTACTATCCACGAGCGGAGAACCAGATGAACCAGATGACCATCAAATCATAAAAACAGACCCCGATCCGGTTAAAGAAGCATATCGGAATGTGTATGATCACCTGCTAGACATTGAAATGTATCCGATAAAAACCGAGGAAACAGAACATGACCCAGAAAATATTTTTTTGGACATAAGTAATAAAAATATTGCCAAATATACAGATCAAAAGACGGAGTCTGGAAATAATATCTTTGAAGATAACATTAAAACAGAATACACAATATCTTTCAATGATGGACCGATAAAAGAAATAAAAGAGGAAAGTTTAGAAGAAGAGACTGATGAGCCAGAAGATAACAATATCGATGAACATTATATGAAAATAGAGGATGTCAATGCAAGCGAAATAAGTACTGGTGCCAGGTACAAACATTTATGAAGTACTTAAACTTGCCTAAAACAAAATCAACTGATTTTTTTTCTGCCATATACCTACTACATATTTGATCAAGATAATGCTATCTCCATTCGTTGAGTTTGAGCATGTTATAAACATAAACAGTACTTTAAAGGTATTTTAATATTTTTTTCAGAATGTCATCGCGTGCAGGTATGGATTCTTACAGCGAGACTTCTAGCCAAAAAGTGACAGAAAGAGAGGTTCTGGTACATACAGAAGCTTCTGGTAAGACCTACTAGTCCTGGCAAATAATAAAAACCGGCCAAGTGCGAGTCGGACTCGCGCACGATGGATTCCGTAGTAGCAAGTAATTATAAGACTGTATGTCGGAGTTGTAACTTTGTTTTTCATAGTGTTTGTATGAATGACAATGTCATCTTTGCAGTTTTTTATAAATGTTTTATATCTTAAAAACTGCTAATTATTATTTTGTTCAAACCAATTTTCGTTGAAAGTTTTATTGAGATACACAGCATATATTTTTTTTAGATTTTCACTCCCTTACTTTAAAAGTTTTAGGGGGGGACACGTTTTTTTCGATTGACTTTGAGGAAAAATGGTTTTTGAAACCTCAACGTATTTTTAAAGACAATAGGTTTGATGAATAATTTTTTTTCGGTGTCAGTTCCATGTATGGAGAGAGGCCCCCCCCTCCCCTTAATATTTAATTTTTTCAATTTTTGTATAAAAATCGTAAAGCGGTTCACAGAATACATCTGCATACCAAGTTTCAACTGCCTAGTCCTAATAGTTTTAGAATAAAGTTGCTGTGACATACGGACGGACAGACAGGAACTATAAGGGTTCCTTCTTTCTCTAACGGAACCCTAAAAACGGCAAAAAAATCATGTCTGTTGTATGGGAGCCCCTTTTAATATATATTATACGACTCCTTTACACCATATGGTGAAATGGTTATGTATTACACTCAAATAGAATTACTGTGCTTGTAGATGTCGAGAGTGAGGCTGAGGAGAGAGAGAACGTGGACTGGTTCTTAGGAATTAGCTACAAGCCGCCGGCACTCAGCCGCGTCGCCAGACTCTACCTGCCCGAGCAGCCCCAGCCCGCCGCCGCCGCGCCACCGCCACTCCCCACCGAGGGGCTGCAGCGACCCCTACACATATTCCACTTTGAATGGCGTCCACTCAAGTACCCGAGTGGCATAAGCCACGACCAGAATACGATACGAGCAGAACTATTCCACCGTGTCAAAGAAACGTCAACTACGAAGATGACACCATTATCAGCTTTCAGTGCTATTTGGGATAAGAATTTCATGGAACAGATAACCTCGTGGACCAACCTCCGCGCTCAACGATTCCTGTCGAGTCGCAAAGTCTCCAAACGCTCAAGGTACCGAACTTTCGGGCCGGTCACCGCCGCCGAGCTGTATGTCTACTTTGCGATCGTGATAGGAATGGGCATGAGCCCCAAGAGATGCTTGACAGAATACTTCCGGACAAACTTCTCGATTACAGATACACCGAATTTTTCAAAATACATGGGTAAATATTATTTCAGCATGTTCTCCCGATTCATAACATTCAGTGATGGCGGTGATAAGAAAGTTGGGATGACTAAAGAAGAATCCCAGTACAAAACATTCGAGAAATTGCTAAATCACCTCAACGAGAAATTCCAGAGCTTGTATGTCCTGGACAGGGATTTGGTCATCGATCAATCTCTACAGGGCTTCCCTGCATTCTTTCCATCCTGTAAGACAGTGAATCCGGACGTCGACATCAAATCATACGAGGTGTGCGACGCAAAAACTGGATACATGTATCGTTGCCACGTTTCCATCAAAAAGCAAGAGGATGATGAGGTTGCAGACACAGAAATATCCACAGGAACAACTGGGATTGTTCTAAGTCTACTGTCCGGGCTTAAAAATAGGGGTCACTCGATATACATGGATAGTAATATCTGCAGTCCTGCCCTCGTGAGAGTCCTCAAGTCTCAAGGGTTCGACTGCATCGGCGTCCTGAACCGAAGCCGCGAGCTGGTCCCTCGCGAGCTGGCGCAGCTGCGGCCAGGTGACCTGGAGCGAGAGATGCTAGCCTGGACCAGCGGAGACCTGGACATTGTCTCGTGGAACGAGCGCGGCTGCCTGCTGTCAATGGTCTCGACCTATCACGGTAATGACCCGTGCGTAAACAGGCACGGCGAAATGAAACCACGCGTGTTTCTTGACTACACGACATGTATGGAAGCGATGGACAAAACGGATTCATCGCTGGCAGACTACCCCATCGAGAGAAAACAACCTGTCCTGTACAAGAAACTGTTCCGGCGTCTTCTCAATGTGAGCATTCATAATGCGTACTTGATATACAAGAAGGCGTCTGGTCACTTGCGTCATCATGACTTTCGGCATAAGCTCATTATGGAGATGTTGGCTAATTATCACAAGCCTTCTGAGAAACAACACAAAGATTTAGGTCGCATAAAAAAAAGAGGAAGGCAGGTTTAAGATAAGGCAATATACATATAAGGATAAATACTCATACAACTTCGATGAGAACAGAAGCGAGTCTACTTCTAAGTTGAATTTCTAATTCAGTGCCAAAAAGTTTACCGAACAAACAAACCAAACACGCTTTTTGATTTTAATTTGCGTAGAACTGGCGCCGCCGCCCTGTAAACCCACCTTCAGCATCAAGTCACATCTGAAGGGCTCCCAGTGCGATATGATCATAAATTCTACTAATCAGTCTTGATTAAATATTTATCCATACGATTTCATTTGAGGTATGTTTGTTAGGTATCAGCAGCACAGATACTCATATTCATATTCATTTTACTTGTAAACATGTACACGGGGGGTTACAGGTGGAGGTGTAAATAAGGTAAAGTACGTGCACCCTGAAAGGGTATCACAATGTATGCTTAAATCTAAATAAAACATTTCTAAAGTAGGTAACATTTCAATTATAAAATAAAATAAAAATATATACTATAATACTATAATATTTATGTATTTATTTATTTATAACTATACTACTAGATAATGGGGGCTATTTGGGAGGTGTCGAAACCACTAAATTAGAGGAGCTAAAGGCACTAAACCACAGATTACTAAATAATTACACTAAACTGACAACCTTCAAATTCGACAGCTCTTGCGCGGTGGCCACAGATTCCATTTTCAACACACCATTTTAATTAGTTTAGTTAGTATAGTTCGTGTCGCCTCCCAAATCGCAGGCACTATATACTATACTATATATAGTATGTTTTGTTTTTCATAATACGTTTATTGACGTAAAATAAATACAATCGAACAAACTAGACTTATTTCTATGCTTATTTCAAAGATTAAACTAGAATTGCGGTTGAACAATGATTTGTTTGGTTTTTACCAGACTAGAAAGCGTCGACAAAAATCTTATTACTTACTATAATTATAAAACTTATTCCTTACTATAATTATAAAACTTATTACTTACTATAATTATAAACGGTCTCGGCCTTCATTCTAGCTTGTCCATCAAAGTTTTCAATGCTGACCGCGCTGTATGGGCCTTGCTTGAGCTGCGCGACGCTGCGCTTTCGGCCGCCGCGCCGCCAGCAGCGCGACCAGCAACGCCGCCATTATAGACCGCGGCAGTAATGTACTACATATTGTCTAATAGTAGATTACTATATTGATAAAAGCGGCACTTTATAAATGAATTTATTGGTAGTTCAACAGATAAAAATCTAATTATTTGCCTGATATAACAAACATCTCTAATAAAATCGCATCGATAAATAGTTACGCTGGTAGCCCTTCGGTACACTACACACACACTACACTACAATCGATAGGCGATTCGTGATTATCGCAAATGGTTAGTTCCAAAAGTGAACACGTTGCCGCTGTTCAGTTTCCATACATTTGTATCGTATCGAACAACGCTACGAAAGTGCCTCTTCGGGATAGGGGGGGTACAGACAGATGCGTGTGACGTGACTTGATGTTGAAGGTGGGTTTACAGGGCGGCGCCAGTTCTACGCAGCTTAATGTCAAAAAGGGGTAGTTTCGTCTGTCACCGCAAGCCAAAATATTGTTGGAAAGCGCATCTCCAATAGACAATGACTTGTGTTACTTTGGCATGACTTATATGTTGCAGTCAGAACTCTTAATCAGTCAAAACTAGTTTTGACCGTAAAAACTAGACAAAAGTACTTTTGACTTAGCGGGTTGGTTAAAAGTTCATTTGACTAGTCATGAGTAGTTTTGTTTGACTGCTAATTTGTGGTCAAAAGTAGTTTTGACTGGCGCTCTTGGTTTACAAAACCGAATTGGTTGCTTTAGGTCACTTTCTGTGCCAATACTAAAGATAGGTTGTGTCAGGTCACAACTTTATGAACCACCCGGAGCCGAGCGAAGCGGAGCGGAGCGAAGCGACCCCATGTAGTTTCACAAGACCGAATTTGTTTGCTTGTTAGTTAAGTGTCTGATTTAACCAACTAAATGCGAAATAAATTTATTCAAAAGTGCTATGACCAGAGGCTGCAGTCAAAAGCAGTTTTAACCGATTTTCTTAGATAAAAGTACCTTTGACTGATTAAGAGTTCTGACTGCAACATATTTATTTGATAATTTTTTTGGCAGTGAATTAGAAATACAGGTAAGTATAGTGGTATAGTTGAGGCTCCTATTGGAGTAGGACTAGCGAGTCACCGGACACCTGTGCCGGTCACCTCGGACTCTTGTGGCTCTGAGAAAGTTCAGCTTGTGTGAACTGACCTGCCTCACCTAACCCTGCTAATGCTACTCGTATGATTCATAAATACTGTGAATCGGTACGAACAATTTTTTTATTGTTTGCGCCTGTACTTACAGAAAATGTGTCGGGGTCGGGACGCTACATAGATAACATGTTGTCGTTATGTTAATGATTTTTTAATACAAGTGAGTTGATCCAATAATACGTATTGATGTTTTTGACTATTACGGCTCCCTCATGCATGATAGATACTCCCTAGAGGTGTTAAAAGCCACACATATCATTGTCGATTTGTCACGTCTCCTTCAAGCTGCCTCCAAGAAAAATCGTTATGTACATCGACATACACAATAAAGAGAGGCGAAAAAATATGGCTTCCCTTATCAAATCACACAAGTGGTGGCAGAGACAGCCCTCCCTCCCTGCCCCTCGCCGCCCCCTCTCGACTATCGATCCGCGCCCGCATGGAAACAGCCGCCCGGCTTGTGCAAGCTACGGCGAAGTTCGGAACTAACATTAAAAGAGGTCTACAGTAATAATAGTAGTATTCCCAGTAAGTAATGAGAAGCCAAAAGAGCTGAAGGGTCCAACATGGATCCCACATCCTCACACAAACTGAAGTTCGTGTAAAAAAGGTTTTACCGCAAGTTTCTAGCTCATCACCTGAAAGCCACTCTGGTTAGCTACAAGAAATCTCACAGTCACATTTACCTGGAAGGTTGCTGGTAATTCCTGTAATCATGCTCTTACTGGAAGCACTTTATTAATCTGTGTTGCTTACAGCAAATATTGACGTTACCTACGGTAATACCGTATAATACGTTGTGGGTTTAATTAAAATAGTGGGTGCGTGAAGTGTTCCTCGATATTTTAAGGTAATTAGTTATTAACTACATAGGTACCTACCTACTTATGTACATTTTCAATAACCTTACTTATATATCCATGATTTTCACATTACTAGAGTTAGATCTAGAATAATGTACACTCACTTATGTACCTACATGTTCGTTCGTCCCACCCACGGACCCACCCCACACACAACTATGCACTCTATATGTACGATGATAGCATAGACAGATCGATCGATTGCATATTAAAAGAGATCATTCATTTTGGGCCAAAACCAAAAGTGCCGGCCAGAAAAAAAAGTTAAATATTCGGATAGAACACACAAATCCTATATTTTTTACTTTGACACTTAACCTGTTCGCTCCATAGTTTATTGGCTATTGAAATATGATAAAAATCCTATAATTAAATATATATTTTTGGCAGGTCGGTCGTCAACAAAACCTTGTTTTACTAGTGCAGAATAGTGTAACGAATAAAACTTAGTATGACATGTATGTATACCTCTTCACTCAGTCCGGACACTACCCCGGTATTTAATCATAGGATTTTTATCAAATTTCAATAGCTTATAAAAACATAACTAATAGAGCGAACACGTTAAGTATTGTAGTAAAAATATATAGAATTTGTGTTTTCTATCAACTTCTATCTATCTGAATATTAAACTATTTTTCTGGCCGGCACTTTTACTTTTGGCCCATTAATGTATGGACCGCATATGGACCGTGAATGATCTCCTTTTCACGAAAACTCTTCAAAAATTCTAACTGCCTACCTACTCCTTCCGGGCGTGAATAACTCCATTTTAAAACTTCATTATCATAAACGCCTTACATAGCCGAAGCAACCCCAAAAAATCGCGAGAATGCACAATCACGCAACCCTTTAAATATTCAATCGTCACCCCCTCACGCACCCCGCGGGCGAGTGGCGAGGGGACGGGGTAGCGGCAGGAGGGGAGGGGCCTCGCTCACTGCCAAGGTCGAAAGCGATCGATACCAAACACCCCCGAAGTCAAATCCGGCGACCAGTCCACCAACTCCAGTCCTAAATGCCTCGACTAGTTTACCAACTCAGTCACGAATTCTTCGCTAAGTCGGATTTTCGGTCGACTTGTTTGTAGGACGTTGCAGGGCTTAATCCGAAGTGAGAAGGAATTATGAAAGGGTGGCTCTAATTGAACATTGTGCAGTGAGTTCATGTCGCAGGTTGTTACGTCAGCAAAAAAAAAACTGTAGCGTATAGAAAACACCGTATATCTACGTGTAAGTTACTCTAGGAGGAGTAAATAGTCAGTTTTACCCCTGTGTGGAGTTACGTAGGTACCTGCTGAATTCTCCAAGACCTAAGATAAAAAAACCTATAATAAGAAAGATTACTGCCTACATCTTTTAAATGAAGTGCGAACACCCACTTTACTTAGCGAACATCTCTCTTTTCATTGGACCTAATAACTCTATAGGTAACCCTAAACTTAATTTGTGCTGAATGAAATTGGATAGTGGTGAAACTGGGAAGCGGGGAAAATGGAAAAAATACAATAAGAACCTTAGCGTTAGGCTTATTTTTAAAGAGGGGGTAAGTGTGGAAAAGGTAGGCTGTAATGTGTAACTGGCATTATTGTGTTGGTGCTTGACTCGGTCCTCTGGGCATTTATTGACATGGCGAGTGTTCACGCACAAACGGAACGCGGTGCGTGAAGGTGACGTCAGAAAAGTCAGTGTGAATGCTCGCGTTTAGTGTCCTGAGGCTCGCGTCGTCGACACCCTCGACACCATATTCTTTTCGTTTTGGAATTGCGTGTCAGAACCTCGGCTAAGAGCGTTTGTTTAAAATCGCTCTCAAATTCACTTCCATTGGCACAGTTGCCACCCATACATTTCATTCAGCTCCAGAAAGCATGTTTTACCACAAATGTAGCCTACAAACACCGCTAGCTAGACGGTCGCGATTCGCTGCGTAGTGAACAATCCAGCATCCGAAACCCATGTGAAGTGTCGTCATCGTTCTCCTGCAATCCAGAAGAAGCCAGCACCCAGACGAGAGCCAGGCACCCGCCACCTCGTCATCCAGCCCGTCACCGACGATCGCAATGACGCCACCCCACCAGCTATTTGGTTCACCTTCATTTGTCCTTCCCCTCTGCCCATTATCCATCCGCACTGCATCGTGCGTGACCCAGCAGTTACAGCAAGTATAAATTGACAATAATTTTAAAGTAAAGTTAGGTAAGTAATCTATATTTTTATAAATCTCGAAACAGGGTCTAATCTTAACTACTGTTGCTAAGCAAACTCTGCGGTCGACTGATCGCCCGACCAGTCGCACAACTCGTCGGCCGGCACCCACTGCGCATGCTGTGACAATTTATCGACTTGCTACTGAACTGAGCAAATGTATCGAAAATAGTTCGTAACGCTAAGGAATAAGAGCTATGTGTGTATTACACGTGTTACGTTTACACGGTTCGCTAAACCTAGAAATGGTTGGGATACGGTACGTCCCTTTATATATTATTAGTATTCCTGTTAATATTACAGAGCGAGGCATACCAATTGAATATTTTATTGCATTAGATACTATCATTTTAATGAAACAATGATGATGAGATGATTTCACCTTCTGCTCTTCAGATGCAGTTAACTTAAGGGGTTGGTTTTAGAATCATTCATCTTTAGTTTGATTAAAAAAGGTGTTTAATGGATAGCTGATGGTCACTTTCCTCACCAAAGTGTAATATCTTAAAAAGTATACATATCCGCACTTAAAAAACTATATTGGGGGGGTGGGGGATCCTCCTTCTCCCCCCCCTCAACCCCCCACCCCCTACCCCCTAACTAAGGATGAACGATTCTAAAATTATACTTACCCTATATTTTATAGAGGCATCGAAAACACTCGAATGAATCATGAAAAACAAACACATAAATATTACCTACTAATTGTACACAGGGCGTCTGAGGCGTCACCCACAGTTTTAATAGTCAGTAAATTAAAGTTTTAGCATAGTTTTATGGCTATTCCGTTGATTTATCTGCGATAAATGTTGTAAAAGCTCTATGGGAGAGATCGTTTAACTTGTTTGCGCAGTTTCAGCGATGATGACGATAACGAAAGTTCCTCAAATACTCATCTCTCACCAACTGTCAAATAAAAGACATGGTAATAAGTAATTAAATATTTACTTTATCAAAAAACTAAGCGATTGGCACATCCATCGAATTAAAACAGGCATTTTAAACATCGTGGCTGGCCTGGCTGACCCGACCCTCAGTCAAACGAGCTAAATAAGATGGAGAAAGAGACAAAGCACTTCATTAAAATCTTGGCATAACCCATGTTTTATTGAACAAAGAAGTTTTTTGTGACTTGGCAAAGTAAGTTGGATAAATGCAGACACTGCAGACAGAACGTATATACATTCGTAATTAGGATCATCGCGAAACTCACGGCTTTGCGTTTTGTTTACAGTGAAAAGTATTCGGCTTATCTTGGCCCAAATACGTGTTTGGTGTATGGTTTATTTGTGTTTACGGGCCGGGATGAGCCGTTGTCCCCATCACTCGCCGGTACTGGGTCATTAAGAGATCTCCTGCGACATCTTAACGACTTTGCAAGAGGACAGGGACACTCCAGGAATGTCTCCTCTCCCTACATATTTAGTTTTGCTTTCTTATTCGGTTGAATTACGTTTATTTCTTCGCGTACTACTACTCAAAAGAGAAAATATCGTTCTAATCACAAATAATTGAAACAAAAAGTAAACTTTAGAAAAAACCGACTTCCACAAACCCTATTTGATTAGATTGAGTTTAATACAAACTGTAACCCCTTATCTTCCCCCCCCCCCCCCCCTTGGGGAATTATTTTTGTCAAATCCCATATCAGTGCTACCCCTCGCTACTAAGGAACCCCTGTACAAAGTTTCATGACTCTAGGTCCACCGGTTTAGGCTATGCGTTGCCTGCCCATCAGCCACGCATTGTATTTGTACCTAGTATTGAGCAGTTCTGGTGGCCATATGTCGTCTTCATCAGCAGTTCCGCATCACAATGTTATGCTTACCATGTGCATTTGCACGAGTTATTATGAAAAACACAAAAATCACTATAGTTCTGCCTATAATATTTGAAGAGTTCCCTCGATTTCTCCAGGATCCCATCATCAGATCCTGACCTGGTGTTAATGGGACCAATGGGAAGGTAAACCCTTTCAAACAAAAAATAATTGTCCAAATCGGTCCATCCGTCTAGGCGCTATCGGGGCACATAATAAAAAATATATCCGGACGAATTGTAAACCTCCTCCTTTGGGAAGTTGGTTAAAACATCCTGGAAAGTAAGTTTTTTTCCTAAATAGGTAACAACATAAAAAGGAAGGCCTAGGTTTGCTGAAACTGCCTGAAACCAATCTCTCTCTAGACTGTTTTGTAACAATTCCATGTAAATTACCGAGCAATAAAGAACATGAATAAAATATGAATACTTACCTACCACATAATACATTATACTTACCTACCACATAGAGTCAAGTCTTTTCTCATAAGAGGTGGCAGAAGCATAATTGGTGCCGGCGGCGCATGCGTCATAGAAAGTCAGTCTGTCATACTAATATACTGTAGAAAAAAGTGATAACTGTTATCCCAATATGTTCGCTATTGAAAAGGGTGATGATCTTATTGTCTCGACGTTTGCCAAGTTTTGTTTGCGTGCTAAAGGAAAAACACCAGTCCAATGATGCCCGGAGAAATTAGGTATGAATCCAGATTTAGGTAGGTACCTACTTGGCTATATACACGATATGATAATAATCTTACTTGACCATGTGCAGAAGAGGCCTTGATTCATTGGTATCTGATTCTGAAGTCAGTTGTCCACTTTCACAAAAATGTCCCGTATCTTATTCTTTTAGCTTTGACGCCATGTAAACAAAACAGCATGCGAGCCCACGTGCGACAGTATTAAACAAAACAGCATGCGAGCCCACGTGCGACAGTATTAAACAAAACAGCATGCGAGCCCACGTGCGACAGTATTAAACAAAACAGCATGCGAGCCCACGTGCGACAGTAATAAACAAAACAGCATGCGAGCCCACGTGCGACAGTATTAAACAAAACAGCATGCGAGCCCACGTGCGACAGTATTAAACAAAACAGCATGCGAGCCCACGTGCGACAGTATTAAAAAAAACAGTATGCGAGCCCACGTGCGACAGTATTAATAACCGGCCAAGTGCGAGTCGGACTCGCGCACGAAGGGTTCCGTGCCATTATCTATAAAAAACCGCAAAAAAATATGTATGGGAGCCCCCCCTAAATATTAATTTAATTTTAATTTAATTATTTATTTTTTAAGTAAATAATATACTCAATATATTGTGAACATTTTAAGCGTCTACCTGCTACCATTATCAATATCGAGCAAAAATGAGCATAAAAATCACGTTTGTTGTATGGGAGCCCCCCTTAATATTACATTTATTTTGATTTTTAGTATTTGCTGTTATAGCGGCAACAGAAACACATCATCTGTGAAAATTTCAACTGTCTAGCTACCACGGTTCATGAGATACAGCCTGGTGACAGACGGACGGACGGACGGACGGACAGACGGACAGCGAAGTCTCAGTAATAGGGTCCCGTTTGGCACCCTTCGGGTACGGAACCCTAAAAAGTAGGTAGGTAGTTGAAGCGGTCGCTGCGACCGAAATCGTTGGACATATTCATATTCATATTCTTTATTGCACAGTAACTTAAATAAAACCGGCCAAGTGCGAGTCAGACTCGCGCACGAAGGGTTCCGTACCATTATCTATATAATTGAAACAAAAAGTAAACTTTAGAAAAAACCGACTTCCACAAACCCTATTTGATTAGATTGAGTTTAATACAAACTGTAACCCCTTATCCCCCCCCACCCCAGGGGAATTAATTTTGTCAAATCCCATATCAGTGCTACCCCACGCTACTAAGGAACCCCTGTACAAAGTTTCATGGCTCTAGGTCCATCGGTTTAGGCTATGCGTTGCCTGCCCGTCAGCCACGCATTGTATTTGTACCTAGTATTGAGCAGATCTGGTGGCCATATGTGGTCTTCATCAGCAGTTCCGCATCACAATATTATGCTTACCATGTGCATTTGCACGAGTTATTATGAAAAACACAAAAATCACTATAGGTCTAATCGGTCTAATTTTCCAAATTGGTCCATCCGTTTAGGCGCTATCGAATACGAATTGTAAACCTCCTCCTTTGGGAAGTCGGTTAAAAAAACCGCAAAAAAACACGTTAATTGTATGGGAGCCCCCTTTATATTAAATTTATTTTGTTTTTAGTATTTGTTGTTATAGCGGGAACAGAAATACGTCATCTGTGAAAATATCAACTGTCTAGCTACCACGGTTCATGAGATACGGCCTGGTGACAGACAGACGGACGGACGGATATCTTGAGATTTTAAGGTACTTTCCCTCCAGGGCCCATTCGTTTGTTCCACCCTGTATATGTGTGATCTGTAACTGTATTTTTCATGAAATACCCAAAAAGTTTTGTTCAAATTATCATCTTATGTCAGAATAACTTTGTAGCTAGTTGAAAAATAACATTTGAATTGATTCAAAGCTTGCCGCGCTTTTAGGGCCTTTAGTACCTACTAAACGCCGCCGTAAGCAGCACTATCTACAACCTACTCCTACTGGAAAACGTGAGACACCCATCTACAATTTCCGTACAATGAGGTTCACTCACTCATTATGTCAATGTCATGCAGACTGCAAAACATCATTTCAACGCACCAAAGAGTATTTAATTAAAACATCACTGGCAGCCAAACTTGAAGTGGCCAAAAGGAAAAATTAATTTCTGTGCTCTGAGATTTGTATGAAAACAAAAGTAATTAAAAACTATTAATTTTATAATTATTTTCTAAAAGTTCTACATAATAAATAGAGATGTCGTAATTCATCAATTAATATTTAAAGTCTTTGTAGAAGTCCGGGGACGACATTGCCATATCATTTAAATTTAGTTTCATTAAAAGAAGGCTTACCTACCAAAACAAAATGGCCTTGGTATAAACTTTTCAAGCGTGTTGTGAAGACGTATCTTGTACCGAGACCACTTTCAATTTGTAATATCTCTCGTATTTCAGTATTTGTGGTTGGTGCGGCAACAGATATACACATTCTGTGAAAATTTCAGCTTTCTAGCTATTACGGTTCGTGCAGGCGGACCCGGTGACAGACGGACGGACGGACGGACGGACGGACGGACGGACGGACGGACGGACAGCGAAGTCTCAGTAATAGGGTCCCGTTTGGCACCCTTCGGGTACGGAACCCTAAAAATACATGTACAAGAAATATTATACATCTTATTGTCAATCATCATTTTCCAAAACTTCCTCATTAAGGGATATTGCATCACCACACCATAGGTACTTTATTCGACGTTCGATCATAACGTAAGCCCACATCTCCACGTCAGTACCGATCAGATACACGTGAAGCCAATAGCCACAAATTCTCATTGCACCTCACCGCCAACTACTCAGGAGGGGGAGCCACTCGCCACGTGCTGCCATTACAATGACACAGGTAAATCCGTCGCTTGCATCATCTACACGCGCCAGAGGATAATAGACTCTAAGCTTTCAACACAAGACGGGCAATTAGCCGATGGGGCGTTGGCAAGAGCTGCTCGTCTCCGGAGTGTGAACGACTCTAGGTTGCACACGGGATTATGTATCGACAAGTCTTCTACAGCCGCTAAAGTATTTTGCCAGTTTTTTTTTTAATAGCCGTTAGGTGTCCCACTGCTGGGCAAAGGCCTCCCCATGCTGCATCCACAATTCCCTATCCTGGGCTACTGTCCGTCCACTCTGTCTGAAAAAAAGTCTGTGTGCTGTGCAATAAAGAAATTATGAATTATGAAAAAAATTGTGTCCTATAACTTTTAAAGCAAGGGTGTGAAAAATCTAAAACTCGTGGCTCTGTGAGCTGTAGACCTCGCGAGTATGTCGGTGGGAAAGCTGAACTGCTAACACACAACTCACAAAATTTCACGAGAATCGGTTGAGAAATGCGCCCTGTAGAGGAGAACAGAAAAACAAACAAACAACAAACAAACAAACAAACAAACAAACAAACAAACAAACAAACAAACAAACAAACAAACAAACAAACAAACAAACAAACAAACATACGAAAGCATTTTTGCCCAATCCTGAAACGGATCCATTTTAATAACCGGCCAAATGCGAGTCGGATTCGCGCACGAAGGGTTCCGTAAATTTGCAGTATTTTTTATTAAATATTGATATCAAGTGCAAAGTTATACTTAATATTTGGTTATTATTGGCAATATAAGTTTTGTATCTGACTGTCCAAAGCCTTGCGCTCCGAAATGTCATTGAAAGGGTAATTTCGGAGCGGTGGTGGTGGGTGGGGCGGCGGCGGTCCGAAAAATGCGCTCCGAGACGTCACTTACTCATATTTTTTGTTGAAATTGACCTCGCATTACTTAATTTTCATATCTTTCACGCTATCGCCGACTCCTTTGGAGTCTCAAAACTGTCGGCACATCGGAACATTCTGCTCAAGTCAGTAAATTAAGGGGTTTTAAACTGTTTACCGCTATCACGGTCTTAACTTTCAGTGGCTCTATTAAACTGTGAATTAATGCCGCAGTTAATTTGGTTTTACGGCTAGATTCTGTAATCTAATCTCTTCACCCGAATTTAGTACCGAGTGTATCCTGTGTGGGTCTCCGCGCGCAGAGGGGCAAGGGGGGGTGGGGCTGAAGGCTGAAATTTGCATAACTGTACCCCTCACCTCCCCCCCTGGCACTGGCGAAGGGAGGAACTACAATCACATTAATTACATTTGGGCATTTAATGCTCGTCATTAACGTAAAGGTCTCACCATGTCCCTAATTAAACTAGGTACCGATGTAAAGACTAATTGAAGCTGACGTGCCAAGCGAAAAACTTGTGTAATTACAAAAATAATTAAGTTGTTAGGATAACGAGCCGGATTCTACGTACTAGTACGGGGCCATTGTTTTGGCACGTCGGATCTCGTCTCGCTCTCTCTCTCCCGCCAAGTCAAACGCCGAGTATCATACTAGGGGCACGTCTCGTCGTCGGTCCCGCCCCGACCGACGACGTGCCAAAACAATGGCCTCGTACTGTAATGTGATTGAAACATAATTATTATAGTATCTGTGTTGAAACGAAGAGATCTTTTTATATAAACATCAGCGAGTCCTGTCATCGCGGCTCATAATTATTTCGACATTTCCTTTATTCATATAGTTATGTGTAGCTATATCCAATCTGCACACCCACTAACACACACAATCTGCACACCCACTAACACACACAATCTGCACACCCACTAACACCTACACAATCTGCACACCCACTAACACACACAATCTGCACACCCACTAACACACACAATCTGCACACCCACTAACACACACAATCTGCACACCCACTAACACACACAATCTGCACACCCACTAACACACACAATCTGCACACCCACTAACACACACAATCTGCACACCCACTAACACACACAATCTGCACACCCACTAACACCTACACAATCTGCACACCCACTAACACACACAATCTGCACACCCACTAACACACACAATCTGCACACCCACTAACACACACAATCTGCACACCCACTAACACACACAATCTGCACACCCACTAACACACACAATCTGCACACCCACTAACACACACAATCTGCACACCCACTAACACACACAATCTGCACACCCACTAACACACACAATCTGCACACCCACTAACACACACAATCTGCACACCCACTAACACACACAATCTGCACACCCACTAACACACACAATCTGCACACCCACTAACACCTACACAATCTGCACACCCACTAACACACACAATCTGCACACCCACTAACACACACAATCTGCACACCCACTAACACACACAATCTGCACACCCACTAACACACACAATCTGCACACCCACTAACACCTACACAATCTGCACACCCACTAACACACACAATCTGCACACCCACTAACACACACAATCTGCACACCCACTAACACACACAATCTGCACACCCACTAACACACACAATCTGCACACCCACTAACACACACACTGTATCTGATTCCACACAGATATTTTGTGTGATCCTGCAGCTTTACTTACCTCATTTTTGTAACTATACTACGTGCCTACTACGTCGAAGTGTGTCGTCTGATATTAATAAATAAATAAATAAATAAATCAATAAATAAATAAATAAATAAATAATACCAGTCTATTGTGAAAGTATGTTTAATAGTCCTGAACCTGAACTGAAAAGCTCTTCAAAACCTGAAAATACTAAAATTTTTGTCAAGCTTTTTTATAATTTTGTTGAAAAATCGATTAAGTAATGCTACGCGAGTTGGCAACAACTCCCGTATCCCTAATTTGTGTGTTTCTGCGAATCCCGCCCGCACTGCCAACTGATGTGACGTGCGTGACGTGACGTGCGTGACATGACGGGCCTGACACGAGTGACAAGTTCACGGCCGCCGAACGGGACAACTCACTATTCTAAATAACTGATGCTGTAACGTTCTGGGAAACTATATGAAAATGTTGAGCCACGCCAAGAGGAAAAGGAGTTGAGTCCCTTCACACTTTACTTGAACTACCTTTAGTTGAACTACAAGAGGAACCATCCTAGGAACAAAACAGGATATCTCTACTCGTATGTGATGATTTCTGTAGAATGCCAGGAAAACTAGCTTATAGGAGGTTTTAAAACCACGACACGTTAGACGAAAAATCCGCTAGGTACTATAGTGATGGATGAGACAGGTACCTAATGAGAAAAAGAACACACCACCTGCCCTGGAGTGGCTAGGAGCAATATTTCCGTTCATATCAAACACAGATAAGAAAGAATGTTATGTAGCGAAGCCCTTGCGTCCTACTATACGTACTATTCCTACTTGTTGTTATTAGCCGCGTCGCAATCGTCACTAACTTCTGTTCTATAACTTCACTCGCCTTGTCAAATTACCCAACCAACAACCTCACTATCTACCCACTCTCATACACAGTGACTCCTAAACCAAAGCATAGAAGGTCTCTTCTTCCCTGAGCAGACTTCCCAAGTACTATTGCTAACTACTAACTCCAAGGACATATCATAGAGGAATCTTCTGACGATGTTCGTTCGCAGGATTATGGCTCGAGCAGCTCACGTTATAAGACATGTATTAGCAAGTGTGCAACATCACAAGTTTGTATGTAAGTTTAGTCGTCGTCGGGGGCTCAGAGTTGGGACATTAGCTGGTGGGTTCCGTCAAGGGTTAGTTCGTGTTATCACAACAGTTCTAATTGGATTTTCTGCTTGATAACCCACAAGAAGCGGTGTTTTGGGAAGGGTTAACAGCGAAAGTCCCAAAAGGGCATAATTATGATAAGGATTCTGTGCAAATGCTCTTTGATGCAAACGGACTTCAGTAATACCAACATGCCAAGTTATTGTTAATGAAAATTGAATGCAAGTTTAAGTTCACACTTTTTGAAGTAAAACTTCTTGGGGCACGGGGGTAAAATTTATTTAACCTTTTAACTGTGGGTTATTCATATATTTGCTTTTCACTTGCTACTAGCCGGGTGCTATCACGAGTGGCTAAGAAATGTAACGGAAATTGGAATCGGTGACGTCAGGGTCGGCCGAAGACTTTTAAAACCGCAACTATTTTCAATACGGTTTTTAACTAATCAGATAAGATAATAATACATTCGTACAATAAAGAATGTTAATTAGTGAGAGAAAAACCTGATGAAACGTTAACAAATAAAAATTATTTTAAGCATTCTTCCACGAGTTCTTGATTTCCGGTATGGCCAAGATGGCGCCGCCGCCGCTGGCTGGGGCAAACACTGGCAAACAAAACCAGTGACGTGACCAAAAACTACTTCGTTCAACCTCTTTGTTGGAACCGGAACTTATGTTTGACAGCTGTGCGATGCGATCCATACAGTTTGTAAGAAAAGAGTTTCATCAATGTCACATACGGGTCGATATGGATTTCTAAAATGATGAACGAATCGTTTTGTGGCCGGTAACTATGGAATAGGTACCTAAAACGCGCTGCGTAGTCGCGCAACGGGCAGCTAGTAATCGCATAAAGTCACTTAGAATCATCCAAATGTGATATTTAGTTTTCAAGCAAATTCCGATGTGATGGATGGCTGCATTAAGACTTCTTGAAAACAATAAGTAGGTACCTAGAACTGTTCTAAAGCCACTTTTTATTATATAGTGCAGTTCAAGTCACAAATTAGCAGTTTAGCTACTAAGTACGTGTTATACCTACCTATTTAATGTTTATCTGTAGTAAACGGCCAAAGCGAGGTCTACAGTTTACAGAGCCATAAGTTTAATGGCTTATTGTTTCGCTTATTTGTTTGTATGTAATTTTTGTAATACATATTTTAAAGTTGAATTGTTGTTATAACTGTTGAAATTATACGATTTTGATTTTAATAAGCTTTTGTAATTTTAAAGTTAATGCTTCATGCCAGTCAATAATGTTGAAGTAAAATATAAAAATCGAGGTATGTCGTATGGCGGACTAAGGAAATGTCAAGAATAAAATTAAATAAGAGTTACGTCATCGCTTCGCGATGAAGTAACCCTAAAAAATCCTAGCAAAGTAGGTATGTATAGGTTAGCGGGGGTAGCATAAGGCACGCCAGTCACCCCAGCCACGCATTTTGTCACAATTTAATGTCATATCATAATGAATGCGCGCTATTTTATGGAGAAACATCATTGAGACGCGAAAGGAGTTGGCAATTTGGCAAAATGACTGCCCCAGACATGTACAAAGACTTCTCAACAGCCAATTAATAGCATTTAAATATTCTCTCATAAATTACCGCGTCTTTAGGTTAGTTTGTAGAACTTGAAGGAAATGATTAAATAATTATGAGTTGTCACTTCATACTCTATGATTCCGCCATTGATTAGTGACTTTTGCCATCGTTAAAAATAACATGCAACATAATTGCCAACTAGCAAAACTGTTGAAAACAGGAGGTTTCCAGAGGAGTGGCTAGATGGCGTTATGTTGCATGTTATTGCAAAATGGTGCTTATTTCTAGCGACGGCAAAGGTCACGGAATCATATTGGAATCACGGAGTATTGAGTAACAACTCTTATTTACCTATATTTAATTATTTTTTTCTTCAAGTTCTACAAACTAAATACAGACGCAGTAAATTAAATTTATGAATGAATATTTAAATGCTATTGGCTGTTGAGAAGTCTTTGTACATGTCTGGGGCAGTCGTCCATATATTGATTTAGCCATCTTCTTTGTCATTTATCTGCGCGACTGAGGTGAGTGGCAAGCCTTATGGTATCCCCGCAGGTACACATTAACTTGGAATAGTTGAAAATACGTACTCGATCAATTAAATAAAGGGACTGGGCACAGAGACAAGCAAAGCAATGCATACATTTGAGCGAGACGGCTTAAAGACGTCACGTCAGATGGTATATAATCTGAGCGAGATGCAAATAGTAGTGACACTATTGAATGAGTTAAGTATATCACCACGAGCGCGACAAATTGTAGATAAGGAATGGTGGGAAATAAATGACATGACGTATTAAAAGTAAGTACAAGTATAAAATAATTTCAAATAATCGGACGTCTGAAACTTAAAAGTAACTTGAAGCAGAGATTGGATCTCAAAATTGGAAATTTAAATCTCTTTTAGTATAGGTAGGTATAGGTGTATAGTATAGGTACCACTTAATGATCTAGCTACAGAAGTTTTACTTCTAACACGTGTACGGTGCTACACGCGTATTATTTTTTTTTATATATTTATTTATTTAAAGTAAATTCGTCGTCGTAGTCGTAAAAAAAAAAACATGGCGGACCATCAGACTTTGCGGAGTTTGATACATTAGTTTGAAACAAGTCACCGTTATTAAATAATAGAGGATCGTAAATTTTACGTAAATTTTACGATCCTCTATGGAAATAAGTAACATTGCCTCGATGACGCAACTTTAATTACTCATGAAATGTGATTTCTGTTCACGTACGTTTAATTTTCTCTATCAGATCTGAAAACCTTTTATTTTAATGACTCCGTGTCACCGCAATGCCCTTTCAGGTCACGCTACAGTTACTAGGTCCCTATTTTCAACTTCCATCGACTTTTTTCCCTCGCTCTTTGGAACAGTCTCATGATAAGTCATATGACTTTTCTACTAGCGATGTTTGAGATAGGGGACCGCCTCTAGATACCGCTTCTATTCTTGTTACGTGACACGCCATTTTACCTCAAGCTTTATAGTTGCAGTTAGTAGCTCTTATTCGTTTTAGTTTAAGGGTCGTTAAGGTTTGCAGACGGGGTGCTAGAGTTCTAGATTCAGGTCAGCCTGTGCAGGCGACACACAAGCATGGAGCTGTTGACGTAGGTCGGTAAGGCTTTGTAGCGGTTAAGGTCATTTCGAAATGGCCGTTTTGTAGACCATTTTTATTTTATTCATTTTCTATTGAGTACAGAAAATGTAGAATGTAGATAATTCCTAGAATAGTCTCACGTAAATAAAACGTTATCTCGTTAAAATTTTATGAACACTGCATATAGGCACTATACTCCATTCCATATTATTATTATTATGAGCCTGTAATATCCCACTGCTGGGCAAAGGCCTCTCTCCCCCTCTTCCACTCTATTCGATCCTGAGCGGTCTCCTTCCACTCTTTATCCCATAGACCCAACTCATCATTCCATATTATAGCATCCTCTGTGGAATTCAGTTATAGAAATGTGAGAGGTGAGACTCCTTTACTTACACAGACAACACAATTCAATGAGGATTCTAAACTTAATTCCATAGAGGATTTTAATTACGACGAAGAAAAGTTAAAAAATAATGAAAATAACCGGCCAAGTGAGAAACGGACTCGCGCAAGAAGGGTTCCGTACCATTATCTATAAAAACTGCAAAAAAAAAACATTTTGTATGGGAGCCCCCCCTAAATATTAATTTAATTTTAATTTAATTATTTATTTTTAAGTAAATAATATACTCAATATATTGTGAACAGTTTAAGCGTCTACCTGCTACCATTATCAATATCGAGCAAAAATGAGCAAAAAAATCACGTTTGTTGTATGGGAGTTCCCCTTAATATTAAATTTCTTTTGATTTTTAGTATTTGTTGTTATAGCGGCAACAGAAATACATCATCTGTGAAAATTTCAACTGTCTAGCTACCACGGTTCATGAGATACAGCCTGGTGACAGACAGACAGACAGCGAAGTCTCAGTTCGGGTACGAAACCCTAAAAAAAATGTCATATGGAATGGAATATTTAATTGAACTTTGACCTACCTAGAGGAAAATATAGTGATAGTATGTCTTGTCTGGTATGTAAACCCAAGTTTCAGGAGCAATGGCTGCAGAAAATGCTGACTTACAATTTCAACATTGTTAACACCTAATGGTTATGTCCTCAGCGTTAATATGAATACCGTCCGACTTGCGCCACACTTACTGACCGCTTCAGGTCCACCTCCGAGGAACATACTCGTGTCATCATCATCATTGGCTTCAGGTCCACCTCCGAGGAACATACTCGTGTCATCATCATCATTGGCTTCAGGTCCACCTCCGAGGAACATACTCGTGTCATCATCATCATTGGCTTCAGGTCCACCTCCGAGGAACATACTCGTGTCATCATCATCATTGGCTTCAGGTCCACCTCCGAGGAACATACTCACTCGTGTCATCATCATCATTGGCCTCATCATATTTTTCAGATGCTGCTGTGAATCTGTGAATATTTTTACTTGTGCCTGAAAGTGGTCACCTTTTGTACTTAGTCTAACTGTTAGACTAAGTACAAAAGTTAGACTTTAACATAATTATTGTTTGTACTGTGACACTGCCGCACCTACACTCGTCGTCTGATAAATTATACACCTGTCATATTATGTTATTTAAAACGTACTCTCCACTGAAAAGCCCACAACATTCGAGTCCGTGTCTAGATATCGCGTTGCTGCGGCATCCTTAGATTGTTGCTTGCGTCATTGCCCCTACAAAAATTACTTGTATACGTACCTTAGCAGCATGAGCATAGAGTTGTTTGTTGCCAACTCTGTGGTTAGAGTCGGTTCCAACGTTGGCTGGCAGTGTCATGGCAGACGTGCTGGCGACGCTCAAAGTCACCTTTACGTATTTATTGCCGCGACTATAGTAAGTACTATGTGATGTATGTTCGGAAGATTATTTATTGTGTTATTATTGCAGGCATTAAATACTAATGGACTCGGAAAAACAATAAGAATTATGCTTACTTTAATTTATTTCTTCATTTTCCGTTGAGAGTCTTGATATCTGGGGGCACGGGGCAGTGCCCCCGCCAAGAAGAGCGCGAAGCACTGGGGCACTACCCACCTTTTCTCGTTTTAACGCTTCGTCGTTATTTTGAACTCTCAGAACAGGGTTTGGATTATACCAGATCGACGAAATTCTTGGGATATGATGTCAATAGTAGATACATTAAACCCAAAAAGTTTCAGGTTTTAATTTACCCATTCTCTCAGAACTTCATTACAAAATGGTTTAAAGAGGTAGGTTATTTAATTTGAATGAATGTCCCCCGTATCGTAATAAATATTGTTCATTTAATATTGTAGCTTGCTCTACCGATTTTAGCGGAAGAAATTTACCCCCTAGCTGTATAGGTAGGTATTTTAAGATACCTACTTTGAATAATTGTCAGCTGGGATGGTGGGTTGGGTCGCTAACCGACAAGAAAATAATTAGCTGAATGTTTTGCGTTAATGGGAAAAAACTTTTTATACCAGTTCTCTTAATAACTCATCACCTCACTTCGCAATATCTCAACGGGAATTCAGCAAAAACTTGCGAGAGGCAATCAGTGGGTTAATGAGTGTACATGTCGACTACATATTATAATGGTAATGTAAAGCGATAAATGACATACACTACATCGTTAAGCTTTTATATCCGCCCCGTATTACCGTAAAGTATTATAAATAAAATTGATACACAAATGACAAAACACTGAAAACACATCCGGGTCTAGCGAGTGAAGATCTCTCGAGAGGCTTGCGTTGAAGTTGTTATTCCGTGCATTCTCGCCAGGCAGGGGAGTGAATAATGCCTGCGATTTGGGAGGCGACTCGAACTATAATAACTAAACTAATTAAAATGGTGTGCTTGAAAATGGAATCTGTGGCCACAGCGCAAGAGCTGTTGGATTTGTGATTGTCAGTTTAGTGCCTTTAGTTCCTTTAGTTTAGTTGTTTTGACACCTCCCAAATAGCCCTTACTGTCATTGTATATCCACCTTCCTTCGTTTAAGTATAGATAGTCTAAATAGACATGACGTCAGCTCTCATCTCATCTCTGTCAGCTCGAGCCACCGCGAGCGCAGTTTTGGCAACAAGTACAAAGAACGTCATACACTGATATGGTACAACAGCATTTAGTTTTTCATTTTAATTTAGTTAGTCAAGTGTGTGTAGAAGTAACGCTCTGGGTTTTGTCTATATAAGCCAATTTAATATAAATTCCTTGATTTTAGTTTCGATCCCATTCCCTCGAATATTTATTATAAATAACTCAGCAGGTTTCAAAACTCTTTGGTAATTAACCAAATCATTAGAAAATTAGAGTTATCTGTGAAAACCACACTAGGTCTAACTTGTACTATGTCAATCATTCAAAAAACTATAAAATGATTCCTTACCTATGATCTATTTAATTTTATACTTTAATTTCTTCCCACGATAAATGGCCCCACAGATATCGCATTATGTGTTCGTATTTCTATAAAAACAAAGATACGGAACCCTTGAATATATTTCCTCGGCCATTTATCTCAAAAGCTCGGAAGCTCGGAAGCTCTGACGCCCGCGCGTCTCTGTCGGAGGAACAACGCTTGATGGACGTTTGTTTATAATCACTTTTATTAATTTAATTAAATGAAGCTGTTTGAGCGCGATATTAAAAGGCTATAATGAACCGGTTTGCTTTGATTCATTTAACTATATTGTGATTTTCATGCGACGTTCTGAATTCGGATAAAGTAAGAAAGAAATCCATCCCTAATTACAATTATTATCGTCTATAGTTTGTGGCTCACAAACCTTTACATCTCCTGAAGATTTTTGGCCAGGTTCCTTCTGGCTTACATAATATCATTGTCATGCGAGCATGTATGTATGAACAATCTTACTGCTCATATTGTACGCTCCCATGTAGGTACATACGTGCGAAAGTAAGGTAGACACGTCAAAACAATCGCAACTAACGAATCGCTATTCCACTCGTGTCATCAAAGTGCCTTTCCTCCTTCACCGCGTCAATACAAAGCAAGTAATCCTCAAACCAGAAGACGATTTATTCTGCAAACACTACGAGCGACAGTTCCCCGTCTGCGGCGAAATAACACGACGCAACTCTCTTGCGCCCTAATCCTAGATTAACCCCAATCGATTGAGTGTAATCCTGCCCGATATTAGTCTGTGATGAATGCCTCCCGAGTCCCTTTCGGGCTCAGGTGAGTAGATACTGAACTTAACTATTATAATGATCCGGGGACAAACACGGACTACTGCTCAAATAAAGTGCTTTAGTTTATGCTGGCGGTGGTGATGGGCATCTGGGCGTAAGACTCGGTCCTGTTCCTGGCACCGACAGCGGTGCTGCGTCAGATGAGACACTTATAAATGGCGGAATGTCCTCGGACGTATTTTTCACCAAAATGTTAAGTGTGTTGCCGACTTTGATTAAATGCTGCGAAAACTGACCAGCCGCAATATGTCATTGTATTGTGGCCTTGCATTGTAAATACTACTAGTCGCTATGCTATGCTTATAATTTAAAGCGAATATAATCCTTGGTAGGTATGTATCTAAAGTCGACACAGAAAAAACAGCTCATTCAAATCACTAAACCAAATACATAATCGGAAGATAATACATAGTACTAAAAACAGAAATAAAAGGCATCATTCGAAAACATAAGGCATCGAGCACAGTGCAAAGCGACGATATGTTATTTAGAATTTACATTCTACTATCTATCCAACAGCCATATTTTAGGTAATTATAAACGAATAATAAAATCATAAATCTATTACGAAGAGTTATGAAAACACTTTTTATGACGGGGAGCCTGGCTTCTCGCCATATTTTTTATCAGCAATCTCTAGCAGATTACTCCACGATCTGTCAACGTCAGAAGCAAACGCATGGCCCTCTAAATAATCCCAGCATTCGGGTAATGATGTCACCTTGAACTTGCTTGGCAACGCTGATTTATGAGACGACGACGTAGGAACTGTGGTCGCTGCTTCATGTAGGAGTGGAAGGTGCAACAATGTAAAATGCATGCTTTGAAATAAAATATCCATTGAATTCATTTAGATGCAAATAAATATAGACACTCTAAAAACCAGTTACTATGTACCTACATAAAGATTGTAGGTATTCGTTTTGGCTGAGAACGCTGCGGTGCTTACTTAGTAGCAGCATAAATCGGATGTTGTCCATTCCCCACGCTTGCTAGATTAGATATTACTCTTCATCCAAATCATCTGAATTCTACATCGTGTGAGCAGATTCACAGCGTGATGGCTTCACGCCAACTCTTGCGCAATATGTCACTCGGCGATTCTTGTATCACTTTGTAGCGTATCTAAATCGGGACATTACTCCAACTGTCACTCCTATGATTTAATTCTTCAGAGAGTATGACACTGCGTCACTAACAATTTATGAAATAGAGCAATGCTAATATACTTAACCAATCTACGTTTGTAGCAACAGATTGTTTTCTTCCGTGACTGTCGTGACGCAAACTTGGACGTAAATAGGTTTATATTCGGTTCCTCGCGCGTACGCCACACGGAAATAATTAATATTGCTTCTGAAATGAGGGATTCTCTGTTGATCAAGAATTCATGAGATGCGCGACGTTAATTCATATATTAATGAACAGGCAGCTGCAGGCAGCCGCACCGCCGCCGCCGATGCCGCAGTTACGGTGACACTATAATGAAAGTTGCGTTAGTTTTCAACGAACTAGGTCGAATAAAACAGTTGAGCTAATGATTGTAATGAAAGCAGGTCAGCACATTTTTATTGCAAGGAAGACATTATTTTCTTTGATGACTTATTCACGGAGAACTGAGATCTAAACCGGTTTATTGGCCATTGCCCATAATAATGTTCACTCCTAGTAAGTGATGGGATGTTGTACTATCTCCTCCTAGTATGTACGACCACAATCCGATCTATGAAACAGTCATATCTATTTTGACTGGATATTCTTTGTTAGTCAGTGCCGTGCCGATACATACATGCAGATGAAGACTCTCATTACTTCAGTAATTGACCATAAACTAGTATCGGGTGATGATCACTCCCTCCCGGCTAGCTCTCACAAGTAGATAGCCCCCGGGTGAGCCAGAAAACTCGACGAATAAGACACTTCGTTTCGTTACTCGTAGCTCGGAATGCAAGGTTGAGGGCTTCATTAATTTCTGATAAGTTAAGGCCTGCCCTACATTACATTTTAATACACCGAGAACCAGAAACAGGCAGGTAACAAACGTTGTACACATTCAAGACCCGGAGACTCATTCTTTCTTCCAGCCAGGATTCGAACCAGCTACGTAAGCCACTAGGTCTATCAAGGTACAACGACTCTGCCCCACGGCGCAGGGCAATATGTGCCAGTTCGACCCTCGACAGACTTCGCTTCGATGAGGATTCTTGAGAACTAAAATGGACAAGTGAGCAGATTGATGTTCACAGATAGTTTCCATAGTTTAGTGAAATATATATATCGACGGCTTACAGCTAGAACCAGTTAACTGCATGAAATGTGAAGCTGAGAAAAAATAAGTTAAAGGTTTGACATAGTTTGCATATCATTACCCCTATCAGAAATGTGTGATGGGATAAGTTTTTATGTGTTTTTATTTAGATTATTTAATGCCTAAAATAACTAGATACAGAAAAAAACCTAATTCCATATGTAAGTGTTAATTTTATACATTTTACTGAGGAAGGTGATGCACTTAAAAGGTTTTAGCTGTAGAAAAAAGTAGCTGAATTTTGATTTTTAGAACAATAATTTCCACTTAACCTACACTTAATAGGTTTGGCCTGTAGACCATTTTTGGTTTCATATAAAGTACACCAAATGTTCTTACTAACTCTGCGTCTTTCTTAACTAACTATCTTATTTTTATCTGTGCCTGATCCTATTAATAATGAAACAAATATCTACGTAAATTAAGGTTTTAATGCCGTTTAACATTATTTAGTTAAATAACTCATTTCCTAATAATAAAAAAATTAAAACTAAACAATTACTTCCGCTTTATTTTGCTGTTTGAGGTACTATTAATCCTCTTCACTGCTTGTTTCTTCAAGTGCTACATCAGGGACTCTGTCTACGATAGTGCCGTCACACTGCAACGACCTATACCATCCTTGATACTCTTCAGGGATTACTCCCTTATCGTAGAGACTTACTAGGTCCTTTTTCTTCGCCTGGCTAATGTTAAACGGATTTCCATAAATTCGTTTAAGGGTTGGCAGGGCTTCTGGCGTGTAAGGTGGCTCTACTGAGTTTGGGTTGGACTTTCGTGTTGTACGCGTCGTGCGTTTGGCACTTGCACTCGTGGACATTCTTGTATCAAGGATCTTGTAATCGTCAGTCATGTCGTAGGTTATGTAAATCTTTTCGTCACCCTTCACATATCTCATCTTTTTTATTTTGAGCCAGTTTACTTTGTTATTGTCTGTATCCATGGTCTTATTCTTTATCATCTCCTGAGCCAAGCTCTTAAGGTCAAGAAATACGTCGTATTTGAATTCTTTTACTTGGTACCGATCTTTTTTTACTGAATTATTTAGCGAAATAGGTAAATGGTAAATACTACTTTTGACGCTTTTCTATCGGTGTAAATACAATTTTTTAATTAACTGGTTTACTTTAAGTAAGTATACTTACTTTCTTTTGAAAGCTTGGAAAGGACCCTACATATTTTTATACCACGCACCTGTCACTTGTCTAATGTCAGCCTTAGATAATATAGTATCTGTGGTCTTAGCTAGACTGTAGTGTCACTACACTATACTCTATCCATGCCTTGGATAAACTCTCGATAGTACATCCATGATCCATGCTTAGAAACATCTTGACAGCCAACCTAAAACTTCATAAAAACCACTTTTTAAACGCTAGGGATGTTACCAAAACAATCGGAAAGAATCGAAATTGTTTATTCAGTTGAACTAACAGAATAGTTGTCATCGCCATCACTGCAATTAGGAACCATATTTAAGGTAACTGAAAAATAAAATATTAGACATCTTTCCGATTCACAAATGTTTAAAGGGTGTATCGATTATTTTGATTAATCAATTTTGCTGAGCAATATCCCCTCACTAACAGGCTAAGATTGACTTCTGTCAAGTTGCTGTTATATTAGATACACTATCAAAATAGATATTTTTGCGTAATCTACTCTCTCTAGCAATACTCGCAGGCCTCTTAGGCCCCAGAACCCTTTAATCAGTGAATTTGGTAGTAAATGGAGCAGTTTCGTCTCTGCGTGATATATCGGCAATAACCGAGACCCTGCGAAGACCTTAATATCCCTCCTGATGGATACTCGTATTTCCCTTTCTATTTAGGTACTAGAATACATGCAAAACATATTTTTACTTGATAGGTATTTCATCAAGAATAATCTTTTAGATTTCCGGCACTTCTGTCCTTATTCTCATTTCATTACCTACATACTGAAAACATATAAAAACAATGTCAAACATAGTTCTGAAAAGCCATGCATATTGGGTGTTTATGCAAGAGACACAGTCAGCCATCTATTTCAAAGTTGAAGTATAAGTTATAACATGCAAGAATGAATGCTTTGAATGAATGCGAATACGTTGAGTTGACAGGTATAATTCGCTGTCGGCCGTGTTCGTGGCAGGTGGCAGGGCAGCGACAGGCAAGCGACAGGGACGCGCCAGCGGACCGCGAACTGAACACTTTGACAGACCTACCACCCCAGTAAGTCTTCAATATAGATCTTTTGTATTAAACATTGTAAAAAGTGTTAGTAACCGCGAATCTCCGCCACTGCTGCGATGCTGGACCGACTTGGATGCACACTTGTCGTTCTATTCGGTGAAGTCAATTCGCAGATATCAGTGATCCCACCGATCCGGCGGCACCGCACCGGTCCGACACAGGTCTGTGTCAGTGAATAATATTCTTTCATACATTTTCTATGAGAGTAGCGATGAGTAGTCACACTTGTCAGTGTCCGTGACGGCACAGGTCCGTGTCAGTGAAAAATATACTCTGACACGGACCTGTGCCGTACCGGTGCCGGATCGGTGGGATCCCTGATATGTGTGAATCGAACTTTATGATGACCTAGGGAGATAATTAAATCTTAACGCAAAGATAGCAGCCGAGGTCAAGACTTGCTTTGTCGGCGGCTTGCTACGAGGGACTTGCTTTTTCACCAGGCTACCTAAACTACTATACTTGATAAATTAAAGCAGACCAAATCAATATCATTTAGAATTTAAAATTCCTGGCAATGTAAAGTAAGTTATTCAAGTTTCTAGTTTAACTTCAGAATATTCTCTTATCTCAATGCTGAGTCCGAATTTCGATGAAATATATTTTATGCAATAGTCTGTGCCTCGCGTGTACTCCAAAGAAAGTTAGTCTTTATTGCTTGGTGATAGGACTACTAGAAAATGAAGTAGTGGGTATTGTTGGATTGAGCCGCGCTATCTATTTGGCCATCAGTTCTGTCTGGCACAGAGTCGCTGGCAGGCAGGCGGGCCCGGGGCATCAGCTATGCTCGCTGCCAACTTACTGCCCTATCAATATAATATGAGAAGGGCAACCGAGGCCAACGCTTCACAACAAAATAGTGAAGCTATTTCGTTTTGAAGCGTTGGCATTCATCAACGGTAATGAAAAGGTACACTGAAAATTACTTCAAAGTTTGTTCTAAACGCAGCAACTACGCTTTTGATGCAGAAATTCGTTCATTCTCCAACTAAGTAGATAGATAATCTTCGTCCCCCAAATAGGCAGTGAAGCGATAAGACAATAGTTCCCGACTTCCCCGCTCTAACCGAGTTAAACACACTTCAATAATTTCAGCACAAGAAGGGGTAAGTGTTATCAAAATTAGTTGCCGTCAGAAGCGGGAATTACAGTGAAAGGCGGGTAAAGTTTGCGGTTCAGCTTTACTGAAGTTTCAGCTGGTGGGGGCGGGGGCTACCGGGGGGCCTCACCTCCCCCGCCCTGTAGATAACAACCCCCGCTTCTACATTTGCGATTTAATGGTCCGACAATAATGACACCTTTTTGAGCCACGTTTCGCGCGCATTTACAAAACAATTTCACTTAATGCCCGCGCGCCATTACGTAACTCGCCTTTTTTTTTTCTTTCCCTTCCCGATTTAGGCTCGGATTGCTGCTACACTTGGCCATTAGTGGAAATGTTCCATTTAGAAAAAGTTAAATGCAGATTTGTCGTTTGAATCAAGAGCGGTGTTTCATTTCGTGGATGCGAATGGGTAATTGGCCAAGAATGCTGCGTGCGACCCTTGTTTTGTGTCCAGCACCCTGTTTTGAGCCGGCGGAATTCTCTTTGTCCGGTGATAGCACCACTGCTCAGGAACAAAGATTTTCCTTTCCCGGCCCCTCGGTATTGAATGGCTCCGAATCATCCCTGCATCCGGAGGTGAGCAGAAATGAATTATCGACGCCGCGCGTTTCGTTCCGCCCATTTCCCATCCACCTCCTCCCGGCGATCCGTCATCCTCCTGCCCCCCACGTGCCCCCACGAGCACGAGCCCCCACGAGTCCCCGCGATGTCCGGCGGAACAGATTTATCTTTATGACATACGGTTTACACATTAAGCCCTGATTTAAAAGCTATTTGTAACGTAATGTTCTAAGGGACATCGGTTTTATATCGATAGGAGTTAGTAGGGTCCGATCAGATACCTAACTCAGTCACTATTACAGGGACATAATGAAAGCGTAATTTAACTCTTATGCCAGCCTTCCACTAAAAAAAACATACAACCGAATTGCGAACACCCTCTTTTTTTGAAGTCAGTTAAAAAGGGTAATGAGCGGAAGCGGAGGGAGCCAGCGAGCGAGCTGAGCGGACCGGACGCGTGTGTAGAAATGCTACTTCAGTACGTCACCGCCAGCTGAGATGAACTGAGTTAGCATTTTGTAACGAAAAACACGCGTAAATGCGGCTCCAATACGTTTCAGAGGGTGATGTGCTGGTACGCGTTTATAAGTACTAGAAACCCTCATCCTATTCGTCACCTCGCGTGACGTATTGGCGTAGGGTTTCTAGCTAGTACTTGAATCACGAAATTGTCTTAGAAAAGCTAATCCCACCAAAACATTTTCATGTAAAAAATGTAGCCAAGAAGAGGGAAACAAAAAGTTATCAGATCTCAAGTAGAGCCAAGCTTCTAACTCTACACGCCCTACCTGTACAGCCCTAACTTCACAAACTCTAACACCTTACTCAAAATATGTGGCTTGGCCGTTTCACTACCGTCACATGAGCTTAAATTGGTAAATGCAAGCAACGAAAAGACAACAACTAACGTGTTTTTTTTGCGGTTATTTATAGATAACCGACCAAGTGCGAGTCGGACTCGCGCACGAAGGGTTCCGTACCATTATCTATAAAAACCGCAAAAAAAATCACGTTAGTTGTATGGGAGCCCCCCTTAAAATTAAATTTATTTTTGAATTAGATTAATACATGCACAATTATTATCAGAAATAAGTTATAAATACTATTAATTAAATCTATGTTATTGTGGAAGTCACTTCTTTAGCGTAGGCCTACGCCATTTCTCTCCATCTGTATCTGTCTCTAGCTTGTCTTCTCCAATCTGCTCCGCTCACTTCCTTGAAAAGATCCTCCCACCGTTTTCTTGGTCTTCCTCTCTCTCTCTGGCCATCCCTGGGTAACCATTCCAGTATTTTCCGAGCCCATCTATCTTCAGTCATTCTGCAGACATGTCCGGCCCATTTCTATTTCAGGTTCCTTACTCTTTGTCTTAATATCTGTTAGTTTACTGTACACGTTGAATAAACGATTATTATTATTATTATTATTGTTATTATTTATTGTGCAGGCACCTCAACTTAATCTGGGCTCTCAAGTTTGTAACAGAACTTAGAGAAGAGCTTTTAATTTAATACATCTGCAACCGATTTTTTAAGGTTCCGTAGAGAAACAAGGAACCCTGATAGTTTCGTCAAGTCTGTCTGTCCGTCCGTCCGTCCGTATGTCACAGAACTTTATTACAAAACTAGTAGGACTACACAGTTGAAACTTGGTACGTAGATGTATTCTATAAACCGCTTTACGATTTTTATACAAAAACTGAAAAAAAATAATTAAGGGGGGCTCCCCATACATGAAACTGAAACCAAAAATATATTTTTTCATCAAATCTACATGTGTGGGGTGTTTATAGATAGGTCTTCAAAAATGAAGCGGAGGTTCTTAAAACCATTTTTCCTCAAAGTCAATCTTTAAAGAGACAGACCATTCCAAAGTGGAAAAATTGTGTCCCCCCCCCTCTAACTTTTAAAGTAAGAGAGTGATAAATCTATAAAAAATATATGCTGTTTATCTCAATATAAACTTTCGATGAAAATTGGTTTGAACAAAATATAATAAGCATAAGATATAAAACATTAAAACCGCAAAGATAACTTTGTCATTCATACAAACACTATGAAAAACAAAGTTATTATTTGCTTGTGAAGGATGAATGATAGTGATTTTTGTGCTACGTGTATCAGGTGTATTATGATATTTATGATGCTACTACGGAACCCTTCCTGGGCGAGTCTGATTCGCACTAGGCCACTTTTTTAATTCACTCGATCAACGTGGACGTTTGTGTGTGTTTATTTGTCACTCGATGACACACATCATCAGCTGGTATTTCACCAAAAGTAATCAAATTGTTGTGTTTGCGTATCGCTCAACCAGTCGTAATAAAAACGAAAGCGGGGGGGAGCGGGAGGAGGGATCCTTACAAGTGATTTACGTCGTTCACTGAAATATTAAATTGTGAATTGGTTGGAATATTCAGCAACAGACTTTCGAATAGTAGACATAGGTACAGGTGGGTGGATATAATTACCGATTCGCGTGTCCCGACCGATTCACGATATTGGCTCAAGTATTCCATCCGAGCCCAAACTGTTCTCGTCATCATCATCAACGACAGGATCATACATATTGAAGAGAGCTATAGACCTTTGGAGAGGCTTAAAGGTAATCGTGAGAAATACCATACGGAAGTAAATATTAAGTTTGGTGCCTTCCTTATCTTCTTATCGCCCAGTCTTACAATGGAGTGTTTGGGGTTTGGGTGCATTTTTTTGCGTTTTCCACCTCCTTTAGGAACCGAGCTAATTGTGTTTTTTTAAATTAATTCTGGCTAAAAAACATACTTTGGTGGCTGTAAGATGTCCTCTTTTTGGATATAAAGACTTGTAAATCGACTGTATTTCATTGATGTATCTATAAGTATGAGAAATGTACATCACCCATTGTTAACATACTCTCCATCTTATTTTAGTCGTAGGTACTATTTGTGCAAAATGTCAAGAGACCGTCGTGTGCCTTTGAGACTGTTTGGCGGCGCGGCGCGCTCCACGTTCCCACTTCATCAGCAAAGCTATCGGTATAGCACGAGATGCACCTATTACCTCCAACATAGAGTTGACCGAGAGTGCAACGTTTTGTATTGATGGTACGTCACCTACATCACCACATGGCACGAAGCCAGTCAATTTATTACAAGAAGAGATAACATCAAAATGCAATGTGTCATTAATTACTATTTAGCAATAGGATAAGCAAGCGCTGCTGGAAACTTATATTGGATCTTACTCGGCCTACAATAATTTTGGAAATAATAATTGTTAGTTTGTCTTAGTACCTATCTATTATCTTAAATACGTATTTGGTTCATTCTTGTTCTTCTACTTGGTCTTCTTCATCGGAATCCTCCGGCTCCAGCTTGGCAACATCTCCCTTCTCCAGCGGGTCATCACCCATGTCCATCTCCACCACCGCATCACCCTCACTCTGCTCATTTAGCTCCTCAAGCTCCGCTTCCATCATCAAGTTCGCGATCTTGAGCTTGAGCACCGCTCTTCTGCGCGGGGAGAAGCTTTTCACAAGTTTGGCGTAACCGAGGAAGATGTGCTCGGTGGAGTCGAGGGGTGCGACGCGCGGGTCGTTCGCGGGGCCGTGCGGGTGCGGGTCGCGGGCGGGGCGCGGCGTAGGCGGGAGAGGCGCTGCTGTGCTGTGCTGCGTGTGCTGCCGCCGGCGCCTGCGCATCTCCTGCCACAGCTGGAAACAATGTCAGAACTGTCATTACAGGCTGAAAAA
Organism: Argyresthia albistria; assembly: GCA_963457715.1. Classification (NCBI taxonomy): domain Eukaryota; kingdom Metazoa; phylum Arthropoda; class Insecta; order Lepidoptera; family Argyresthiidae; genus Argyresthia; species Argyresthia albistria. The sequence continues at coordinate 42,748 of OY735268.1, read as the reverse complement.
TCTCTAACTATAGGCAGACTCTCAACTACATGTAATGTAATGTGATCACTGATCAATCAGGATTCAGGAACCCTTATAAGGTGATGATTACTTATGTTTTGGTAAGTACCTGTCATAGAGATGCATGCAACAAACATAATTATTTGGAAAAAATAATACAGTACAGTGAATGATTAGGATTACATCGTCATCAGCCACGGCCTTCGTCCCTGCCCCCCGCTGCCCCTTCGGTTCCCCCGCGTCCTCTTTCTCTAAGTCGTCGTCGTCGTGTGGGGCGCCCGCCCCGCGCCCGCGCCGCGCCGCCGCCGCCCCGCGTTTCAAGAAGCGTTGCGGCCGCACGAACGACATCTCTTCCGCCCACTGCCATCTCTTGTACGGAAGTGTGGAGACGGAATTACCGTCCTTGCTGGCCTGAGAGGACCTCAAATATTTCATGTAGCAGTCTCGGAGGTTCCTCCATTTGGTTTTGGCGACGAGTGCTGAAAATATATATATGAGAAATAATATTGGTTTCGAAAAATAAACTAAACCTCCGACTAAAACACTGATTGAGCGACAAGTCGCCCAAGAGGTCGCTAGTTTATTAGGGTTCCGTACCCGAAGGGTGCCAAACGGGACCCTATTACTGAGACTTCGCTGTCCGTCCGTCCGTCCGTCTGTCTGTCACCAGGCTGTATCTCATGAACCGTGGTAGCTAGACAGTTGAAATTTTCAAAGATGATGTATTTTTGTTACCGCTATAACAACAAATCAAAAGAAATTTAATATTAAGGGGGGCTCCCATACAACAAACGTGATTTTTTTGCTCATTTTTGCTCGATATTGATAATGGTAGCAGGTAGACACTTAAAATGTTAACAATATATTGATTTACTTAAAAAATATATAATTAAATTTAAATTAAATTAATATTTAGGGGGGCTCCCATACAATATTTTTTTTGCGGTTTTTTATAGATAATGGTACGGAACCCTTCGTGCGCGAGTCCGACTCGCACTTGGCCGGTTATTATTTTAGTTGGAGGTTTAGTATCTACATATTTCGGTTAGGTTGGACTTTTTTTGTAGCATGTAGGTAGCCAAAATATATCAGGGACCTGTGCTGCTTTACCTGAGTTATAGACATTATACTACCACAGCTTGTGTCATTCGAAACACAGACTATTATCTCTTCTGTGACACAGAAGCGCCCGAAACAAATGCCACATATACACGGACACCTCCAGATGTTGCCTGCACGATTGTTTCCGTACCTCTATGCAAATACCGTTTCGTTTTACGTTCGTATTTGCTAACTAAAGCGCTGTGCCCACTGAGATGCGTGTCATCATCGATCTGGGCCACGTTTGTACGGCATGTTCTACACAACCGGGGTGGGTACCCAAAAGGACATGCCGTGTGAAGTGAACGTGGCCAGATCGATATCACGTCAACTCTAACTCTAACTTCCTAAGAGCGAATTTTACCAACGAAAGAGTAACTTTTACTCGAGAGTATCTTTTACTTTTTCATAGACACCAGATCAGATCACCTCATTTTGAACTGTCATTGTCATACAAATTATCCCCGGGATAGCTGTACCTTAGAGGTAGAAAATAGTAAGTCCACTTTTTGAGAATGTAATTTCTGTACCTTAGAGTTTACCCCTAGTAGTGGACTTACTATTGTCTACCTCTAAGGTACAAGCTCGTATAACTTTTTGTTGGTAAAATCCAGCCAAAAAGTGTCATGTCACTTGTCGAACGGAATTCCAAACGAACGCGAATACCCATCCAACCTTGACACAATTTGTGTTTGTTGAATTAACGAACGTGGTATTTTCTTATCACTGATTTTCATACATGCTCATTAATTACAAACTCACTCATTCTGACCGAGACCACACACACATTACAATCAACATAAGTACAATCTGCCACTTACCGCTGATCCCGAGATCGCGTCCGATTCGTCCCCACAGCCGCTCGCGCTCGCCCGTGCTCTTGTACTCCGGATGGGCCACATCATACAGCAGTGGGTACGACTTCACCGTCTGAATCAGCCCGCGCATGATAGCTGTGTTGCTGTCCGCCATCCTCGATCACCAACTTACAATCAGAAACACAAAGCTAACATAACCTAAAAGATTGTTATTCTGACGTGCGTGCGTGCGTTCCCGGTATCGCAACGCGGCGGTATGCGATCAGGCGATGCGGTGCGGTCGCGGGGCGAGGGGTGGCGGCGCGGGGGTGCGGTGCGGTGCGGAGCGGGGGGGCTGCGGTTGCGGTGCGACGCGCGCGCGTGGATTGCGGTTTCACTGAAGGTCATATCTCCGTGTTAGGTATTCCTGTACATATCAGATAGACATAATAGGCTTGTGGCCTGTCAAGTCAAAATAGATACTTTTTATGAACTGTCAAAACGAAACTTTTGTTCCTGAGTTCTATGAAATAACAACAGAATGACGTCATGTAAAAGTGCCATCAAATGCTGTCTTTTTTTGCACAATATTGACTTTATAAAATATATCTGCTGGAAATATACAATTCTGAGAATGTCAAGCCATTTTGTACATAATGCTTCAGCTTAAGACTTGTTCCTAGATTTATTGGATCACCTTGGCCACAAGCCTATTGTAATTTTTAGGGATTTAAATTTTTATTACACCAGCTGGGTAGGTAGTATAACTGCTGCTGCTATAGATGCTAACGTGATTAGCGTATTTATTATTGTTATTGTTTTATTGTTGTTATTGTAGTTTCTGAGTCTTTCATCCTTTATTTATTTAATTGTTAATTAATAAACATTTCGGTTTCTGAAACTAATTATAATCTTAGGTTCAAGATGCCAATTGTTTCGTTTCTGGAGGCTCTGGCTCCTGACTGTCCTGACTTACAGGTTCCCGTAGTTTAGGAGTTAAAGTCATGCTGTCTGTAATTAAATTAGGATATAAGATTTATAAAAAATCGGTTAAGTGCGGGTCGGTATCGCACACGAAGGGTACCGTACCATCGTACAACAAATCAAAAGCACTCAAAACAATAAAAAAATAAACAAAAAGAAAATTTAAAAAGTTTATGCCTTCACGAGGATTTGAACTCACGACCTACTGATTGAGGGTCTACTACATACCGGCTGCGCCACCACAGCGATGTGAGTTGACGCGAAATATGCTATCATATTTAAATGTGTAGTAGGTATATGTGTCTATGACATGGTTGCTATGACAATAAATAAACAGTTTCAGTTTCAAGATCTCCATTTTGAAATGCGTAAGTGTATCTAAACACGTCTCTTGTATCGGGGCCCCCCTTTAATTTGCAATATCTCTCGTATTTCAGTATTTGTGGTTGGTGCGGCAACAGATATACACATTCGGACAGACGGACGGACAGACGGACAGCGAAGTCTCAGTAATAGGGTCCCGTTTGGCACCCTTCGGGTACGGTACCCTAAAAATAAACATTTTCATTTCGTTTTTGTTCATTTAATTTTCATTATCTTACGATCAACGACGTAATTGGTGATTTTTATGCCAGTTAACCAAATCTGTAAATACGGTAAATAAAACAATTACCACCAAATATGAAAATAATTAGTATAATTAGTACTTGGTACCGCTTACTTCGTTAGGTCTTCATAAATACTCACACAACATACTTAACCAAGCCCCAAACCTTCAAAGGCTCCATGTATTATCCATGTCAGGTTAGTCATATTTTGTAACTTTACACCCTCCCCGCAACGTGCCATCATCACATCACACATGATCAACAACACTTGTATTTACACCCTCCCCGCAACGTGCCATCATCACATCACACATGATCAACAACACTTGTATTTACACCCTCCCCGCAACGTGCCATCATCACATCACACATGATCAACAACACTTGTATTTACACCCTCCCCGCAACGTGCCATCATCACATCACACATGATCAACAACACTTGTATTTACACCCTCCCCGCAACGTGCCATCATCACATCACACATGATCAACAACACTTGTATTTACACCCTCCCCGCAACGTGCCATCATCACATCACACATGATCAACAACACTTGTATTTACACCCTCCCCGCAACGTGCCATCATCACATCACACATGATCAACAACACTTGTATTTACACCCTCCCCGCTACGTGCCATCATCACATCACACATGATCAACAACACTTGTATTTACACCCTCCCCGCAACGTGCCATCATCACATCACACATGATCAACAACACTTGTATTTACACCCTCCCCGCAACGTGCCATCATCACATCACACATGATCAACAACACTTGTATTTACACCCTCCCCGCAACGTGCCATCATCACATCACACATGATCAACAACACTTGTATTTACACCCTCCCCGCAACGTGCCATCATCACATCACACATGATCAACAACACTTGTATTTACACCCTCCCCGCAACGTGCCATCATCACATCACACATGATCAACAACACTTGTATTTACACCCTCCCCGCAACGTGCCATCATCACATCACACATGATCAACAACACTTGTATTTACACCCTCCCCGCAACGTGCCATCACATCACATCACACATGATCAACAACACTTGTATTTACACCCTCCCCGCAACGTGCCACCATCACATCACACATGATCAACAACACTTGTATTTACACCCTCCCCGCAACGTGCCATCATCACATCACACATGATCAACAACACTTGTATTTACACCCTCCCCGCAACGTGCCATCATCACATCACACATGATCAACAACACTTGTATTTACACCCTCCCCGCAACGTGCCATCATCACATCACACATGATCAACAACACTTGTATTTACACCCTCCCCGCAACGTGCCATCATCACATCACACATGATCAACAACACTTGTATTTACACCCTCCCCGCAACGTGCCATCATCACATCACACATGATCAACAACACTTGTATTTACACCCTCCCCGCAACGTGCCATCATCACATCACACATGATCAACAACACTTGTATTTACACCCTCCCCGCAACGTGCCATCACATCACATCACACATGATCAACAACACTTGTCCTCGTATTTACGAGCCCTGCCCGCCCCCTGTTGTGTTGGCGTTATGTTTTCAGCAGGAAATTGACTTTTCAAGAAACACGCCGCCTCGTATTTTTCCTTTATTATAGCGCCTTTTCGCAGCGGGGTAGACAGGATGGTAGCTAGGTGAAACAATAAGAATAATTTATTGTGCAAAATAACAGGGTTTAATTCAACGAATAGGTGGGCAAAGTAAAGTCAAACTTCATTAATGATTATGATATAAACTTGATATTATCAAGTTCTCAAGTTGGAATCTAATGCTGTTGATTGTTATGTACTTGGTATAAAAATAAGAGGAATTAAATTATTTAAAAGCATCCTGTCCATATTATGATATTTCACTACTACCTATGTACCAATACTAATATCTATGCACGCACACACTCTTTTACATGCATAAAGATTTTAAAAGATAGGTGTTCTTTATGTAAATTGGGTACTCTGTCCTTGATGTCCGCTGTTCCATTTTCCTTTAATTAGATAGCTGTGAGGTAAATAATTCTCGACACATTGGAATTAGAAGGAAAATTAAATTATTCGAGTACCTACCATTTAACGAAGGCTTCCAATCCAACCAACCATTCATCTAATTTCTAATTAAAAATGTAATAAAAAATCAGAAATACCTATTTATTTAAAAAAAAATCTAGACATATATAGACCAATCAGTGGCTCCCCTGTTAACTAAGCACTTATTTTATTTTTGTCTCCTACCTGGCAACATTAACACACTGACTTTTATTTTAATATAATATTTAATACCAGCTGGGTATAGTAGGTTGGTATATGGATTGGTTGGATACATTACATTACATTCAATTGTGAGTTCTTCCTGCACCCCACCCCCCACCGCCCCTGTATCATACCCTGCACAGTACAGTGTACAGTGTACCCACATCGCTGCTGCTGAGTAAACATTATTTTTTCGTACATTTTTGCGAGATAACTGAACGCACCCTTTGCTTACACAGCGTCAATAATAATAATAACCCTGTATTACTCGGAGTTTCACCGCAGAGTGTTCCTAAATCAAAAGAGCCACTCGCTGCTCATACACACACGGTACACAGAATACCTACTTCCTGTAGAGTTGACCGGGACTCGGGAAGTGCGAGAGCTGAGTGAATCTTTCGGTACAGTAGATAGAGCTCTGTGTGTGTGTTGGGTGGGTGGTAAGCATTAAACGTTCTGTTATTTACAGATACGGCGGCGTTTGTTTGTTTATTTCATGTTTATTTCCCATTAGAATACAAGGTTTATGTTGTGTTGTGCCGACTTGTGCCTCCGGGCAATGCGATGCTTTTTCCGTGAATGAACAGAGAAAATGAAGCTTTTGAAGCTTTTACAATGTTTGTTCCGTGACCGCGCATTCGTTATGAGATTTTGCTAATGAAATGAAAACACACAGCTAATGAAAATAAAAAGTTTATGATAAAAAACATTGTGTAGTAGGTACCTCATGATTCAAATGGATGACTGATGATGATAGATACCTTTTAATTAGAACCACAACAAAGTAGATGCCCAACACAGGTACTCGCTACAAAATCATTGGACGAACTATGGGACGACGTTTGTAGTCGCAACCAGTCACTAACCAGAACCCTGTCGAGAGGCAGCGAGCGGCCAGGCCCAGGCCGGGTCCAGGCCGGACTCGGTCTAGCCTGGCTTTAGCACGGGCGAGGCTAGACCGCTAGAAACGCTAGCACAATACGCTATTGTTCCCCACACAATACCTCTGTTGTGGCTAGGAAGCCTGACTTATGCCTTGTTTACTCAACTAGCGAGGAATTCCTTTAACTTTGCTACAGATTCGCATCGATTGGGGAACCGCTCTAGGTTACTTGAATTTCAAAGACTTAGGTCCATTTGCACCAAAAATAGTAATTGTGATTAGCGCGTTAATCACAAAATAATTAAGTTTGACAAATTTCATACTTTTTGACAGCTGCTAAATAGAATTAGGACGCTAATTGTAATTAAGTTTTTGGTGCAAATGGCCCTTACCTAGTAGGTACTTTGTGACAACCTCTGTGGCGCAGCGGTTTCGCATCTGCCTACCATGCGAGAGGTCCCGGGTTCGAATCCCGGCAGTGGACAAAAAACCCCTAGGATGTTTACATGTTTGTGATATTGCTGTTTCTGGTTCCCACGACACAAGGTATCCTAGTGTGGGGCCAGAAGCAATGTATGTGCCTGTATGTAAATGTTTATGTTTTTTATAGTAAAAACACCAACAGTCTTCATAATTTTGGACAATCAATAAATTATGATGCAGCGATGTATGTCAAAACCAAATAATCTAATCCACCCTCAGAATTAACTTGTAGGGTCGGTAACGAAGCTGCGGTAAGTTGAGCGTTTTTAGTTCAGAGAAAGTCGCCCTTTGTTCCCGCTCAACCTACTGACCCTCGGATGAGTGGGCTCGCGTCGCGTCGCGTTGTGAGACGCAAACTTACTATTCGTATCAATTTCTTGACTAAGGAGAGCATAAACAGGAATAGCAAATTTACCATCAGTTCACATAATCAGACCGGGATTCCACATTTGTTCACATAATCAGACCGGGATTCCACATTTGTTTTTGGCCGCCGATGGTCTAATAAACTAATAAGATAAGTTATGATATGAAAACACGAAATATGATACAAAAGATAATCTCTGATCATTCCCAGCGTCCGGTAGGCAGTTACACGTTATTTATTTAATGTCTCCATTCCCCATAAAAGGAAATTATGGCCATTAAATTATTTAAATGTGGGTACGGAACGAAAAACAATTCCAATTTACATTAGCTGACGCACGCAGTAGAATATCGTGTTCCATCTTTTATGTAGGTACCTACATTATATTGGCACTGAGAAGCATTATTGCTGGATCATAATTAAGTCTATCAAATATGTAGATACCACTCTACTAATTAATACTTTGAACTTTTTATTGAAACTAGAAACAAATTACAAGGACTTTAATGTGCATTGAGAATGTATTATTATTAGAGATTTCAGCTTAGACGAGCTCTACTTGTTATTATTACTTTAATTTTCGAGGATAGCGAACGACATCATAATTTATTCCATCATGAAAAAATAAATAATTATTACATTGCAAGTGGTGAAAGTTTCCCCAAAATATTAGAGCTCGTTAAGTTTTTGGAGAACACATCGCAGATATTAAGCACGTAATGCGTTTTTGAGAGAACCTTTTTACGACGCAGTTTAAGTCTACGGGATGTAGTTTATTACAGTTTTTTTAATTGGCTGGCAAAATATAGGTAAGTTTTCTGTATATTTCGATTGAGTAGCTAGGGTGAATACCAATAGTAACACCTAATCCATACTACGTAAATTGACATTAAATTCGCGAAGTGAAAGTTAGAAGAAAACCGCGGTAAAGAGAACCAAGAACCGAACCGAAAGTATAGAGATAGATATAAAGTTTACAGAAGTCTCAAAAAATTCACCAATCTCGTCGTTGAACCCATCACCCTGTACCTAACACAGATACCTCCATCAGGAGATTTTTACAGCTTAATTCCCTTGGAAAAGCGATAAAGGGCCATTATCGGTTGCGCCGCAGTTAAGCCTGCGCCGAACCGCGTCGTTATGGCGTTGTCGTTATAATAACGCCGGCTGCGGTCAGCTTACGGCAACCCTTGCAGTCGTTACAGCTTTAATTTCGCTGTTAAGCGCTGCAGAGAGGCTCGCTTATGTCGTGTTGGCTCAACTGCTACTAATAACAAATCTCTACGGCAGTTCTTGTTAGTTATAAATATTACAGAAAATATTTGAAATACTTTTATTTCCTTACTTTATGATTGGAAATTCCGGTTGCAGTACTTAATTTATGTGCCTGTAAATATATCTGAGATGATATCATCTGCTGTGAATGGGTCTCGTGTACTCGCACATCCATAATGTATGAGGCTCGTCCTAAATAAATACGATTTAAATTCGTTGCTGTGTTTCTGCTATAGGAACTCATCATTTGCATTTACGGGAAAAGTAACCACCTAATTGCCATTACATTGAAAACCAATTTGTTAGGAATGATAAAGACAGTCTCAAATGCTTTCTCAAATTGCAATTGATAGCCTCTCTCAACTTTACGAGTAATTAACAGACAATGAATTTATAGAACGAATTGCGTGTTTCCCGTTCGTTGACTCGACAAATTGAGCAGGACAGTAGACAGCACATCAACAATCCAAAAGAAACACCCCATTATATTTTAAATATCGTCCTTAATTATTAGCCAAAAAGTTTAGAAAGCAACGTATGCATTATTAATTCGATATATTTGATGACTGGACAAAAACGTTACCACTTTGATATTGACTACATTTTGCAGAAGTTCGTAATGGACATTTACAATTAAGTTTTGATTGGCAGGTCTGAAATATAACTGCTTGCAATTTTTTTATATTTCTGATAATGGTATCAGTCAGTCATTGAAAAGTAAATAGAAAAGTAAATAAGATAAGTACACAGAACTACTAACCAAAAACTAAATAGAAACAGAAACATAAGTATTTTATTCAAAAATAAATACACAGATTGTGTGTGAAATTACAAAAATTTAATTAAATTTAAAATTAATTAATTAATCATCAATCATCAAATTAAATATAGTACAATAAAGAACGATAAAATGTAACAGATAAAAATTTAAATTAACGTGTTGTCCTCTGTACCTGTAAATAAGAATGGACACGCCAATTCCGAGCTATTTCAGCGTGGAGGCACGCTTGCCGCCTCTGGACCCGCCCGCCCCACCGGCCGACCGACCGACCGACCGACCGACCGACCGATCGACCGACCGACCGACCGACCGATCGACCGACCGACGACGATGATCGACTAGTATGTAAATTGGGTCGACATCAAAAGGGTTTTCGTATCCTCGTAATTAGTGGTCGCACTTCTATGAAAGGGCCGATTAATTTATGGAAATATATGTCATGTGTTGATGGTATTACGGGCGCTCGGCTGATGAACCCTCCAGTTCAGACGCAGCACGCAGCGTTAATTTAGTAAAGATTGGCTCGTTATTCTTCATTTCATTAAATATGATGAGTTTCCAAGTAAACAAAGCTCAGTGGGCAGAAACGTGATTGAAATGTACATATCATATATTTCATGTGGTGTTTAATGCAATCTATTTTATAGTTAGGATACTTTGTACGACGAATTGGATTTTTTCTGTCATGTTGTACGAATTTACTTTAAATAAATAAATAAATAAATAAATAAAAATAAATAAAATCAGCACCTATGAACAGGTACATCCTATCTAAATTACCAATCGTCAAAATGGTGTGACGTTGAGAAATAATGGCGGAGGAACACCTCTCAGCGTCATGTCATACAAAACTTGGCAATTTCATCCAGCATTATGCGTATCAAGATTTCACCTCGAAGCTTGCGCCGCGCTAGCAAGCGGGGAAAGCGGGCCTTCCTCCGATGCTAATGCCTGCGCCTAACTTCCATGCAGATGAGTTTGCACTGACACACACTCACCTGCGCCACCCACCACCTCCACCGTCTGTATCACTTCACCTGAAGGTCTCAAGTCGCTCACGTCGGCTGCACATTTGCGGTTCATTTCTACGGAACAGCATAATGTGCTCGTAACGCTCTGTATGTAGCGATACGCGCAGGCTGCCGCGGAGTAGCCCTGCTTACGAGCATGTTCGAGATTTCAATTTCCTTATGTAACTACTAGCTTTTTCGTTTCTATGTTTATCTACGTTCACATTAATGGCTTTTCTCTTGAGAATATGTAGATTAGGTTCTATGTTTAGGAAGTCCATGTTTGGTAGCCATTATTGTTAGTTATTGAAGCGTATGTCATTTGTGGCGAGCTCCCTTTCTTTTCCTTAATAAGTTCTCATTTGTTGTTTCGTTGTAGCACGGCATAGTGGCCAGTAGCATTCCAAAGAACAAAATAATTACACGACACTGAAGAATGAGAGGTAGAGATGGTTGAATTTCAAATTCGACAATATTTTGTGATGTTTAGCGTAGAAATTGAAGGCGATAAGGGAATAAGCATTTTGGTGGGTGCGAGCCATGTGCGAGCAGTCCTTTGATCACAGCCATCATCTGTTGTGAAAGCCAAGACGTTTCATTTCCTTTTTGTTACCCATCATTTTTAGTCTCAATTTTATTTATTTATTTATTATGGTTTACCAACAGATCTTACACAATACACACAAATAGAAAAAACTACATCTTGCTATGTGTAGACCCAATTATAGGTGAACACAACATACCTACATTAAAAATAAAACATTTGAACCTACCTTAATCTACCATTACTTAATTATTATTTGCAAATAATAAGATAAAATATACCTATTTTAAAACTAAATCACTCGGCAAAAGCCGCTGCAATTAGGTACCTCGCTATTAAATACTCAATAAACACAAACAGTATCGCTAACCATTAAAATAAATCGGAATATTACCCTACATCACACGCATAACGCAAAAACATGGTAATGTGCTAAAAAAAAATATTCTGTTGTTTTCGATAGATAGGCACATCTTGAAGTTACAGTATTGTGATAATTTGTGTTAATATAGATTCTCCTACATCATTATGAAGGGTTGTTAACTTTTACATTCACGATCTTAGACATCCTGATAATTTGCGTGAATACCTACACACCCTGCTTTACACTGCCAATAATCTTCTTGCAACTACAGAATAAACCTAGCTAGTCTATTCTATAGGGAGCGTGGTTCAGGGAACTGTTCTGTAGAGAGCGTGGTTCAGGGAACTGTTCTGTAGGGAGAGTGGTTCAGGGAACTGTTACGTTAGTGCAATGAAGCGATCTTGATAAAAGTTAAGGATAATTCAATGTCACCCGTGCACGACGATTATAGCATAGGGGTAGCAGGGCAGCCTATGAGAATTGAACCGTGCCCCGAGGGAATAGAGCTGATTTCGTAACGTGTTCAAGTTAATACGGGGTCGACCTCGGAAAGCGATGAAGACTTGACTCCTGCTGATTGAGATCCAATCTGTATACCATATGGCCACATAGAGGCGAGGTACCATATACTCTACGAACCTCTACAGAAATACGTAGGTATTACAATCTCCGATATATTATGATCGAAGATTACGATACAACACTATACTTATTATTTACTGGTACCCGTAGAGAAGCTAGGGTGTGATAATGTCTAATTTATAAATCACAGATATCATCCTACAATAACCATTTAATTAGACTCTTATTTATTATAAAGGCTCGCCCTGGAGGTACTCATCTTTCAGCAAGTCAGTTCACGATGAAAGTAATTTCCTAACTGTGAGAAGTTATTTGCCATTTCTACGGGACAGCCATTTAAAGGGGCTGAATTGATAATCTCGCAATTTCGCTATTTCGGCTGAAGCAATAGCAGACTCGCAGATTATAATGAAGCTCTGCTCCTCGGGTGGTGGGGCGCTGTAAATCAGCGTCGGCGCCAGATAATTTAATTATTACTTCCGTAATGAAGTGCAAATCGTTTGAGGAAATTCTGTTTTGAGTTTACTCGTCGGCTTGATTAAGATACTGATTTGTAGGTAGGTATGAGGTTTTAATTAGGGGAGGCAGTCGCTCACGTCCGAAGGAATTACTTGGAACCCACAGCCCTTCACGTCCTTCCCGGGTAGTGCTAACGAGCGACAAATCATCATCATAGTCATCAAATCATCTCAACACATTACAATTTCCAGGTTCTCAAATGAGAACCTGACCACTTGACACTGGCAAAATTAACCTCAAAAGAGGTTAGGACGCAATTAATAAAAAGAAGAAGAAGAGCTTTTAATTAATTAATTTTCTCCTTATATTGTGTGTAATAAAATAAATTAAACAGTAAGTATAATATCTTCTAGATAGTCATAAATGTAAAGTTTTCTATGTTCTGTTCACTTTATCCCGTCAAAACGTTGCAGTTCTTTAATAGCATCGTGTATGTCCCGGAACCGGAATGTAACTTAGCCAGCGTAAGCTGTGTGTGTGTGTGTGTGTGTGAGGGTGTGTGTGTGTGTTTGTGTGTGTGAGGGTGTGTGTGTGTGTGTGAGAGGGTGTGTGAGGGTGTGTGTGTGTGTGTGCAGACTTTGTGAGAGAGGGAGACACAGCAAACGCCGGACAAGTCACAATTCCGGGAGTTATACGTAACCACCTTCATTTCCTTTTTAGAAAATAATCCAATTTCTGTTTCAAAATGAAAATTAACAAGGTACATCCCCTGCTGTTCATATCAGCGCTTCTGGGGCGTTCGTCCATTTAAGTGATCAAAACTCAACCCTTCTAGCAAACGCACTCTCATTAACAGCTGAGATAAGTATTCGCAATCAGTGTAAGTACGCAGCAAGATTTAAGAAGTTCCTGTCTCGGCGCAACCCTCAGAGTCATAAATTCTGTGCTAAGAGCTGAGGCTAAGAGCAGTTTGTAAATCAGTGTTCATCCCGGCCCCGGCGCGGTGCGCGGTGCGCGGTGCGTGGTGGTGAGAGGTACTAACACTGCGAAAAGTACCAACACACGAAAAGCATCTGAGTTGAGTATTCTGACTACGGGCGGAAACCCGTTGCCTGCCGCAGATTGGTTTACTTTAGTTATTTCTATAGTATTATGTCTTACGAAATACTGCTTTGGGGGAGTGTCTTACAAAAAAGGGCCATTCGGGCATCTATCAACTAGATGTTAGGCAATCACTAAGAGAAAAATTCAAAAATATCAATATACTTACTGTTACTTGTCAATACATTTATGAACAAACCTTACCTGTCAACATGAATCTCATAATTTAGGGGTCAAAGAGCGAAGAACTTATTGCTACAAGAGTCCATGGACTAGGTATTTATTTAGGAGTAACACGAGTGGTAACAAAAGCGATTTTACTCGTATAGAGTAGATATGTATGTGTGTGTGTGTGTGTGTGTGTGTGTATGTATAGTAACATTTTAGTAGTAGTACGAGAGTGGCGAGCGTGCTTCAATACGACTCACAAAGAGAGATATCGAAGGTACGTTCGCGGGCCTGAACAAATATTGCAATAATTTTCAATAGGTTGCCGGCCCTTTGAGGTCCTCCCTTCGCATCGGATATTCTGCTCGAGAGCCGGAGAGCTCTTTGTCATGCTCCTCTAGAACATTCCTTACTGGCTACCAAACTTCCCCAACAGCAACACTCTACTTTATCTGCATAACCACAAAGCTCATATTACCTTTCTGTACGATGTACTGCCTCCGTATTTCCTAAAATGTTGTCTTGCAAGACCAAAGCTTGTTCTTAAAGCAGTAGAGTCTAGTTTCAGGGAGAGTATTCGGTGAAAATTAATTTTAACATTGTATCGGGCGAGGAAATGAAAATTTTTCACACAGATATTTTATTTAGGGGTTCTCATTTATGGAATCAGATATTTTATTTAGGGGTTCTCATTTATGGAATCAGCGAAGTCGCTATCTCAATAAATTCGGGTGTAGTGTAGATAGAGCATGGTGGAAACTGCGCACCGCGCACCGCGCACGGCGCACAGCGCACCGCGCATGTTTGTTTGTGTGTTGACTGTACAAAGTATTCAATAGGGATCAGTGTGGGGCTTAGAAAGTGTGGGGAAACAATCCCTTTCGGATTTCCTTTTGTGGTTTTCCAAATCTGCTGATATCATATCACCACAAAGGAGCCTTTGTGGTCATATCAGCAGCTCGTGTTTCCTTTGAGTTGCAAACTTGCGAATAAAAAGACCTTAATTGAACACGCTAAACCACTTTTTATTTAAATCGATCATAAATACGAGTAATGAAATGTTACACAGATAGTCGATAATTACTTCAACATCCAGCCATCAGTATCCAGCAGAGATCTCTCGCGCTAATGTCGTGGGAGCTCGCGGTTAGTTTTAATTGAAAAACTTCTCACCCCAGCCGGAAAAAAGTACAAAGTGTTCGTCCAATCATGTCGAACACTAGCGGAGCCCCCGAGCCGGCGTCGGAGCCCCCCAAGGCCGCGGCGGAGCCCGAGCGCCGCAACTTGCAGCAGCTACAAGTTAAACATTTGCTTGCTACAGTTAGTTAAAGTTGGATACTAAGTACCTATTTTTTAACGATGTTTCTGTCACTGCAAAGTCGTGTGAAATTTTTGCGAGGAATACACTAGGTACAACAAATCGGATTGTGTTCTCTAAACGGAAACCGAAACACTTCAGTGCAACTGAGCGTTTCACGCGCAGCGCTCGCCATACATATTGACAGGTTCCCGATCGTTCAGCGGAGCCTGTGAGCCCCGAGATAGCATTATCGCGCCGTAAATTGTGGGCGCTTCGGACACACGTCGTCGTCGCTCGCGCCATAACCTGCAGGCTAAAACAGCCCCCCCCCCCCCCCCCCCTCCCAACCCCCCGCCAGGAGAGGACCCTCCGAGACGCTTCGGTGGCTCCAGAGAATGACCTCGACCCAAGATTGTGTCCCTTCCGCCTCCACGGAACACATTCTTCCAAAATGAGATACTGCGCGTCGTCGCGCTACCAAACAAAATAACCGCCTCTAAGCTACTGGACAAAGTTATGATTTGTCGCCGGGATAAGCATAAACTCTAACCAAACATAATCCCGAACTGCTGCAAAACAAAAGCGAATTCTTTATCAACACAAACTAGCCCTTGCCTGCTTCCGAGTAAGGTTCACCTAGTTGGCAGAGTGCCGGCGCAATGTCGCAGGGCATCTACACAAATGGGACATTTTGTGAGATGCCCATAACATTAGCGCGCCCCCAGATGACGTCGGCTTATGTCGTTACCAGCGTATTTATGTGTTTGTTATCTGCCCGCTCGCCCGCCACTGCTGTGCCCGTATAAAAATATTAGGGCATTATGTATACTCCCCGTTATTAAAGGTATCTTAAGTTAATTGACTTTGCAAGACCCTTGTTTACGTTAAGCGACTCGGGTACGCGAGTGAGCTCGCACTTTCAGTGACGCATAAATCCCACGGAATATGGTTATAGCATTGTTTGTTCTGCGAGTAGATTATTATGCTGGAGGATACATTTTCCTCAAAGTGCACTATCATTGCTGCAGTGCCCCAGTTATCGAGGCAATTCTCTTTATAACAAGTTGGTAACAAGTCAATTATGGCTTGAATGCGCTATTCATGTAGGAGTCTCGTATAATTAAGCAAATTGCCGACCAAACAGACATGCATAGCAAGCATACACAGAGTCGGGGCGCTGCCACGCCTCGCTGCGATGATGGTGCTATTGTGAGTTGCACGCAAGCGAGCTACAATTATTGTGCCGATGTGCTCGTGCTGTCGACGTGACATCAATCCAGGCATTATGTACACTGAATGCAGCCACAAAAGAAATTGGTTCGAAAATAAAACACTCTATACAAGTACAAAGCAGTTCGGAGTCGGTTCACGAATGGTCACGCACGCCTCCCGGCCATTTAATGTGGCGTCTGACTGAGAAGCTTTCACTGCAGAGCGTTCGGCTTTAAAGTCCTTTGTGTCGAGTGTTCGTTTGGACGTGGAAACAATTGGCTTTGCAATCCAAAATGCTACCTCTCATTATAACCCCACGGGCATATACCATATAACCCCACGGGCATGTGTACCGTGCCTCTTCCTCTCCCTTCGCGGGCAATTCGTGCAATTCCCAATTTGTAAATACAATCGATAAAAATCTTGTTTGACACATTTTCTGCCGCCAATTCGTACAATATCTTCCGAAGGATATAAAATTCTCTTCCGGAAATGCGTATGGTTGTTGCCCAAACCTGTGCCCAAACCAACAATACAAAACCACAATCTAGAATCGATTTGATACTTAAAAGATAGAGTCATCTGTATTTGTCGGCATGCATACCTATGGCTTAGACATTGCGCACCCGATAGTTTTGCTTTCTTTATGTACGACGTACGTACATGAAGGTATAGCTATTCCGTCTGTCATCTCATCAGCATAATACGTCAACCGGGAGTCACGTTCACATCACGTTAACAGGCGCGTGCACGATATCTGTGAGGTGATCTGATCACAGAATAAGCGCCCTTCGAGCGATGATTCCCCTCAGCCCTTAAAAAGATATCAGCGAGCAATCCCGGGCCCTAATGTCCCATCAGCGCGAGATGACTCCCGTATCTTATAACTGTTATAACAATGGAGTCGATTTAGCCAAAGGTGAGAATTTTTCATAGATCACGTGTACGCGGCTGCTACGCTGCCTCTATTATGTACCGAAGCGATGTGTTCTTTCCTCCTTTAGGCTCGACACTTTGTTTGTTTAGCTGTTCGCAATCTCGTAAATGGAATGGCGCAAAGTGAGTTTGCTTGTGTCGTTAACTGATCTAGATGGTGCCGGAACCCCATTTCAGAAGCCGGGGTCTAAATCAATCGTGGCGGAGTGCGTTTCGCCATGAATATTGAAGGAAGTCATAATGCTACCTTCGTTCGGGAATCCAATCAAACAATCCAATGGTTTCCGGGTGCGCCTACAGTAGCTTCTAAGTCCGCTTATACCCGGGTTCTGCAGCTGATGTTCTGTCTTCACATTTGATCATCAGCTTTTTTTTAAACGTCTTCGAAAATGAAAATGAAGACGGAGTGAACATTGAGTTGCTATCGGTGAAGCCAGGTGTTTTATAAAAGTGTCTCTTGGTTTATCAGCGGAAACCGGCCGCGGACGGCGGCGGGGCGGCGGGTATACGCTTGACTAGCTCCCGCCCGCCGCCGCGCCGGGGCGGCGGCGTATATAGAAATGCTACTTCAACGTCTCCGCCGGCTAATGGGCCTATTAGACTACGCTGTCAGCAGGGCCCTGTCTGACTCACTGTCTCTTTCTAGTCGTTCCATATGAGTGAGACATCTATACAAATCGTGCCCTGCCGACAGCGTAATGTAATAAGCTCTTATGACGAACTGAGTTAGCATTTTGTAACGATAGACACGCGTAAATGGTGCTGATGGAGCAGCATTTACGCCTGTTTATCGTTAGGAAATGCTAACTCAGTTCGTCGAGCCAGCGGAGACGTTGAAGTAGCATTTCTATATACGCCTCCCGCCGCAGGCCTCGCCCGCCAGTTGTTCGCGCGAACTCATTTCGGATACAAATTGATTTAGGATCTCGTTGGGAAGGATCTCATTTGAAATTTCAATACAGCAGTAAACAGGCCGAGCATCGGTACAGTCGCGCTCCGCATACACTATGCCCCAAGGAATACATCTTAGGATGTAAGACTGTGACAAAATAGCTGTAAAGTAAAACACCACACCTAAAACTTATAAGATAGCATAGAACATACAGGAATAAATCTGTGCTCTGTATCGTTCATCAGGGCAGAGGGGTAGCCAAATTCATTTAATAGGTGGGTCAAACCAAACCTAGTCATTTTAGAAGACGAAACTGACTTGGTCTATCTATTATATTCTCACTATCGCTTGCCCCCTTTGGTCTTCACCTAAACTACCGCATTGTTCGCCATAAAAGATTTCATCGTTTTATGATATTTCCGTTTTGCCATTTCATGATATGGCCAATTCGACGATATGGCTACGACATATACAATCATTTTGTAGAGAATTTTATGCAGAATACTTGAGTCACAGAAAGTTTTTTGCTATGGGCCACCGTTCACGAGTTTTTTACGAATAACTTAAAAAAGGGACCTTTCGACCCCCCCCCCCCCCCCCCTCCATCCTCCATTTTTTTTTAGTATGTTGTTAAATAAGCCATTCCCTACAACCAAACCAAATTTCGCTTATACACGAATTATTCCCGCTAATTTACTTCATTCTTGATTAAGATTACATGTTAGAGATCTTCGTTCTAACACGAAACTGTATGACACGCCCCGATAGAGCTCTGGCAGTGGTTAGGCAAGGCAGTGGTTTTCGCACGCATTGTAGACATCCTGTCGAGTGTACTTCAGCAGTACTTCCCATCGGATCGGCGCGTGATCATCTCGCCTCTAATTGTATCGGGACTTCGGGACTCTGCGCGAAACACGAATAGCTTTAATTAAATTTATTTCGTTTGAGCATCTCTCTCTTTGTCCACCGACCTGTTTGTGCTGATCCCAAGTTTCAGAGAACGTAAGGCTATTCTGCTTGTAGCAGTACAACCAACTAACCTTACTTTACACTACACATACTAGGTACCTACCTACTTCTTTAAGTATCTTTTAATATTATAATATTATTTCCTTTTTCACAAGAAACACAACACGGCTATGTTATGATGTGGGATCCTGACTGAAGCAATAAACCTTGCCTCAAGACTACATAAGGTAATTTAGCAGTGTCAAACCCAAGTTGTTAGCAGCAGTTAAAAGTCTGATAGGTATAAGTGGCCTGAAAGCTCGTGGACAGTCGACACCAACACCGGTCGGTCACAGTCAATGGGATGATCTGAATGCCGCCCTTATAGAGAACCGTACTCAAAAACGTAATATTTATTGATAACCTACTATTGGGCAGAAACTGTCTCTCAAGACACAGCTCACGCTAATTTGAGGGACAGTGCATTCCATCCATGATGTACATTTGCTTGCAAATAAACGAAATTTTACTTTTTTACTTTTTTATAGATCACCTTCTTATTTAATGCCAGCATCATAACGAATTTAGGTATGAAATAAAGCAATGATTTAACTAAGATCTTTCCGTGAGCGTAATTCGGGCGCGCGCATGGAAGCCCGTAATGCGCGTTATTCAATTACAGCGCAATAACACAGCCCCGACTACCCTACGAGTCAGCCCCGGCCGGCCGGCCCCGGCACAGCTAGGTTGGGAAATGACGGTGAATGAGTGCGACACACCTCTACATCTACAACAAATGAAATCGATATACATGGAGTAATGACAGTAGCCGGAAGCGCCCGAAACAAATGCCACATAGAAACGCGTTACCCATCCAATACCCATCCCGGCCAGATTGGCCAGTTACATAACCCGCACGATCGATTCCGATGTGCGGATACCGCTCGCTCGGCCACGGACGCTTTTGACATAGTTTCGTGGTAATAAGTGTACAGTACAACGGCCCGTTAGTAAGTGAACACATGCCTGGACTGTCATCTCTCGTACTAGCTGACACAACAGTGAACTAGTATCATGTGCATTATTTATTGCCGGCTGTTAATGGCGCCAGCGAGGAAAGCTCCTTGATTTACAAACGGCACACTCGAAGGCACATCAACAACGCGAGGATAATGAAAACAGGAAGAAATGTAGTAAGAAGTAGAAAAGTGCTAACGTTTCTAGAGCAAATGAAGTATACGAATTTTAAGTTTTTCCAAGAGAAGTGAAAATAGAAGTAATACTCGGTAACTTCTAAATTCACGTGACAAATGAGTGACGCATAGCCGGGTGATCCGACTAAAGGGAAAATCGGGAAATTGTTATTTTTGGTCGAGGCGTGGCGTTTCATTTGATAGCACAACGTTGGATGTTCAGTTCGATAACGAAGGAGCTCTTTAAGTTTTGGTAGATACTTACCTATGTTTGTTATTATTATTCACGGTCGATTTTTTCACTGTTTCACTTTCGAACAACTTACAAAAAAGAAACTCACAGATCAGATCTAACACATCGAAAAGTTCACCGCATTGTTTTCACAGAAGCAAACACACATCTGAGAATAGAAAGACTGCAATTTTGATCTCCACTCACCGCACTTTCAATCTAACTGCAAAACTGCATTCGAAATAAACTGCAAAAATGCAGTACGAATTTCACACCTATATGGCTTAAGAAATACGGCTTTAGTCCCCGGGAGTGGCATACTGCCATACTCTATTAGTCCCCAGGGAGTGGCATACTGCCATACTCTATTAGTCCCCAGGGAGTGGCATACTGCCATACTCTATTAGTCCCCAGGGAGTGGCATACTGCCATACTCTATTAGTCCCCAGGGAGTGGCATACTGCCATACTCTATTAGTCCCCAGGGAGTGGCATACTGCCATACTCTATTATTCCCCAGGGATTGGCATACTGTCATACTCTATTAGTCCCCAGGGAGTGGCATACTGCCATACTCTATTATTCCCCAGGGATTGGCATACTGTCATACTCTATTAGTCCCCAGGGAGTGGCATACTGCCATACTCTATTAGTCCCCAGTGAGTGGCATACTGCCATACTCTATTAGTCCCCAGGGAGTGGCATACTGCCATACTCTATTAGTCCCCAGGGAGTGGCATACTGCCATACTCTATTATTCCCCAGGGAGTGGCATACTGTCATACTCTATTAGTCCCCAGGGAGTGGCATACTGCCATACTCTATTAGTCCCCCAGGGAGTGGCATACTGCGATACTCTATTATTCCCCAGGGATTGGCATACTGTCATACTCTATTAGTCCCCAGGGAGTGGCATACTGCCATACTCTATTAGTCCCCAGGGAGTGGCATACTGCCATAATCTATTAGTCCCCAGGGAGTGGCATAATGCCATACTCTATTAGTCCCCAGGGAGTGGCATACTGCCATACTCTATTAGTCCCCAGGGAGTGGCATACTGCCATACTCTATTAGTCCACAGGGAGTGGCATACTGCCATACTTTATTAGTCCCCAGGGAGTGGCATACTGCCATACTCTATTAGTCCCCAGGGAGTGGCATACTGCCATACTTTATTAGTCCCCAGGGAGTGGCATACTGCCATACTCTATTAGTCCCCAGGGAGTGGCATACTGCCATACTCTATTAGTCCCCAGGGAGTGGCATACTGCCATACTCTATTAGTCCACAGGGAGTGGCATACTGCCATACTTTATTAGTCCCCAGGGAGTGGCATACTGCCATA
This sequence comes from Argyresthia albistria, assembly GCA_963457715.1. Classification (NCBI taxonomy): domain Eukaryota; kingdom Metazoa; phylum Arthropoda; class Insecta; order Lepidoptera; family Argyresthiidae; genus Argyresthia; species Argyresthia albistria. Next base: position 20,878 of record OY735268.1, on the reverse strand, counting down.
CTCTATTAGTCCCCAGGGAGTGGCATACTGCCATACTTTATTAGTCCCCAGGGAGTGGCATACTGCCATACTCTATTAGTCCACAGGGAGTGGCATACTGCCATACTCTATTATTTTCCATTCGTTTTTCCCATATTAATTACCTTTGTTCGCTACATTCGGATCCAGCTATTACTTCCCATTAGCAGCACTATAAATCAACGCAGTACAATACATCTGTAGTTACAGACAACGCGGGTGTAATCAACGCAGTACAATACATCTGTGTAGTTACAGACAACGCGGGTGTAATCAACGCAGTACAATACATCTGTGTAGTTACAGACAACGCGGGTGTAATCAACGCAGTACAATACATCTGTAGTTACAGACAACGCGGGTGTAATCAACGCAGTACAATACATCTGTAGTTACAGACCACGCGGGTGTAATCAACGCAGTACAATACATCTGTAGTTACAGACAACGCGGGTGTAATCAACGCAGTACAATACATCTGTAGTTACAGACAACGCGGGTGTAATATAGACGCTTGCATATTAATCACGGGGCAAATTTAATAACACCAGCGCCCCCGGCCAGTGCTACAGCGAGGCTATAGCAGAGATATGGCGGGCGAGTAGCCGTGAAGCGTTTACCTGGCGAGTCCACTGGTAGAGGGAGTCTACTGGTGGGTCTGATGCCAGAATATGGTTCCCGAGAGTGGTAAACTGTGAAGACTTCTATATCATCATCATCAGCCTATCCATAAGGGCGTGGACAGACGATAACGCGCCCGCTCCGTCGCCACTCCGTGCCCGCTCCGACGACGCCCCGCTTAGCCTCGCTCTCACTCACCGCCTAGAACGGATTTGTGTCTTAATGCTCGTTAATAGATGGAGCGGGCGCGGCGCGGCGTTGGAGCGGGCGCGGCGCGAGTGCGATGAAAACCATCCGATGTAATAAGAGCTTTATTAATGAGCAATAAGACAAATTGGTGCAAGGCGGTGAGAGCGCGGCTTAGCGGGCGTGGGGCGGGCGCGGAGCGGCGACGGAGCGGGCGCGTCATCGTCTGTCCACGCCGTAACATTAGCACGTTAGGTTTCCATAACATAACTATAACATTCGACGTGATTAAATTAGATCCTCTTGTGCAACTCGCCTTTTCATAAACTATCACGTTTCCGTCTTCCAAAGCCTCCCAGCAGCCAGACCCAACCTCGCGATCTAACGAAGCCAACGAGCCAAGTAATCACAAAAGTTGTACGACACAAACAAAGACAGCACCGCTCACAGCCAAAGAATAGAGAGAAGGCAGCTCGCTTGGAAATGAAAATGAAACAACGTCATAAATAACTGCCTGCTCCTCCCCACCCGCCCCTCCCTTCCCGGCCTGGTACTGCGCGGGGGTGCTCCCCTCCCTACGCCGGGGCTCACCCCCTCACGCGTCTCATTTCCGCGCTCGTGTCAAAACTGCCGCTCTCAGAGGATTCCCAAATTTATTGTTGTCTCAATTGGAACGAGCAACTGTTAGATATTTTATTTGGAAGGGCGAACAATATTGTCTTGCGGCGTACAATTTGTGAGTAAATTCAAAGCGAGCGATAACGAGGAGTGCATTGTGCCTGTCGGCCTGTCAGCTCTGGGACATGCGGGAGTGAGGGGGTGTCAGGGGGGGTGTCAGGGGGGGCAGGATATGGATACACACACACAGACAGAAGCTGGATAACCTTCCTTCCTTGGAATTATGGGAAAGCCCGCTGCGCAAGTTCTTGAACGTCTAAACATCCTCAACGTTCCAGAAAACCAGAGCAGCCATACATAATTTAATTGACATAACTCTTTTATCCTTTCCCTCCATTAAAAGCTATAATGAACCATTTATCTTGTAAACAATTAAGATACGTAATGCCACAGCTAAACTCACACATTTTAATTACAGACAGGTTCCTAGAACCTCGACTTTTATCTAGTGAGGGGAGGTAAGAAAATAACTTCCGACGCCAGCCACAGATTAATAAAAGCGCCAGCTACATCCCCTGCCGCTGGGGCGTGGGGGGATAGGTACAGCTATTCTTACACATATTATATGTATAGGTGCATGCTATAAAACAGGGAATACATAACCCTGCTAGTTACACTGTATTGGCAACACATGGCCGCAACAGGGAAATATATTTAAATCTCCACATTGCTGAAGTTGCAATGTTGTGCAGGTAACCGGGACATATTCCAAGTTGTAGATACGTTATGAAACTTATGCCAGCGACTGCCTGTGACTGCACCTGAGGACTGCAGCTATTTGTGGAAATTGTTTGTTTATGAGATCGTCTTGTTGATAGTACTACATGACGTGAACAGTAAAACAAAAACTCTACAGACGGTCGTCGATATTTTGTTTGCGAGAATAGGATGTACAAATCTAAATGTTTGAAAATTGTATATGGTAGAAACTGTTCTTCATTCCCTTGAAATCTATTATGAAACATGTCGAAGGAGACCTTGTTGTTACAAACATTTGTCTTCAAAGTGTTGTGTCATTGCAGATTATTGAATACACTGGAAGGTCCTTCGTGCCGCCTGTTGGATAGGCTCTATAGGGGGGTAGACAGACAGGTCGTAGGGCAACTGATGATAACTAATGGATTTGGACGTCAGGTGAAGTTGCAAATGATTAGGTAGATCTACAATATTGATGATCATCACTCTAGTTTAGGTTAGCCTGTTGAGAAAATGGTTCCATATTATGGTGGAACATTGGCTAGAACAGTCCCAACAGGCATTCTCAAACTCCTTGAGTTGAAGTGGTCCAGGTCCAGGAGTTGAGGTGACAAAACGTGTCGAATTTATACGATCTTGGCAACAGCTATGTTTGCCACTGCGGTCGATCTAGTCTAGCTCGGCCTCGCGCGGAGCCGCGCGCGCCGCCGCCGCGCCGTCTACCGCACGCGGCCGGCAACACATCTCGCACACCCCGCACACCTATCATGTCACCTGTCACTCTTGACAGTTGATCCTCTATCCAGGGTCAACTGTATGAGGAAGGTTGCAGGCAATTAGACTTCGAGTTTGTAACAGCAAGTGAGTTTTCCTTTTATAGCATTTAGAAGCAATTTTACAATAACAGTTTATTTATCATACCTTGGCTACATAAAAGTTGCATTCTGAATACTTCCATTTTTACAAAACTTCTGCGCGATAAAATAAAACTAAAGCGTTTCGGTCGGTTTAATATTGTTTCAAGGAATACTTGAGTCTTTAAATATTTTTTGGGTTCATCCATTCAGATCAGATCAGGTTATATCATCATCACTAAATTTGTAGTCATTCAAACCGAAATCCACTAGTTCCTTAGCTATCCTATCATCTCTACATTTGTGTTTAGGTTCCTACGCCAAGTAAGTAATACCGGAAATGCCAGATTGCAGTCAACCGTCCTCATCTCAAGATTCCAAACTAATTTTCAAAGTGAACCAGGGAGCATCCGCTAGTCTCACCACAAAGTTAAGCTCCCTGCACACTGTAGCGAAATCAATTACTCGATGGAGGGATGTGCATATCATTAACCATTCTATCAAGTCGCTCCAACTTCCAGGAACGTAACCATGATGAGTCGTAGTACAAGGACTTACGTGTCAGTTTAGTATGTATGAGGGTTAATATGGTAGTGTGGTGGTAGTTAATCTCAGTTAGCGATGACTGACGACGTTTCATCTCGTTCACTGATGGTACACGTGTAAGTCGGGTACAGTCGCCTTTTAGTCATACACACAAATAAACACACATATATTTTTGTTCTGAAACAAATTAAAAGGGACATTGCAGAAATAAGGAGGTACCTAGTTAGATCCTACTTATTGATAACATGCCAGTGATTAAATAAGATCTACAAGATTATCTTAGTTACCTACGTATATTAAGAGATTAGATTTTTACAAATCATGAAGTTTTAACATTGAAATCGCTATAGCATCTACATATTTTTACACATACCACAATTATCTACAAAATTACATTTATATTCCTGATCTGGTCAAAGTAATTCTTAAACTAAGCATGTACCTTAGTTGACTCTCTACAGCGCAAGTTACTTTGGTGTTGCAGCAGCAATTTCATTTTCCACTCCGAGAGCAGCACAACACCTCCACTCTCTAGTTGTAGGTACTCCCATGGCGGAGAGTAGCCAGCCGTTGAGCACACTATCAGCAAACATGAATTCTCCATCACAAAGTTGAATTTTAAACGAGCCTGCTCCGCACGAAGCCGTGTCTCGTCGGGTCAGGTGCAGCTGGCTAGATTCTAGCTAGTAGGTACATGCAGTACAGTCTCGCTACTGGAACTAAGATTCTGCTCCAAATCTATGTCGGTACCTAAGCTGCAGGTTTTGTAGTAGAAATGAAAATGAGTATATTTAACAACTTAGCAATATTTGGGTATTTGAGTTTACATTTTTGAATAGAGGTACCTACCTAGGTAATTTAAAAACAAAATCAAATTTGGGTTTAATTATGCCCATCACCGCTAAAGATTCATTATTGTTCTGCACAATCTAGATCTAGTCATCTTTAGTCTAAGAACGCATTATTGTAGGTTTACATTTTTTGGTCGTAAATATGTGATATCAATTTCACGTCTTATAACTATAAATATGTGATATCAATTTCACGTCTTATAACTATAAATCACGTATAAATAGATTTGCAAATGATTTCTATCAATTAAGGTACATAGTACCTACCTACTTCAGTATTCTAGAAATCTGATATATTAGATCAAGTGCGCGGGCGCATGTCTTGTTTGTCCGCTGCTACGTTATTTGCACGCTAGTTTACTCTACTGTATTACCTATTCGAGAAAGTTCTTTATCTCATCTCCATCTCGCGAGCAGCCGTTTTGTTCCGCGATAAACTACTTCCAGGACTACAGGGTATGCAACGAATGCTCGCGCAGATAAATGAGCTCATACATATTTATTCCAAATAGAGACAGGCATTTTATAGCACAGCGAGCGGCTTCTTAGAGCTGGATGTCTGTTGAATCGACCATGAATTTATTTATATTCATATTTTATTCTTCTGAAATGCCAACGAACGTTGATGCTGTTGATGATTTCTGACGGATAACAATCATTAGATAAACTCACTAACCATATCTAGTCGTACATTTCGTAATAAGACGGGGAGTCCATCCATGGAAGGCCACTCTAACAAATAAACTATTCGTCTGTTTACTGGATAAATGAAACAAACTCATACTCATACTCATACTCATATATTTATTGCGTCAAACTAAATCGTAACACTTTGTTTTATTGAGTATCCCATTAAACACTTTTTATTATTGCACAGTTTATCAGTGGTTATTTAATTTAAGTTTTATAAACCTCTTCCAAACGGCCTTGCTAGTAACACGGCTCCTAACAAGGCCGATATAATAAATCTGTCGTTCAACTGAAAACTAACGCAGTGACAACTAAAATATCTGCGTTTCCATAAACTATATCAAAAGGTCTTTTGTGTGACGAAACATTAAATGCTAACGATATTATAATCACATAATAATTACTCAACGAACATTACTTGAACACAATCGTGTAACTCAGAATGTATTCGAAAAAATGTTTTAAATAATTTTTTTTGTACTTTGGAGTATTAAATAGATATCAAATAAGTAAGTAGTAAGTTCAAAAACTAAAAGCCAAGTTCTAAAACATCGCGCTGACTTTTGACTTTTCAGTGGTCTTTACGGTCATTGTCATTGGGATAATGGAGACTAGAGATAACTCTTCTTATCATTATAGGTCTCAGGTTGTTATGAATATAAAACTATCGCAAGGTTTCTTGACGAGTGCGCGAGGTCACCTTTTCTTCTCTCTTGTACCCAGTAGTGGTGGTCATAACGGCTACATTTTGTTTACATGCTAAATGGAATATGCTAAATTTATTTAGCATGCTAATTTACACGCTTAGTTATAACGAAACGAACGCGTCGAACGCATTGTTGATTCGTCGAGAAAGCGCGCGAAATCACGCAACATCCAGCGCGGTCGCGAGCAACCGGTCGACTGATGATCACGCCGCGCTGTGCTATTTTAAACGTAACACTACAAAAAGTCCGCTGGCGCTAGCAGCGCGCAAAGCGTGCGTCGGTCCGTTTCGTTATAATAACATAGCTCTATCTGATTCGACTAATAGCACGCGCTTTTCGTTACAAGTATGTAACGTGCTGCTTTAAACGGCTTTACGTTATATTAAACACCACTAGTACCCAGGCACGGCTCTCTATAGGCGGCATCCAGCCCAACAAAGTTTGCGTCGGATGGCTATGGTCTATGGTAAACAATTCAAGGCAATTCATTTCTCAGAGTGAAGATAGATGATGATACCTTATTCCTCTAATAGGTCACATATAACGTCTTAACCTAGTTTTAGTCGGATAATGTTAGATGTGCATTTACGTTTCTTTTGTTCTTACATGTCAACTTAACACGAAGATTATAGAATAAACTTTAAGAATAAACTTTATCCTTCAAATCCCTGGACCACTATTTCACCTAGACATACCACTATTATTATGAATGTCGGCGGCCGGTCGTAGAATTAGGCACACACATCATGATGTGCCTCGGCATATCATGATATGGTGGCATTTCTTGAAATACGCCTCTGTCTAGGGGGCACATCATGATGTGCCCAAACCTAAATTGGGCAGATCGATGAAATCCAAATGTTTGTCGATATTCCCAATAAACGCTTCGCCACATCACGATATTCCCAAAGGATAAAACGTCACATCGTAAAATAGTTCAAATGTAAACCACTAGAGGGACTGCTTACAAGTTTTTTTAGTATTTATTGCGGCATGATGGCGGCATCAACAAATAGCGAGTTTGATAACGAAAATGAATCGAGAAAAGGTGGGGACAGGGTTCATTGTTGGATATAATTTTGTAAAAGTGTACCACAATGACGCAATAAATATATGAGTATGAGTATGAGTGCTTTTCATTTAATGAATACTAACTAAAATCAGCCGTTCTTCTAATATTAGCTGTAATGTAACACCTAACATAGACGGCTAAAACTTGGTTTAGCCGCTCACCTATTATTAGCCATAACATATCCATTGTCATTGTCCATTGTGCCTCTGCCACTCTGTATGCCACCCTAACGGCGTGCGTAATGCTGTGTTTTATCCATCGTCAAGTGGTCAATCAAGAGTATCAAGACGTATCTAACGATACCTCATTCATCACGTTCTTACTAAATAGTATAATAGTATCCATAATAATAAATCATTTATCCCATGTGCCCAACAAGGCCGATTCAGGCCAACTGACAAAATTATAAACGGCCTTACAAGGAACAATTGACTTTTCTAGAAACACTACTGATATTTTGACTAAAATCAAAATTAATTAATATATTTCTTCTTTATACCATAACAAATCTTCATTTTATTGATTCGGAGTAAAAAATAATGATTAATTGTAAATGTAAATTAATGTAAATAATCTTATTTACCGGTAAAGTAACGTTATTTGTTGTGAGTGCGAATTACAATTTTAACGTCGACAAGCGAAGTCAGCAAAGCAAGAGGTCGCATCGCAAAGAACGACAAATTAGCAAAGAGACCAACTCGTCGCGTGCGCCCCGCCGCGTCTGTGTCCTTGCGCTTGATGGATGGATGTTAGAGTCAGTGGAAGGAATTCGTGATAACATGGCTATAAATACGACTTTTTAATAATTGGCCTTCCAAGGAGCGCGGCCTTAAATGGACCCCCACATTATAAAGAGTATCAAGTTAGCTCTAGGTTAGACGCGATTCGCCCTTACCCAAATAGAATAAAGTTTCGTAATGCAGTTGCGTAACGCAAAGTGGTCACTTAAGTAAATGCATGTAGCTTGTGTGCATGTAGCTTGTGTTGTGTTGTGCATCATCGTTGTAAGTTAGCTGCCACTTGTATACTTAAGTGTAACACATCCAGTGCACAGTGTGGCAGCAAATAGCGTTTGTTTTATCTTCCACGAGTTACGTAAGTGTAGTGTAAGTAAGTGTCTCGTCTGAGAGCACCTGAGTACACGGCAGTCGCTAGTGCTGGAGTGCGGGCGGCGGCGGCGGCGGCGGCGGGTAATGGAATGGATGCACGCACATGTGATCCACACTTCTGTAAATACTGTGTACTGTTTGCGTAGGTAGTCCTTATTGGAATCATGAATAACTACTGATTATAACTATTTGATAAATGTGTCAGTGTTTCTGTTGTTTTGAGAAGGCATTGGTTACATGGTAAAATCCTATATCTACCCCTACCTATCCATATTTATATTAGGTATGACTTTCATCTTGTACTTCGCATGAATTACCCTATCCGACGTCAAAACCAAAAGTACCAGACATAATCACTAAAGGTCACAAACGCAAGGTAAGTAAGTATGTATTTAAGCAAGGGTAAGGTGCATTTTTATGGATGAACATTAACGTTGAAGTCAGCACTAAAGCACCTACTTTCGGTCGCTGCTGGTGGTCCTAAAAGTGCTCTGTTCATCGATGTAGAGCAGCACTCGAGTCTTTATGTCCTGCTTTATCTATCACGTCGATCTGCGCTGCGAACAGTTTGAATACGAAATGCGGGCTGTATTCTAGACGCAGACAATAACACTGGGAATGGCCTGCTAAAGGAGGTTTACGGCTTTCAGCATAAATGAATATAGTCGCTGTGGATGACGCGACAAACAAGGGTTCTACGACGAACGATATAACATCCAAGCTCGGTGTAATGAATCTGACCACCTTGTGTCAACCACCTTGGAATAGTAAAAACGAAACGAATGAATAAAGATGGAAAATTATTTTCTACATATACTGCGTGAAGGTAGGTATCTATGTTAACTTTACATATTAGGTTAAGGTTAATAACCAGTGATCGGAGTAGGCAGAGCTATTTTATGTACTTGCCATATGTAAGAATAATATGGATACTCCCCGAATCTCGGGATTTGAATTGAATTCTAGTGGTGCAGAAAGAGACAAAAACAGGTGGGTCACTCTTGTTTTCGTTTCGTTTCGAGGAACACCCCGCTATTGTTTTTGTTTGGCGATATCACGACGAGTTTCAACAAAGCGGCAACGTCGCACGTTAGGAAAAAAGTTTGGCAACGTGTTGCTGATATAAAATTTACAATGTCGCTCATGCGCTTATTGCCTTACATAAACCATGTTTTATACTTATTGATAAAAACAATTATATTTATTAAAACCCCGGAGTATCAGTCCCAATACCATGGATTATCCATAATAATATCAATGTTTGCGGTCAATGAACCTAAATAGCTCTGCCTACTCCGATCACTGTTAATAACTAATCTAATAACAAACTCAAATGAAAGCAAGATAACCACTCGCAAGCAAGCACTCAACTAAGGCTTTTGCAGGGAATCTCTAACTAAACAAACAGTGGCAGTTAGGTAGGTACCTACATTTAGTGACTTTGTTTGGTTGCCTGTGAGTTATGCTACTGTTTAGTTTGTACCAGATTCGAGCCTTTGAGCGAGTCCCAGGCATTGTTATTGTGAGCGTTGGGCGATGCGGTTGCGCTGCGCATTGCTGTTCGTAACGATGTGATGGATATTATGATATCCATTACCGTTGGCTCTCAGCCTAGTTGTTTGACGTCATTACATTACATTTATCAAAATACTGACAACAAAAACAAAATCCATTGAGCAACCATAACTGTAATACCTAGTACCCCTAGTTCAATGACAAAATCCTCATGAGCGTAAAGTACTGTAAAGTTGATTAAAACCGAGGAAATACTCTTCGACATGCAAGTGTTCTCTGGATATACGGTACACACACATAGGTACACCCTTTTTCCAGAAAGAGGGGTAGGCAGAGACTAAAGACTTAAGGATATTATAGTTTATAGTTTTTTTTTTTTATTTACATACAGACATACATTGCTTCTGGCCCCACACTAGGATACCCTGTGTCGTGGAAACCAGAAACAGCGACATCACAAACATGCAAACATCCAAGACCTGGGGGCTTTTTTTTTTGTCCCCAGCCGGGATTCGAACCCGGGACCTCTCGCATGGTAGGCAGATGCACAACCGCTACGCCACAGAGGTCGTCAAAGGATGTTTTGGTAATTTTCCGATTAGCCACGAACAAGTTCCAGGAACTCGCAAACTCTCTGATTTGTATCAAAGGTAGAGCCCACCACCCGCCCCATGCGCTGCTCCCGTCACAGTCGCTGTGTAGATGCGCTCGCGTCTCCTTGAAGCTATAAATAGTCATCAGCTGTTCGGTTGACTTGAGCTTGATTCACTGTCATGGTCGCACAGGGAGCGCACCATGTAATACCAAACAGTACATTCATTACAGAACTGTGCATGTAGGTACAATGGCTGCTAATAACTTTTACTCAAACAAAGCGAGTAAGTGCTCATTATTAAGAATCAAACGAACTTACCTTATGATGTTTGATATCTAATTATGCTAGTATCTTGACCAAAGATGATTACTATTACATGTATGCAGAAGTACACGAAATGTTGCTGTCCTATCACACCATACAAAATGAAACTCTGGAATGCTGACGCCCGTGCTGAAGACCACGGTTTTGTTTTGATGAAGCACAAACGGTCCTGAATTTACTTACTGAACATTTAACTATTGTTATTTTATTAAATAATTACTAGGTATATTAAGCTTGTTTTATTTCATTTGCATTATCTTTATATTACTAGCATTGTTTGAGTAAAACACTGTACAAGCCTTGGTCTGCAATGACTGCACTGCTGGCCACGCTATGATGGCCTCGAGCTTAGCTTAGCTACGATCTCGGCCTATAAGCTTGGTCAGCATTGCAACCTTTGATGTCCGCGCTATTATCATAGCACCAAAGGTCGCAATGCTGTCCGTGCTGTATAGGCCTTGGGCTGCGCTATGCTGCGCTTTCGGCCACCAACAGCGCGACCAGCAACGCAGAATGAATAGTCCGGGGATGAGAAATTAAGTAAAACCATTATACATGGCTGGCTTTGGCCCTGACCTATACGCACCTACGTGAATGTGAAAATGCGCGTGTACAAATGGAAATTGCTCATAATATTATGTACTCTGGAAGTGGCTGGACTGGAACCCACGCAGCCAACCTTGTTTTCACTGGATCTCCAGGGAATTAACCGAATTCTGTAAATAAATTACCTTCCTCTCATAGGCACCAATAATGTTACCGGTAAACAAACTGCGGTGAGTGAGTGGGTGTTATTTGTAGCAAGTGTTACATGATGCCGTCCCGAGCGAGAGTCGTTAAATCAACCGGTTGGTTAGCGAACACAAAACTTATTATTTTTTATCGCTGACCTAGAAATAACAAAAAAGCTAAATTGTGTGCTACCGGCTCGCGGCTCTGTTGACAGTTGCTATGCTCTATGCCCATGAACTTGCTGCAGGATCGTTCACTGGCTGCAGGCCAGTCAGAATTTTCTTTTGAGAATTTATGATTTAACACAGAAGAAACGCAAATATCAGTACTTATTGCTTTATAAAACAATATTTGACACGAAATTAATTATAACTTAATATTAATAAAGGAACTGTTAGGTACTGTTCAAACAACACATGAAACGTGCGACAGAACTACTGGTAAATGCCTTCACAATCACATTACAACAAACACCCCAAATCACTACGGAGTGATGGTCTCTTTCTCAGCGAGGATGCTGCCCTTGTTGTCCTTGTCCTCGTCGCTGCTGTCGTACGCGGAACTGCAAAGGTTCATCGCTCCGTGTGTATACGAAGCCGCCTCCTCTTCATCCAGCAGGTCATGGAGGTAACCTAGACACTGCCGCTTGAACTGCCGCTGTTTCCGCGCCGACAGCTCCAAGTAATCCGGGTGTATCCCGCGGAAGAACTGGAAAAAGGAGCTGTTCTCGTCGGGCTGGAAGGCAAGCGAAGGGGAGGAGTCGTCGGCGGGATCCGGCGGGGCCTGCGTCAGCGCCAACCACGGTGAGCTGCTGAAGGGCTTGAGCTCGACGGGCTCCGGCTCCGCCTGCTCACTCATGTTCAGCTTCAGCAACGAGGAGGAGTACGCGGAGTAAGGGGCCGCCCGCCTGGAAGAGCAGAATATCATCAGCTAATGATAACCGTGACACGCCAAAGCTGTGAATATGTTCGATATCAGATTTACCAGCTACGCTAGCCTCATACCAAAAGAATCTGATAGTAAAAAGGTACAATGGTACAATCTGATTAACGACGTCAACCACGTGTACTACGGACAGTGTTAGCGAAAATCGGAAAACGGAGAAAAGATGATCAGAGCTACGTAGGATTCTTCTGCTTCTTACCATGCCTTTCCACTATTAGAGGTTTGCAGTCAGGTCTCCATATTCCAATGTGATTGATCTTGATTGAACTTTCCTCGTGGGGCATTTAAAAAGAAAGTTGGGTTCTGTGTTGGCCAAATTGGCCTTTCTCACAGACGGTAATTTTCGGCCTCCCTCCCGACCTATAGGGTACTTCCGGTTGGCCAAGGGTCATGAAATTTGGAATCAAGGTAGGTCTTATAGCACAAGTAAAGGGAAAAATTCGAAAACTGTAAATTTCTGTCTGTCTGTCTGTCTCACGGTCTGCTAAAACTTTTTCTCACAAACGCATGGAGGTATAAAGTTGAAATTAATATCGATTACTCAAGTCTGTGATCTCTTAAAGTTGTAAAAAAATTAAACTTATAGGTCAACGCAATCAAAAGATACCGCATATGTCTAAATTTTGCTGAAATTGCTTGATATTCGCAAGGGAATCAAAACCTAGAGGTTACTTCCCGTTGACCTAGAATCATGAAATTTGGCACGAAGCAAGGTCTTATAGCACAAGTAAAGGGAAAAATCTGAAAACTGCAAATTGCTGTCTTCCTAAAAAAATATTAAAGGTTTACATGGATGACATCACACTTTTGTTTTTTATGTGGAAACCTAATTACACGTGTTACGCTCTCCCAGTGTGATCGGAACCCTTGGTGCGCGAGTCCTACTCGCACTTGGCTGGTTATTTTATTCTAATTGGAATTTCTCTAAATCTCTAAGTTCCATCCGTAACAGGACGAGACTCACGTGTCAGTAGCCATGTGTTCCCTGAGGAACTCGAGCTCGTCGGCGAGGTACCAGCGCGACACGACGCGGCCGCGGCCCGTGCGCGCGCCGTGCAGCTCGTTGCGGAGGTGGCGCGAGTACGAGTTGCGGATGTGGGACCACTTGCGGCGCACCTCCGCCACTGCGGGAAACAAACACCACAGGCTCACAGGGGGCTGGGCCTGACTGTGGAGGTCTGGTTTACAACCGGGTCACCTTGGTCAATGTGCACACCGCACCGCACCCGCACAATGGATAACCACAACGCATCTACATGACCTTGACTTCTGTGTGTGCTTTTGTGCGTGTGCGTCGACGAGTGACGTACTTCAGTGTGCTATCGACGCATACACACTCACAAGCATACACAGAAGTGGTCATGTGGAGGTCATGTGGATGCATGCATGCCCTTCTTTGCTCCATCTCTAAGCCCACAACTTCCGAACGGGCAGTAGTATACAAAAATATTAATATTATATTGATGACTAAGCAATCTGTATGATTTTATGGTTAATAAAAATATTTTGACTTTGACTTTGACATAGTGGATCCACTGCGTGGATGGAAAATCCACCACCACAGTCTGGAAACCCTTGTTGCTGGCGTAGCACTAGCGTTCAAATGCTAAGAATTTTTAAGATAATTATCATCCCTGATTTTCATATCACTGCTGGGCCTTTTCCAAAGACTGATTTAGGGGTTAGAAGGAGATACCCAAGCATAACTACTGCTGCCATCATATTTTCATTGAAAATAAGAATGAGGAGGAGAATGCCTGGTGGGTGGCATTTCAAAGACTAACTTTGAATGACATCAAATATACTAAGAGAGTACTGAAGCAGTGATTACCTGTCCAGCCCATGTTGTCGGCGATCTCCTGCCACAACGCCTTCACCTGCGCGTAGTAGCTGGCGACAGGCATGTTGGTGCGTGCATACAGCAGCCTGCGCTCGCGCACCAGCCGGATCATGTGCCGGTCGTCCGCCTGCGACGAGTCGACGAGCCGCCCCACCTCCCCTCCACTGCCCTCGGTGGTCCCGAGTCGGTTCGCACCCGCGCCGTCATCCTCCTTCATGCCGCTCCAAATAGTGAACAAGCTAGCGGCGGCGGCCATGTTGGCACGTCGTCGTGTGGCGGGCGATTGCTGCAGACACGCCACCGCGCATGACGGCAGACAGACAAGCGGGCGGGCGGGGCGGCCGTCTCTCTCGATGGCAGCGCGTGGCGGTGAGAGCGAGCGGGCAAGCGCGGAGACACGGACACAAGCAAGCGCGCAGAAGCGCCCTCCTCGCCCCGCGCGACCCGCGCGCCCCGCCGCGGACCTCTGCCGGTTACATTCCTCGGTATCGATTTGCTCGGACGAGGGTCGAGAGAAGTTTTCTATCGGATTTTATTTTTGTCTCTCGGACCAGTTCCGGAGCGGTCGCATCGGCTTGGAAATGCTGTCGCGATGATAAGCAATTTTAGGCAATACGATGGAATCAAAAGAAAAATTGTACAAATAGAAGATTAATTAAAACAAACTTTTATTCTATTTTCAGTCCAGCAAAAGATTTTATAAAATAACTTCTATTTATAGAATTCACAGAATTCTTTACCCTAACCTGTTAACAGAATCCGCCCGCGTGGTACCGTCAGCAAACAAAAACTGTCTACAGCTCTGTCTCTTGTTTGATTGATGGAGAAACAAATATCCTTATTTACAAACATACAAAAACATGTCTGTCTAATGACGTAGTCCGTAGCTCTGAACGGCTGACCGAAAAGAAAACAAAATCAATGAGGACCGAAATCAAAACTTTACTAAAGAATGAACAAACAAACAAGATTTAAACGTCGATAATACTAGTGGCTCTGTGAGCTGTAGACCTCGCGAGTATGTCGGTGGGAAAGCTGAACTGCTAAAACACATAAAAAAAATAACCCAAATAATTTTCTTTCAATAACACATACAAACTTATGAATGTACCTGGTTACGTACATGCAGTATGAAAGTAGCCGCACCAATAACTTTGTAAACTACATTTCGCGATCTTTTATACAACCTATTGACTTTTTACTAAAATTATATAATTTGTTTCACTCTCATAGTCTTTACAAATCCAACGACACCTCATTTGTTAATATCCATCGAGCCGTTTGGGTTGTAGCGATTTTTTTACATTTTAAAACCCCATATCTCCGCCATTTTGAAAAAAATCAAAAAACTGGCTCGAGTAAAAAATTCTATTTATTTTTTCAACCTGCTCACAAAATTTCACGAGAATCGGTTCATAAATGCGACCTGTAGAGGAGAACAACCGGACATACAAAAGCATTTTTGCCCAAACCTGAAACGGAGACGCTTCGCTCGCTTCGCTCGCTCATCTGTTTCACTCTCATGGTCTTTACGAATCCAACGACACCTCATTTGTTAATATCCATCGAGCCGTTTGGGTTGTAGCGATTTTATCTCCGCCATTTTGAAAAAAATCAAAAAACTGGCTCGAGTAAAAAATTCTATTTATTTTTCCAACCTGCTCACAAAATTTCACGAGAATCGGTTCATAAATGCGACCTGTAGAGGAGAACAACCGGACATACGAAAGCATTTTTGCCCAAACCTGAAACGGAGACGCTTCGCTCGCTTCGCTCGCTCGGTCAATTATGTATTGTATGTATGTATTCTTCTTGAGCGCCCTGTACACGATCAAGCATGGTTGACAAGCTTACGTGCTTGTCAAGCAGTTTGATGGTGTGAGGCCATGTTTGACGCGCTTGTCAAGCAGTCTGATCGCGCTTGATCGTGCTTGAAGAAAATTTTGATTAATGACGTGCTTGACAAGCAAGTCTGAACCCTGACGAGAAAACCGAATGTGGTTTGAACAAATTTGCTTGATCACTTGGCTTGATCGTTAGCGCAATTGCTTGATGAAAACGTAAAGTTTGACCAACATGCCTGTCAAGCATGCTTCATCGTTTACAGTTACAGGGCGCTTTACCTAATCTCTGGGTGATAGCACAAACACACAGATACAATTACATACATTCTTATTTTACACAGCAAACTATCGGTGTTGCTGCCAGTGCTAATTTAATTCTGAAATACGTTTGGAATAAGACGTTTGTGTTGAAGAAAGCTCTCTCAAGTAAATCTTAAGATTAGAGTTAGTCTTACTGAACTCTGTATATTTGTTGTTCTTATTTCGTAACTTAATGAACGACCAGTATTATCAAAAATGCTTTTACCGTTTGTTTTTTCCGCTCAACAGCAGCCCAGAATTAAAAACTTAGCTTCAATATCAATAACCCAACTTCAAAAATGTAATAATTTATGTGACTCTCCAAAATTTCCCTATAAATCTACACTCATAAAAGCAGCTTAACTTTGTAAAGAAGCTTTTAAAGTTGGAAGAGCGCCGCTAGCGGGAGTTCCGTGTGGGGCGGGCGGGGCTCCGGGGCGGGCGGGAACACGAAGCCCGAGGTCTATCTCCGCAGTTATTTTGACATCTGCCGGTCGACAGTGATTCCGGAGGACTCAGTCTTTTATCGTAAATTGGCATCATTTTTACGAGCAACGCGCTGATCCCTCAGGATTGGTAATTTGAATTTGGGGCATAATTTGTGAGTGTTTTATTCGGCCCTGGATCAGCCGAGGTCAGGGCGAGGGGCTTCCCCCTGGTGGCATACAAATGGCCGCTGCTTAAATTGGTCCCCTCGCCGTGTGTCGAGCACAGGACGCGAGACCCGGGCCGAGAGGGTGCCAGCAACAAACATCCACTCAGCCGCGTGTGACAATCATTCTTTCCATTTCGGACAGACAATTGCAAAAACATATAATTTCACAGTAAATCAGTCAGTTCAGTGGCCATTAAGTTGCCATAGTTGTTTTCTTCACGAGTCTCCTGAAATATAAATCGGTGTCTGTTAGCCGTCAAGCGATAATAAAAACATAAAATAATGACCAACAGCGCTCGTTTCTTCCCCATTACCACTGCACAATGACGTGGTGCCGTGGCCGTTTGCAAAGAAGGCGAATCGGTATTGTACAACAAAAGCAGCGGCCTTCGTCATCATCCCGGTGACAAACGATCCGGCAAACTCCACTAAATTATACACCTCCCCCGCTAACGAACCCTTTCACCAACACAGCAAATAATATATTTCTGCCCTTTTTATACCCCACTGCCTTCTTTACCCTCTGAATGCATTAAAAATTAAATAATTTTGAATAGCGTCTTGTGTTTGTGGCAGTTGGATTGTGTGAAAAAAAAATTATCAATCATGAAAATGCAAGATGCAGACCAATAAATCTATCAAACGCATTGAATATTTAAGTCGCAATATGCAACTCATCCTCACGGAGTCGGTAACTTGGTAGTCTTGTGCAGCAACCTAACTTATTGCTTCTCACAGGCAGCAATCTGCTGTGGATTTATATTCATTACTCATGTCTAGGATTTGCTGCTTGAAATGCACCGAGTTCAGTGGCAAGAGCTATGAGCATCTACAGAGTATGAACATTCATTTAATCTTGACAAAGGCTCGAACAAATTGCCAAGTTAGGTTTACTGATATGTGATTTGGTTTCGAGGGATGTATTTTCAAGATGGAGTGCCGAGCTGATCTCTGATCTGACACCTCCTTCTGATAAATTACCTCTTTTTGTTCGAGAAAATCCTTAATCTATTTTTCGCTGTTCGGTGTCTCCAAGAATAGTTGCGGACGAGGAGCCAGTGGGACGTAACTCTGTCTTGATTTACTGAGCAATTAAGGAACTCGCACCCAATTTTTTTTCCTTTCCCGGGATAAATATAGTCAGAGAGCTACCTCGGGCGAGGCGGCTTATTATTTTGGCCCATAAAACTAAAAGCGGCTCCGTCTCCGTAGAAACAAGTTTCGGTAGGAAACATCTGGCAACTTGTCATTAGCTTGTATATTGGGCAGTAACGTTTGGCCTGCTTCAAAAAAAAAAAAATATGATGAGGAAATATGGCAATGACCATCAATAAAGTAGATCTGCAGTCAAGCTCAAAGCAAGATTCTCAATCGCGTCAATATTATTTCAATAAGTACTCGTAGTGCGGCGATCCTTTTCGATCAATGGAGCAGTAAATTCGTCGGACAAAGTCCAACGGCTGTAACAGTGCGGAGGCAAATCACTCTATTCTGATCCAACACCCCGCATTTTGAACTTCAATGCAATTGAAACTGAAGGAATGTTTTGCAACACAATTAATCTAACTTGAAAGGGGTTAGGGACCGTGACATTAAGCAATTTGTAATCCTCGGACGAAATTGCTGTATCTGTCAAAGGGTTTTCTACTCTCCGAAATATACCTCTCAAATCTAATTCAAACAAAATATCCGAACTATTTGTCAGAGCGCGGATAATAAAGGCATCGGGGAGCGCCATTGATCCGTTGTCGCGCCGTGTCATTATCGTCAAGATGTTCTTCTGCGGAGAGTACCTATTGTTGTTGTTTTATGACAATGGGATTTGTAATATTTTGGCGTCCCAGGAGAGTGTTAGTGAACACAAACTCTTATCAAAGGTGGTCGAGGCTACTCATTTCACATGGGATAATGGCAGCGGCAGCAGCGGCGTAATTACTCAGCTGAGAAATGGGATATTAGCATCAGCTGTTGCAAGCTGCTTCGCTATATCTACTACAGAAATCAATGAAGGCATGGAAAAGACAACAAGAAATTCTAGACGATGCAAATAGTACGCTCTCTCATGTGTTAAGTTGGTTTAATGTAAACCAACCTTTTATTAAACTCGAAGAAGACAAAATGTATCAAATTCTGTTTACCGAATGTGCGGCAGGTGGACACGAGTGTAAGCATAGGTACGGAAAGACTAGACCTCGTTGAAGAAACAATTTTCCTTGGAATCACTATAGACTCGAAACTTCAATGGGGTCCTCATGTAACTAGTCTCTCACGAAGACTTAGCTCAGCTGCTTATGCGGTCAGGCAAATCAGACAAATCACAGATGTAGGAACTGCCAGATTGGTTTACTTTAGTTATTTCCATAGTATTATGTCTTACGGAATACTGCTTTGGGGGAGAGCGGCAGATATAAACACAATATTTGTCTTACAAAAAAAGGGCCATTCGGGCTATCTATCAACTAGATCTAGCAATCACTAAGGGACAAATTCAAAAATATCAATATACTTACTGTTACCTGTCAATACATTTATGAAAATATCATGTATACCAGAAAAAACATAGGTTTATTTAAGACTGTAGGTCATAATCATAGTATTAGCACTAGAAATAGAAATAAGATTGCTATGCCCGCGTTCAGACTCAGTAAGGTTGCTCACTCTTTTATGGGAGTATGTGTTAGTTTTTATAATAAAATACCTAATGAAGCAACAGACCTATCAGAAAGGAGGTTTAAAAACTATGTCAAAAACGGCCTATAGAAGAAGTCTTATTACAGTGTAAAAGAATATTTAGATGACAAAACTGCACGGTCTTTACCATCTCAGCGCACAGAAATCCAAAGAGGGGCGATGGACTGAGTCAGTACGTCTCTCCTCGGTGTATTTCCTTAGACTTAAGTAGAAATACATAACATTGTATTTTTAAGGCTCTGATATTTTAAAAGAGGTACGGGGGAGGTTTCTTGCCCTTCTTTGCTCCATCCCTAAGCCCACAACTTCCGAACGGGCGGTAGTATACAAAAATATTAATATTATATTGACGTTGACTAAGTAATATGTATGATTTTATGGTCAATAAAAATTTTGAACTGAACTGAACATGGTTTTTTTACCAAATTAGTAGATTAGTTATGTAATATCACGAAGGGTTGCAATCTCTAAAATTTGGGAACCAGGATAAACGGACAACAAAGTGATCCTATAAGGGTTCCTTTTTTTAACCGACTTCCCAAAGGAGGAGGTTTACAATTCGTCCGGATATATTTTGTTTTTTTTTTTTTTATGTATGTGCCCCGATAGCGCCTAGACGGATGGACCGATTTGGAAAATTATTTTTTTGTTTGAAAGGGTTTACCTTCCCATTGGTCCCATTGACACCAGGTCAAGATCTGATGATGGGATCCTGGAGAAATCGAGGGAACTCTTCAAATATTATAGGCAGACCTATAGTGATTTTTGTGTTTTTCATAATAACTCGTGCAAATGCACATGGTAAGCATAATATTGTGATGCGGAACTGCTGATGAAGACCACATATGGAAACCAGAACTGCTCAATACCAGGTACAAATACAATGCGTGGCTGATGGGCTGGCAACGCATAGCCTAAACCGGTGGACCTAGAGTTATGAAACATTGTATAGAGGTTCCTTAGTAGCGTGGGGTAACACTGAGATGGGATTTGACAAAATTAAGTCCCCAAGGGGGGGGGGGGATAAGGGGTAACAGTTTGTATTACTCAATCTAATCAAATAGGGTTTGTGGAAGTCGGTTTTTTCTAAAGTTTACTTTTTGTTTCAATTATTCCTTTTAAGGATCGGAACTCTAAAAACAAGTAACTTACTAGGTAACTTACTAAGATTTATTCATTTAATATGAATGGCATCGTGTGCCCCATTCATCGTTCGCAAAGGTGCGTTTAACGCCATGTACAGTACGGGGCCTTTGTTTTGGCACTTCGTCGGGACGGGAACCGAGGTGCCACGAGTATGTCAGCATTTGACTTAGCGAGAGAGAGAAAGAGAGAGAGAGAGAGAGAGAGAGAGAGAGAGAGAGAGAGACTGAGCGCGAGACGAGACCGACGACGTGCCGAAACAAAGG